>CM076583.1:576877072-578110897 GCA_034641835.2 Pinus albicaulis
CAAGTGATGATTGCCAACTCTGGCTTGGGCAACAGCACTATGTCCTGGCAAAGCACCATTCACTTATTGCCAGCTGATGACTGCCAAAGATTGAAATGACGTAGAATTGATGAAGCCTTTTTCCCTGCTTTTCTCGATAGAACCAGTTCAAGTACACGTTCTACAGAAGGTATGACTTGTCTCTTTTCAACCTCGGAGAGCATGTCCCATGTTTTACGTCTCTACAAATATGTGGACCACAGGTATCTCTGTAAATATAAATGGTATCTATGTGGACCACAGGTATCTCTGTAAGTCAACATTGGAGGAGTAGTTGGTTTTACTCAAAGGATTAGGTATAGGAAAGAGAGTAAACAAACTAGGTGAACATTCTATCATATATTTTAATAGTAAAATGATTTAATTATTAACATAGTAAAATATATTAAATATTATATTATAGAGTAGTTTAATGGTTCCTTGTAATTTTTTCCCTTAATTTTATATGGTTGGATGGAAACTGTGAATTATTAGTGAGAATGCATAAATAGATTTAGTTGGTTAGAAAATTTCTTAACATTCAAATTTTACAAATCAAACCTGCATTTTCTAACCGTGACAAAATTGAATAAACGAATGTAACAAAAAAAACGTGATGAAAGAAAAAAGGGCAAAACAAGAAGCCTAATAATTAAACCCTATATCAAATGCATTAACGTCGCGCACGACATGCACTTCGGTACTATCTATGCATGATCTTTTTTAAATTACCCATTGCATTGCAAGGTATGGGCGGACACAGCACATTCCATAATAGTAGAAAGGTTGCAGTCTCGTGGAGTGTTGTGATCACACTGTTACAGTGAGGGATTCTTAATTTTTGTGCCCAAGATCTACACTTTTTCCATTTCGGGTCCACGGTGATTCTTAGAAAAATGGCACAAAGAGTAGTGGAAGTCAATATTGTGAAATCACTAGCTGATCTGAGAATTGAGGATCTACCTGTTAATTACATTAAGGACAACAATGAACGGCCAGCTGTGGCATACAATAATTTCAGCAAAGAGGTGCCCGTCATTTCCCTTGCGAATGTAAGAGCCGGGGGAACAGAGCACGCGCAGCTAATAACAGAACTCAGAGAGGCCTGTGAAGAGTGGGGAATGTTCCAGATCAAAGATCATGACGTCCCTGCAGAACTGAACTCTCAGATAATGTGTTGTGCCGAGGGCTTCTTTTCGCTTCAAGTAGAAGAGAAGATGCAGTACGCTATACATGCAGGGCAGTTCGTAGGATATGGAAATGGGAGTTTTATCAACGATGACCCCTTGATGGACTGGAGAGAACTATACGTCACGACATGCTCCCCAGCTCGGGACGTTCAAAGCTGGCCTGCAAAGCCAGTTCAATTCAGGTGTGCATTTCTTTGGTTTATGTACTTTATCGAGTTGATGTAGGAACTGTTACACGATTATATATTTTATATATTTCATGCTCGAAATGTTATTGTTTTTAAGGGAAGCTTTAGCCATATACAGCGATACGATGATGGAATTGACGAAAACACTACTTCGGCTCATCTCAGAATCGCTAGCAGTTGAAGCAGATGCAATCGAGAAAGCCTGTGGAGAAGGCCAACAGAAGGTTCTCTTGAATTACTACCCGACTTGCCCCCGCCCCGATTTAACGTTAGGCCTCAAGAGACATACCGATCCAGGAACTCTTACCATTTTACTGCAAGACAATATTGGAGGCCTTCAAGCCACAAAGGACGATGGTGAAACGTGGGTTACAGTGGAACCGGTCGAAGGAGTTTTCGTTGTAATTATCGGAGACCATATGCAGGTCGGTACCTATATTTATTGCTTTTCGGAACATTTTAATTCTGTGTTGAACGTATTCAGATTAAAAGAAAGAGAGTTACATTATAAAAAGAAAATGAACCTCCGTGATCTTCGTCGTAGTTATTTCGAAATATTATGTCATGTCATTTAATTTGGAGAGAATAAGCTATCTTGTATTAGGAATGTGTCTCAAGATTAGATCTTGCACGAGGACGGTGTATGAAGATTAGTTCAGTTGAAAAAATCACATGATTGGCCTTTTAACAATCTCAAAAACAACAGGAAGACCACTTTTATGCGGCTTATTGTAGTAGGTTGTGGTATTTTGGTTTCATGCATGCATGTTGAATTTGCTTTTTTTTTTTTCTTTTTCCAACCATAATCATTTTTTTTTTCTTCTATGTGATTCTTGGGACTCCAGTATCGTTTACACCATGTTTGTACAAGGAGAGAGCACTACGCATACTGAATATTTATAAGGGAGATTCACATGAAGGGATAATTTCCTATTGGTTCTAGTATGTAGCCCGTGACTTTATAATAACAAAAATATTTTTAACTCAAAAACTCTACCAATTAAACTAATTTTATGACTCGATTATATATATATATATATATATATATATATATATATATTTATATTTGTTTATTTTATTATATATAATTAATTAATTAATTTAAAGTACCTCAACGAAGTACTATGTTCCAAAATATTTCAAATTCTTCAAGTTTATCCATGGACTGCGTGCTAAGGCGATCATATGAAAATAACTATACAAGTATATATGAATTCCAACCATACTTATTAATAAATCATTGTTTCCATAGTACAGGTTTGGAGTAACGGTATCTTCAAGAGCGCAGATCATCAAGCTGTTGTAAATTCGAATGTTCCAAGGCAATCCATAGTTACATTCTACAACCCTGATCCAGACTCAATTGTATTTCCGTTGTATGCATTAGGGGCCACAAAGGGACAAGGTCGTGATGGTAAAACTTTCGAGTTATACAGGGAGTTCTACCAGAGGAAGATGACCAAGCACCTCCTGTACAGGGAGATCAAACGCAGCAAGGGAATGAGTTTAGTGCAAGAGGAAGAAGCGTAGCTGTGCAATTGAGCCTACATTATATAACTTGACATATATCTTACGCATCTAGACATAGAGAGTTCTCCTACCCCATGGTGTGGTTAGACTCACTTCTTATTGTATCTACATAACTATTTCCACCAATAACCTAACGCATATTGTGCTTTACGCAATGAGTTGTTCTACCATGTTGCATGGTTGGACTGTGTGTGTGAGAGTCAGTATAGGTAACCAACAACTATTTCACACCTTTTACGCTCAGACGATATATGAAGTTCTCCCAAGTACTCATATATAACCTCTCTTTCTTAAATGTGTGTAAGAAAGATTTCAAATAAGGTTTAATACATATGCATATCTTATATATAGTTAAGCTTTAGGCGTTGAATTGGATAATGTTCATATGTTCAACTAAAAGTCATAATTTCCTTATATATCTAAATCACATATTTAAATAATAATTAGATTAATTTTTCACAAAACATGATTAAAAATTTATTGTGCCTATTGTTGATAACAACTTATGTAATTAGTTAGAAATGAAATTAAAAAAAAAACTTATAAAATATGCATTGCAACTTGGATTAATTTTGAAACTTATCACTGTTCACATTATCCAACTTATACCACTTGGCAAGTGTTCTTTTAAAAACTTTTCCTCCACTCCATTACCTTAGTGGTTGCATATGCATGCCATCCAAATGTATGCCCGCTCATAGGTTACTATAAAGAACAACATATTATTTTATTAAATTATTCTTGCTTGGGTGTATTGATTTTTTATTACTTTAAAAAAATTTGTTGTTGCTGGTTATTCAAGTTTCCATGCTACTCATTTCAACTTATTTGTATCCATGTCAACAATTAAATCTAGAATGATTAATAGGGTTGACATATGTATGGTAATAAAAAATAATTGGAGTTTCATATTATTAAACAATATAATGAATAAATAATAAATGGTTGGTTTAAATTATAATATAGTTTTAGGTTTCATAATGTAATGTAAAAACAAAATTGTGACTATCATGTGATAATATATCACTTAACTAATGAAATTATACTTCTTGTTGTATTTAGCATTTGTGTTAACTTTTGATGTATTATAAGCTCTTATTAATAATAAGATTTCATTATCACACAATTACCACAATTTCTATATAGAGATAACACCTCACATTAAATTATAATAAAATTATTTTAATACAATAATAAATTGTAAGATTAAATTATAATAATTATTTTAATATAATTGTATTATTAATAAATTGTAAGATTAAATTATAATAATTATTTTAACACAATTATATTATATTATTATATTATTAAATTGTTATAATGTTTATGGTTTCCTATTCATGCCATTCAAATGTATGGCCCCTCACAATTAACTATAAAAGAATATATATTATTTTATTAAATTTAACTATAAAAAAAACAAAATATTATTTTATTAAATTATTCTTGGTCCTGTGGATTTATTTTTTATTAATTCAAAAAAAATGTTGTTTCTCTAGTATTCAACTATCTATGCTACCCATTTGGACTTTCTTAATGTTGACTTACTTTACTTAATATGATGTTTCATATTATTTAAACAATATAGTAAATAACAAATAAATTGTAGGTTTAAATTATAATATAGTTTTAGTTTCATAAACTACTTGTAAAATAAATTGTGACTATCATGTGATCATATATCACTTAACTAATGAAATTATACTTCTTGTTTTAATGAACATTTGTATTAAATTTTGGTTTATTGAAATATTTGCTTAATAATAAGGTTTCATTAACACATAATTACTATATAAGGAATAAACCTTAAGGTTAGATTTTAATGAAATTATTTTAATACAATAATAAATTATAAGATTAAATTATAATAATTATTTTAATACAACTATATTATAATATTATGTTATTAAACTATTATTATTATTTTACAAATAATAATAATAATAATAATAATAAATTTAGAATCTATTTTAATAATATTTTAACCTTGTAAGCATAAAAAACAAATTACTTAATCACTCCATACGAGTAAATTATATTTTAATGCAATGCATAATTAATATACATTAATTAATTCTAAAAAAATGATTTTTTGTTTGTGGTTTTTCTAGCTAAGAGGCGTGATGGCTCCTAGGGTTTCTGTGTACAGTCTCTTGGCCGCCTCCTCTCCACAGTCGCTCTTGTCCAGCTCTGCTGGTTTCGAAACCTGAGCTCCTTTGTTCCAGCGGCAGCTTTCTTTTGACACACGAGATCTGTTTCTCGACGATTTTTCAAGCCCCCTTGTATTCTCTCTTTCAGCTACTGACCTCAACGCAATATGCATCGCTCTGAAGAATGAGACAGTCACAGCCGCCAAAGCTCTATGGCCATCTAGCTGCGCGACGGCTTCACCGTGCCACCTAGCCATCACTTTATTTGGCCACCGGCTCGTTGCTCTCTGCACCTTTTCTCGCAGATTCCTTCCCTCTGCTACCTCCGCCCTGTGCATCCGCATGTAGAATCAGTGTAGCCGGAATCTGGAGCTAGCCCTGAAGCCCTACGAATTCATTGAATCAACTTCGATTTTTAACTCTAGCAGCCGTGATCCTTCTCGTCTCAAGCCAACGATTTTTTAGATTCAAATAATTCTTCTGACGGGAAAAACCCTACTCTTTTGGTTCTAGCCCTCTTTTTCAGTGTGTCATCTCTCAAAGATCGTTGAACAGAGGCTGGGCATCCCTTCCTCCCTTTTGCGGCTCCTCTTTGCAGGTAAGCAGCTTGATAATAATCTGCCTCTTTCCTTTTACAATATATAAAGAAATGCCACGGTGTTCTTATCACTTCGGCTAAGGGGAGGTGCCGTTGGGAAACCCTCTGCCTCCAAAGGTTTTTACCACAAATATTTCTCCTATAAAGATGTCATTCATGCACAACCTGCCAAGGAGACTGCCCAACCAGCTAAGGCTCCCAAGCCTTTCTTGGTGGACAAAATGGAGGAAACTCCCTCCATTGAAATTACTCATCCATCTCTGGATGATCAATACCAGACATTTGCAGAAAAAACCATCATATGCAGATTTAATGGACTATGGCCCCGTACTGCCGATCTATACCAGTGGATCCACTCCAACTGGACCAACAACAGTAAGGTCTTCTTATGCTCGAAAGGCTTCATTATTGTAGCCTTTTCTTTCAATTTATATTACCAGAAAGCCTTAATGGGAGGCCCTTGGTTCTAGGGATCAGTAGGACTATTCCTCACCCCTTGGTTCCCAGACTTCGACCCCTCTACGACTGTCATCACCAAGCTTCCTATTTGGGTCAGGCTTCCAAATATCCCTCCGCATTTATGGCATTTTGATGTCTTTCAAGGAATTGGGGACACCTTAGGCTGCTTCCTGGCAATGGATACCTCAAGGGGGGGGGGGGGGGGAAGGAATATATACCTTTGGCAGAATGTGCACAGAAATAGACATTAGCAAAGGGTTGCCTAATCAGATCAACCTCAAAATTGGGGACTTCCATTGGATGCAAACCTTGGACTATGAAAACACTGCCTTCAGGTGTCGCCATTGCCATCAGACAGGGCATCTCCAAAACACATGTGCAACGTTCCTCGACAAAAAGAAGAATATCTATCAAAAATCCAAATCCCAGAGTTGGAAACCATGTGATAGACCCCCTATGGATGACATAGAGTCCTCTAGCTCTGATGAGGAGGATATTGAAGTGGAAGGGGAGAATTTGGAGCACCCGAAGGACTCGCCCTCTGCCCGTCCGAGGATCCTTCTGCACCTATGATCTCGCAGAAATGCACTCATGAGTCTTCTTCCTCCGATTCAGACAAGGAGACTCCTCCTTTAGTGCAGAATAGTTTGCAAGTGGTTCCTCTCTAGCCAGATCACAATGGTTGGGTCAAAATCAACAAGAAGAAAGGGAAAAAATGTCAATTGGGAGACTCCTTAGTCTAGCTCTCTATTTTCTATTCTCCTTGTTATCTTTTTGCTTATGCCATGGATGCTCTTTGGGACCGAGGTTGATAGTATATCATTTCCGGCTCCCTTGCTCTTTAGCTTTGCTTTTCTGCAAGCTCTGAATGTACCATATGTCCTTTCTTTATAGAATTAGTCTTATTTAGAAATATATATATATACACACACATTAATTAATTAATTAAAATATTAAAATATTAATAAATTAGAGCATTAAACATTATTAATTAAATATTAATTAATAGCATTAATTAAAAAAATTTGCAATATGTAATTAAAACTTTTATATAAAAAACGTTTAATAACATTAAAGATTAATTCAAAAATCTGTAAAATAAATATATTAATATTAATTAATAATAAAGTGAAATAATTATTATATTTCCATTATTATATTGACATATTAATTAAATTAGTAATACATAATTATTATACTTAACTATATTATTCAAATATATCTAAACATGAATATATTGAGATTTCGTCAATAATAATAATAATAATGAGTTGTTGGAATTGTATTTCAATTTTTTTTTTAACTTTAAAATATTAATTAAAACTTTTGACAATATATTATTTAAAATATTTATTTAAAAATGTTTAATAACATTAATTTAAACATGTTTAAAGAAATTAATTAATACAACATTAATTAATTAAATTATTAAAACAATAATTAACATTAATATTAATTAATTAAAACATTAATATTAATTAATTTTAACTTTAATTAATTAATTTTTAACATTATATGAAACATTGATAACATTTATAAAAACATTAAAATGTTTAAGAACATTAATTTAAACATTTGGCAATATATTAATTAAAAAAATTGTATAAAAATGTTCAATTACAATAAACATTAATTTTTTAATTAATATTTTCATATTAATTAATAGTAATATTAACTTAATTAATTAAAATACTTGCCAATATATTAATTAAAATATTTATATAAAAGTCAGAAAAATGAGCTAAGATGAAACCTCATGAGGGGCGGTTAAATATTGAAATAATTATTGGGTATAATATTAAGGTTTATATTATTTAGTTTTATATTATTGGGTTTAATAATAAGTCTTATTATATTTGTTTTAATATTAGAGTTTTTAATATTGATTTTTTAATATATATATATATATATATATATATATATATATATATATATATATATATATATATATATAGGGCTAGATAAAAGAACTTTTAGATTAATCACATCATTGCTATTAATCCGAAAGTTCTTTTATCTACATTATAGATTACAAAATTCTTAGATCTAACATATATATGGCTTATAATATTTGGTTTAAATATTATGATTTACATTATGGAGTAATATGTTGGGTTATAATATATATTCTAATATATAGGGTTTATAATTAGACTTTAATATTGTGTTTATAATATTAGGGTTTATAATATTGTGTTTAATATTTTGAGTTTATAACATTAGGGATTATAATATTTTAGTTCATAATATTGATTCTTAAGTTTATTGATCTCTTGTGTTTTTAATATTGATCCCTTGGACATATTGATCCCTTAGGTATTTAATATTTATCATTTAGGTTCACGAATTACTTTGGTTTGTAATATTAAATCCTTGGGTTTATTACTTGTTTTGGTTTATAATATTAATAACCCCTAGGGTTTATTAATCTCTTGAATTTAAAATATTAATTCTTATGGTTTATTAATCTCTTGAGTTTAAAGTATTAATTCTTATGCTTTATTAATTTCTTGGTTTATAATATTAATATTTATCCCTTCGATTCACTAATTCCATTCGTTTATAATATTAAACCCTTGGGTTATTAGTTCTTTTGGTTTATATTATTAGTAATCTCTTCAATCTAAATTATTAATTCATAGGGTTTATTAATTTCTTAGGTTTCGAGTTTAAAATATTAATTATTAGGGTTTATTCATACCTTGAGTTTTCTAATTCTTTGGGTTGGTAATATTAAGTGTAAATATTAGTCTTACACTTTAATATTAATGCATGGTCCAATATCACATTATGAAAAACATTGTCTCAATATGAAAATCAACGATGGGCTACCATTGTTAATCATAGTTAGTCGTAGTCAATGAAGGTCTGTCATGGTTGAATGTCACATTGTGACAAATATTGTCTAAATATTAAAATCAACCATGGCAAACCATGGTCATGCTTTGTTTAACATCGCATTGTGACAACAATTGTCTCAATGTTTAAATCAAGCATGCTCAACCATGTTTATTTTACAATTTATAGTATTTATCTAAGAAAATTTATATACTTGAGGTTTATAATATTTATCTAAAGGTTTTTATATACTTGAATTTTATAATATTAATAATCATGTGAGTCTATCAAACCTTTTTATTTAAGATATTAATGTTTAGGCTTTATTAATCTCTTATGTTTTTTCATATTGATCCATTCACCATATTGATCCCTTAGGTTTTTAATATTTATCCCTTGGGTTCACCAATTCTTGTGGTTTATAATATAAAACCCTTGGGTTTATTAGTTCTTTTCGTTTATAATATTAAACCATCCTTGGATCTTAAAATCTCTTGAGTTAAAAATACTGATTCTTGGGGTTTATTAATTTCTTAGGTTTTTGAGATAAAAAAATTAATTCCTAGGCTTTATTAATCTCTAGTTTTTATAATTGATCCTTTGATCTTATTGATCCCTTAGGTTTTTAATATTTATCCCTTCATTTCACCAATTTCTTTGGTTTGTAATATCAAACCCTTGCCGCTCTTAGATCTTTTTGTTTATAATATTAATAACCCATTGAGTTTATTAATATCTTGAGTTTAAAATATTAATTCTTAGGATTTGTTAATATCTTGAGTTTAGAATATTAATTATTAGGGTGTAGTAATTTATTTGTTTATAATATTCATATTTATCTCTTGGGTTCACCAATTACTTTGTTTTATAATACTAAACCGTTTAGTTTATTAATTCTTTTGGTTTATAATATTAATAATGCCTTGGGTTTATTAATATATTTAATTTAAAATAGTAATTATTAGGGTTTATTAATTTCTTAGATTTTTGAGTGTAAAAATTTTATTCTTAGGGTTCAATAATCTTTTTTGCTTTTAATATTGATTCTTTGGCCTTATTGATCATGTAGGTTTTTAATATTTATCTCCTTCGTTCACTGATTCCTTTGGTTTATAATATTAAACCCTTGCATTTATTAGTTCTTTTGGTTTATAATATAAATAATCTGTTGCGTTTTTTAATATTTTGAGTCTTAATATTATGATTTACATTATGACCTAATATGTTGGGTTATAATATAGATTCTAATATATATCATTAATAATTAGGGGTTAATATTGGGTTTATAATATTTGGGTTTAATATTAGGGTTTATAATATTGTGTTTAATATTTAGAGTTTATAACATTGGGGATAATAATATTTCAGTTCAGAATATTGGTTCTTAGGGTTTATTGATATCTTGTGTTTTTAATATTGATCCTTTCGCCTTATTGATCCCTTAGGTCTTTAATACTTGGGTTTATTATGTTGGTATTTAATATTAATAACCCCTTGTGTTTATTAATGCCTTAAGTTTAAAATATTAAGTCTTAGTGTTTATTAATCTCTTGAGTTTAAAATATGAATTCTTATGCTTTATTAATTTCTTGGTTTATAATATTAATATTTATCTCTTGGGTTCACCAACTCCTTTGGTTTATAATATTACATCCTTGGGTTTATTAGTTCTTTTGGTTTATAATATTAATAATCCCTTTGGTTTATTAGTCTCTTCACTTTAAATTATTGATTCTTAGAGTTTATTCATTTCTTTCATTTTAAGTTTAAGATATTAATTATTAGGGTTTATTAATCCCTTGATTTTTCTAATTCTTTGGGTTGGTAATATTAGGTGTTAAATATTATCCTTACACTTTAATATTAATGTATGGTCCAATGCCACATTATGAAAAGCATTGTCTCAATATTAAAATCAACTATGGCCTACCATTGTTAATCATAGTTAGTCGTAGTCAATGAAGGTCTTCCATGGTGGAATGTCACATTGTATCAATATGAAAATCAACCATGGAAAACCATGGTCATTATTTATCACAACATCGCATTGTGACAACAATTGTCTCAATGTTTAAATCAAGCATGCTCAACCATGTTTATTTGATGGTTTATTGTATTTATGTGAAGATTTTTATATAATTGAGGTTTATAATATTTATCTGAAGGTTTTTATATACTTGAGGTTTATAATATTAATATCTTAGGTTTAATTTTATTCCCTTGAGTTTATAATATTAATAATCATGTGAGTTTATCAAACTTTTTTGTTTAAGATATTAATTTTTAGGCTTTATTAATCTCTTATGTTTTTCATGTCAATCTCTTTGCCTTATTTATCACTTAGGTTTTTAATATTTATCTCTTGGGTTCACCAACTCCTTGGGTTTATAATATAAATCCCTTGGGTTTATTACTTTTTTTCGTTTATAATATTAAACCACCCTTGGATCTAAGAATCTCTTGAGCTAAAACTATTAATTCTTAGGGCTTATTAATTTCTTAGGTTTTTGAGATAAAAATATTAATTCTTAGGCTTTATTAATCTCTTGTGTTTTTAATATTGATCCCTTGACCTTATTTATCCCTTAGGTTTTTAATATTTATCCCTTCGGTTCACCAATTCCTTTGGCTTGTAATATCAAACCTTTGTTGTTATTAGTTCTTCATGTTTAAAATATTAATAACCCCTCGGTTTATTAATATCTTGAGTTTAAAATATTAATTCTTAGGGTTTGTTATATCTTGAGTTTAAAATATTAATTATTAGGGTGTATTAATTTCTTGGTTTATTATATTAATTTTTATCCCTTGGGTTCACCAATTACTTTGGTTTATAATATTAAACCCTTGGGTTTATTACTTATTTTGGTTTATAATATTAATAATGTCTTAGGTTTCTTAATCTATTTAATTTAAAATATTAATTATTAGGGTCTATTAATTTCTTAGGTTTTTGAGTTTAAATTTTTTTTTCTTAGGGTTTAAAAATATTTTTTGCTTTTAATATTGATACCTTGGCCTTATTGATCATGTAGGATTTTAATACTTATCCCCTCGGTTCATCGATTCCTTTGGTTTATAATATTAAACCCTTGCGTTTATTAGTTCTTTTGGTTTACAATATTAACAATCCCTCGGGTTTATTAATTGTTTGAGTTTTAATATTATGATTTACATTATTGCGTAATATGTTGGGTTATAATATATATTCTAACATATAGAATTTATAATTAGGGGTTAATATTTTGTTTATAATATTTGGGTTTAATATTACGGTTTATAATATTGTGATTAATCTTTACAATTTATAACATTGGGGGTTATAATATTTATGTTCATAATATTGACTCTTAGGGTTTATTGATCTCTTGTGTTTTTAATATTGATCCCTTAGGTCTTTAATATTTATCCCCTCAGTTCAGCAATTCCTTTAGTTTGTTATATTAAACCCTTGGGTTTATTATTTTGGTTTATAATATTAATAACCCCTTGGGTTTATTAATATCTTAAGTTTAAAATATTAAGTCTTAGGGTTATCTCTTGAGTTTAAAATATTAATTCTGATGCTTTATTAATTTCTTGGTTTATAATATTAATATTTATCCCTTGGGTTCACCAATTCATTTGGTTTATAATATTAAACACTTGGGTTTATTAGTTCTTTCGGTTTATAATATTAATAATCCCTTCAGTTTATTATTCTTTTGAGTTTCAATTATTAATTCTTATGGTTTATTCATTTCTTACATTTTGCGTTTAAGATATTAATTATTGGGGTTTATTAATCCCTTGAGTTTCCTAATTCTTTGGATTGGTAATATTAGGCATTAAATATTAGTCACACTTTAATATTAATGGATGGTCCAATGTCACATTATGAAAAATATTGTCTCTATATGAAAATCAACCATGGGCTACCATTTTTAATCATAATTAGTCATAGTTCGTCAAGGTCTTCCATGGTTGAATGTCACATTGTGACAAATATTGTCTGAATATGAAAATCAACCATGGCAAACCATGGTCATTCTTCATCCAACGTCGCATTATGACAATAATTGTCTCAATGTTTAATTCAAACATGCTCAACCATGTTTATTTTACTGCTTATAGTATTTATTTAAAGGTTTTTTTATACTTGAGGTTTATAATATTAATCTCTTATGTTTAATATTATTCCTTGAGTTTATAGTATTAATAATAATGTGAGTTTATCAAACCATTTTGTTTAAGATATTTATTTGCAGGCTTTATTAATCTCTTATGTTTTTCATATTGATCCGTCTCCCTCATTTTTCCCTTAGTTTTTTAATATTTACTATTGGGTTCACTAATTCCTTGGGTTTATGACATAAAAATCCTTTGATTTACTAGTTTTTTTCATTTATAATATTAAACCACACTTGGGTCTTTAGAATCTCTTAAGTTAAAAATATTAATTCTTAGGGTTTATTAATTTCTTAGATTTTTGAGTTTCAAATATTAATTTTTAGGGTTTATTAATTTCTTAGGCTTTTGAATTAAAAATATTAATTCTTAGGGTTTTTTAATCTCTTGTTTTTTTTTAATATTTATCTCTTGACCTTATTGATCACTTATGTCTTTAATATTTATCTCTTGGGTTCATCAATTCCTTCGGTTTGTAATATCAAACCCTTGGCTTTATTAGTTCTTTTTGTTTATAATATTAATAATCTCTTGGGTTTATTAATCTCTTGAGTTTAAAATATTAATTCTTACTGTTTATTAATCTCTTGAGTTTAAAATATTTATTATTAGGGTTTATTAATTTCTTGGTTTATAATAGTAATATTTATCCCTTGGGTTTACCAATTGTTTTGGTTTATAGTATTAAACCCTTGGGTTTATTACTTCTTTTGCTTTATAATATTAATAATGTCTTGAGTTTATTAATTTACTGAATTTAAAATATTATTTATTAGGGTTTATTAATTGCTTAGGTTTTTTAGTTTAAAAACATTATTCTTAGGGTTTAGTAATCTTTTGTGTTTTTAATATTGATCGCTTGGCCTTATTTGTCCTATATGTTTTTAATATTTATCCCTTCGGTTGACTGATTCCTTTGGTTTATAATATTAAACCCTTGCATTTATTCGTTATTTTGGTTTATAATATTAATAATCCCTTGGGTTTATTAATATTTTGAGTTTAAAATATTGATTATTATGGTATTAATATCCTAGTTTTTTGAGTTTAAAAAATTAATTCTTGGGGTTTATTAATTTCTTGTCTTTTTAAAATTAATCCCTTGGCCTTATTTCAATCCCTTGAGTTTTTAATATCAATCCATTTGGTTTATTAACCCTTTATATTTTTAATTCATTGGGTTTATAATATTAAAAATCCCTAAAGTTGATTGTTCTCTTTGATTTATAATATTAATAATTATGTGATTTTGCCATTCCTTTTTATTTAAAAAATTAATTTCTAAGCTTTTTTAATCTATTCTTTTTTTAATATAGATCCTTTCAGCTTTTTGATCTCTTAGCCTTTTAATATTCTACCCTTGGGTTCACCAATTCCTTAGGTTTATAATATTAATTAGATATGTTTCAGCATATAATATAATTCATTCTCTTAAAGTCCATGTGACCTTTCATTCATCCAAATGGACAGATATATTTTAATGTTAACATTTTTTTATTAAATATGGACAGATATATTTTAATGTTAACATTTTTTATTAAATATGTTGTTAGATATAATATAATTAATTTTGCAAAGTCCATGTGACCTTTTCTTCATCCATATCAATAGATATATTTTAATATTAACTTTTTTTATTGAATTATATATTAAAAAATAGAAGCAGTAATAAATATATTTTAATTTTACATTTTTATTGAATTAATTATTAAGAAATGGAAAAGAATATAAACAAATATAATGTTTATTTAATATGATTTAAGGAAAAAATGAAATCAACAAGATATATTTTAGAGTCAACATTTCTATTGAATTATTTTCTTAGGAATTGCAGAAAATATAATGTTTATTGAAGTTTTCTTCATTCATATCGACCGATATATTTTGATTTTAGCTTTTGATTATTGAATTATTTATTACGAATATAAAAAAAATAAAGTGGGTATGAATCATAAAGTAAAAACAAATCCAAATTAATTCTAAATCAATAGATACATTTTAATATAATATTTTAAATTAAATTTTTAATTATAAATTAAAAATAATATAGTATTTACATTTAAATAACAAGATTCAAAAGGTTATGAATTTCCATTTAACACCAAAATAAATCTTGTGTGTGAGCTGAGCTATTGTTCCCTATGGCGTGAGATTGATTGCTTCTTCCATGGCTGTTAGGGGGGCCTCTCCATGCAGCCAATATTGATGAGAGTGCAAATTTTCACACGATGGTAACAACGATTGTAAAACGACCCCTGAAAAGAGACTCGAATGCAAAGTTTGTAAAGAAAACATAAGATATCCCATCATTTGAGCAGCCGATGGGTATGAGAAGAACCTCAGTAGTTTTCTTTGGGCAAGCCTTAATAGGGAGGTTCACTGGGATGTGTCCATCCCAAAAATCAATGGAGGGATGGATCGAAAAAACCTAGAGATCAATTGTGACTGGTAATATTAAGTTATATGCTAGTGGTAATAGCTTTTTTACCTTTATATTTGAGAAAAAAGAAGACAAAGATATAATTTCTAGAAATGGACCCTACTTCTTTGGAAATAGGGGTGATGTATCTCAATAACTGGGCACTCGAATTTAATCAATGTGAAGACATCCTAACTGCAATCCAAGTTTGGGTAAAACTTCCCACACTTCCTTTTTTCTGGTGGAGTGATGACTTCCTAAGGGGAATTGGCAATGGAGTTGGAAAATTCATCGATCAGGAAAAACCAAAAGGATCACAATTTTCATGCAAGAAAATATCTTTGGTGGTTGAACTTGAAAAATTGTTGCCATCACAGATCAATTTAAATCTAGGGGAATGGACCCATTTCTAGTTGTTGGAATATGAACATATCCCTTTCAAATGTCGATACTACCATGAGTATGGCCACTTTGCAAGAGACTATAAAAAATTTCCTCCCAAAAATGCTTCGGACGAGCAAGCGGGTCAATGACATACTCAAAATAAGGGTGGAAATAGGAACAGGGAAGGGACAAAAAAAGATTAAAATGGTAAGGAAAAGAGTGGGAAAAAATATATGTAAACTTCTTTGAAATATTGCAGAACCATGAAGGGAATGAGGGTATATAACTTGAAACTAATGAGCAATACCCAGAGCCATATGAGAACTAGATAGAAGAGGAGGGCGGAGAGGAGAATAAAAGTAAGTAGAATAAAGGGGAGGAAATGCAACCAAATCAAGACCTAGACATGTTGCAAGATAGAGAAGAAGTAGAATCTAACCTCCCAATAGAGGGGTAACAACTCGAACCAAAACTCAAACATTGGTTTGGGTTAATGAAGGAAGTAGTCTTGAAATGGAGAGTGGTAAAATAAGGCACTAGAGAAGACCACCTAAGAAAACAGAGAGAGAAAGGGAGGTTGATAAAAATAAAAATATTGGGAGCCATTATATGTTTCCTGAAATCATTAAGTTAAAAACATCGAAAGGTGTAGATGGAAAATAAAGAAAGTGGAGGGACTCTCAAAACTCCCTTTCTAAAAGGACTGTTCTATCTTGGAATTTAAGGGGCATGGGAGGCCCCTAAAAACTCGTAGCTCTAAAAAAGTTGATAGGAAATCAAAATACAATGATTGTTTTTCTACAAGAGAAAAAACTTGAGGTTGTGGTCTCAATTGAAAACATTAAAAAATTCTAGAAAAGCAGTAATGGAACAACTCAAGACTTTAAGGGTGTGTCAAGAGGGTTGGGAGTGTTCTGGGATGATTCACAACTTAAAATTGTGTACAACCTTAGCACAGATCATTGGATAACACTATTGTTGGAGGAAAAAATAAGTGGAGAGAGAATACTAGTGGTCTGTGTCTACAACGTGTTATATGTGGTGAAAAAATGGAATTCTAGGATTCCATAGGAAGAATAAGGGATACATTTTTGCAAGAAAATTGTGTGCTGGGAGGAGACTTAAACATAGTTTTGAAGAACCAGAGAAAAGAGGAAGCCTTTCGAGGATCCTTTTCAAGAACAGATGTAAGATATAATTTTGGAGTCGCATTTGGTGGATCTTCCACCAAATAATGAAATGTTTACTTGGTCAAATAAACGCAGTGGAAACAATCACATTGCGGCTCGATTGGATTAGTTATTGATTCGCAAATACTAGTTGGATAAAGGCATGGAATGAAATACATGTATTATGTCTCATGAAGATTCGGATCATAAATCAATCCTGATAAACATATACCTTGTCGAGGATCTAGGACCAATCCCCTTTAGATTCAATCTATCTTAACTAAAGGAAGATGGAGTTTTGGAGCTGATCGCTCATGCCTGAAAAATCTGATCATGGGATCACCATCTTATGTTTGGGAAAAAAAATCAAAGGCAGTAAAAATGGATTTAAGAAAATGTTTGAAGAAAAAATATCAACCTCCGGGGTAGAAGAGACAAGAGTTGCGAAAAAGGCTATAAGCTCATCAATGGGAAATAAAAAATATGAATGTAACATCGAATCACTTAGAGGTAGAAGCGAACCTAACAAAACAAAATTGTGTTGAAGGCAGAGAGGAAGAACAACATTGGAGGTTGAAATCCCAAAGTCTATGGTTTAAGGAGGGAGATCGAAACACAAACTACTTTCATACAATGGCGAAATATATAGAAGCTCAAAACAGGGTGAAAGAAATAACACTTGAAGGAAAAGAGAAAATCAACATCCATGGAAGGTATCAAGCAAGAGGCTTATAATCCTTTTTACACCATGTTTTAGGAAGAAGGCTTATTGGATGAGGAGAAGGTTGTTGAATTCTTGAACCCAATTGAAGCATCTCTTATGATGGATGACAATCATTGGTTGGTAAGAGAGGTAAGTGAAGAAGAGCTAGAAAAGGCAGTATGGGGTTTCTCACCAGATAAAGCACCTGGTCTAAATGGTTTCTCAATTTTCTTTTACAATGCTTTGTGGAGCCTGATTAAAAATTATCTCCTTAGAATAGTAAACAACTCTAGATCAAAGGAAATATTAGGGGGTGGAATAAAATTCTCCTTCCTATACCTCATTCCAAAAGAATCCAACCCGGTAAGTTTTCTAGATATCATCCTATTTCTTTATGCAACTCTTCATATAAGATAATCTCAAAAATAATAGTGTCTAGGCTCAAAATTATTCTACCCTCTTTGATCTCTGAAACTAAAGGGGGGTTTATGGAGAAGATACAGATAGTAGTCAACATAATTTTAGTGTAAGAGGTTATCCACACCAAGAATTAGGAGAAGCAGTTATTGGTGAGCCCTTGTATTGCACCAAGAGTGTTGCAACTCCCAGTGGCTACCCTATTTTACCTTATCAACCCAGGGTTCATACAAACTTGGAGGTCACATTTCTATATACACAACAGATTCATTCTATTCATGTCACACTCTTTCACTTTACGAAAGGGTGCTACCTCAAGGGGTTCTCGGTGAAGTCTTTCAGACTTCAATGAAACTAAAATAAATTGCAGAAAGGAGATGACAGAAAGGAAACAAATCAAACTTGCTGAAAAGAAATGGTAGAAAGGAAACTAATTTAAATTGTAGAAAGGAAATGGCAGAAATTAAACTAATTTAATTTTCAAAAAGAAAATGGAGGAAATGAAACTAATTTAAATTGCACTTAACTTGGCCAATTGGTTAAACACACCCTACTATATCTATCATGATTCTATCTATGCAGCGATTCATGAAATAGTTCTAATTTTAAGAGGTGTTTCTTACAGTTCAGAGAAGAAAGGGGTAAAGGTGCTAATGGGGAGATGAACACATGAAACAGGTCTTAGAGGTGGAAATATGGGTTTAAACCTTATTAAAACTTTATTATAGTGCAAAAATTATTTGGAGCAGAACGATTTGAAAAGTGTGATGGGAGAGTTGCTATGGAGGACGCAAGTGTGATATGAAATATGCGATATCGCAAACGGAATATCACAAAGTTGGAGGGAAAGCGGAAGTGTTGTTCGAGAGTGGGTGCGCAATGTGAAATGAAATGGAGATAAAAACTAAAAAGTGTGAAATGCGATGGGGTAAAAGTTGTGAAATGTGAAATGCAATGGGGTAAAAGTTGCGAAGTGTGAAATGCGATGGGGAAAAAGTTGTGATGTGTGAAATGCGATGAGTGATGCGGCGGTATGAACAGTGGCAGAGTGTGATGGAAATATTTCAATTGGCGTCGAGAGTGGTAAGTCTTATAGAAAAAAGGGAAAAGGTTGCGAAGTGAGAAATGTGATGTGGCGGAGTATGGAGAATTATCGCAATCAACGTCGAGAGTGGTGAGTCTAAAAGGAAAAAATGGAAAAGGTTGCGAAGTGAAAAATTCAATTCGGGATGTGGTGGGGTATGGAGAATTATCGCAATCTGCATTTGGAAGAGGTAAGTTTTAACGAAAACCAAAGAATAATGTGATTTGTGATTTTTGATGCGGTGGAGCATGGAGGATTATCGGAATCGGTGATTGGAGCGGTAAATGTTAACGGAAATCAAAGAAAAATGTGATTTGAAATTTTCAATGCGGCAGGGCATGGAGGATTATCGCAATCGACAGTTGGAGCAGTAAGTGTTAATGGGAACCAAAGAAAAATGTGATTTGCGATGAGCGAAGTACAGTAGCGGGAGATTCGAGGAGTAAAGGGGAAAGTCAAACTTTGATGGTTTTTCAAGCATTTTGTGAATGAAAAGGGTGTGGTAGTTGTTAAGGAAAGGAGAACTAAAAGCATAAGAATGGGGTTTCAGAGGCATAACAATAGAGATGGGAGATGAAGTGGGAGGTGTCAATGAACTTCTTCGTGGCTACCTGCGCCTGCATTTAAACTGTCGATTTATGAAAGGAAGATGGGTGGTCAATGTTAAAGACAGAAAACAATTGTAGCCTAATCCTACAAAGAGAGAATCAGAACTCAGAAATCATTTTTGGTCTGCGGGAAACTCTACCCTTGAGCTCTCTCAACAGAGATGAAAGGGGAAGGTTTCCTCACAGTTTTATGGAGTTCATCAACTATTCAACCACGTAGATAAATAGATTAAATCTATAGTAGAAAACTACAAAAACAATGAAATTATCATAAACTAGCTAACTGTTCAAGAATAAAACTAAATAGATGGCAGAAACAAAACTAGGTAAATGACAGAAAGGAAAGAATAAAAACAACAGAGAAGATGAGGCACATGGGTTAGGCCCTAACCCATGAGCCTCGCTCCTTGAAACTATATCAGTAAAACAACATCTGACTACTGATTTCAGTACAAAAATACAGTATTATTACATCCTGAAGGTCTTAAACAACAAAAGCCTAATAGCTTGCAGCAAAAGTTCTGAATGGAATGCTTCTTAGCTCTAGCTCTACTCTATTTATTCTACAGGGAAACTACCAATAGCTCCCTTGAAAATAGTGATTGAGTCCACTTGATTCCAAGTAAACATAGATTGAGTGCACTTCATCTTCAGTTTGCTTGCATGCCTTTGATAGTTAAGGAGGGTGGACAACCCCCTTGAATCTCTCCAAGATTTTTCCATAATTTCCTAACATTGTGCTCATTTATTCTTCAATCTTTATCTTCTAGTGGCAGGGAGCAAGTCCCTAAATTATCTCCATCTCCAAATCTGCATAATATTCCCAATATTCTCACAATATTCTACAAAAATAATAAATATTAGGCACAAATATGCAATTACCTTTAAACCATCCTAAGAAAATATTAAAGCATAAGAAAACATTATTAAGTGTAGAAGGAGATATTCAATATATATTTTTACATACATAATAAAGGTATATGGGGTTAATAAAGTTTAGATGGGCCTTAATTTATGTCTAATTTAGAGGCCCATCATCACCCCACTACTGGAACTTTTGCTCATCCTCTGAGCAACCTATTCATCCTCCCTGCCTGATGGCTCTTCCTGCATGCTCGCTTATTTAATTTTCTGTTTATTTTCCCATGCGCTTCTCCTCATGCTAATATTATTTCTATTCGTTTTTCATTTCATCTTGTGGGTGCTGCATGGAGATCCTGAGATGCCTTAAGAAAATTTGTATTTTCCATGCCAAGAGGTGGTGGATCGACCTTTTATTTTATTTTGTGTTTTCTTTTCTTTTCTTTTCTTTCTTTTCTTTCTTTCTTTATTTTCTTTTCTTTATTTCGTTTTTTTTTTAATTGCATCCAGAATAAACCCACAGTTCTTTTTCTATGAACTGATTTCGCCCTTGGTTACCCCTTCGGTACTCCTTGTCTTCCATTACATGAACTGCTTTAGATAAGGCTGAGATTGTTCTGCTACTGATTTTGGGTATAGAAAAAACTTTCCTTCTCACACTTTTTAATGTTTTATTAAGATAAAATAGATTCGAAGAAAGGGTTAGATGAGTTCATACCTGAGCCTTACCATTGATTTATTTTTTCAGGTGATATTGAAGCTGTTGATATGGTTGTTGAAGCTGTCTTCAGTGGTTTTGAAGTTGCATGTGATAATATTCTTGAGGTCTATTTGGAGCTTCTGCGTACACGAGAAGGAAGTCCAAGTTTGACTACCTTTAACGAGGGTGCTGACCGAATTTCCTTTTTGTGCCAACTTCTTGTTTTTATTCTTGCAAAGGTTGGAGAGCACTTGCATTCATTACAGAGAGATACATGGAGAAATGCATTTTTTTTTTTTAAATCTTTTATTTTAAGGCCTACTAGCCACCCCAATGAGGTTTTTCACTAGTAGGTCTACCTAGGCACCTCAAAGGAGGTTTTCACCTAGGATCTTTTTTTTTTCAACCCAATGACCGCCTCATGGAGGTTTTCAATCACTAAGCCAATCTAAAATGCCTCAAAAGAGGTTTTTACCTGAGATTTTATTCTTTTTCCTTTTTTTTCTTATTCTTTTTCTTTTTCACTTTCCTACTCTACTTGAAAAATAAAAACCTTTTTCGATTATATGAATACTTCCAATGGAGCCATGTACACTTCAAGATGACAAATAAAATCATGTGCACACTTGGAATACATGCTTTGACATGGACATGAATATGAGAGATGAATTTCTTTGACTGGGATTGTATTAAGTACTGTTGGAGAAGAGCGTGTTGCTGCAACTTAATGACTATTTGGAACCATATGTCATTATAGTTGTGATGCCCTTGGTCCACTTGTTGATTTGGATAACCATGGATGTCTTCTTCTATTATGACATTCAAATCTTCCTCTTTTTGCTGATTGTTCTCTTTAATAGATAGAGGAAATTCTGGTAAACATGAGGAAAATTTCTCAACATCTGATTCTAATGCCGACTCTTCATCAAGTGCAACCCTTGATCTTTTGATCTCCTCATTTGGATCTTCTTCTTCTTGATGTTTTCGTTTAATGACATTAATAAAATCTCTTATTTACAGTAACTTTATTGAACTAAGATGAATACCATCTAGATCAAGAGGATATGTTTGGTAGTATTGTACCTTAGCATTGTAAGTGGGATGAGATACTTCATGGTGTGGGTTTGGAAATGGTAGTTGAGTGGGGATGGATATATGAGATGGATGTCATTGAGGTTGTGGTTGTGGTGGAGGTGGATGGTAGGGGTAGCATGGAGTTGGGTATGGAGGATATTGAGGGAAATATTGAGGATGTTGTGGATTTTCCCAATAAAGTCCTTATGAACCATGTTGCCAATATTAGTTTTGGGGTTGAGATGGCCAAGGTTGCCACAAAGGGAGTGTGTCCCAATTAGTTTGAGATGGATGTGAATAAGCTTGAAATTGTGAAGTGGGTCCTTGCATCATATCAAGTTGACTAGGTTGCCAGGGTCTCCTTGGAGCTACATAACATAACTTCTTTGGTGATTTCCTTGCTCCATTGTCTTCCTGGTAAACTTCTTTAAACCCGGGGAATGACGAGCAACGTTTAGTAGCTTATGATTTTGCATTGATAACAAAAATATCAACATCTTCTTTTTTTTCATTTTGCATTCTTAGCATTTCCACTTGTTCACTTAGATTGCTAAGAATTTCTATTTTAAAGTTATCAAGAAAATTTCCAAGTTCATATTTCCTTTCCAATATTGATGCTGACATAATTACTCTTTCCCCTCCTCTTTATATGCGCTTGCATGTTTCACAAATTTCTTCAAATGTTAATTGGTATACATCTCCTCTACTCATGAGATTAATGAGATCAATCCACTCATCCCTAATTGTTCTAAGTAAGATGGTTTTTAGTGTGTCAAACGCTAAATGATGTAATTTTCCCCTCTTAACATTAAACATGAACCTGTCTATTAGATCTTCAAGGTTTTCATCTTCTTCTTGGTTCATTCTAAAAAATTCTTCTCTAAGATCACGATCTGTATATTTTTCTAGAAATATATTTTGCATATCATTCCATGATCTTATTGAATTAGTACGTAGACTCATGAACCATTTAAGAGCTCTATCCTTCAATGTTGTAGGAAACAATCTCAATTTTTGAGTGTGTGATAAGTAGCCATAAGATCTACAAAGTATCTCAAGTTCAAAGAGAAATGTTTCTGGATCCTCTGTCCTCATACCATGGAATTTGGGAAGGAAATATGGAGGGATGAGCTTCATATGTACATATTTGTCCATCTCCTGAATGGGAAACCCAATAATATATTCTTCATTTTCATCATATCCATCCATCTCGTCTACCTTCAAAAGTGTATGGTGATGTGGTTGTTACTACACCACGTGGTCAAGTGGGGGGGTTGGCATTGCAGAAGTTTTTTTTTAATTTTTAATTTCCACTCTACGAAAGGGTGCTACTTCTAGGGGTTATTAGTGAAGTCTGCCACACTTGAAACTAAAATAAATTGCAGAAAGGAAATGACAGAAAGGAAACTAATCAATCTTACTGATAAGAAATGGAAAAAATGAAACTAATTTAAATTACAGAAAGGAAATGGCAGAAATGAAACTAATTTAAATTGTAGAAAGGAAAAGGAAGAAATGAAACTAAATTAAATTGCACTTAACTTGGTCAATCGGCTAAACACACCTTTTTCTATCTATTATGCTCCTATTTATGAAGCTATTCATGGCCTAATTCTAATTTGAAGAGGTGTTTCTTGCAGTTCGACGAAGAAAGGGGTAAAGGTGTTAATGGAGAGATAAACACATGAAACAGGGCTTAGAGGTGGAATGATGGGTTTAAACCTTATTAAAACTTTATTATAGTGAAAAAAATGCTTCAGAGAAGAATGATTTGAAAAGTGTGATGGTGGATTTGCAAAGGAGGGTGGAAGTGCGATATTTGATATCACAATCACAATATCGCAAATTTGGAGGGATAACGGAAGTGTTATTTGGGAGCTGGAGCAAAATGCGAAATGTGATGGGGATAAAACTGCGAAGTGTGAAATACGATGGGGTAAAAGTTGTGAAATGCGAAATGCGATGGGGAAGAAGTTGCGAAGTGCAAAATGGCGAAATGCGAAATAGGATGGGTTAGAAGTTGTGAAGTGCGCGATGCAATGGGGCAAAAGTTGTGGAGTGCGAAATGTGACGGGTGACGTGGCGGTAGGATCGGTGGTGGAGTGCGATGAAAACATCGCAATTGGTGTCGGGAGCGGTAAGTCTTAAAGGAGAAAGGGGAATGGTTGCGAAGTATGAAATGTGATTTGTGATGTAGCGGAGTATAGAGAATTATCTCAATCGGCGTCGGGAGTGGTGAGTTGTCACATAAATAATCGATAAACTATTACCATATAAAAAAAAATTAACTTTTGTTACCAATGTAACTATTGCAAATATAATTATATGCTCTCGGCATTGTAAACATCATTTCACAGTTAATCTATATTAATATACGGAAATCTGGATTTAATGTTTGTACTGGCAATATCATATAAATTATTATTCGGATGATTTGGATATCAAATCTTGAGTTTAATGCAAAGGTTTTTTTTGTGACATCCAAATATTTTTATGTTATTACCCAAGGCTTACGGCAGATCTACCAAACTCGCACTATGACATTTGTCAAATCTCTTGCATTGAAAGACGTTCCGCCAGCTTGTTATACACGGTGTTGATTTAATTTTACGTGTTCTGATTAATAAACGCCAAGCTCAAAGCTATGGCAGCTCCGACACCTGGCCTTCTTCTACCCATTTCGTATCCTCGTTTTAATTGGAATTTATTGCCCAGCGTACCGCCAGACTTACAGGGCATAGCTGTCATGGTTATCCGATTTTTCCATAGCATTATTCGCGGGTAACTTAGCTCTCCAGTTCACTTATCGGGAGAGTTGCGATATTTCGGCATTTCCTCTATCTGCAACCTAGAGCCATGGTGAACGACGCTTCGTTGGACTTCATCGGCGGCCATGGCGCTCATGGGTTACCTGCTTGTGTTCTCCGCCCAAAACTCTTTAAACTCTGGTCGAGAATTGCCCTCCGTGTCATTTTCGGGTTTCACGTAACAGTCTCTATCGTTTTGTTTTTGTTAAAAGATAATTGTGATTGTTTTCCGATTTCGATATGAAGATTAACTTCTTTTATTTCAGGCTTGCAAATTCCAGGGCCAAGAGTGCTTAAATCTTGCTTGGTCTTGGAGGCGAACTCCGCAGAAGGTACCCATCGACGTGGTTAACTATTCGTAAGCCACCTTCTACATTCTCTTTACGCCCGCATGCAATGGTAATCCCATTTTCAAAGTATATTCTTACCTTCAGCATCGTGACTGACTTCGTTATTTCTCCTGTGAACTCAGTCAGGAATAACTCGGGTCAGGGTTTATTGCTCTCAGGTATAACTCTAGCATCATTTAGCCCTCGGCTTCTTGCCATTTTTACTTCGGTAATGGAACTGATTACCCAGGATTTCTGCAGGTACGCCAGCTCGACCTTCTGATTGCACATGATAAGCTTCAGGCATATAAACCACGGCTAATACTCGTATCGTTGTTCTAGGTATTCGTTCTCCGAAGGCTAGGGGTTAAACCCCTCTTCAAAGCCCTATCCTGGCCACGGCCTTCGACAGTCTTGTTTGTAGAATGTTTAGTTAAGTTTTACGAGAGCTCGCAGAGCGTAGCTCTCAGCTCGAAGCCCTTGGGGTTACTCTCTTACATCTTGTGGTGATTTCTTGTTTTAATGGAAAGACATTTTATATGGAGCAAGGGATCGTAAAAACCCTTGACATGCATTCGGTTATGTTTTCGGTTATGACTCAATGATAAATTTTGAAAGATTTTAACAGTTCTCCTGAATACGATATTCTTGTTTAACTTCAAGTTGAATGGCTATACTTATCTATGCTTATTCAGGGTTAAATGGCTGCCCGTAACTCTTTGCATATTTTTTGTTTCAGTGCTTTCATTTTCTCTCTGAATATATGCATGGTTACAATGTTTCTTGGTCTGGCCGTCTCTGTTGTGTTAGTCCCACAGCTAGTTTTAAGCGATAGGTTCTCTATACTTATTTAAGGACTGTGTCCAGTTACGAACTTCTGAATCAACATTCATATGTTTATTTTCTTTATGCAGATGTATAGCTACCGTCGTTTCTTTATTTATTTTCCGAAGGCTTGCTACAGGTTCTTCATACTGTAATATCAATTTTTCTCAATATTACTCTCAAAGAAAGAAAGGATCTCTGTTTTTATTTTTAATATGCCCTTTTCTACTTCGTATCGAATTTACACAAACTAATTCCGGATAATAGAATGAAATAAATATCTACTCCAATTCTATGTTTAAATGCGATGCTTTCTTTCATATCTTGCACAGTTTTCTTTAAAGTTGCTAATCGTTCTTGCCGTTTTTCCGTTCTATATTAAACTTTGCATTTCGAATTCATAAAGTAGGTGCAAGATTCGAGGTTAATCATAACCTCTGTAATTTCAGACTCTTATCATTTCTTTCCTACTGTAGCACTAAGCAGAGCTATTTACTGTTCTTTCAACATGAATATTTAAGAAGATTTACAGTAGTACATATCTATAACTTTCTTTTTAATGACATTAAACTCCAGAAAATTAACACTTTGGTACCTATCTGTGGTCAGCAGCACATATCTGTAACTATTAATGATAATGAAACTCCAGAAAGTTTAACACTTTGGTACTTATCTGTAGTGATAGAAATTCCCAGGCCGTTGTTCCTCCCAACCTTCAAGGGAGGCTATTACGTCCTCACCTTGCCCCCTAGCCCCAGAAATTGAATGGTGCCATGAGTTTAACAGTGGAGAAATCTGCTGTGACCTCTGGACATCATTTTCCAGTCACCAACAGTCAATCTGGCTCACACAAGAGTCTTCAAAGTCATTTTCAACTGGTTTCTACACCAGCTCAAGAAAATACTTTCTCTTTCTTTTACCAATTTCCAGAACCCCCTCTCCTCCTCTGGATCCTCACTTTATCGATTGAGGAGAGGGTAACTGTCTCCAACTGTTCCCTAACCACCATCTATTCTGAGAAATGATCACCAACAGCTTAGGGGATTTCTATCCAATCATTGGTTTCTCTTAATAATTCACAAATAGAAAATAAAATAGTAATTTTTGTTTCAACACATAGTCATAAATGTCTTTCTTTGAAATAACAAATTGTTTAAACTAGTTAATGCTAATTAATCTTTAAATGAAGTTGTCACATCTCCCCCCCCTGGGAGTAACACCGTCCTCGGTGTTTCCAATCCACCTCTGCAAAGAGTGCTGGGTAAGCTTCCTATATAAAATTTTCATCCTCCCAAGTAGCTTCATCCGGCCCAAAGTGCTTCCACTGCACTTTTAGCTGGGAAACTACTCTTTTACGGAGTTCAATTTCCCTACGATCTAGTATGCGTAGCGGCTCTACCAGGAATTCTCCGTCTGGTTCTACCTGTGAAAGAAACAACCGTTTACCAATCAGTACCTGAATGTATTAAAACTTTCAGTTAGGACTCATTTCTACTCTTTCCTCCTACCTGAATGTTCTGCCAATGTATTACATGTTTTTCATCATGCACATATTTCTTTAACAAAGATACATGAAACACGTTGTGTACTTTAATATGACCAGGAAAAGCCAGCCTATAGGCTACTCGTCCCACCCTTTCCAAAATTTGAAAGGGTCCGCAGTAACGGGGCGCTAATTTGGCGCAAGAAGTCCATCTTAAAGTACTTTTTGGTTTAATCCTGACATACACGTGATCCCCTACTCCAAATTCACGATAAGACCTCTTCTTGTCTGAAAAGACCTTTTGTCGGTCCTGGGCAGCTTTCAAATTCTGTCTTATTCTTTTTACTTCAGCTTCTAGCTCAGCCAACATTTCCGACCCCAACATTAATTTCGTCTCCGGACTGCTCCAGTTTATCAGTGTCTGGCACTGTCGTCCTTACAGCGCTTTAAAGGGACTCATCCTTAGGGATTCCTGATATCTGTTATTATATGCAAACTCCACTAGGTGGAGATAATCCTCCCATTTAGTTGGCTGTCGCATTACATACATACGCAGCATATCCTCCAAAACTTGGTTTACCCGTTCGATCTGCCCATCAGTTTGAGGATGATAGGCAGTACTGAAGTGTATCTGAGTACCTAGACCCGAGAATAATTTTTTCCAAAAAGCGGAGGTAAACTTAACGTCTCAGTCTGAAATCACGGTCTTAGGTATACCATGCAATCTAAATATTTCCCTCATAAATATGTCTGCAATTTGCACTGTTTTGTAAGTGGATTGCACAGGTATGAAATGGGCAGATTTACTCAATCTGTCCACCACTACCATGATTGAATCATTCTACTTCCTTGTTCGCGGTAAGCCTGTGATAAAATCCAAAGAGATCACTTCCCACTTCCATTCAGGAATAGGTATGGGCTGCAATAGCCCCACTGGATGCCGATGTTCCACTTTAACCTGTTGGCATTCTAAACACTTGCTCAAATATTCCGCAATGTCTCTACGCATACCTGGCCAATAATATATTTTTCTAATAGTTGTAAGCATCTTTTGATAACCAGGATGACCCGCGTAGTTGCTGTGATGGTACTCGCTCAGGATCAACTCCTTTAGACTTGCTCGAATGGGAACATAGGTTTTTGCGCGAAAAATTAACATCTGATCTTCATTTCTGTCATACTCAGATGGCTTACCTCGCTCCTTATCCTCTTCCATCTGCTGCCACAAAAACTTGTATTCTGGGTCCTTCAGTGCTTCCTCCGTTATTTGTTCGGACAGCTAGCTTACAGGTTGGCTGAAGTACATTGAACAGATCCCATGTAATTTCCTGCTTAGGGCATCTGCAACTCGGTTTTCTTTACCCTTAACATGTTGTATGTCCATGTCAAATTCGCTCAAAAAGGCATTCCACCGGGTTTGCCGAGAGTTTAAATCGGCCTGTTTGAAATAACTAGTTAGACTGCTATGGTCCGTTTTTAGTACAAACTTTTTCCCCAGTAGATAATGCCTCCACACCCGGAGAGCATGCACTACTGCTGTAAGTTCTAGATCATAAGCAGAGTATTTTTGCTCGTGCTCTTTCAGTTTTCGGGACTCATAATCTATTACCTTGCCTTCTTGTGTTAACACTGCACCGACTCCCTCCTTACTGGCATCCGTGCACACCTCGTAATCCTTACTGGGATCAGCCACCCTCAGTACTAGTGCTGTGGTTAAAAGTTGTTTCAGCTTTTCAAAGCTGATCTGACAATATTTTGACCAATTAAAAGGTTTTCCTTTCTTTTGTAAGGATGTGATAGGATAGGAAATCCTAGAAAATCCCTCGATGAAACGTCTGTAATAACCTGCCATACCCATAAATGATCTGATATCAGCCACATTCTGGGGTGCTTGCCATTCCAAGATAGTTTTAATCTTTTCAGGGTCCACTGCTATACCTTCAGCTGTCACAACATGACCCAAATACTGAATTTCTGTTTTAAAGAAATCGCATTTGGTGAATTTAGCATACAGTTGATGCTTCCACAGCATTTCCAGTACTATCCTTAGATGCTCCTTATGATCCTCTTCGCTCTTGGAATAAATCAATATGTCATCTATGAAGACTAGTACAAAATGATCTAGAAATTGATGAAAAATGCCATTCATCAATCTCATAAAATTTGCTGGTGCATTCGTCAATCCAAACGACAACACCACAAACTCATAATGCCCATATCTGGTACGGAATGCGGTTTTTGCAAATATCCTCATCCTTAACCTGAATCTAATGATATCCAGACCTCAAATCTATTTTAGAGAACACTTTGGCGCCTCTCACCTAATCGAATAAATCATCGATTCTGGGTAAAGGATATTTATTCTTAACTGTCAGCTTGTTGAGTTGTTGGTAATCCATACACATACGTAAGGTTCCATCCTTATTTCTAACAAAAAGAACTGGTGCTTCCCAAGGTGACACACTTGGGCGGATATATCCTTTATCCAACAACTCCTGCAACTGTATCTTTAATTCTGTTAACTCTGGTATGCTCATTCTGTAAGGTGCCCTTGACACAGGAGAGGCCCCGGGTAGTAATTCAATAGTGAAATCAATTTCCCTTTTGGGTGGCACCCTGGAATGTTTTCTGGAAATACATCCAGAAATTCCTGTACCACGGGAATATCCTTTATATCTACAGCCTTTCCCTTAGATTCGGCGTATTCCACTTGAATTGCGTACAATTGACATCCTTTACGCATACACTTGCTCATCTGAGATGCTGCTATGGGACGTAATTGCACAGGCTTTTTTATTCCTTTAATCTCCTTACGCGTACCATCTAACGCTCTATGTTGTATTTCCTTTTCCTTACAGTCCACTATGGTCCAGTGTTTTTCCAGCCAGTCCATTCCTAGTAACACATCATACGATCCCAATGGTAGAATATTTAAGTCTACCTGAAGCTGTTGTTCTGCAACTTCCAGTATGCAATCAGAAATTTTCGCAGTCACTTTGCGTTTTGCTCCGGTGGCTAGTTGAACTAACTAGGAGTTTTTAAATTTCTGCTCTTTTAAGTTGCACATTTCCACTAGTTTAGGATTTATATAACTTAAACTAGCGTCGGGATCTACTAAAATCGAAACAGGTTTAGATAATATAGTGCCTTCCAATTCAATCATTGTGGGTTGAAAACCAACCTGTCGATTCTCCAAGGCTGCATTTATACGTGGTATATTTCGCGCCACGTCCCCAACTGTTGATGCTTCCTGCAAATTTGCCACAGATTCACTCTTATTCCGTTGTGGACAGTTCTTATAGTAGTGTGCTTCCCCACAGCCCCAACACTGTAGGGGGGGTCTATAATTATGCCCCTGCTCTGGTTTACTCGATGCTTCTGTGGGTTTTTCTTCAGCTGGCCATTTGATCCTTTGATGGTTCTTATTAAACTGCTTGCTTCCAGAGTTCCGTCCGGCCCCTTTAAAGTGGCTGCTTTTACTTCTTCTGAAAGTAGATGAATTTTTCTGATTTTTCTTGGGCTGCCAACTTTTCCCACTCTCCCCCTTGGCCTTATTCTGCTGGTAACACATGCATGCTTTCCGGACAGCTTCATCCATAGTTTGGGGGTTAACAAACTCTATTCTTTCCCTCATGGGAGCAGGCAGACTGCTCAGGAATCACTGTACCTTGGCTTTCTCCTCTCTGAGGTAGGGTACATAACGTAACAGGGAGGTAAATTTCACGACATATTCATCCATGGACATCTGGCCCAGTCGCAGATCATGGAATTCCTTTGCTTTATCATCATAAAATCTCTCTGTTAAATACTTATCCTTGAAATATTTCTGAAACTGTTCCCAGGTGACATGACGCTCATCTAGGCTGCGTACATTCTTCACCTCCTCCCACCACAGAGTGGCTTCTCTCGCAGCTGGTATATAGCCAATCTGGCTTTCAAATTACTGCTATACTCATATACCTGAAAATATTTATTAATGTTAATTAGCCATGCCTCAGCTGCCTCTTCCGCCTCGCCATCAAACATTGGTGGCTTAATCTTACGAAACTCCCCCTGTAGTTCTACTTTCTGCTTCTTGAAATCTTGTTGGTCGGATAAATTTCCCGACTCTGCCTCATTATAATTCCTATTTTTACTCCTTTGTGAGGGGCTTCTCTCAGTTTTACCAGTAGTGTCGTTCCTGGTTTGCTGCTCGTCTTGTCCTGTTGATTCATCTTTTTCAGCACTTGGGTGCTCCAACTCTTGATTTTGTTTATCTGATAAACTTTTCAGTATCCTTTCTTGGTCATGGAGTAACCTCTTGTTGTCCTTTCAGACCCTCATCATTTCTTCTTGTAGCTGTTGTACTGTATTCAGTAAAAATGCAGTCTGATGTTGTTGTTCTTCCAGCATTCGGCTTGTCTTTTGATGTTGTTCTATAGTCAATTGAACCCACATTTCTGGATTCATAACAGTTTGGCCCTGAGTCTCCTCCGGCGGAGCTTGAGATGTCGTATCTTCTCTCATGTCCCTCGTTCCTCTCAGTGCACTAGTCACACACAGCTTCACTGTCAGTAGACCACTAGGATCCTAGTGTAGCAATCTAGCTCTGATACTAATTGTCACCGTATAATCGATAAACTATTACAATATAAAAAAAAATTAAATTTCGTTACTAATGTAACTATTGCAAATATAATTATATGCTCTCGGCATTGTAAACATCATTTCATAGTTAATCTATATTAATATACGGAAATCTGGATTTAATGTTTGTACTAGAAATATCATTGAAATTATTATTCGGATGATTTGGATATCAAATCCTGAGTTTAATGAAAAGGTTTCGTTTGTGACATCCAAAGATTTTTATGTTATTACCCAAGGCTTACGGCAGATCTACCAAACTCGCACTATGACATTTTTCAAATCTCTTGCGTTGAAAGATGTTCCGCCAGCTTGTTATACACGGTGTTGATTTAATTTTACGTGTTCTGATTAATAAACGCCAAGCTCAAAGCTATGGCAGCTCCGACACCTGGCCTTCTTCTGCCCATTTTGTATCCTCTTTTTAATTGGAATTTATTGCCCAGCGTACCGCCATACTTACAGGGCATAGCTGTCATGGTTATCCGATTTTTCCATAGCATTATTCGCGGGTAACTTAGCTCTCCAGCTCACTTACCGGGAGAGTTGCGATCTTTCGGCATTTCCTCTATATGCAACCTAGAGCCATGGTGAACGGCGCTCCGTTGGACTTCATCGACAGCCATGGCGCTCATGGGGTTACCTGCTTGTGTTCTCTGCCCAAAACTCTTTAAACTCTGGTCGAGAATTGCCCTCCGTATCATTTTCGGGTTTCAGGTAACAGTCTCTGTCGTTTTGTTTTTGTTAACAGATAATTGTGATTGGTTTCCGATTTCGATATGAATATTAACTTCTTTTGTTTCAGGCTTGCAAATTCCAGGGTTAAGAGTGCTTAAATCTTGCTTGGTCTTAGAGGCAAACTCCGCAGAAGGTACCCATCGACGCGGTTAACTATTCATAAGCCACTTTCTACATTCTCTTTACGCCCTTAAGCAATGGTAATCCCATTTTCAAAGTATATTCTTACCTTCAGCATCATGACTGACTTCGTTATTTCTCCTATGAACTCAGTCAGGAATAACTTGGGTCAGGGTTTATTGCTCTCAGGTATAACTCTAGCATCATTTAGCCCTCAGCTTCTTGCCATTTTTACTTCAGTAATGGAACTAATTACCCAGGGTTTCCGCAGGTACGCCAGCTCGACCTTCTGATTGCACATGATCAGCTTCAGGCATCTAAACCACGGCTAATACTCGTATCGTTGTTCCAGGTATTCGTTCTCCGAAGGCTAGGGGTTAAACCCCTCTTCAAAGCCCTATCCTGGCCATGGACTTCGACAGTCTTGTTGGTAGAATGTTTAGTTAAGTTTTACGAGAGCTCGCAGAGTGTAGCTCTCAGCTCGAAGCCCTTGGGGTTACTCTCTTACGGCTTGAGGTGATTTATTGTTTTAAAGGAAAGACGTTTTCTATGGAGCAAGGGATCGTAAAAACCCTTGACATGCATTCGGTTATGATTTCGGTTATGACTCAATGATAAATTTTGAAAGATTTTAACAGTCCTCCTGAATACGATATTCTTGTTTAACTTCGAGTTGAATGGCTATACTTATCTATGCTTATTTAGGGTTAAATGGCTGCCCGTAACTCTTTGCATATTGTTTGTTTCAATGCTTTCATTTTCTCTCTGAATATACACATGGTTACAATGTTTCTTGGTCTGGCCGTCTCTGCTATGTTAGTCCCACAGCTAGTTTTAAGCGATAAGTTCTCTATACTTATTTAAGGACTGTGTCTGGTTACGAACTTCTGAATCAGCATTCATATGTTTATTTTCTTTACGCAGATGTATAGATACCATCGTTTCTTTGTTTATTTTCCGAGGGCTTGCTACAGGTTCTTCATACTGTAATATCGATTTTTCTCAATATTACTCTCAAAGAAAGAAAGGATCTCTATTTTTATTTGTAATATGCCCTTTTCTACTTCGTATCGAATTTACACAAACTAATACAGGATAATAGAATGAAATAAATATCTACTCCAATTCTATGTTTAAATGCGATGCTTTCTTTCAGATCTTGCACAGTTTTCTTTAAAGTTGCTAATCGTTCTTGTCGTTTTTCTGTTCTATATTAAACTTTGCATTTCGAATTCATAAAGTAGGTGCAAGATTCGAGGTTAATCATAACCTCTGTAATTTCAGACTCTTATCATTTCTTTCCTACTGTAGCACTAAGCAGAGCTATTTACTGTTCTTTCAACATGAATATTTAAGAAGATTTACAGTAGTACATATCTATAACTTTCTTTTTAATGACATTAAACTCCAGAAAATTAACACTTTGGTACCTATCTGTGGTCAGTAGCACATATCTGTAACTATTAATGATAATAAAACTCCAGAAAGGTTAACACTTTGGTACTTATCTGTAGTGGTAGAAATTCCCAGGCCGTTGTTCCTCCCAACCTTCAAGGGAGGCTATTACATCCTCACCTTGCCCCCTAGCCCCAGAAATCGAATGGTGCCACGGGTTTAACAGTGGAGAAATCTGCTGTGACCTCTGGACATCATTTTCCAGTCACCAACAGTCAATCTGGCTCACATAAGAGTCTTCAAAGTCATTTTCAACTGGTTTCCATACCAGCTCAAGAAAATACTTTCTCTTTCTTTTGCCAATTTCCAGAACCCCCTCTCCTCCTCTGGATCCTCACTTTATCCATTGAGGAGAGGGTAACTGTCTCCAACTGTTCCCCAACCACCATCTATTCTGAGAAATGATCACCAACAGCTTAGGGGATTTCTATCCGATCATTGGTTTCTCTTAATAATTCACAAATAGAAAATAAAATAATAATTTTTGTTTCAACACATAGTCATAAATGTCTTTCTTTGAAATAACAAATTTTTTAAACTAGTTAATGCTAATTAATCTTTAAATGAAGCTGTCACATGAGTCTTAAAGGAAGAAAGGGAAAAGGTTGTGAAGTGCGAAATGTGATTTGCGATGTGGCGAGGTATGGAGGATTATTGCAATCAGCATTTGGAAGTGGTAAGTGTTAACGGAAACCAAAGAAAAATGTGATTTTTGATTTGCGATGCAGCGGCGCATGAAGGATTATCGCAATCAGCGATTGTTCACTTGAAAAATTGAAATGTAATTCATCTTAAAAAAAACTATCATCTAAAAGTTAATTTTATTATTATTATTATTTTGTTAGAATCATTTTCTTTTAATTGTGATATTAAATAGAATAAAACTAATGAACAAAAATAATAGGATGAACCACATTAGTTGGTTGGAAAAGTCGATCAAATCGTAATGATGTGATTAATCTGAAAGACATTCATCTATGTTGTGAATCACAAAAGTCTTAGATCAAACAAAAATAATCACAACCAAAATATATTATGTAAATTTTTCAAAAAAATTTAGTTTTTTTTAATTAAAATAATTGAAATAATTTTCATTTTAAATTGTACAAATAGGAAACAATTTAATAGGTTTTTTATGCCATTAAAAATATTAAAAAAAAAATCATGCCCATCAAATATAAAAAAAAATATATACAAATTAAAAAAAAAAAATTCAATTTAAAAAATTGAAACAATTCTTATTTTAAATTTCACAAATATTTTTTTATTTAAATTTGTATTTTTATAAGAAATCATTTTATATTCTTGCATATTTTTACGAAGAAAAGTTTCAAAAATAATAACGAACTCAAATTAAATCCTGAATATATATATAACCCTTACATTTACTCTTTATGATCGATCAATACAAATTCCTTGTCAATATAAAATTTAAATTCAGTTAATTATTGCCAACTGTTAAGCAGAATAAAGTTGAAAATTCACATATATCGCACTTAATACTGGTAGAGGCATAGAGTGATTTTCCATGTCAGTGACAATAGCATTGAAATAAAGTTAACTCATGATTGCCAACTCTGGCTTTGGCAACAGCACTATGTCCTGGCAAAGCACCATTCACTTATTGCCAGCTGATGACTTCCAAAGATTGAAATGAAGTAGAATTGATGAAGCCTTTCTCCCTGCTTTTCTCGATAGAACCAGTTCAATTACACGTTCTACAGAAGGTATGACTTGTCTCTTTTCAACCTCGGAGAGCATGTCCCATGTTTTACGCTTCTACAAATATGTGGACCACAGGTATCTCTCTAAATATAAATGGTATCTATGTGGACCACAGGTATCTCTGTAAGTCAACATGGGAGGAGTAGTTGGTTTTGCTCAAAGGAGTAGGTATAGGAAAGAGAGTAAACAAACTAGGGGAACATTCTATCATATATTTTAATAGTAAAATGATTTAATTATTAACATAGTAAAATATATAAAAGAAAGTAATAGATAATTTAATTATTAAAATAGTAAAATATATTAAATATTATATTAGAGAGTAGTTTAATGGTTCCTTGTAATTTTTTTCCATTAAATTAAGGGATATGGTTGGATGGAAACTGTGAATTATTAATGAGAATGCATAAATAGATTTAGTTGGTTGGAAAATTTCTTAACATTCAAATTTTACAAATCAAACATACATTTTCTAACTATGACAAAATTGAATAAACGAATGTAACAAAAAAACCAACCGTGAGGAAAGAAAATAGGGAAAAACAAGAAGCCTAATAATTAAACCCTATACCAAATGCATTAACGTCGTGTACGACATGCACTTCGGCACTATCTATGCATAATCTTTTTTAAATTAGCCATTGCAAGGTATGGGCGGACACAGCACATTCCGTAATATTAGAAAGGTTGCAGTCTCGTGGAGTGTTGTGATCACACTGTTACAGTGAGGGATTCTTAATTTTTGTGCCCAAGATCTACACTTTTTCCATTTCGGGTCCATGGTGATTCTTAGAAAAATGGCACAAAGAGTAGTGGAAGTGAATACTGTGAAATCACTAGCCGATATGAGAAACGAGGATCTACCTGTTAATTACATTAAGGACAACAATGAACGGCCAGCTGTGTTGAAATATTAAAGTCACCTGCCGTGCCTTGGGCAGGAAGAACAAAGAATAAAGTACAAAGGCAGTAGCAGCAGCAACAGAGATTGAGTGCGTAGCACTCTGTATTGAAGAATGTTGGTGAATCCGTAAGGATGAATTTAATGTTTGATGGGCCGCAGCCACAGATTGTAGATGAAATTTAATTTGGAGATGGACAGAGCCGTCTTGCAGTGGAAGGACGAAGATTTTTCTTGTAGATCTTTTCTACGGAGGAGCAGACTAAATTAAAAACCAGTCGTTTCGGGCTTTAAAGTCCTCAACAACTAGAATGAAGAGAAACAGGGGGAAGTCCTTTTATTTTTGAATTGGCGGGACAAGTGGTCCCCACCATTTATATGCCAATCGGAATCGGAAAGTTATGTTGGAGCAGTGTCTTGTTGATATGGGAGAGTTCCGCAAAGCGGAACGTTCAATACATTGAAACATATACATAAATCACCCCACAGCAGCGGAGGCCCGTGGGTCCACAAGACCACGTGGCAGAAATCTATTGAATCGATTGATTTCAATCGGAAGGTTCAATCGGTGGGATTTTATTGTGCGCCCTGATCTGGGCGGATCCGATCGCAAGCGGAGGATCGGAGGTTTGTTTGTTTGGTCGCGCATCTTGTATAAAACGCGGACCCGACGATCTTATATGGCGGATCTAATATCGGGCCATTGAGTCCATGGTGTGATCGCAATCGAAAGTTTGGGCGGATCACAAAGTTTGTTGTCAAGACTTTTGTCGATTGTCGATTGCCGACTGCGTAGTGGTCCCCACTCGTATGTCCGGCATTTCATATTTTATAGTTTCGCAAAGGTTTTCCTTTGTATTTGGTTTTATTTTTGTTTTAATTTTTCATATAGCTTTTATGAAATGTTTAATATATGCGCGGCATATATAAAAGGAAAAGGCCCGAGAGCCAAAGGTAATGAATGCATTGTATTGTATTGTGAACCGCTGTGTGAGCCCGCGGGCAAGAAGAAAACACAGTAAGAAGAACAGAGAGCACTGTTAGTGCGTTCTTGAAGAGAGACAAAGAGTTGTTTTGTTTAGCACTGCGTCTGTAGCAGTCATACATACTTGGTGAATCCCTCACTGTTGAGGAAGAATTTGTAACAGTTTTTTTTGGTTTGTTTAATGAAATAGAAAGAATTTCATGCCATCTCTGTCTGCAAATTAAATAAAATTTTTGTTTTAAACATCTCTGTGTTGAAGAGGGGAGTTTATATTCTCTCCACTGTTTTCTTGGAATTTTTCAATAATTCCAACATGGTATCGGAGCTAATCTAGGCTCTTTGAAGATTTCAAAGAAGCTGAAGAAGAAGACCTGTTGTAGCGTTTCTCTCCAGCAGCGTGAAAAGCTCAACAGAAGTCGAAAAGTCAAGTATTTCTCAAAGAAAACAGAGTTGTTGTTCTTGTTTGTTCTTTCAAGAAGGAAAGACAATTTGTTTAAAGTCTGAGTTCAGTTTAAGAAACAATGGCTGGACCAAGCACTGGAATGAATCTTGGAAGTGTTCAGCTTCCACAGTTTAATGGAAAGAACTATGATTATTGGGCCATTACCATGAGAGCCCTGTTTGTCTCACAAGATTTGTGGGAACTAGTAGAAGATGGTTTCACAGAACCAGCTGATGAGCAGGCTTTTAATGCCTTAACTCAAGCAGAGAAAGATGTGTTGAAGAATAATAGGAAGAAAGATGCTAAAGCTCTCTTCTGTTTGTATCAAGCTGTAAATGAGAGTGTGTTTCCAAGGATATCAGCAGCTAAGAAATCCAAGGAGGCATGGGAAACTCTGAAAGTAGCCTATCAGGGTATGGAGAAAGTTAAAACAGCAAAACTTCAATTGCTGAGAAGAGATTTTGAAACTCTTTGCATGAAAGAGTCAGACAGTGTTGACACATTTTTCACACATGTGATTGGGACTGTCAATCAGATAAGATCCCTTGGAGAAACTCTTGAATATAGAAGGATCGTGGAGAAACTTTTGAGATGCTTACCCTCAAAGTTTGATGTTATTGTTACCACCATAGAAGAGACCAAAGATCTCTCACAGTTCACAGTGGATGAACTTCATGCCTCGCTGATAACTCATGAACAAAGATTGAGCAGAGATGAACACTCATCTCTTGAGCACGCCTTCAAGACCCAGATGCCTTCATGAAGAGGAAGAGGTCAAAGAAAAGGAAGAGGAAGAGGCAGAAGTCAGAATAGAGGCGGAATGGACAACTCTTCACATTCACATGGAAGGAGCAACAGTCAAAGCCAGAGCCATGGCCAATGCAACAGCCAGCAAGGTGGACATCAACACCAACATGCTCAAGGACAAAGGTATGACAAATCCAATGTCCAGTGTCATTATTGCAAGAAATATGGGCACTATGCCAATGAAAGTAGAAAGAAGCAAAATGACATGAAGAATAGGCAGAATGCTAATGTAGCAAAAGAGGAAAAGAACCCAAGTAATGTGCTATTAGCTTGTAATGTAGCACAAGATAGAAATGATGATGTTTGGTTCTTAGATTCTGGATGTAGTAATCACATGACTGGCAACAGAGCAATGTTTGCCAATATTGATGAAGAAGTTAAATCTGAAGTGACCACAGGGACTGATACTAAAATATCTGTCAAAGGGAAAGGCAGAGTAAGTATTCGAGCAAGGAATGGGGAGAAGAAATTTGTCCCTGATGTGTATTATGTTCCAGGTCTGAAATGTAATCTTTTGAGCGTTGGGCAACTCATAAACAAAGGTTACAATGTTATATTCAAAGATGATGTGTGCACCATAAAAGATATTCCTCCAAGTAAGAAAATTATTGCTGAAATACAAATGACCAGCAATAGAATGTTTCCGCTCAAGCTCAACATTGACTTGAAAGGAAAAGGAAAGAATGTAGCAGCTGTAACTCAAGAAGCCTTCCAGAAGGAAGAGAAAGATGAAAATTGGTTATGGCATTTGAGATTTGGACATCTCAATTTCGGAGGATTAAATTTGTTGCACAGAAAAGGAATGGTAAGAGGTTTACCATTGATTGAAAAGCCTGACAGCCTATGTGAAGGCTGCATCTTGGGAAAGCAACACAGAGAAAATTTTCCTTCAGGGAAAAGCATAAGGGCGAAAGAACCTTTGGAGATAATCCACTCAGATTTATGTGGGCCGATGCAAACAGCATCTGTTTCAGGCAACAATTACATGCTGACTTTCATAGATGACTTCACTCGAAAAGTGTGGGTCTATTTTCTAAAATATAAAAGCGAAGTCTTTTAGAAATTTCGTCATTTTAAAGCTCTTGTAGAAAAACAGAGCGGACTGCACATTAAAGTCCTCAGAACTGACAGAGGAGGAGAATACATATCAAAAGAATTTCTGAGTTTTTGCAGAGAGAACGGCATACACAAGCAGTTTACCACCAGGTACACGCCGCAACAGAATGGAGTGGCTGAAAGGAAGAATCGAACCATAATGGAGATGGTGAGATGTATGCTAAGGGAAAAGAACTTGCCGAATGAGTATTGGGTAGAAGCAGCAAACTATGCTGTATACATTTTGAATAGATGCCCTACAAAAGCAGTGATGAACAAAGTTCCAGAAGAAGCGTGGAGTGGCAGAAAACAGGGAGTCACCCACATGAGAATTTTTAGATGTGTGGCATATGCGCACATTCAAGAAAAAATGAGAAAGAAGTTGGATAGTAAGGGGGAGAAGTGCATTTTCCTTGGATATTGTGAAGATTCCAAGGGATACAGACTGTATAATCCATCCACAAAGAAATTTGTAATTAGCAGAGATGTGCAATTCATCGAAGAGGAAGCATGGGATGGAAGCATTGAGAAAACAGTCAATGTCAAAAACTGTTTATCTCATTATGAAGATGATGTAGATGTGGTTGAGATTAATAACCCATCAATTGCACAACCTCCAGCAGCGCAAGGCCAGCAAGGGACGCCTCAAGCGGCAGTGAGAACACCCTTGAGAAGAATCGGCAGTGGTTCACCGAGTACACCACAAGGAGCAGAATCGAGTGCTTCATCAAGCACGACTACACCAAGTGAAAGAGGAACAAAGTTCAGAAGCCTTAGAGAAATCTATGAGCAAGGAGAAGCAGATGAAGGTATGAATTCCTTATTTTCTTTGTATTGTCAAGTTGATGATCCTATTCATTTTGAAGATGCTATTAAAGATAGAAAATGGATAGAAGCTATGGATGATGAAATTAAAGCCATAGAGAAGAATAGAACATGGGAGTTGGTTGATCTCCCAGAAGGTAAAGAAGTCATTGGAGTTAAATGGGTATACAAGACCAAAAGCAATGCTGAAGGAAAGATAGAAAGACATAAGGCCAGACTTGTTGTCAAAGGATATAAGCAAAAGCAAGGGATTGATTATGAAGAAACTTTTGCACCAGTTGCAAGAATGGAAACGGTAAGAGCAGTGATGTCCATAGTAGCACAAAACAAATGGAAAGTATATCAAATGGATGTAAAATCCGCATTTTTAAATGGAGTTTTAATGGAAGAGGTATATGTGGAACAGCCTCTTGGATATGAGAAGAAAGGCCAAGAGCATAAGGTCTGTAAATTCAAGAAAGCTCTCTATGGGCTGAAACAAGCACCAAGAGCATGGTACAACAGAATAGATTCTTATCTATTGGAGAATGGATTTGAAAAGTGTGAGGGAGAACCCACCCTCTACATCAAAGAAAAGGATGGTAAGTTATTGATTGTGGTTTTATATGTTGATGATTTAATTTTTACAGGTAATGATGATTACCTTGTTGAAAATTTTAAAACAATCATGAAAGATGAATTTGAAATGACTGACATGGGTTTATTAAGATACTTCTTGGGAATAGAAGTGGAGCAAGGTGAGAAAGGAATTTTTATTTCTCAAGCAAAATATGTGAATCAAGTTTTAGAAATATTTAACATGCAGGAGTGCAAAGCTGCAATTACTCCCACAGTAATGGGATTGAAGTTGAGTAAGAATGACAGCAGCAAGGATTTCGATCCAAGTTTATATAAAAGCATAGTTGGCAGCCTCATGTATTTGACTGCAACTAGGCCGGATATTATGCATGCTGTTAGTTTAATTTCCAGGTTTATGGAGAAGCCAAAAGAAGCACATTGGCAAGCAGCAAAGAGAATTCTGAGGTATGTGAAAGGAACAAAAGGATTTGGTATTTTATATACTACTTCAGAAAATTTAGAATTGGTTGGATACACTGACAGTGATTGGGCTGGAAGTGTAGATGATCGGAAGAGCACTTCCGGTTATATTTTTCATATGGGTTCAGGAGCCATTTCATGGGCTTCTAAGAAACAGCCGATTGTAGCATTATCTATAGCAGAGGCAGAATATGTGGCAGCTACAGCAGCAGCGTGTCAAGCAATTTGGATGAGAAGAATGTTGAGAAGTTTGTGCCAAGAACAGGTAAAGGGCACTGTGATTTATTGTGACAATAGCTCAGCTATTGCATTGTCAAAGAATTCTGTGTTTCATAAAAGAACAAAGCACATAGACACAAAGTATCATTATATCAGAGAATTGGTGAATAATGGTGAAGTTGTTTTACATCATTGTAAAACAGAGGAACAATATGCAGATATTTTAACTAAACCATTGGGACAAAAGACATTTGAGTTTCTAAGAAAATGCCTGGGTATGATGAATAACCCAGCAGCTGACTTTAAGGGGGAGTGTTGAAATATTAAAGTCACCTGTCGTGCCTTGGGCAGGAAGAACAAAGAATAAAGTACAAAGGCAGCAGCAGCAGCAACAGAGATTGAGTGCGCAACACTCTGTATTGAAGAATGTTGGTGAATCCATAAGGATGAATTTAATGTTTGATGGGCCGCAGCCACAGATTGTAGATGAAATTTAATTTGGAGATGGACAGAGCCGTCTTGCAGTGGAAGGATGAAGATTTTTCTTGTAGATCTTTTCTACGGAGGAGCAGACTAAATTAAAAACCAGTCGTTTCGGGCTTTAAAGTCCTCAACAACTAGAATGAAGAGAAATAGGCGGAAGTCCTTTTATTTTTGAATTGGCGGGACAAGTGGTCCCCACCATTTATATGCCAATCGGAATCGGAAATTTATGTTGGAGCAGTGTCTTGTTGATATGGGAGAGTTCCGCAAAGCGGAACGTTCAATACATTGAAACATATACATAAATCACCCCACAGCAGCAGAGGCCCGTGGGTCCACAAGACCACGTGGCAGAAATCTATTGAATCGATTGATTTCAATCGGAAGGTTCAATCGGCGGTATTTTATTGTGCGCCCTGATCTGGGTGGATCCGATCGCAAGCGGAGGATCGGAGGTTTGTTTGTTTGGTCGCGCAACTTGTATAAAACGCGGACCCGACGATCTTATATGGCGGATCTAATATCGGGCCATCGATTCCATGGTGTGATCGCAATCGAAAGTTTGGGCGGATCACAAAGTTTGTTGTCAAGACTTTTGTCGATTGTCGATTTCCGACTGCGTAGTGGTCCCCACTCGTATGTCCGGAATTTCATATTTTATAGTTTCGCAAAGGTTTTCCTTTGTATTTGGTTTTATTTTTGTTTTAATTTTTCATATAGTTTTTATGAAATGTTTAATATATGCGCGGCATATATAAAAGGAAAAGGCCCGAGAGCCAAAGGTAATGAATGCATTGTATTGTATTGTGAACCGCTGTGTGAGCCCGCAGGCAAGAAGAAAACACAGTAAGAAGAACAGAGAGCACTGTTAGTGCGTTCTTGAAGAGAGACAGAGAGTTTTTTTGTTTAGCACTGCGTCTGTAGCAGTCATACATACTTGGTGAATCCCTCACTGTTGAGGAAGAATTTGTAACAGTTTTTTTTTGTTTGTTTAATGAAATAGAAAGCATTTCATGCCACCTCTGTCTGCAAATTAAATAAATTTTTTGTTTTAAACATCTCTGTGTTGTAGAGGGGAGTTTATATTCTCTCCACTGTTTACTTGGAATTTCTCAAAATTCCAACACTCTGATCATATTTTATAATTCTATAACTAAAAGTATTCATTGCACTTATTAATAATCTATCTCTAACCCGTCTTTTGTAATGATAAAGATGACCACTTTGATCATATGTAATAATTATCTAAGTTAAAGTTTTCATTGCACTTATTAATAATCTATCTCCAACTAGTATATTTTTTTTGGTAATGATAAAGATGCTTAGGCACTAACTCCCTACAACCAAGAGTGGTCTCCACCATTACAACACCCTAGATTAATGATCTTCTTGATCATATTAAGGGTTCCAAGTTTTTTAGTAAGATTGATATGAAGTTAGGCTACCACCAAGTTCCAATTGAGTAAACCGATGTATGTAGAACAACTTTCAAATCCTAGGAAGGCCTGGTTGGTGATATGAACAGAATGTATTAGTTTTGCTGTGCTAAGTATCCAAACAGTATTTAAATTGTGTGCATAAGTTTCACTGAAGTATGCAGGTGAAACAAATGATTTTAACTTAGTTAAACAGATTTTTATGTTAGGTAAAATCATGTAAATTGCTTGTATAACACTGTACAATAGTAAATATTAGAGAAATAAACATCACATGTAACAATACTTAGCAAATTTGATGAAGCAGTTCACCCCTCCTGGGCTACATCTGATGGTCCAGCTCCCAATGGCACGTCCCTCATATCTTATTGCTCAAAAATGGTAAATACGTGTGAAATAAAGCCTCAAATGGTTTCGATCTCTATAAAAACAGCTTCAGAATGCTTGAATTAGTTAGGAATGACTATTCATTTGTAGAAAATAGAGAATGGATGCTCAAAACACTGAAAACACCCTAGTGGCCCTAGTGGCTCCTTGACCTCTCCTGAAGCTAAACCTGCCCAAGATGACCTCTGATGGCTCTGAAACCTCTGCTAATATGTTCAGAATGTCGATAATACCCAAAATTAACTATTCATTCATCAAAATTGGTCGAATATCCAAGGAGTTATGGCCAAAACAAAAAATTGCCCAATGTCCCTTAAAAAACTCCATTAATTGTGGAGAACTGGAGTTAACTCTAGTTAAGTTGGCCATTCCTGCCAAAGATAGTGCGCCCACCATAATTTTCGCCAACTAAATCCGAATTATATTAGTTAAACACAGGTTAGCTGGGCGGATAAACATAGTTTAATGCTAAGCACATTTTAGGTGCTAATAACAAAGATTTGTGGGCTAACCACATATTAACGGTTAATTAAACATCATTAAAATGTTTCCGCCATTTCTTTTATTGCTTGGTAACCGGGGCTTGGTCGCATGAGGGAGGGGCTGGCCCTTCCTTGTCCCCCATACACACAAATATGAACATTCAAATGTGCGGGGTTAACCATAAGGTTGAGAAACTCACGGTAGACGAGACGACATGGCATGCGAATGGCGGGCGGTAGGTCGACCGTTCGATTCCTGTGGCCTATCAAAACATTTACATGACCATTAGTCCTCCGGACTGGGGCCCGTTGATTGGCCTAAAATCCTTAATATAATATATTTTTTTTTTGAATTTTTTTGACGAAGTCAAATTTAGTCAAAGGTCATTTTTTTGGAGTTTACTGGGCCTTTCAAACCTTAATAACCTCTGCATACGACCTCTGTTTTGCGAACAATTCATGGCACCAGAATCGCAGCGATGAGACCTTTCCAATCGCTTAGGTTGAAAACACTTTTGAGCACTTTCATTTTTGAGCATTTTTGAACAATGGATATGATCTCCTGATCACACCTCCCTATTGGGAAGCTTTTGGACCCCAAAATCTCTCTAGACTACTGAATATGAAGATGAGGAGACTGTGTCCCCACTCTTCCAATCTTAATCCACTGAAATTTTCTTGATTTCATTAATTGGAGTTTTTCATGAAACGACAAATTTTTCCTTGATTCCGTTGACCAACCGTTGCTGACTTTGACCTTGTCATGCTGCACATTTTCAAAACTTGTAGAACAACAACCTAACTTTGCAGTAAACATACTGTTTCTACATTTTCCTATAATCAAAGGAAACTTAAAATTACTTTCACCTTGCATCCTGTCCTTATGGAAATTTTTTGCTGAATTTGCTTTAAACTTGTGTCGATTCCTGACCAAGTTTCCTCGCCATAGTACCATGCATTTCTGAAACCAACAATGATCATTGCTGAATCTTGTGCCTTCTTTGCTAAGTTGCTTTGACCTCTCTTGGAATTTTCCAACTTCTTGCACTAACACTTTGTTTTCAGCACCGTTCGACACCAAAGTCGACTGCTGCAACTGCTTGTCATATTTTTTCAAAGACAACCTGCTTTCAAACTGAAACAACTCATTACATATATCAACATTTACATGAAAATGATTATGTAAAACTTCTCTTTGTTTAATCATTATCAATGTCAAGTTTTGGCTTGCATTGACGAGCCTCTTCATCTGTCCTGCATTAACTAAAGAAGAGTCTAGTTTTTTGCGATGAGCTCTCACAATGTACTCCTTGCCACCTTTGAATAAATGGTATTTTTTTTCATGGCGATGGAAGATAGCTTTCCTGTCATACAAGTAAGGTCTTCCCAACACCATACCTGTTATATCAAGCGGAACAACATCTAATTCAACCGTGTCAATGAAATGTACTGTTATTGCAAAGCGCAACATGCACTTCTTTGAAACCTGAAAATTGTCATCCTTACAAATCCAACCAAGTGGATATGGTTTCGGATGTGGAATGGTCTCAAGATTAAGTTTCTTGACTAAGTATTCAGAAATAAGGTTTGCTTGTGACCCACTGTCAAACAATGTGTCAACCTTGGTATGTTTGGAAATGACCCTCACATGAAACAATTCAATTCTCTTTTCTTCGCTTGGAGATTCTATGTGACAGTTAGAAATACTAGAACTTGGTTTAATTTCATTCTCTTTCCCCTTTATGTTCTTTAGTGCCATAGCTATGATTTTTGTTTCATCTCCTGATTCTGACCCTAGGTCTTCTTCAACTATTGCAACTGTCTTGCTTTTTTCCTTGGCTTTCTCTTTGGCTTTAAAAATTTCTGGTTTCAACTCTGGATGAAGTTTCCAACAATGGTCCTCATCATGGCTTGTTTTAGAACAATGTTTGCAGAAGAATTTTCCCTTCTCTTTTCTAGTATTTGCATTTCTCTTTTTCTTCCATTTGCCTTTAAACTCATTTTCCTCATTCCCATCTAAGTTTTGTTTTCCCCTTGCTTCTAAATGTGTGGCTTGAACGCAAATCTCATCTAGGCTTGTAGGGTTAAGCATGGGAATTGTATGTCTTAGGTAGATATGTAAGCCTCCTATATACTTGAGAAAAGTGTCTTGGCTATGCAAATCTATTCCTAGTAAAAGAGCTCTTCTTCTAAATTCTTGAGTATACACTTGTACATTTTGTCCTTTCAATTGTTTAAAATTTTTCCAATACATTATGGCTTTCTGCATGTGAGCTAATGGATAAAACTGTTGTTTTATTACAGAAATGAAATCAGTCCATGATAAAATAATCTTACCATATTTCTTGATCTCTTCCTTTGTCTTGGCTTCTCACCAAGCAAGAGATGCACCTTCCATTCTCAATGAAGCTAGTTGGATTTTGGTTTCGTCATCATGAAAATTTTGAGTTCTCAAATAGACCTCTAATTGCCTAATCCAATTATCTAGCTTTTACGCATTAACTTTACCATCAAACTTTTGCAATTCAAAATTAACATCAAGTTTTAGAAAATGAATTTTACCAGTGTTCTTTGACTTGTATGGCTGATGTATTGAAGATGAAGAAGAGGATGATGAAGATGAAGATGAGGGTGATGATGGTGACTTTCCACTGTCTCCATTTCCTCCATTACCCTTCTTGGATTTATCTTCATCATTATGGCCTCCTGACGATCCCTCTCCTTCCTTGTGAAGTTTAGATCCTTCTCCTTCTAATCTTTTATTCAGTTCTCGATAAATGTCTCTCACCATTTCAGTTAAGTCAAGAAATGCTTTTCTGAACACTCTTTCTTCCTCCTTGGGATAAACTTCTTCATAGATTTCTCCTTCTCTTGAAGTCATGCTTATGGCTTCTTCTACTTCTCTTTGAGGTGAAATTGAAGGTGGAGATAAAGGCACTCTTTCCCTCCTTGGCTGAGGATTACTTTGAACTTTCACCAATTGACCTTCTCCTCTCTTAAGTTTCAACCTAGTAAGCATTAAAATTCTTGCAAAATGTTACACAAATTCTTTTCACAAAGGATTAAACAGAGAAAATACTCTAGCTCAACCTAATGCTCAACCTGAGCTCTGATACCAACTTGATCTAAATGGAATATATTAGTTTTTTTGTGCTAAGTATCCAAACAATAATTAAATTGTGTGCATAAGGTTCACTGAAGTTTGCAGGTGAAACAAATGATTTTAACTTAGTTAAACAGATTTTTATGTGAGGTAAAAGAATGCAAAATTGCTTGTGCAACACTATACAATAGTAAATATTAGATAAATAAACATCACATGTAACAATAATTAGCAAATTTGATGAATCAGTTCACCCCTCCTAGGCTACATCTGCTTTTCCAGCTCCCAATGGCATGTACCTCATATCTTATTGCTAAAAAATGGTGAGTACATGTGAAATAAAGCCTCAAATGGCTGTGCTATCTGTAAAAAAAAACTACAGAATGCTTGAATTAGTCAGGAATGACTATTCAGTTTCAGAAAACAGAGAATGGATGCTCAAAACACTGAAAACACCCTAGTGGCCCTAGTGGCTCCTTGACTTCTCCTGAAGCTAAAACTGCACAATATGATCTCTAATGGCTTTTAAACCTCTGCCAATGTGTTCAAAATGTCGAGAATACCCAAAATTGACTATTCATTCATCAAAATTGGTCGAATATCCAAGGAGTTATGGCCAAAACAAAAAACTGCCCAATGTCCCCTAAAAAAATCCACTAATTGTGGAGAACTGGAGTTAACTCCAGTGAAGTTGGCCATTCACACCAAATATGGCGCACCCACCATAATTTCCGCTAACTAAATCCGGATTATATTAGTTAAACACAAATTATTTGGGTGGAAAAACATAGTTTAATGCTAAGCGCATTTTAGGCGCTAATGACGAAGATTTGTGGGCTAACCACGTATTAGCGGTTAATTAAACATCATTAAAAGCTTTCCACCGTTTCTTTTAGCACTTGTTCACTAGGGCTTGGTCGCATGAGGGAGGGGCTTGCCCTTCCCGGTCCCCCATACATTCAACCATGAAAATTCAAATGTGCGAGGTTAACCATAAGGTTAAGAAACTCACGGTAGACGAGACGACATGGTGTGCAGATGGCGGGCGGTAGGTTGACCATTCGATTCCTATGGCCTATCAAAAATTTTACATGACCATTAGTCCTCCAGCTTGGGGCCACGTGGCAGCCTCTGGGCTGGCCATGTGGCACCCGTTAATTGGTCTAAAATCCTTAATATAAAAAATAATTTTTTTTTTGAATTTTTTTTGACAAAGTCAAATTTAGTCAAAGGTCATTTTTTGGAGTTTATTGAGCCTTTCAAACCTTAATAACTTTTGCATACGACCTCTATTTTGCGAACCGTTTATGACGCCAGAATCGTAGTGACGATACCTTTCCGGTCGCTAAGGTTGCAAACACTTTTGAACATTTTCATTTTTGAGCATTTTTGAACAATGGATATGATCTCCTGATTAGTTGGTCATGCCCTTTGGCTTGAAAAATGCTCTATAAATGTTCATGAGGATGATGGCTAATATCCTACAAGCATTCACAAACTCTTTTGTGGTTGTATATTTAGATGACATCATTGTATTTAGCAAAACATGGGAAAAACATTTGCAGCACATTCATCAAGTCCTAAGCACCTGGTAATAACATAAGTTGTATACCAATTTGGAGAATGCTCATTTGACATGCAATGAATTCTTAGAAAAGCTCCATCCTATCTTTTCCTCCTTGTTTCCACCTTTTTTCCCTTATTTCTCTCTGTACCTCTCCCTATTTCTTTTCCTTTATACCTTTACATTTTTCTTGTGTTCCTCCTTCCAAATTTATTAAATATATTTATAATTAATTTTCATCTATTATATAATTCAAATTATTCCCCTTTCATCTATTTCCCTTAATATATCCAATCCAATCTACGCTGATATATTTTGTATTCCATGTTTCAATCATTCCATTCTAATATCTAATATTTAAATTATTATTTATTAGTTAACCTTTATTCCATCTTATCATTATTTTAATCATATTAGTATCTCCACCATTTATTTATTTTATTATTGTTTTAATCATATTAATATCTCCACCATTTTTTATTTTATTTTATTATTGTTTTAATCATATTAATATCTCCACCATTTATTTATTAATCCTTTCTTAGAATTCTTAATCATTAAGTATTTTTCCCTCATTGATTATCCCTTTTTGATAACCTTTATTTAAACATTAATTTATATTATACATTTTATTTTATCATTTTTTAATTTTATTTTAAATTATCATACTAATAATATTAATCATATTTTATATTATACATTTTATTTTATCATTTTTAATTTTATTTTAAATTATCATACTAATAATATTAATCATATTAATATAACATTTTCTAATTATTTATTACCTTATATTTCATATTATTATTAACTAAAATTTTGGGGTTTTCGTTATATGTTCTATTCTTTTTTGAGTTGACCTTTCTCCTCCTCTTCTCTCCGTTCTCCATTTATACCTTTCCTTCCTTCCTTCCTTCTTCTCCTTGGCTCTTATGTATTGATGATGAATATAGTTATTAGATTTGAAATGTCGATCAATAGGAATGTTTATTGTGGAGTACAGTTCAGAAAATCCAAACATTCAATCTCGTTCCCACAGGAATCTCAAAACTACCACCTTGCAGGTAGCAGTGCAATTGCCCCCCACTGAACTAAATCCTAACTACATTGAATGATCTACCGCGGATCAAATCATGGACACCACGATGAAGGATATATGTACGCAAAACATACAACTCTATCGAGTTGTCAAGATGGGGCATTTCTTCACCAACGAATGTGGCTCACCAAGATCCAAATTCAACATAAGTTTCCCCATCTGATGAGTGAACTTGACGCATTGGACACAATTTATTCCTAAGGGGGCAGGACTGATCTAGGTGATATCGATGGCTAACCACCTCTTCCTTTGACTCAATAGTTCTCTATCTTCTTGGTAGTTTTTCTATGATTTTTTGAGTCCCAAATTTCCAAAGCCATTTTGAGGCCCTAAATGAACTTTTTTGGTGATTAAGGGGTCTAGAGGTTGCCATGGAATGCCCTATCCCTAGGAAAAATTCATAATGCTCTAATATTTCTTTCGAATGGGATATTTTTCACCCCAAACAGAAATTGTATTGTGCCCCTAGGAATTTGATGTACCAACTAATCACCTCGAAGCCTATAAAATTTTTGGTGCTTCATCTTATGGGGTTAGGATTTTTAACTCCTAGGGTACTTTCTTTATGTTAAAATTCCATTCTTTCATCCTCTTGCAATATCGTCTGTGAAGGCATGTAGTCACCATCCCTCTCCCTTCAAAGATAACTATTACACTTCTGGCTAGTTTTTGCTCTACTAAGTATTCTATTATTTTCTTTATCAATAGAAGTAGGGTTTTCACTTCTTCATTTTTTTTATGTGTTTCACAAACCTTAGAGATCGGTGGCCACGACATCCATGGAATGTTTTTACCAAGAAGATCCACCTGAAGGGATCACTTCTTATTGGCTCAACCACGAAGCCTGACCCTGAGAATGTAGAGAGAATTGAACTCGTGACCTCTCAATGGCAAAGGTCATTTAATGACGGGGACTCAAATAATTGAGCTAACCCTCAGGGATAGCTGGATTTTCACTATATTATTGTGCTCTCTACTATATTTCTTTATGTATGTTCCATTTCCTTTCCTTCCTTACATTTCCTTCCTTATATAACCCGAATCATATTGTCGCACTAAAGGGTGGTTGGATATTATTGTTGGAATCCAAACTATGAAAGGATATGCAAAGGCTGTAAGACTTTCTGAATTGCATTAACATTTTCTTGGTACTCTGTAGAAATTATACAATATGCATGTATATTACCGGATTATCCCGTTCTAACAATTTAATCCTTATGTTAAATACAAAATCCTTCTACTTAATTCTTTGCGGAAATTAAATCGCCAATTGCAAACACAAGAAGCAAAATCAATCACACATAACAAGATGTTTTACCGGGAAAGCTTAAAGATAAAAACCCCAACTATCATATATTATGTATATCAATGGATCATGAAACAATCTCATATATCTCATACAAATCTCAGCTCACAGAGCTCTCAGTACAATATACAATAGTCTCACACTGTCTTACAGAAATTTTCACCTCCATGCACCAATTTCTTTCCCCCTGACAGCCTGCCTCTACTGCGCAATCTCTGCTGAAGAAGAACCCTGAATGAATTCGACCTTACCTTGCCTTGACTGTGTAATACTCATAGGCATCTCCAATGTGTGCGTGGATGCATTAAATGCTCCACTATAGTCACAAAAGATAGTCCATCTCACCCTTTCACCTATCTCTCCACTGGGTCTCCATTGGATTTGACATGCAAGTAGTTAACTGCTATATTTGTTCAGTTGCAAGTAAGACACTACTTGTGAATTAATTAACTAATTAATTCACTCATCTTTCACTAGTGTATGTTCAGTTACAACAAGCACAACTGATTTTAACTCACTGAACGGAGTTAAAATAAATAACAACTCACATAACTACTCTTCCAACTCTGTTAAAACTTGCCACAATCAGTTATAACTAAGTCCTCCATGCATGAGTCACCAACCACCCTAGGAATTGCATAATTCCTTCAGCCCACTGATGTGCCACATCTGTTCACTGAAATAAAGTGATCCAAGAGAATAAGTTACTATTTATTGTCTGATTATTATTAAGAGCTAATAATAATCGACATGTATTCTATTTTTAGATTTGCGATCTATAAATAGACTTCGCCCATCTTCTAAAAATAAAAACTCATCTAAAGATAGAATTTTCTCAACCATCTAGAATCAACATCCTTCTAATTTTAGAATATGCTCACCATTATAAAAATAGACATACACCTAAAAATAGCTTGTGTGGGCCCCACCTAGTTTAGGTGCTTTTTTTTTACTAGGATCAAGGATGATGTTTTCGGATGCTAATTTCACTGTTTCTTGTTGCAAACTTCAACATACTCTACTTCTCCTAATTAAATACCAATAGTTTGCTACTTCTTACAAGCCCAATTTAAGAGTGCTGAATCAAGTCTGGAAACATAACCTACGATATACTTATGATCATCAGGGTCACCAACCCAATATGAATCATTGAAACAAACCAACAAATCAGTCTCCTTTGAACTCTAATGTAACCCAAACTAAATTATCCTTGGATATATCAAAGTACCCATTTTTTTGCTTCTATTGACTTTCATGGGGTGTTTAAATATATCGAGTAACAAGACAATAGAAAAATAAATATCAAGATGGGTATCACACTCATGATGTCCTTCTTGTTTTTTGGAATCCATCTTAGGGATGTATATCTCTTTCATCTTGATTTTTTGGTATCATGAACATAAGTCAAGCTTAGTTAAAAAAAATTCTCCATGGAGTTCATCTAGGATACCATCAATAACATGGATGGGAAAATTTTCCTTTATCATCAACTTATTAAGAACCATAAAACCAAGAAACATGCACCAAGTACCTTCCTTCTTTAATGTCGTGACTATAAGAGATAATTAAGGGATTTTATTGGGATATATGACCCCTTCATCCAAAATTTTCTGAATGATATTATCTATTTCATTCTATTGTGAAAAAGGGCGTCAATATGGATGTACATTTTTTCATTGACTTCTTAGAATCAATAAAATTCCATGGTCATACTCTCCTCAAGAAGGGGGTAAACCCTTTGGTGTCTCTAATACCTAATGATGTTTGTTAAGGACCAAATACAAATCTAGGTGGATTTCTTGTGTTGTAATATCCATAACATTAATGTCATTAAATTGGGAAACAATGCCATAGTCATTTCTTTAAAAACTTCTCCATATAATGAGAGTTGACGATTTCAAGGGATCCTTCCTAAATCCCTTAAATGGTGTGTACATTTCCCTCTTTATTGAAACTCAAAATAAAATTTGTTGAAATCCATTGTGACTAGTCCCAACAAGTGTAGCCATTATACCTCTGGTACCATGTCACAACCACCCATGTCGATGGAAAATATACGGGTTTTGATTGGTAATATCCCATCTGCAGTAACATTTTTACATTCACCCCCATATTTTATGATAGCTCTGTTAGGGTCCTATAATAATAGGATTCATAATTTTTGAATTGACTTTGATTAATCTTGTAATATGTACATACTTTTCTTCTGCAAATTGTTTTCCCATATTAGAAAAAATAAAATAAAAAATGTAAAGAGGGTAAAAGTCCTAAAACAAAATCAAAGGGCTTGAAAAGAAAAATATCAAAAAATAGAAAAAATGAACCCCAAACAAAAAAAAGAGATAAGAATAAGACATGAAAGTGATGCAAGTCAAAATGCCACTATTAGTTAATTTTTACTACAAAATAAATGATTATGTGCAGCGTGTTCAAAATGTCATAATCCATGATGAGTTAAATAGCTTAATTTTGACTTTTTCATGCTTTAAATTTCATGCTAATAGATAGAGAATAAATATCTTGCCAAACAGTTTAATCTTGGGAGATTAGTAGTTAGGTAGAGAATAAAAAAAAGAGCTCAACAACTTAATCTGAGCCCTTGGAAGAAATAAGGATAGAATTAGTTAGTTTGTTGTTTTAAAATAAAAATGAACAAGGGTTTGCAAGCTCAAATGCACCCAAGGTAAATGAAGAAAAAATGTTAAGGTAGCATATGGGTAGGAAGAAAGCAGTTTCACAAGGCATGGATAAGTATCATTTGTCAAATTACTCATTTCCCTCCCCACAATGTGTTCCAGTACCATACCTTTCAGTTATAAAGACTCAGAGCATCTCTCTGACTTTTGGTGGGACCATACTCACGTCTTAATGACTGATTGGCACCAAGGTATTGAAATTTCCCACATTTTCATCCTTTCCCCTTCATAAAATGCCTCTTTTCCCTTTATATTACTCATTTTATCCTACAAAATCCCCTTTTCCTAAGTTTAAAATACATTTTTACTTAGGAAAAGTAAAAACCTCTTTAACTAATTCTCATTTCATTCAAAAATACCCAAAAAACCCAAAAAATTCTTTTATCCTAAGTATAAGTGTTAAAATGTTAATATTGGGCCACTACTATGAAAATCCTGTCTACAATCATGTTTTAACACTATATTTAGTATATTTTTTCATTCCCGCTCATACATTTCATTATTAACGCACTAATATAATGTATTAACTCCCTAAAATACCCTTAAGCCCGTAGTATATTAATTCATTTTATATTAAGTAATCCAACCCATATTTTACTTTTAGCCTGTGGTATATTTTCCCCACATGATATTTTCCCCGCTCCCCATAGGTTTAAACTATCCCTTTTATATTAACTTGCCCAATGTTTACATTACACATATATCCCTTTCATTTGTTATATATAAACCTTACCCGCCTATCATATTCAATATTTAAACTATGTGTTAAAAAATTACATTTTAATACATTTTCTGCTCCCATCGCATAACTAATCCCGGGCCCCAAGCCCATTACCCCGCAGATCCATTGTTAAATCTCGACCATTTGCTCCATTTCGTTAGATCTGACGGTGCAAAAATCCCATCGCAAATTTAATTGCGCAATCAATAACCAAAATGAAACTTGTGATAAAGGTTGTTTTGAACCTTTATCTCTCTTCCACGCATCACTTTATTGTTGGATCACATTGATTCAACAAAAACCATTTACCGCCTTTTGAAATTGTGAAAACCACTAGTGGTAATATCCTCCTCCGCATCTAAACCACCATGATTTGAAATGACCTATGTTTAATGCAATTACAATTCACTAAAACTGTTTATAAACACCCGAAATGCATTCATTTCAAGCTTCTGTTACCGTTTTCTACACTTAAAACCTCTCCAGAACAAGAAAATCAAGCTGCCGCCTATGTTTTGCCTCAAAAAATAATATAAATCATCAGAATCAAATTCTACAATCGTTGAGAAGCCTCCAGACTACATATAAAGACCACAATAAGCTTTTGAAAGATTTCAAAACCTAGTAAACCCTTTTCCACAACAAATTTTGAGGTATTCTTTAGAAAAAGAGATCTATCCATCAAATCTGAAAGAAATATATTGTTAATTGAATCCTTAGAAGCCTGTATGACCTTAAAGAATGCTCCTTTCTTTAAGAAATTCCTCAGATAAGACAAAACCCTGAGTATTTTTAGTTTCTGGAAGTTGTGACCTATTTTAGAACAAATTTGAAAGTGAGTTTTGCCATCTACAGTCCTAAAAGGCACTCTGATGCATCCAAAGCCTTTTCTACAGTATTCAGAAGCCCTCTTTCTCCAAATTTGATGTTTTAAGATTGTTCTAATATAGAAATTTCATTGACAACCCTTGAAATATTCTATTAAAGCTATAAGGTCAATAAAATTGCACTTTTTAATACAGAATTGCCAAATTTAGTCAGAGTGATCAATAGTAACCTTTTTGCAGTACAAGATAAAGAGTCTGTTATATTTAAAAGTCCTTCTGTAAACAGTTTAATCTTACAAAAGTGTGTCACAGACCTAAAAACAGAGTTTTAAAGGTTAAGAATGTTTAAAACTGATAAATCAAACCTATTAATGGCATCCAAAATAACAATTGTTATCAATCCTCTACAACCTCCTGTTGTAGATGTAGAACATACTCCCTTGGCAGATGTAGACTTCAAAATCACAGATCCTATAACTGAATTTAACCTTCTTGAGCTCCACTGCCGAAGCCAAGAGAAATCCTTGGACCAAGTAGATGATGTGCCTATGTGGGAATCAAATTTTCCCAAGTATGTTGTTCCTCACACCTATCAATTCCCAGAAGCCATCAGATTATGCCAATGTCATTATTCTCTATATCACAGAGCCATTGTCAATTCTGAAAAAGAAGTATTGTTTACTATAACAGCTGAATCTATAAACCAAATGCTTTAGTTGCAACCTGAGCCTAATACAGTCCCTTTATCTATTGAAGCTCTCACAAAGTCCTCTTTGGAGCTGGATTTTCCAAAGAGATTCCAAATTTTCCAAACATTCATGCCCTCCTATGTGGAAATCCCCAAGCTCAACCCTCCATACTCTTCCATATTTCCAGAAGGAACCAGACACATTATTTCCATGTTGTGTTTTATACTTGGATATTTCACAGATGAGCATACTGATGCATTAATATTTGGTTTCCTATCCATTTTTGTATCTAGTCAACTCCCTGGAGTTATCTACAATTTTGCCCAATATATTGCTGATAGCATACATGAACAACTTGTCAAATTACCTACTGAAGGTGTCTTTAGATATACTTCTTTTCTTTTCCATATGTTTCTCTATTTTAAGTATGACAAGTTCCCCATAACTCTTCAGAAAATGGATGTGGAAGGAAATCCACAGTCTGTATATTCTGGACCTCCTTAATTAGAAAGGAGTCATCTGAGTTTTCTTATGCAGACTTTACAGATTGTTTTATCCATGCATTGGTAAATCTGCTTAAAAACAATGTGCAACCTAGGATCAGTGATGCGATCAAGAAAGTTTTATAGTTGTATGAACAGAGCAGGACATGTGATTGGTATTTATACCAAAATCACACTGAAGTAAGAGTTTATGGGACAACCCTCATTCCTTACAAGTTGCCAAAGTATTTACCTATGAGGTTGTTTGATTTAGAGTATATAAGACAGATTTTGAACTCAGATTCTGTAAATTTCTTGGCTGCTAAAAAGAAAACCCAGTTTAAATTGAAGAACCAAGTGGGTCCATTTATATGTAATAATAGAGAAGCAGGTGTAGAGGCAGAAAATGAATTATTAGAGTACAAATTCAGCAAAATTTTCCTTTGGCACTATGATCCTTATGGTATAATCAGAAAAATGAGAGTGAAGTGTAAATTAACTCCCTACATTCATGAAAATAAGACTAAAATTGAGAAATTTTCTAACATCTAAATGGTTAGAAAATACACTGGTAGAAGCTGATAAGCAGAGTGATACTAGTCACATTTTGCAGACTCCATCTCAGGAAGACAAAAGCATGAAAAGAAATAGGGAAGAAGGGTCATACACTGCTGAAACTACCACAGAAACAAAGTTCAAACTCAGGTACAACAAGAAGCTAAAGATTAATCCAACAGATAAAGATAAAGAGACAATTGAGGTCATGGATACAAAGATTCCAGATAAAGACACTGTGCCTCCCACAATGATTGAAAATGAACAACAACCTACAACTTCCAATACAAAGTTGATAAAAAAAAAACATAGTGTAGAAATGTCATCATCAAAGCAGACAGAGGACAAAGCTATGGACATTAAGGAAAGGTACAAAGAGAATTAAGGCTAAGAATGAGGAAATAAAAAATGAAATTTATTCTCAATACTTAAAGCACACTCCTGACATACAAAACAGGCTGCTTTCAGCCTTTGATTACAAAAACAATAAATTATTGATGACAGTGCTTCAATCCACAGTGCCAACTGCTACAACAACATCTGATTACAAAAAGGTTTATTTTGAAGTTCCATTTCAGGACATTCATCCCATGGACCAAATAGAAATCCATAAAAAGAGTTCAGAAATGCTTTATTCCACAATGAATACAAAAGAAATGAGGGCTCAAAAACTTCAGAATACTTTGATAAATGTGAGAGATCAACTTAAAGTTGAGAAAGCTTCATCATATGCCAAGGATAGCAAAATCAAATCCTTGGAGGAGTTAGTAATTGAGATGGGTTATGACCCTGAGTATGTAAAAGCTGCTGAGGAACTAATAAAAAAGAAAAATGATGATATTGCTGCACTTAGAAAATAATTGAAATTACCTCCTACAGAACATCCATATGCCAAGGAGATTTTACAGGAATCCAATCAAAAGGATGAGATGATGAGTCTCATGTTGCAGTTGACAGCCCAAATTAAAGAGATGGAGATTGAAATGGACAAATTAGTCCAAGAAAAAGAAGCCACTAAAGCACAGGAAGTCCCTAATACTGTAATTCCTATGGTGACAACAACAGTGCCATCTACTCTAGCAGAAGAACTAGCTCCAAAGGTTCCATTGGCTACAACAGTGCCTGTAACTTCATCAACCACTTTTGCCACTGAATCTTCCACTTCAATAGTCCAGCAATCAGATGAAGCCAATAAATTGGTAAAAGCAATGCAGGACATGTCCATACAAACCAATGAAATAAACAGATTAAAAGAAAAAATCAAAAATCTGGAAGATGCCAAAAAGCTTGCACAGATTAATGCCAAGACTGAAGTGAAAAAGGCTAAAATGTTGAGTGAACAATTAAAGAAGTTGGAAATAGAGTTGACTTTGAAAGAACCCATGGCACATATTAAAAATCAATTATGGTCCAATATCATTGAATCAATCAATGATACTTGGCCATCAATACAGGTGATTTATGAACATAATGATTTACTAAAAGCAGTAAGAGAAGAAATACAAAGGACCAAAGAGGAGCTAGGGACAAAACCTGAAGAAGCATTGGAAATTATTAAATTCCTTAATTCCAAAAACAAGCAAGAATTAGATGAAATTGGAATAACAGATAGAACATAAACTATACTGGAGGTAAGAAAAGTAATTTTCAAAAAGAACTTGATGAAACAATTAGAAGAAAAGTGCCAAAACATGGATATGGCAATCACAAGATTCATGGTAAAATTTGATGTTTTGAGGCAAAAAGGCCTTCCAAATCTTCTAGTAATCAATGAAAAATTGATGAAACAAGAATATTATAACAAAAATATAAGAGAATTTTCCAAAGAACAGGTAAACAAATTAGATTGGCAGGGAATCCCAACAGGGAAAGTTTTGCACAAGAGTATTGAAAATTTGTTTTACTTGCAGCATGAAGTAAAACACTTGTAAGATACACTGAAGCTGATGAAAACTTTAGAAAGATAAAGAATATCAAAGTGCCAGAAGTTGAGTTATGGGAGAATTTAACAGATTTACTGTAAAATCAAATTACAGTGAAGGAAGAGCATGAAAGATAAAAAAAAAAATTGTTGTTTTTACTTCAACAGTACACAGTTTTTAGCAAAAGAAAAAAGTTTGCAGCAATCAAAGTGTACCAGTTAAAGAGTATCAGTTAAAAAAGTGTATCATATGAAAGATGAAGAGCAAAACAAATTGAAGATAACACTGCCAGCGTGAGGGACACCTCAGTTGTCCAGCTGCAGCCCAAATCCAAACAACAAGCTATTTAATTTCAATAAATATGACAACTAGCAATTAGTTAGGCAGTTGTCACTATCTTCTTGCATGAAGATATTTTATTTTCCAAGAAAAATTCCTAAGATTATTCTTGGATATTTTGTACTAGTTTTTGTATAAATACTTCATCATTTGAAGTATTGAGTGTGGATTAATTGCTAAAAATTTCTGTAGCTATTATATTCTGAACCTAAGGGTTTTTGTATGAAGTTCAATTCAACAGAATAGATCACAGGAAATAAAGCATCATATTACAGGATTCATGTGTTGGGCCACTGTAGTGAAGTATTTCACTTGTCATTTTGTCAATTATCTTATGTGTTTCATCCATTCATAAATGTGCTCTAAATTTTAATGTGAGATCAGGAATTGTTATTTCAAAATTTGTTAAAAGCACTCTGTTATTGACTGATTTTCATTTAAATGTTTTCTACTGATATCCAGACCAGGGAACCCTTAATTGCTCCCTGATTTCAATTGAATTCTGCCTTTTCACTCCTTATCTGGATTTAAGAACCCTTAATTTCTCTTTATCCCGATTAAAACCATTTCACCAATCAACCTTTGAAGATTTGGAGTGACTTTGCTATCTTTCCCTGTGAACATTTACCTTTAGACCTTGATCTTGATTTGAATGCTTGACACATTGACTCCATCTGCCCAATGGAAAACAGATCTATAAGCTATCCATCTGAGTAAGTGATTTTCCCACCTAACCAAACCAAAATCCCAAAACCAATTTTCCCCTTATAGCTAGCCTAGGATCATATATAATCAACAAAGTTAAATCTTATAGAGAGATTCCTCTCTGAAAATTAGGAGAGCTAGATTCTAAAGTTTAAAAGTGGGTTTGTGGTTATCTCTAATATTCTTTAAACTATAATAAAAAATCTCACAACTTTGAGAATTATTAGAGTGATAACATACTGGCTACTCCACTGGGGAACTAACCAATCCTCGGTTTTAAAATTAATCTTAAAGGAAATATTTTCATTTATCCTTTCACCTTAAGATTGTTTTAATAAGATGTGAATATATTTTCATAAAAAATTGTAATTCTGGCTTCCAGAAGAGTCTACTATACCAGGTCCAATCCAGATCCACAACCTGTTGTCATAGTAGATAATCCTGATAGAATTGGAAATAAAAACAAAAGAGTAGAAGATTTAGGTAATAAAGTTTCATTAGTCAAGGAAAATTCCCTTCCAAAACAACTATAAAGTTTACAAGACATAGAATTTGATTTAAATTTTGAACAATATTTATTCAGAACCAAATAAGAAAGTGAATTACATAGTACTGTAAGAGATCCTGATTTTATTTCATTCATTGAAACTATGAAGGAAATTGTTTCAGTAGATTTTGAGGAAAATATTTTTGAAGTTTATGATAAGCTTGATTCCATAACTGCTACTTTGATTAAAGAGATAGATGAAGATTATTTACAAAATTCAGTTGCATTGAGTGGTTTATCAGCCTATACCCCTAAGCCTTCTACCAACCTTTTAAAATCTATAGGTTCATCCCTATTCACTACCACTTCATCTATTATTTCCACTACACTTCATTCCACAGATTCATTTTTTCCTAAGAAACCATTCCAACCTAGGATATTATTTCCATCTCATACCACCTCAAGTTCATCTCCTAGTATTTCTGCTGCATTTTCCAATACATCATTCTCATTTCTAAGTACCTCTTCTAGCATCCCAACTTCATATTTTAGCTTTTCAACCTCATTTTCTAGTACATCCTCTTATATTCCAATCTCATCTGCAAGTGCTTCAACTACATCAGCAAGTACTTCTATCTCTTCACCAAGTACTTCCAACTTACCTCCTAGCCAAGCTAGAATCCAAGCCATGGCTGCAAGATATGCTCCTTTGGTCCTACCAGGACAGTTACATGAAATGCCTCAAGATTGTCAAAGAAAAATCCCTCAATTTGATGGAACCACTCACTATACTACACAACAACATATCAATAAGATGACATATTATTTTGAATTGCAGTGAAATTGATGAGGTCGATGTCCAAGTAAGACTTTTTGCTCAAACTTTAACTGGTGATGTAAAAAAATGGTTTAAAGATTTAAATGCTGGTAGTATTGCTGATTTAACAGTTTTTCATAGATTATTTATTAATAGATGGGAGAAGAAGAAAAATCCACTACAAATATTATATGAATTTGAAAGCATAAAATGAGCACCAAATGAAACAGTCCAAGATTGTTGTACTAGATATAACAATATTTATAATGCAATTCCTGCTAATCTTAAGCCTCCTCCAGATTCTGTCCTTATCAAATTCCCTGATGGATTTGATACACATATATCCTGTCAATTAAGAGAGAGGAATCCTGAAACCCTAGAGCAGATGCAAAGTAATGTTGTTAGTGTAGAGGCAAATTTGTTGGCTAGGAAAGCTAGATTAAGAAATGAAAGGAGAGTGACAATAAAAGAAGAAACATCTAGTTCAGATTTAAAAATAGATAAATTAGCAAAAACATTAGAAAGAATGATGGATAGGTTAGATAATATGGAAAGGAAGCCACAATGGGATAACCAACAATAAGGACCTCAGATTAGAAATCCCAATTTCAGGAAAAACACCAACATTGGAAAATCTACAGAATCAACACCTGACCAAATAATAAGACCACCTTTCCAAGAGAACTATGTTGAAAGTTCTCATCAAAATGAAGATGATGAAGACAAAATTAATCTAATGGGCATTAATGATGATAATACCATTTTTCTTACACAAGAAGACCAAGAGTTATATGAATTAGAACAACTACAATTAGATTCTGGTGAATATTTTGATTACAAGCAAGGTTATGAGTTTGCTATCAATGAATTCCATAAGAAATATAACCTTAGGAGAAGGAAAAATGTAGAGACTTCTATTAAGAAATCTATCCAAACACAAATAAAGAAAACAATAGAGGCTCCTACTACTAAAGTTCTATAAATTCTCCTTAGGGAAACCAAGCAAAACTCTAGTTCAACTCAGAAAGTTTCAAGTCCTAAAATTTCACCTAGTCCCAAAATTGTTGACATCCCAAATGATGATGTCCAAACAACAATAGATCCTCAAAAATATATTGCTATTAAGACAACAATTTTTTCTAAAACAACAATTTTAAACTCAAAAACAACTACTGCTGATCCAAAATCAGCTGATCCAAAAGCTACCACTACTAAAGCAGCTACTAAAAATACAAAATCTGCAAAAACTATTACTGCTTCTCAAGCTGTCCCTGAAAAGAAAACTAAAAATAGTAAGGCAGTAGAAACTCAAATAGAAAATGAGAAAATAACTATAGAAAAAGAAGACAAACCTACCCAAACTATAGTTACAAAAGAAGAAATAATTTAGCTAGGAAAATCACAAGCTCCATTTAATATCCAAGCTGAAATTGCCAAATTAAAGATACCAATTCCTTTGAAAGAGTTGGTAAAACATGACCTATACAAGACACCTATCACTGAGACTTTGAACATGAATGATGGAGAAGATTCAGTAAAATTGAGTGATGATCAACCTGAATTAATTTTTGGTCCTGATGTTAATGGGAAACACCAAGATGGAGCAGTTCCACCTTTCTACATTATCTTAACTGTTCATGATCAGATTTTACATAATGCAATGCTAGTTTCAGGGGCTTCACACAATTTGATTCCAAAAGCAATAATGGAAACCCTAAATTTATACATCACTAGGCCTTACAAAGATCTCTTCTCATTTGATTCTAGCAAAGTGAAATGTTTATGTTTGATTAAAGATTTATATGTTACTTTAGTTCAATATCCTGAAAAAATCATAGTCATGGACATTGTAGTAGCTGAAATGCCTCCCAAATATGGAATGCTCTTATCTCGCTCATGGGGAGCTAAATTGCAGGGATCTCTACAACTTGATTTGTCTTATGAAACAATATCAGTTTTTGGCCAACCAAAGAAACTCTACAGAGAAACATTAATGAAGTATATGGTTAGTAGTGTAGAAAGACCAAGAAATTATCCAATTTATTCTACACCATTTGACATGGACTCACTCATTTTATGTAACTCTAAAACTGGAATTGAAAGCAATACTGAACTAAAAGAGAAAAACAAAGCACCAGATAGTGAAAACATTTTTCATGAATCATTATGGCACCTATATTTTTATGGATCAGTCAATAAATCATGAGCAGGAGTAGGAATTTGGATACACAATATGGAAAACAATCATGCAGAAGGTCATGCTTTTAGGCTGAATTTTAAATGTACAAACAACATGGCTGAATATGAAGCTCTTATTTTAGTATTGCAGATTGTTAGAAATTTAGGAGCTAAAAGAGTGTCAATTATGGGAGACTTAGAGTTAACTGTGAAATAAATAACTGGAGAATATTCTGTATATAATCCAAGATTAAGTCGATATAGAGATACAATTTTAGATTTGATTAAGGAATTACTAGAATGTGACTTTTCTGCAATCCCAAGAAAACAGAATATACAGGCCCATAGCTTAGCAACTTTTGCTAGTACCTGTAATATGCCATTTCAACTAAAACATAGATATATTGCAGAAGTTAAACATAGGCCTACAATTCCAGACAATCTTAAATATTGGCAAATATTTTCACAGGATGAACATATTTATCATTTCATGAACAATGAAGGAGAATTTCAGGGTTGTAATATAGACACAGACTATACAGTAGATCAAAATTTAGATAGTGAGATTGATATAAACAAGGTAGATGCAAATAACTTAAATTTTGCTAAACCCACTAAATTCAGTCAAGTAGACATAGATAATTTAGAGAAAGTAGAGATTGATGAGTTAGAATATGATGAATCTGATATTTTAAATCTCAAAGACAACTTTTTACCTAAAATATTAGCCCCTTTAGAAGATCTGTTTGACTCTAATGATGTTGCAAGAAAACCTAAAATGGAGCCACTAAGATCTGATATTGAGGAGTGTAATATAGGAACCAAATTAAAATATAAGATGATTAAACTTTCAAAAGCCTTACCTCAGGAAGAAAAAGAAAAATACATAGCTCTGTTTAAATAATTTCAGGATGTATTTGCATGGAGTTATGAGGACCTAAAATCCTATGACACTAGCATAATACAACATAAAATACCTATAAAAGAAAACCAAAAACCTTTTAAACAGAAGCTAAGAAGGATCAATCTTGTTTTGATGCCTTTAATTGAGAAAGAGGTCAAAGGAATATATGAAGCCCAAATAGTTGAACCAATCAAATATTCTCATTGGATTTCTAATCTAGTTCCCACTAAGAAAAAGACAGGAGAAATCAGACTTTGTGTTGATTTCAGAAATTTAAATAAAGTGTCCTTAAAGGAAAACTACCCTTTACCAAATATGGATCATATAAACACATTGGTTCTTCTAGAATTTCATTGTTAGATGGATTCTTTGGATATAACCACATTTTAGTCCAACCAGAAGACCAAGCTAAAACTGCTTTTACTACTCCATGGGGCACTTTCATGTATGTAAAAATGCCTTTTGGGTTAATGAATGCAGGAGCCACTTTTAAAAGAGCTATGGATATAGCCTTTGCTAAAGAGATTAATGAATTTCTTGTGATTTATTTAAATGACATCACTGTATTTTCAAAGACTGATAATGAACATTTGGATCATCTCAGACAAGTATTTCTTAAATGCAGGAAATTTGGCATCTGTCTAAATCCTAAAAAGACTTTATTTGGATTGGAAGAAGGTAAATTATTAGGACATATCATGTCTAAAGAGGGAATTAGGATATACCCATCAAGAATAGAGGCCATTCTAAACACTAGTCCTCCTAGGAATATTAAAGAATTACAAGCTTTCCTAGGTAAAATTAACTTCCTTAGAAGATTCATCTAAAATCTAGCTGAAATAATTAGAGAACTTAAAAATATGTTGAAAAAAGACTCAGTACTCAAATGGAATGTTGAGCCCAAGAAATCATTTGAATCAATTAAACAAGCCTTAACAAAAACACCAATCCTTATAAGTCCTGACTTCAAAAAAGATTTCATTATTTTTTTCCTTTTCTTTAGAACACACTATTGCTACAGTTTTACTGCAGAAAAAATGATTAGGGCTATTGCTTTCTTTAGCAAATCATTCAGAGATGCTACTTTAAAGTATAATATAATCGAAAAGCAGGCACTAGCTTTAGTGAAGGCCATCAAAGACTTTAGAGTGTACATTCTTTATTCACATATCATTGCTTAAGTTCCAAATGCAGTTGTAAAGGACATTCTGACATAGAATGGGCCTGATGGTAAAAGAGGCAAGTGGATTGCCACAATTTTGGAATATGAAATAGAAATCAAACCCACCAAACTCATAAAAGGTCAAGGTTTAGCCAAACTCATGACTGAATCAAATTGTCATGCTTTAGATATTAATTTTATTGCCCAAATAGATGACCAGGAAGAGATGACGACTCTAGAGATCAGTGAAGCCTTTTCAGATTCACCATGGTATGCAGATATTATATTTGTATTACTAAATTGACAAGCTCTTCCTGGATTATCAAGAACACAAGCTAGATTTTTAAAGTTAAAGGCAATAAGATTTTGTATCATAGACAATGCACTGTTTTGGGAAGGTCATGGTGGAATTTTATTGAATTGTTTGCTTAAAGAAGAAGATGATAAAGTTTTAGAAGAATTTCATGTAGGTGACTGTGGGGGAAATCTTTACTGGACGACTATTGCAGACAAAATCTTGAGAGCTGGTTTTAATGGCCTGCCTTGTTTGCAGATGTAAAAAAGTATGTGACCTCCTATCACAAGTGCCAAATATTTGAAAGAAAGAAAAAGATGCTACTTTTACCCTTAAAACCCATCTCAACATAATTGCCTTTTCAACAATGGGGTCTTGACTTCATTGGTGAAATTCACCCTCCATCCTTAGCTCAACACAAGTGGATTCTGACAGCCACAGACTATTTCACTAAGTGGATAGAAGCCATACCTTCCAAGCAAGCCACCGATACTGTCATAATCTCATTTTTAGAAAACAACATACTTACAAGATTTGGATGCCCCCAAAAGATCATCACTGACAACGCAGCTGCATTCAAATCCAAAAAGATGATTGACTTCTATCATAAATACCACATTACCCTTTGCCATTCTATGGCATATTACCCTCAAGGTAATGGCCTTGCTGAATCCTCCAATAAAAGGCTTGTGAACATCATCAAGGAATTACTAGAAGACAACAAGAAAACTTGGAACAAGAGGTTATTTAATGCCTTATGGGCAGATAGACTCTACCACTAAGAAATATAGTGGTACATCCCCTTACCAACTATTTTATGGGATGGATGATGTTTTTCCATCTTCTTTAGGTGTACCAGTAATGAAGATAATCCAAGAACTGCAAGTTGAGACTAATGATATTCAAAGAAATATTAACCAAACCATACACTTGCAACAAACCAGAGAAGAGGTTTATCGTAAGTCTCAAGTTATCCAAGACAATATTAAAAAGATGTTTGACAAGAAGACTAAGGAAGATGATTTTTATATAGGTGACAAAGTTCTAAAGTGGGATTCAAGGAGGGGAGAGAAAGGTAAACATGGGAAATTTGATTTCTTGTGGAAAGGACCCTATGTTATCTATGGTTATAGAGGCAACAATGCTTTATTTTTGAAAGAGATGGATGGATCAGATCTGCTAGGTGGACCTGTCAATGGTAGAATGTTGAAGCATTACTACTCCTAAAAAATAACCAATAGCTAACTTTGTTTACTTTACTCATTGTACATAACATTGCAGATTTTAGATTGGATTGGACGTTTTTCCTAGAAAAGTTGAAGCCCGAAGAGAAGGCCCTAAGCTTTGAAGGATAAAATATCATAAGTATGAATAATTTTCGAACTCAAAAAACATTTCCAAGGCCAACACAATCAAAATTCAAAGGCTACTAGTCTCAAAGTTCTTGACATTTCATCACGAAATGTCATCCCCATGTGGAGCCAATTTTAGGGTCATATAATAATAGGATTCATAATTTTTGAATTGAATTTGATTAGTCTTGTAATATGTACATACTTTTCTTTCTACAAATTTTTTTCCCATATTAGAAAAAATAAAATAAAAATGTAAAGAGTGTAAAAGTCCTAAAAGAAAATCAAAGGGCTTGAAAAGAAAAATATCAAAAAATAGAAAAAATGAACCCCAAAAAAAAAGAAGAGACAAGAATAAGACATGAAAGTGATGCAAGTCAAAATTCCACTATTAGTTACTTTTTACTATAAAATAAACGATTATGTGCAGCTTGTTCAAAATGCCATAATCCATGATGAGTTAAATAGCTTAACCTTGACTTTTTCATGCTTTAAATTTCATGCTAATAGATAGAGAATAAATACGTTGCCAAACAGTTTAATCTTGGCAGATCAATAGTTAGGTAGAGAATAAAAAAAGGAGCTCAACAACTTAATCTGAGCCCTTGGAAGAAATAAGGATAGAATTAGTTATTTTTTTGTTTTAAAAGAAAAATGAACAAGGGTTTGCAAGCTCAAATGCACCCAAGGTAAATGAATAAAAAATGTTAATGTTATAGGTCAATTTGGGCACCATTCCCAATGACCTGGTTAACTGGGCATCATCTCCAGGACCAATGATCAAGGGTCTATCAATCCCTATCATTTCAAGTTGCTACATGCCCTAAGACAAGAACAAGACAAATCAAGCATGACTTTCATCAAGCAAAGGTTTCCAAGGTTTGAAGTTTATTATATAGCATATGAGAGCTCACCAATGCTGCCTCTAAAGGGGCTAAGTGTGTTGCATATGCAGGTAGCCCCATGCAAGGCTGCTCTGCAAAGCACTTCCCGACATTCACAGGTGCGTTGGTCACATTGGGCGCGAAATTCTCATTGTTCCGGAATATCCACTTGGCCAGTGCCTTCTAGAAGAGTTCACATGTGTCAAGCTTCGAATCCAAGTGTCCATTTGACATTTACAATATTGGGAACATGTATTGCCTATTATTGGAAATTCATTGATTGTAAATCAACCTTCAACTCTATAAATTGAGCACAGATCTGAGTGCTTGGTAAGGAAGAATTTGAGTAGAGGAATGCTGGTGAATTTTAAATTGAGAGTTAGATTTGTGTAACAGCTGCTGGAGAGATTTATACTGTGATGAGGCTGAGGAATGTTGCTGGAAGGGTCACTTCAAATCAGTCACTTGGTTGTAACCTCTCCTTCTATCATCAATAAAGAGTAAAACTTATTTTTCCCTATATGCATCTGTATTTCTTTGATTTTCAATATTGCAAGATCTTGTTTGATGTATATGGTTTATGCTTTACTGATTTAGCAAACTAACTTGAATAGATATCTATATTATTACTATCTTCTATTGTTTAGTGTTCATTCTTGCAGGAATCATTTCGCACAAACCGCTTGAATTTGAAGCTGCAACGGAAGCGACAGAAGGAACCATTTAGAAGCGTTTGGATCCCAAGTAAGCCTCTAATCCATTTTGTGTGTCTGTTCTTAGTTAGTAGAAATATTCGTATAGTCTTTAATTTGTTGTTCTAGACTAGAATCTGTCTAGGGAAGCATGTTTTATCCGTAATTCACAATTCTGTCCAACAAATTGGCGACTCCACTGGGGATAATTTATCTTAGTTCTAGGTGTTTGAGCCTTTGATTTTCTTTGTTTATCCACCCAGTAGTTGTTACTCATAAATATTAAAATTTTTAAAAGCCAAATTTGAAAAAGGAGTGTGTTGAACAATAGTATTTTTCCTTATACACTACACCCAGCGCACCCTTGGACAGGACACAGTGCTTTGCATAGCACTGTCTCCCTTTCAGGCCTACGTTGCAGAGCACTATCTCCCCTTTGAAACTTCGTTGCCTCCTGAAACCATCCAGATTCCTTTGAATTTTCCTTTTTAATTTGATTCAGTTTGTTTTCTGCTGTGTTTTGAAAAGTTTGATCCTCATATTGACCAGTGAATCTATATATTTCTTCCTCCTTTGAACGAAAATTTGTTCAATGTTTGTTTAAAATTTTTTTCTTTGTCATTGACAAGTTGATTTCAAAGTATTTTTCATTGTCGCATTAGATCTCTTTTACTTTTGAAAAAGGAAATTGTCGTAAATTCTTCATTTCCTTGATATGAGAAATTGTTGTTAAAATCCTCATTTTTCCTTCAAAAGAGAAATTGTTGTTTGTATTCTTCATATCTCGAAAGTAAAAGACATTTGATTTGTTGATTTAGTGCACTTAGTTTCTTTTCTGCATTCATAACATTGAAGAAACTGAAAAGAAAAACTTGCATTTGCATGTAGAATTTTGTGTGTTTTGAAAAAGGAACAATTAGGAAATCTACATTTAGTTTGTGCTCATTGATTTGTTTGCTCATAGATTGTTTGTTCTTTCCCCTTAGTAGCTAGGTTTTTCATTGAAGAAACTAAAAGTGAAAGATTGTTTATCATTCTTAATTTGCATTTTAGGAGTTTCCTACACATCATCGTGGTGAACCTTTGAAAGGCAAATTGTTAAGCAAGATCAACATAAAATTGATCTCAATTTACCTAACAAAGCATTGGAACCATAACGATAACATTTAGAAGGTCTAGGCTAGAGACCTTATTCGGGCGTCGTAAAACATAGCAACTGTTTTTAACTTGTCTGCGATACATTCCGAGTGTGATACCTCACTCCACGTACATAAGTATATCATAGCTCATCCACGTACTTTCAGGTATATCGGGCGGTGTTACAGTACGATAAGTATAAAGGGGTGCTCTCACTATGCGGTTTCACATTAGACAACGCTAATACGGACTTGGGCCTCCACGTACCTTCGGGTATATTTGGGAGGACAAATTTTAGGTGCTATCCATCCGTAGTGAACTGAGTCGGCCACTTTGTAAATTGTGATACACCGAACACAACATTCGTGGATATTGCTTGCCTGTACTTCTTGGTTCGCCAGGAGGTATTCTGCAGTTCACAGTTTCTTGGTAAACCCTTTTGCCTAGAATTACCATTTTATTTTGTTTATTTGTTTTTTGTTAAAACAAATCAGTAATCGTGGAAGAACAAAACCCGTTCGCATAGATTAGCTTTAAAACCACCTTTACCACCAGAAGTTACTTCTGCTAGGCGAAGGCGATCACGATTTGCCAAATCAAGTACAATCCGTACCTCTGGTGAAACATCATTTTCCAATAAACCAGAGTTAGCTTAAATTATTTCTACACATCTTGGTTCATCTACTGTTGTCGAAACAGAGTCTTCACAGCTACCTGTGGTCACGATCCATCCAATCAGTGAGACCATACCTCCTGGAACGGACGTTGTTCAACTAAAAATTGATCCAGATCCTATCTCTTCTTTGCCAGAACATCTGAATATAGAAGTCGAACAAACGGAAGTTTTTCCTACCTTGGTCATTCCAAAAATTTCTGTAGCCATTGAAACTCCTATATCACACAGTCAATCGCCTGAAATATACTTTGGGCCTGACGGTGAAATACTTCCACCTAGTTTAATTGTGATTGAAGAAATCCCACAAGACGATACACCTTTAACTCCAACCTATTTTGGGGGGAACCTTTACGTGTATGAGTCTTTTCCTCAATCGTTTCCATCTGATTTTGTTGATCATGTTCCCATTTAATCTCTCATCGATTTTAAAGGGTACAAATTTGGTCAAGCAACCATGCCTGAACCAACATCTTCGGTTGGGACAGCTGTTCCATGAATTACGTCAGCTCCTGCCCTCGCTACTCCGTCGATGTTCACAACTTCACCAGAGTCATATTTTCATGGTGGCCCTATGGTCCCATCAGGTTACAAATCATTATTTGGCACTTTCTATGGTGCATCTTCAAGAACGTGGTCATTACCAATGTCATCATTCAATATTTTAACTGGTAATCCTATCGTCAGTACTGAACGGCTTGATTCATTATATACATCATCAGGGCAATATCAAGCCGGTCCTTCTGGGTCAATTCCTTCAAGTACCATATCAACCGGACTCCCAACATTTGGAGAGAATTATTTTCCGTCTTATTATTCTCCTCATGCTGGGGGGCAACCTTTGGTCATCCAATATGACAGTACTTAGTCACTTTTTGGTCAACCTAATGTTTAATTGAATGTTTGTCAATGGCAACCCACTCTGCCTATCCAACCACAAATGGTTGTACACTCGTATAAACCAGTTCAACCTGTTACACCCACTTCATTAGCACTTGTTAATACATCTTTACCCTTGTTATAGAATCAAAATGTTGTACACGAACCTTATCAAACAATTCCTTCAACTCAATATCATCAAATGTTGGGTCCAGAGACTCCAAATCCTTTGGTTAATTTACAATAACCTGTATCAGGAATCATTTATTCACAAGCTGGTCTACCATTTTATGTGATGTCACAACCACAACCTGGTTATACATATCAACCGAATCCAAGTTATCCTATCTTGAGTTATAACATTGATGGACAGACCCCTTGGCAACCTCAGGTGCAAATGCCTCAAACTTCATTTCAACAAGTATCATATCCAGGTTTTGGTCAACAGAACCCTCAAGCGTTTGCTATGAAAAACAACCCCTATCTGGGTTACCAGCAACAAATCCCTTATGCTGGTGCTCAAAGGCCTATTTCTCAAGCAATTCCATCTTACCCTGGTTATGCTCAACCCGACCTTAATAGATAGTTGCCTTTTGTCACAACTTTAGAATTACCAGATTTAAATCGGTTAACCAATGATCCAATCAACTATGCTCCTTGGTGGCCGATGATATCGCATAAATTACCCTCGGATATTCCTAAGTTCAATGGAAACCCTGGAGAAGATCCGTCAACTCATGTCATGACTTATCAATTATGGTGTTCATCAAACTCCTTGAATGAAGATTCTGTTCGACTACGTATTTTCCAGCGTACACTCACAGGTCCGGCTGTCTTTTTGAACCATTTCCAGTTATCTATAAGATATGAAACTGGAACATAACTCTTGACCAATTTCAAACAGAATAATGCTACTCATATCTCTGATCATATTCATGAGTGACATCGTCGTCGATGAATGGTTAAGACATTTGTTCCAGATCAACTACTTGCTGAATGGTTCATTAAGTCCCTGTTACCATCTATAACTGAGGATGTGGCTAAGGGTGGCGTCATCACAAAAGAGCAAGTTATCACTTGTGCCCAATATTTAGACTTGATTTACACTCAGTATGGCACGCTCTATGAAAAAATTCCTAATGCGCCAAGATCTAATTTCAATGTTCCTCCGCAATTAAAGAACTCTCATGCCGAAGACGGTTTGATAGGCACTGCAAAAACACACCACACTACTGCATTTGATCCTACTCCTACTTCTGAAATTAATGCCGTGTAATTTGGCAAAGGCAAAGACGACAAGAAACCAGGAAGTAAGAAAAAGGGGAAATCAAAGAAAAAGAAAGCTTCTAACCCGCAGGACAGATCATCTGATCAATCGTCTAGACCTCGAAGACCTCGTTATCCATGCATAATCTGTAATGAAAAACACTTTGTTAGGGATTTTCCTCACTATTCTGAAGTCTCAAAAATCATCAAGACTTCCCATGCATCAGCTATGTTGACATATCCATTTCCAAATCCGGGCACTAATTTGGTTGCTACGGATCCAACTCCTGGTTCCCAAGTGTTAATGTTATCCGTCAAAAAACCTTCAACAAATATTGTGGTGTCAATGCGTAATAAAGATTATGGTAGTCAGGCCATTGATCAGCCTACTACCTCGACTACGAATCCGTCTATGGAATCAGTACCGCCTACTGTTATTCCTGAATTGACAATTAAGCCACCAAAGGGAGTAGTTCATAAATCGACATATAATTCTTGAGCAAGAGCTGCACAAAATTATAATATAGTTGAAGATTTGGCTCAATCCCCTTCAACTATGTCTGCTCTTGAGGTATTACAAAATTGTCCCTCCCAGAAACAGGCTTTACTGTCGATCATTGGTGGAATTGATCTGACTGATTCTAATCTTGTCATCTTTAATCATATGGGCTATGTGCCGCAACTACCAGCAGAATTAACATTCTCTATACAAGTAAATGTTCTCAATCACCTTGTTCATCACACTATTATTGATGAGGGAAAATCTACATATATTGTGTCTTTAATTGCTGGAAGTCACTTGGCTCACCACGCTTATCACAATCATCAACGACGTTGAAGCTTTTGATGGAATAACATATAAACCTTGTGGTATTATCAATAACCTGCATGTTGAACTAGGGGGAAAAATAGTGAATGTTGATGTCGAGGTCGTTGACGGACTCCTTGAATATAACATTTTACTTGGAAGGCCATGGGTATGTGCGATGACTGCAATTGTTTCTACATACTTTAGAATGATTGACTTTCCACATAAAGGTGCAATCACAGTCATTAATCAACTATCCTTCTTTGCCTCCGCTTCACAGGTAACTGGAAGCGTTCCGTTTGTTCACATACCCCAACTAGAAATTCAGAACACTTGTGTAGGACTCTTAAAGGATTCCACTCTCATGGGAACCTTTGCATTATCGCCGCCAGAGACGTCAGCAGCAATCGCAAGTATAGAGACCTGCTACATGATCTCTTCCACTCCATCTGGCTTAATGGAGAGTACGGGTGATTCTGACATTTCTACATTGGATGAAGTTTTACTGCCCAACCCTATTGAGTTGGCATAGCAATTAATATATCTGTCTTTGGCGGAAAATCCGAAATCAACGTCACCGAGTGTCTGGGTTGATCGTTCCTTAGATTTTGGAACTCCATCTGATCCATTTTCCTCAATGTTTTTGACAGATGAAAACATTTTGGAAGCTATGATGTTAGAAGGCGAACCATGGGAAGATTATCATCATCGTTCCCATCTTCCTGATTATGAATAAAACTATCTTAGTGAACTATATCACCCATCAATCAAAAATTTATTTTCGAATTCTTTACCAATTAATGCAATTGATTATGAGTGAAATTTGTCAAATATCGAAGAAACCATTTATATTGATATTTTGACCAAACCTGGCGTTGTAGAAAATATTCATGTTAGTGTATCTTATTCTCCATCAGAACTTTAATTATATAATTCTCTATTTCATGAATTTCGTGATGTATTTTCTTGGTCTTACGAGCATATTCCAGGCATAGGTACTAGTATAGTTGAACATACTATTAATATGTACCCTGATGTCAAACTGGTGCGCCAACTGCTTTGTCCTGTACATCCAAAGTAAGCTGTTGCCATCAAAGCATAAGTTGAAATACTTTTGCGTGCTAGTTTCATTTACCTTGTTCCGCTAACGGAGTGGGTTTCCAATATCGTCCCTGTTATGAAAAAACAAGGAACCATTAGAGTGTGCGTCAATTATCGGGATGTTAATCATGATGGGAAGATTATCATCATCGTTCCCATCTTCCTGATTATGAATAAAACTATCTTAGTGAACTATATCACCCATCAATCAAAAATTTATTTTCGAATTCTTTACCAATTAATGCAATTGATTATGAGCGAAATTTGTCAAATATCGAATAAACCATTTATATTGATATTTTGACCAAACCTGGCGTTGTAGAAAATATTCATGTTAGTGTATCTTGTTCTCCATCAGAACTTTAATTATATAATTCTCTATTTCATGAATTTCGTGATGTATTTTCTTGGTCTTACGAGGAAATTCCAGGCATAGGTACTAGTATAGTTGAACATACTATTAATATGTACCCTGATGTCAAACTGGTGCGCCAACTGCTTCGTCCTGTACATCCAAAGTAAGCTGCTGCCATCAAAGCATAAGTTGAAAAACTTTTGCGTGCTGGTTTCATTTACCTTGTTCCGCTAACTGAGTGGGTTTCCAATATCGTCCCTGTTATGAAAAAACAAGGAACCATTAGAGTGTGCGTCAATTATCGGGATGTTAATCATGCCTGTCTAAAAGACAACTATCCTACTCCCTTTATCAACCAGATTATTGACGATTGTGCTGGATGTGAAATATTTTCGTTTATAGATGGATTTTCCAGCTACAATCAAATCAATATCTGCCCAGATGATCAACATAAGACAACATTCATTTGTCCCTGGGGCAGATTCACTTATAGGAAACTTCTATTTGGTTTAAAGAACGCTGGGGAAACTTTTCAGAGAGCAATGGACTATGATTTCAATGACAACAAGCACATTGTTCAACCATATCTAGATGATTAATAAGTGCATTTGTGAAATCGGACTAATCACCCGATTCATTTGAGAGCCATTTTATTACGCTGCCGACACTACAAAATACGCCTCAATCCACATAAATGTGTGTTTTGTGTTGGTTCTGGCCGATTGCTTGGATTCGTAGTCTCAAAGGAAGGAATTCGAATAGACCCTTTGAAGGTTCAGGCCATTCTTGATTTTCCTGCACCATCAAATTTACTTCAGATATAGAAACTTCAAGGAAAGGCTAACTTCCTAAGAAGGTTCATTCCAAACTATGCCGAAATGGCTAAAATATTTACTCGACTCTTGAAAAATGGGGTTCCCTTCCATTGGGATCAAGTTGCACAAGCTTCTTTTGATGTTGTCAAGGATAATATTGTCTGAGCATAATTAATGTATCCTCCTAATTATCAAAATGATTATTTCCTATATATCGTCGTGGCTGAAATGACCATTGCTATGGTATTGGTCCAAGTAGAAGATGGAATTGAACATCTGATCAATTTTTTGAGTCATAATCTCAATTATATGGAAGTTAAGTACTCATACGTAGAAAATCTAGTCTTGGCAGCTGTTCAAGCTATCCAAAGATTTTTGCATTATATCCTGCTCCGAAAAACAACTATCGTTTCAGATTGCAACCCCATGACTTATATCTTATCACGTAAATTGCTGGGGGGAAAATATTCAAAATGGATTGTCATTTTGGAGGAATTTGATTTGGAATTCATCAAATCCAAGTCAAAGAATTAGTTAGTATTGGCTGAGCTTCTCTGTGACCTTCCCTCTGATAGTACTGCAACTACTTTGGAACCATCAATTCCAGATGAGTCTCTGTTTCTGATCGGATCATCTAATCCTTGGTATGGGGATTTCATCATTTATCTCCAAACCCAAACTTTTCGACCTAATACCTCTCGCTCTGAACATCATTGTATTCGATACCCAACCAAATATTATCTGATCATCGGTGATACACTTTATCGTCATGGTGTCGATACAGTTTTAAGGAGGTGCCTCACTCATGAGGAGGCCAAAAAAGTGTTAAATGATTGTCATGTTGGGGCTTGTGGAGGACATTTATCTGGATATGATACTACGTAGAAGATACTCCTCACCGGCTACTTTTGGCCTATTGTTTTTTGAGACAACATCCTCGCGGTCAGAAGTTGTCATGCGTGCCAGATTTTTTATTGTAAGATCCGTAAACCGCCAACGCCAATGCATCCTGTTGTCTCTGCGGGACCATTTACGAAATGGGGTATTGACTTCATGACCTATAACCCTCGTTCGTCCGAGGGGCATGGTTATATTATTGTCGCAGTCAACTATTTTACCAAATGGGCTGAAGCGATGCCTACATTCAACAACACAGGACATACAGCTGCATGGTTTGGGGTCCCACAGGCTATAGTTACGGATCATGGGAAGCATTTTCGCAACCACATGATGTATGAATTGACTGCCAAGTTAGGATTTTCGCATGATAATTCTAGTCCTTATTATCCACAATCAAATGGACAATTTGAGGCTATTAACAAGATTCCTAAATGAATGCTTCAACGAATGATAGGAGTTCTTAAAAGAAACTGGAATTTGATCCTTTAATCTGCCTTGTGGGTGTATCGAACCTTGGTGAGAAACGCGACCAGATTTACTCCTTTTCAATTGGTGTATGGTCTGGAAGCTATCTTACCAATCCAATGCGAAATATCATCGTTAAAACTCACAATAGAATTGTTACCTGACACCTCAGAAGAAGAAGCGTGTCTCCTTAACCTCATCCATCTTGATGAAACATGTCGTGAAGCCCAATTGGCCAACGAAGCGCATAAGAGATGCATAAAGGCGCAATATGAAAAAAATTTCCAGCCTCGCATCTACTCAGAGGGTGACTTGGTCCTTCTTTACGATCAAGAAGCTGTTGTAATAGGTACAGGGAAATTTGAGGCATTATGGCATGGCCCCTATATTTTCAAAAGTGTTCTTGCTAAGGGTGCCTATGAGTTAGTTGATTACGATGGAATTCCATTGGCACAACCTAGAAATGGGTTGTATCTGAAACATTACTATGCTTAATCATGAGCGTAGTAATTTTTTGTATTATATTGTATATATGATGTTGATTTGCATTCACTATCTTAATTTGTTTTTAAAGTTTTCTTGACATTAGTAATCCGCTTTACATTTCATCGTAGATGTCTGAATCTTCGGAACCATTTGTTGGATAAGCTGATGGTGCTAGTCATAGGACACATAATCTAACCTCTGCAGCATGGGCCATTTTTGCTCCAAACGACGAGTTAGTAAGTTTGCAAGGGATTTGTATGGGTAGATCGATGAACAATATCGCTGAGTATAGTGCGTTGATCGAACTTCTATCTGATGCCATTTCATTTGGAGTTAACCGCATAATCATAAGGTTAGACTCACAACTTGTGGTATTACAACTCACTAGTGTTTATACTGTTAGAAATCCAACACTTCTTATATTGTTCCTAAGAGTTTGACTTTTGGAAATACATTTTGATTTTATTCAATATCAACATATTTCCATAAATTTTAACACATTGACTGATTCATTAGCTAATCAAGTTTTAGACAGACATTTGCAACATATGTAAAGAAAACATTCACATCATTGAATAGGATTGCACAATAAAAATAGGAAAAACTCTGAAATCATATAGATATATAGTTATAGGTTTTTACAAAATCTGTGCCCAATACAAATTGGTCATCTGACCTCAAAATGTATGCAAAATGTGACAAGTAAACTAGTAGTGCTCATGGTAACATGCTATAGATCTAGCAATCCTACGGAGTAACCGCCTCCAACGGTTAGGAACCCCAATAGTGTGTCGCTGCAGTACCATGGGGAGCTCTTCGATTCGAAAATCTGGAATCCCAAAGGTCAACCCCTCTGTGTGTTGCTGAAGCTTAGCCAGAGTCTCAGCCATATCAAGATCCTGAAGGACTGCTCTCCTGAGAACCCTCTCTACTGGCACATCTACTTCCCGCTCTGGTTCCTCTACTGGTTGAACACGAACAACATCTGCATTACATAAAACATTTAGTTTAGTCTTGGGAAAACATTGAAATACAAAAACATTGTTTAAACCTTATGAAAATAAAAAACATGGTCAAAAAATTCTTACCCATTGCACCCCACTGAGCACCTTCTGGTAATACTAAATATGGATCTCCTCCGAAATCAATGCCTGCGTATGTGTACTCATCGATGGCGATGATCTGTCGTCGAAACTAGGTAAATAATGTAGTAGAGAACACAACAGTCGATTGGCTTGCATGCCGACCCATGAGTTCTACCCATCTCTGCATCCGAGGATCTCTAGGACTAGCTATATCCAGTGTCACATGTTGTGGTTTCATCAGTGGAATCTGTTCCAAAGCGAAGGATATAAGGATTGAACCATAGCTGAAATTCTTCTTCCTTCCTCCCTTTTCTTTGTTCAGTTGTTCCTTTATCTGAGAAAGAACGACTTAAGACCAGTTGAAGACTGTTGGCTCTAAGCACTCTAGCACATACTGCATATACGATCTATTCGCTACATGTAGTGTAACAGTCCCGACAAGCTTAGCGATCGTGAAGAGGATAGTTCTCAAAGGAAAATATTTGACATCCTGGATGTTTATTTTTCCATATTTGCTAGGTTCTGCCCTTGTATAGCAATACTGCATAATATAATCCCTCACTGTCTCTCCTCCAATGGTAGACCCTAAGAGTGGAGTGGCAAAACCTCTCCTCGACAAACCTGTGAGAAAATACACATCCTAGACTGTTATGGGAACCACTTGGTTCTTAATATGAAATGCCTCTATCACTGGATCCCATGATCGAACTAAGAACTCCAAGAGTTCTATTTTTTGCCTCATTCTTGACAATTTGAAGTACTTAAGCAGTCCACAATATCTTAGGGCTCTTACAGTACCCAGATCATTTAAGGCAATCATATATTTTTCTTCATGTTCTCTTTCCCTCCATGTAATCGTCATTGTAATCCGATGGAAACCTGAAATACAACCATAAGATCCATTAGATTCCATTCATTGCAAAAAACTAGGCAAATTTTGGGCATAAAATGAAAATTAAAGGCTTGAACTGCGCCCAACGCACTCCCTAACAAGAGATAGTGCGTTGCACATGCAAGTACCCTTCACTGTACCTGCTATGCAACGCAAGTTTCGACATTCAGGGGTGTGTTGCCCTCAATTTGGGTAGAATTTACCCTAGGGGCCTTAAAACCCTAAAAATTTGCAAAAATTGGAAATGAAATGAATACCAAAGGAAATAGGAGGTTCATTTCACTAACCTAGATAAAACAATGACAAAATCCATCCACAGAAACGATCGCAATCAATGACTGAAGTTCGGAGGAAAAATCAGGTTCAGAGCTCCAAAATGCAAATGGTAACTATGGAATGGTAAAAATGAATAGTGAAACTACTTTTAAATAGTCATTTAATTATTTGCAAGTTAAATTTATTGCTATGAATATAGTTTTATTATGTTTTTATCATGAAATAGGTATTTTTAATCCATTTGATGTTGTTCTGAACAAGAAATACAACTGATGAACATATTAGTCATGCAGATTTATTCAAAGAATGACTTGACCACAAAGCATACTTTTTCTCCTTATTTTTCGAGCTTTGTTAAAAACGAAAAAGGATTTGAAGTGCACTTTTATCTCTTTTTCAAGCTTCAATAACAGCGAAAAAGGAACCCCTGGAGTCTTCTTTCAGCTCTTTTCAGACTCCAATAATGTGAAAAGATTGCTGAACACTTATCTTTTTGAGCTCGTAAAAGCAAATGAATTGATATCTACTCAGTATAAGTTTAACCCTTTTCTGGACTGAGATAGATTATTTACGAAAAAGGAATACCTTGGTTAAACATGACCAAATAGGTTCTCTCAGATATTATTTTACACTTTTTCGGGTCTGAGTGACAAATTTACGAAAAAGTACTTATGGATTTTTCTTTCGTCCTCTTTTTCAAAATCTCTAAATATGAAAAAGGACCAAGCTATCACTGTCATTAAGCTCTTTAAAACATAAAATAGCAACAGGCTTGTCGATCATGGCAAGAATCGAGTTTCATTCATCGCTAGACTCGTTAAATTATTAAATAGCGATACTTTATTCGCCCGAAGGGTTGAATTATAGATCAAGAAAATGTTATCCTCCTCAAGCTTGTTAAAAAAAAAGAGGTACTGGTCGACAAATGACCAGGGAAAATTTTGGAAAAATGAGCAAGAATTCTTTATGGTAGCAAGTCTCTCTTGAACATAACACTTCCTTCACTTCATGTCCGTGACTGTTTGGGTTGGGTAATCTTCTTGAAGGTTCATTCATACCTTTACTTTGGTTTTGGGTCAATGCTGCCAACTCATCACAGTGTCACCGGTATGTTCAAGAGAAGTTATCCAGTGAATACTTCGTCCTTCTGCAATACTCATAAACCTTCATTCTCATGTCTGTCATCCCAAAAAATTGCTATATCAAAGTCATACCTTTGTCTCCGAAATTAGTAACTCTCGTTTCGCAATAAGGTGACTTCCTGTCGACGAAAAATCAATATCTAGGAAGTTCACTTAGAAATATCAAATTACAGTACCATGAGGCTTGTTACAGCATCGACAAGATCCTCGCTTCTGGACCTTTGATCAAAATATTTTGTTTGGCTTTAACCCCATGATAATATTCTTAGCGTTTTCTTTCATACTGTGGTTCATCATACATACTTTGGTTTTAGGTCAGATTCTTCCAAATCTGTCAAGTCAATCGCCGATATGTTAAAGAGAATTATCAGTGAATACTTCGTCCTTCTGCAATACTCATAAACCTTTCTGATAAGGTGACTTCAAATCGACGACAACTCAATATCTAGGAGTTCCTTAGAAACATCAAATTCGGTCACCATGAGGCTTATTCTGACATCGAAGATTATTGCTTAGGACCTTTGACTAAAGGTTATAACTTTGGCGTTCGACATAAAATCATCTATTCATGCCTTACGAAATGTACTACAGTACCTTGAGGGTCATTGACATTAATGGTGGTTCTCTCGCGTTTGTTAACAGCTCACATCATTGGCTGGTAATCAAACGATGTATTTCCATGTTTGACTACAAATCATATATTCGCATGGCTAGACTTGTACCTGAATGATCGAGTGAACGAGATAAGAAGACCCCGGATCTAGTTTCAGCCATCCGAGCTGTGATTTCAGGATTGTTGTACACATCATCTGTACGGTGACCTTACATACAAATTGTCATCCAAACATGGGCCTATATCTGTAGGCATGTCTGCATTTGGGCAACATTCCAATGAAGACGACTTTCTAAATTATGTACATGTTATTAGATTGTTTATGTGCTAAACATGGGAATGCCTACCCTCAGAAATTATGATCAAAGGGGATATATCATGATGTAATGTATTGTAATATTGACGCAGGTGACCACTCCGCTTCATCTCCAACCCATCATAGTGTAAAGCATCTCAATCAACAGTTATTATTATTATTTTGACTTCATGCGTTAGGGAGAAATTTGTTATAGGTCAATTTGGGCACCATTCCCAATGACCTGGTTAACTGGGCATCATCTCTAGGACCAATGATCAAGGGTCTATCATTCCCTATCATTTCAAGTTGCTACATGCCCTAAGACAAGAAAAAGACAAATCAAGCATGACTTTCATCAAGTAAAGGTTTCCAAGGTTTGAAGTTTAATATATAGCATATGAGAGCTCACCAAAACTACCTCTAAAGGGGCTAAGTGTGTTTCATATGTAGGTAACCCCATGCAAGGCTTCTCTACAAAGCACTTCCCAACATTCACAGGTGCGTTGGTCACATTGGGAGCGAAATTCTCATTGTTCTGGAATATCCACTTGGCCAGTGCCTTCTAGAAGAGTTCACATGTGTCAAGCTTCGAATCCAAGTGTCCATTTGACATCTACAAGATTGGGAACATGTATTGCCTATTATTGGAAAGTCATTGATTGTAAAACAACCTTCATCTCCTCTATAAATTGAGCACAAATCTAAGTGCTTGGTAAGGAAGAAGTTGAGTAGAGGAATGCTGGTGAATTTTCAATTGAGAGTTAAATTTGTGTAACAGCTGTTGGAGATATTTATACTGTGATGAGGCTGAGGAATATTTCTGGAAGGCTCACTTCAAATCATTCACTTGGTTGTAACCTCTTCTTCTATCATCAATAAAGAGTACAGCTTATTTTTCCCTATATGCATTTGTATTGGATTTAATTTTCCATATTGCAAGATCTTGTTTGATGTATATGGTTTATGCTTTACTGATTTAGCAAACTAACTTGAATAGATATATGTATTATTGTTATCTTTTGTTGTTTAGTGTTCATTCTTGCAAGAATCATTTCGCACAAACCGCATGAATTTGAAGCTGCAATGGTAGCGACAGAAGGATCCATTTAGAAGCGCTTGGATCCCAAGTAAGCCTTTAATCCATTCTTTGTGTCTGTTCTTAGTTAGGAGAAATAGTCGTATAGTCTTTAATCTGTTGTTCTAGACTAGCATTTGTCTAGGGAAGCGTGTTTTATCCGTAATTCACAAGGCATGGATAAATATCATTTGTCAAATTACTAATTTCCCTCCCCACAATGTGTTCCAATACCATACCTTTCAGTTATAAAGACTCAGAGAATTTCTCTGACTTTTGGTGGGACTAGACCCATTTCTTAATGACTGATTGGCACCAAGGTATTGAAATTTCCCACATTTTCATCCCTTCCCCTTCATAAAAATCCTTTCCCCCTTATATTACTCATTTTATCCTACAAAATCCCCTTTTCCTAAGTTTAAAATACATTTTTACTTAGGAAAAGTAAAAACCCCTTTAACTAATTCTCATTTCATTAAAAAATACCCAAAAAACCAAAAAAATGCTTTTACCCTAAGTACAAGTGTTAAAATTTTAATACTGGGCCACTACTATGAAAATCCATCTACATTCATGTTTTAACACTATACTTAGTATATGTTTTCATTCCCGCTCATAAATTTCATTATTAACGCACTAATATAATGTATTAACTCCCCAAAATAGCCTTCAGCTCGTAGTATTTTAATTCATTTTATATTAAATAATCAAACCCATATTTTACTTTTAGCCTATGGTATATTTTCCCCACGTGCTATTTTCCCCGCTCCCCATAGGTTTAAACTATCCCTTTTATATTAACCCGCCCAATGTTTACATTACGCATATATCCATTTCATTTGTTATATATAAACCTTACTCGCCTATCATATTCAATACTTAAACTATGTGTTAAAACATTACATTTTAATACATTTTCCGCTCCCATCGCATAACTAATCTCGAGCCCCGCGCCCATTTCCCCGCAGCTCCATCGTTAAATCTCGATCATTCGCTCCATTTCGTGAGATCTGACTGTGCAAAAATCCCATCGCAAATTTAATTGCACGATCAATAACCAAAATGAAACTTACGATAAAAGTTGTTTTGAACCTTTATCTCTCTTCCATGCATCACTTTATTGTTGGACCGCATCGATTAAAAAAAAACCATTTACCGCCTTTTGACATTGCGAAAACCACTGGTGGTGATATCCTCCTCCACACCTAAACCACCATGATTTGAAATGACTTGTGTTTAATGCGATTACTATTCACTAAAATTATTTATAAACGCTCGAAATGCATTCATTTCAAGCTTTTGTTACCGTTTTCTACACTTAAAACCTCTCCAGAATGAGAAAATCAAGCTGCCGCCTCTGTTTTGCCTCGAAAACTAATAGAAATCGTCAGAACCAACTGCTACAATCACTGAGAAGCCTCCAGATTGCATATAAAGACCACAATAAGCTTTTGAAAGATTTGAAAACCCAACAAACCCTTTTCCACAACGAATTTCCAGGTATTCTTCAGAACAAGAGATCTATCCATCAAATTTGAAAGAAATATACTGTTAATTGAATCCTTCGAAGCTTGTATGACCTTAAAGAATGCCCCTTTCTTTCAGAAATTCTTCAGATAAGACAAAACCCTGAGTATTTTTAGTTTCTGGAAGCTGTGACCTATTTTAGAGCAAATTTGAAACTGAATTTTTCCATCTACAATCCTAAAAGGTCCTATGATACATCCAAAGATTTTTCCACAATATTCAGAAGCCCTCTTTCTCCAAATTTGATTTTTTAAGATTGTTCTATTATAGAAAATTCACTAATAACCCTTGAAATCTTCTGTTAAAGCTATAAGGTCAAGAAAATTGCACTTTTTGATACAGAATTGCCAATTTTAGTCATAGTGTTCAATAGTAACCTCTTTGAAGTACAAGATAAAGCCTATGTTATATCTAAAAGTCCTTATGTAAATAGTTTAATCTTATAGAAGTGTGTCATACACCTAAAAACAGAGTTTTAAAGGTTAAGAGTGTTTAAAACTGATATATCAAACCTATCAATCGCATCCAAAAGCATAATTGGTATCAATCCTCTACAACCTCCTGTTGTAGATGTAGAACATACTCCCTTGGCAGATGTAGACTTCAAAATCATAGATCCTGTAACTGAATTTAACCTTCTTGAGCTCCACTGCTGGAGCTAAGAGAAATCCTTGGACCAAGTAGATGATGTGCCTATTTGGGAATCAAATTTTCCCATGTATGTTGTTCCTCACACCTATCTATGCCCAGAATCCATCAGATTATGATAATATCATTATTCTCCAGATCACAGAACCATTGTAAATTCTGAAAAAGAAGTATTGTTTACTATAACAGCTGAATCTATAAACCAAATGCTTTAGTTTCAACCTGAGCCTAATACAGTCCCTTTATCTATTGAATCTCTCACAAAGTCCTATTTGGAGTTGGATTTTCCCAAAATATTCCAAATTTTCCAAACGTTCATGCCCTCCTATGTGCAAATCCCCAAGCTCAACCCTCATACTCCTCTTCCAAATTTCCAGAAGGAACCAGACACATTATTTCCATGTTGCCTTTTATACTTTGATATTTCACAGATGAGCATACTGATGCATCAATACTTGGTTTCCTATCCATTTTGTACCTGGTCAACCCCCTCTAGTTTTCTACAATTTTTCCTAGTATATTTTTGATAACATATATGAACAACTTGTCAAATTACCTACTGAAGGAGTCTTTAGATATACTTCATTTCTTTTCCATATGTTTCTCTATTTTCAGTCTAACAAGTTCCCCATAACTCTTTAGAAAATGGATGTGGAAGGAAATCCATAGTCTATTATATTCTAGACCTCCTTAATCAGAAATGAGTCAGCTGAGTTTTCTTATGCAGACTTTACATATTTTTTTATCCATCCATTCGTAAATCTGTTTAAAAACAGTGTGCAACCTAGGATCAGTGATGATATCAAGAAAGTTTTATAGTTGTATGAACAAAGCAGAATAGGTGATTGGTATTTATACCAAAATCACACTAAAGCCAGAGTTATGGGACAACCCTCATTCCTTACAAGTTGCAAAATTATTTACCTATTAGGTTGTTTGCTTTAGAGTATATAATACAAATTTTGAACTAAGATTCTGTAAATTTCTTGGCTGCTAAAAATAAAACCCAGTTTAAATTGAAGAACCAAGTGGTTCCATTTATATGTAATAACAGAGAAGCAGGTGTAGAGGCAGAAAAGTAGTTATTAGAGTACAAATTCAACAAAATTTTCCTTTGGCACTATGATCCTTATGGTATAATTAGCAAAATGAGAGTGAAGTGTAAATTAACTCCCTACATTTATGAAAAGAATACTGAAATTGAGAAATTTTCTAACCAATATAGATGGTTAGAAAATACACTGGTAGAAGCTGATAATCAGAGTTGTACTAGTCACATTTTGCAGACTCCATCCCAGGAACATAGAAGCATGAAAAGAAATAGGGAAGAAGGGTCATACACTGCTGAAACTACCACAGAAACAACGTTAAAACTCAGGTACAACAAGAAGCTAAAGATTAATCCAACAAATAAATATAAAGAGACAATTGAGGTCATGGATACAGAGATTCCAGATAAAGACACTGTGCCTCCCACAGTGATTGAAAATGAACAACAACCTACCACTTCCAATACATAGTTGATCCAAAAACAACATAGTATAGAAGTGTCATCATCAAAGTAGACAAAGGACATAGATATGGACATTAAGGAAAGGTACAAAGAGATTAAGGCTAAGAATGAGGAAATACAAAATGAAATTTATTCTCAATACTTGAAGCAGACTCTTGGCATACAAAAAAGGCTGCTTTCAGCCTTTGATTACAAAAACAAGAAATTGTTGATGACAGTGCTTCAACCCATAGTGCCAACTCCTACAACAACATCTGATTACAAAAAGGTTGATTTTGAAGTTCGAGTTCAGGACATTCATCCCGTGGACCAAATAGAATTCTATAAACAGAGTTTAGAAATGCTTTATTCCACAATGACTACAAAAGAAATGAGTGCTCAAAAGCTTCATAATACTTTGATAAATGTGAGAAATCAACTTAAAGTTGAGAAAGCTTCATCATATGCCAAGGATAGTAGAATCAAATCCTTGGAGGAGTTATTAATTGAGGTGGGTTATGACCCTGACAATGTAAAAGTTGCTGAAGAACTAATAAAAAATAAAAATGTTGATATTGTTGCACTCAGAAAACAGTTGAAATTACCTCCTACAGAGCATCCATAGACCAAGGAGATTTTACAGGAATCCAATCAAAAGGATGAGATGATGAGTCTCATATTGCAGTTGACAGCCCAAATTAAAGAGATGGAGATTGAAATAGACAAATTAGTCCAAGAAAAAGAAGCCCCTAAAGTAAAAGGAAGTCCCTGCTACTGTAATTCCTATGGTGACAACAACAGTGCCATCTACTATAGCATAAGAACTAGCTCCAAAGGTTCCATTAGATACAACAGTGCCTGTAACTTCATCAACCACTTCTGCCACTGAATCTTCCACTTCAGCAGTCCAACAATCAGATGAAGCCAGTAAATTGGTAAAAGAAATGCAGGACATGTCCATACAAACCAATGAAATAAACATATTAAAAGAACAAATTAAAATCTGGAATATGCCAAAAATGTTGCACAGATTAATGCCAAGACTGAAGAGAAAAAGGCTAAACGGTTGAGTGAAAAATTAAAGAAGTTGGAAACAGAGTTGACTTTGAAAGAACCCATGGCACATATGAAAAATCAATTATGGTCCAATATCATTGAATCAGTCAATGATACTTGACCATCAATACAGGTGATTTATGAACAAAAGGATTTACTGAAAGCAGCAAGAGAAGAAATACAAAGGACCAAAGAGGAGCTAGGGACAAAACCTTAAGAAGCATTGGAAATTATTTACTTGCTTAATTCCAAAAACAAGCAAGAATTAGATGAAATTGGAATGACAGACAAAACAAAAACTATAATGGAGGTAAGAAAAGTAATTTCCAAAAAGAACTTGATGAAACAATTAGAAGAAATGTGCCAAAACATGGATATGGCAATCACAAGATTCATGGTAAAATTTGATGTTTTGAGGCAAAAAGGCCTTCCAAATATTCTAGTAATCAATGAAAAATTGATGAAACAAGAAGATTATAAAAAAAAGATAAGATAATTTGCCAAAGAACAGGTAAACAAATCAGATTGACAGGGAATCCCAATAGGGAAAGTTTGGCACAAGAGTATTGAAAATATGTTTTACTTGCAGCATGAAGCAAAACACCTTTTTTTGGTTAAACCAACATTTGTAAGATATACTGAAGCTGATGAAAACTTCAGAAAGTTAAAGAATATCAAAGTGCCAGAATTTGAGTTCTGGGAGAAGTTAACAGATTTACTGTAAAATCAAATTACAGTGAAGGAAGAGAATGAAAGATAAAAAACAGAATTGTTGTTTTTACTTCAACAATACACAGTTTTTAGCAGTAAAACAAAGTTTTCAGCAGTCAAAGTGTATCAGTTAAAGAGTATAAGTTAAAAAAGTGTATCAGATGAAAGATGAAGAGAAAAACAAATTGAAGATAACACTGCCAGCATGAGGGACACCTCAGTTGTCCAGCTGCAGCCCAAATCCAAACAAAAAGCTATTTAATTTCAATAAATAGGACAGCTAGCAATTAGTTAGGCAATTGTCACTATCTTCTTGCATTAAGATATTTTATTTTCCAAGAAAAATTCCTAAGATTATTCTAGGATATTTTGTACTAATTTTTGTATAAATAATTCATCATTTGAAGTATTGACTATGGATTAATTGTTGAACATTTCTGTAGCTATTATATTCTGAACCCAAGGGTTTTTATATCAAGTTCAAGTCAACGGACTGGATCACAGGAAATAAAGCATCATATTACAGGATTCATGTGTTGCGCCACTGCAGTGAAGTATTTCACTTGTAATTTTGTCAGTTATCTTATGTTTTTCATCCATTCATAAATGTGTTCTTAATTTTAATGTGAGATCGGGAATTGTTATTTCAGAATTTGTTAAAAGCACTCTATTATTTACTGATTTTCATTTAAACGTTTTCTACTAATATCCAGATCATAGAACCCTTAATTGCTCCCTAATTTCGATTGACCTCTTCCTTTTCACTCCTTATCCAGATTTAAGAACCCTTAATTTCTCTTTATCTTGATTAAAACCATTTCACCAATCAACCTTTGAAGATTTGGAGTGACTCTGCTATCTTTCCATGTGAAAATTTACCTGTAGACCTTGATCTTGATCGACTACTTGACACATTGACTCCCATCTGCCCAATGGGTACAGAGATCATAAAGCTTTTCTTATGCAGGTAAAACAGTTCCCACCTAACCAAATCAAAATCCCAAAACCAATTTTCCCCTTATAACTAGCCTAAGATCATATATAATCAACAAAGTTAAATATTATAGAAGAGAGAGCCCTCTCTGAAAATTAGGAGCTAGATTACAAAAAGTTTAAAGTAGGTTTGTGGCTACCTCTGATATTCTTTAAACTATAATAAAAAATCTCACAACTTTGAGTATCATTAGAGTGTTAACAAGCTCCATTGGTGATCATGACTTTCCAATGCATAATGTGTACCATCAATTCAAGGTTTCTAGAGTTGAAATGCTTCCCAATGCATGCAAGGATATTACGAGTTCTTCAGGAGAAAATGGAGGTTTAATATCTACCTAAGTCCGAGTGTTGGTGCCTTCAACTTGTAATATCAATGTCTCTTCACTAGTTATGTATTTGGTTAGGGTCTAAGTGGTAATATCAATTTGGAAATTTTATTTTCTTAACACCTATTCCCTAGAGAATTTTTTTCATCACAATTATAACAAATTCCATGATTTGGTGGTTTTTCATTTCTACTGGAGACAAGCATTGTACTTTTAGAGGATAAGTAGTATTTGTGCTTCGTGAATTGCCTTGTGATTTGGTTCCATCAGCTACCAGATTTACCCATGATCTTTTACTTCTCTGAAGTGGTTATAATTTCACTGAAAATAACATTAAAAGAACACATATGCATGCTTTAAGCAAGAGGAAACAAGACAACAATCAACAACATAAGAACATGAGACGTTGATAACAAATTTCACCTAGTTTTGGCTACATCTCTGGGCCCTGTGTCAATATGGGGTAGGCCGTTTCATATAGTGTTGGAAATGGTGATGTTGTACATGGACTATGTTTTCTGTCATACAAGGATATGTTCCCTCAACATGAGTTTCTTGTCTCTCCACGAGACCTTCTACTATAGGAAATCTCACTCACAATAGACCTCCTATCAGCATGACATAATGTCCTTCAACAAGGTTACATAGAGATCATAACAATCCATGGTGAATACATCTCACATGAAGTAGAAACATAGATCCCACAACTAACATAAAGCAAGGATCTAAACAACATATTACATCTCACAGGAAATGACAAAAGAGGCACATGACATCAATACTGCATATACATCAACCCCTGAAGTTGGCTGAAGAAGTGGATGCTCAGCTACTGAATCTGGCTACACCATCGAATTCGTGGCGTCGAGAGGCATAAAATCGACTATCCACACTTGGGAGTCTGACACCGTCATTTTAATTTGGAAAATGGCCAAAAAATGGGAAGATTTTATATTGAAATGAACATCACCATTGGATTCTTATCGCCGAGAGGTGTAAAATTGACATAAAATTTGTCAAATTCTGACTCCGGGAAGTTTGAGACCTCAAGGAATCTTTTTGATGCCCCTCAAGCTTCCCTGGGCAAGGTTCCGCCCCTCTGACCGCTCATGGTTCCACACCTACAACAAAAAAATATTATTCGTTGAAGAATGCGTCGGTCTACTCCACCTTCTGCCTCTGCTTTGATCACGGCTCCATTGGCCTCCCTGTGCCCTCATCTCTCATGTATTCTCCATCATCCTCCATGGTTTCCTTGAACCATTTGAATGGAATTTTATAGCAAAATTTGAGGGTGAATAAGACAAAGTGTGAGGTTGGCACATTGGTTGGCATAATCATATTAAAATACTTGTTGTTGGGAGGTTTTGGGTTCAAATCCCAATGACTCCCAATATTGTTTTAAAGCCCAATTTTAGTTTTAATATACTTTTTTCAAACTATATAATATATGTAATTCGTATGTCCATATTGTAATGACTCCCAAAAACATGAGAATACGACAAAAAATGGAGGTTTCACCATCCAACGCCACTTGGGCCTAACTTGAGGTGCCATTTGGCACCATGTGATTGGGCCATGTGGCAAGACCTCATTGGTCCATATCATATGCCACCTCTACCACCTACTTGCCATGTGTCGACTTGTGGTGCTGCCACATCACCTTTTTGTGGATCTACCTATTTTGTTGACTAGGCTACCACATTAGCTTTGTGGGTCCCACTAGACCTACCATATGTCATCCATACGGCCTACCACGTGGCAAAATGTTGACTTTGACTTGTTTTTTTGCTGTTTGGTACAAGCTTCAAACTAAAATAACTTTCTCATACAGAATCGGATTTGAGTGTTGTTTGCGCCATTGGAATCGAGGCGACGAGCACTACAATATTTTCCTAGTTCGAAGGCATTATGACCACTTTTAATATTTACAATTTCTAAGCCCTCTTGTTATCTTGAGGGTGTCTAGAGCCACTTGGATCAATCCTCCCGACTGAGGCTACTTTCGTCCACCAAAAGCACGAAAAAAATCTGCAGCTACTTTGTACCTCGTTTGCACCACAAGTGTCCTGAAAGGTCACCCTTCATTCTCCATTACCTTTGTTCTTCGGATCCATAAGCGATGAGCCGACACTTGCATCCTCTGCAAACCTATAGTAAAATCTTCTCACAAATTACCTGCTTAATTACATGACCAACTATGACCCAAGCATCCCATACTTGGCACGAGTTTATAAAACATACTCTGTGGTCAAGTTTACATCAAAATGGAAATCAATACCCCAGATACAAGGCCAAAACATCATTTTCGCTTAAAAAGTGATAGAAAACACATCATCACTTTTACATTTTAAATTGCAACACATGATTTACAAAGTAAGGCCAAAACAAGCTAACACATCTAGAAAAACCATCTCTCACTTATCAAAGTGAATGGGTTATCTTCCTGTGGTGGATTTTCTTATCGAACAACTATTTCATTTGGTTCATGCACAAACACTTTTTCTTTGAGATGTTGCCCTGGATGGAGCCTCCAACACGTGGCTCTTTGATGGCCAGTTCTGTCACAATGACTGCAATGAGTCTTCTTCCTCCAAACCTGCTTTACCTTCTTCCTTTATTGTGGTGGGGAAGGCCTTTCATGTCTCATCCTCTTTCGTGCTACCATTCTCTTCCAGCACTCAACAAATACATGGTTATGTAATCCACAAAAACTACATGTTTTTCGTTGCCAATATTTATGTGCATTGTTAGCGACAAGATTGTAATCAAAATGAACATTAGAATACTGAGACATTTTATACCTTTCTTCTTGGTCTCTAGTGCAATCACAAGGATGGGAGCTTGCCTCAGCGCTTTCTCTGCAGTGTGCTTTGTCATATGTTGATGGTGAAGTGTTCCCATCATTCTCTTTCCCCAATGGTTTCAACCATGTATTGGAAGCTTCTGACACCTTCAAGCACTGTCCTTTAGTGTATCCCAAACCTATGAATAAAGGTCTCTGCACAACCTCCAATGGCTAAGTTATGCCTTAGTCATTAACACCAAGTTCTCCTCCTTTGTGCCCCATTTTGGTAAGGAGTCTCATGGCAGTTCCTGTAATGGGTATCTCCACATTTCCAATAGAAATAATAGCATGTGAAGATGAAACTGAAGAGCACTCAAATTTTTTTACCTTAACTGTTGATTCAGACACAGGTGATCATGGCTTCTTTAAGCCTTCGTTGCACTTCAATTCATCCAAAGCCTCTTCAGCGACTCACAACTGAAGCTACAATCTCTGCTTCTCCTCTTTCACTTCTCGTAGTAGCCTCCTTAATTCAACATTATCTTCCCAAGGACTTTGGTTGATCTCCTCATTCGAATGATGAGAAGACGATGAAGGTGAAGAAGAAGATGCATAAGCACTGGAATATGTGGGTGAAGCATCGTTCTCTAATCTTTTTTTCTCCTCTTCCTCTATTGTCTTCTCATAAGCATCATGCATTATGTCCACCAATTTATACATCCTGAGCATGGCCTTGTACATGTCTTTTTCATCCTCCATTTTTGCATGTTAAATCATTGTTCATGCTCGCAATTCACATCAACGAGAAGACCGCTCTGATACCAATTGATTTGGGTTTGTTAGCTACCATATTTACCCATGATATTTTACTTATGTGATGTGGTTATAATTTCACTGAAAAGAGCACTAAAAGAACACATATGCATGCTTTAAGCAAGAGGAAACAAGATAACGATCAACAACATAAGAACACATGACGTTGATAATGGAGTTCACCCAGTTTGGGCTATGTCTTTGGGCCCAGTGTCAATATGGGGTAGGTCATTTCATATATTGCTATAAATGGTGATGTTGTACATGGAATATGTTTTCTGTCATACAAGGATATGTGCCCTTAACATGAGTGGATCGTCTCTCCACAAGACATTCCGCTATAGGAACTCTCACTCACAATACACCTCCTATTAGCATGACATAATCTCACACAAGGTGATGATGAGGATCCCTTCAACAAGGTTACATAGGGATCATAACAATCCATGGCGAATACATCTCACATGAAGTAGAAACATATATCTCGCAACATACATCAAGCAAGGATCTAAACAACATATTACATCTCACAGGAAAAGACAAAAAAGGCACATGTCATAAATACTGCATATACCTCAACCCTTGAAGTTGGCTAAAGAAGTGGATGCTCAGCTACTGAATCTGGATGCACCATTGAATTCGTGGAGTTGAGAAGCATAAAATAGATTGTCCACACTTGGGAATCTAACACCGTCACTCCAATCTAGAAAATGGCCAAAATGGAAAGCTTTGCTGCTAAAATGGACATCTTCATTGGATTCCTATCACCGAGAGGTGTAAAATCAACATAAAATTTGTCAAATTCTGACTCCAGCAAGTTTGGGACCTAAAGGAATATTTTTGATGCCCCTCAAGATTCCCTAGGCAAGGTTCTTCCCCTCTGGATGCTCATGGTTCTACACCTGCAATTACAAAATTATATTCATTGAATAATGCGATGGTTTGCTCCACATTCTGCCTTTGCTGTTCCCACAACTCCATTGGCCTCCCTGTGCCCTCATCTCTCATGTATTCTCCATCATCCTCCATGGTTTCCTTGAACCATTTGAATGGCATTTGATAACAAAGTGTGAATGTGAATAAGACAAAGTGTGAGGCTGGCACATTGGTTGGCATAATCATATTAAGATACTTGTTGTTGGGAGGTTTTGGTTTCAAATCTCATTGACTCCCAATATTATTTTAAAGCCCAATTTTAGCTTTAATATAGTTTTTTCAAACTATATAATATATGGAATTTGTATGTCCATATTGTAACGACTCCCAAAAACACGAGAATAAGACAAAAAATAGAGGTTGCACCATCCAAGGCCACTTGGGCCTAATTTGAGGTGCACCTCTACCACCTACTTGCCATGTGTCGAATTGTGGTGTTGCCACATCACCTTTTTGTGGGTACACCTATTTTGTTGATTGAGCTGCCACATTAGCTTTGTGGGTCCCATTAGGCCTACCACATGTCATCCATATGGCATACCACGTGACAGAATGTTGACTTTGACTTGTTTTTTTGGTGTTTGGTACAAACTTGAAACTGCGATAACTTTCTCATACAGATTCGGATTTGAGTTTTGTTCACACCATCGGAATAGGGGCGACAAACACTACAATCTTGTCCTAGTTTGAAGGCATTCTGACCACTTTAAATTTTGACCATTTCTGAGCCCTCTTGGTCTCCTGAGGGTGTCTGGAGCCACCTAGATCACCTTGGGTGTGGGACAAGTGTGGGGAATGAATGTTAGTTTTTATTTGTACAATAATCACAATCTTGGCTTCTAGCACCCTCTTAGTTGCTTCTAACCATGTAGTAGGATGCTCCATTTTGACTTGTGCTTAAATCTCCTCCTTGAGGCCACAAATGAGACATTTGTTGCTGTAGGAATCTATTAATTTCTCTATATAGATGGCTAATTTCTCAAAGACTACCCTGAAGTTGGTGACTAAGCTTGTTTGGTGTTACTTGGTAAGTTTCCCCAAATTATGAGTATCTCTCCGTTAGCTCTCTTATTGGCATAAGTTGAAACACTAATTTATCATCCAAGGTTAGTAAACTTTCTAAGTGCACTCACTAAATGTGCAGAGTCATTCAATGTTTTTCCTAAGGTGCCATTTAATTTTTGGTACAAATATTCAAATATTTTTAAAGATAAAAAGGAAATTTAATTTAAATACTACAATTAAAATGCAAAGTACTTCCTTCAAAATATAGACAATTACAATGTAAATCAAACTAGACTACTACAATGTAAATCTCAATTCTTTAGAAACATAAATTCTAATTTGGCATGTAAAAGTTCAAATAAAATAAAGTGTAATCCTTCAATCTGAGTCTCTCACAACTTCACTAGAAGAAAATGAGGTTGTGAGATTTTATTGCCTCTATGGGTGAATGGCTCATGCAAAAATAATTTATTCACTATGTTAGCTAATGATTGAAAGGAGATTCAACAAACATTAATCAAGTAAATGTTAATTAACTAAGAAAATGAAATATATGTAGTCAGTCATTACTCTTATAGATAACATCCATTGTGATATATACTATTAGAATCAAGTTACAATGTCTCTTCTCAGCTATGTGGCTAGAAGGAGCATATAACAATGCCATCAAGACCACTTTGAAACCTAAATAAGAAACAGATTTAGGCTTGATTTAAAGTAAAAACTATAGATAAGACAAAACATGTGAAGTTGAAAATTAAAATAATATACAATATATGAAAAAAAATAAAGAAAATGAATAGTACTTACTAAGTAAAAGTTTGTAAAGTGGGAACAGAGACATATATATACAACAATTCATATGGAACATGCACATCAAAACTATTATCTTTTATAACTATCTTCTAGAACTCAAACATGTATATTGAAAGAATAAAGGGAATTGTATAGAACTTGTCAAAAGTATTTTGTGTATTATGATTATGTTTCTTTAATCCCCTATCAGTTATTTATACAAACTGAAATTTAAAAATAGTATTATGATTCATCTCTTGGAGTGATAACATAATGATATGGTCTCTATTCTTAGCTAATTTGATCCCCTAGAAGGGATGATTTCAACCACAATCCATCGCTCTATAGAAAAGTCGAATTTGGATCCCTATTGTTGCATATTTGTTTTGTTGGCCCCCATGTTGATCATCTCAATGACTAGGGGGTTTCAACTCCCCTTCTTTTCATCTAAGGGGAACGAACTATCCTATACTTAAGGTAGAGATCAAAATCCATGTGCTTGATTTTCCTAGAAATTAATGCAACCATCTCAACAAATGAGGAATTATCAAAATAATTTTATTTCAGAAAATGTGGATAAAAATTTGACTTTTAGCATTTTGACTTGTTAATTAATATAAACTAAAAATAAAATAGTAAAATACCTCTTATGCTTTTATGTGTCTTTGTTGAAGGATTTTTTGAAAAAATGAATGAAAATGAAAAAATAGGGAGAATGAGACCTAAATAGATAGGGATTTAGTGTTTTTTGAGTGACAAAACTGAGTGCCAACACTCTCTCAAAATGTGCATGGATAGCTTTAACAAACTGATTCCAAGAAATGTAGTCTGAATAGGTTTTTCTTTTATGATATTCCCACCATTGTCATTTTTTTAGATCTAAATATATGACCCCCACCGTAAGTTTCATTATGTCATCAATAAAACCCTTGCAGGCAAAGTGATGTTCCATCTAAGCGACCCATCCTAATGGGTTATAACCATCAAATGTGTTTGACAAGTCTACCTTGAGAGAATGGTACCATATTTTTATCCATTGATATATTGTTGTGCAAAACTAACGAGCATTGTGAGTGGATATATAGTCCTGATTTAAAAGTTTCTTCTTAGTGTGGCTTTTTATGCTATGCAATCCCATATGTTTTTTCTTGGTATGCCTTAAGTTAACATACACAACAACTTCTCATTCAACATTTTTTCAAAGATGTCAATATTCTCATCTAACTTCTTATCCAACTTCTCCTTTAGTTTCTTATCAATATTCTCATCTTATCCACCTATGTCCTCTTGAACTTTCTTAAATATTTCACTAATTCCAACTTGACTTTAGTAGAATGAGTGGTCATATTGTCCAAGGAAGTGTGAGGTGGTCTATCGGGATTCATATTCTCCTTTATGGGAAATCACTGAAAAATTTATTCGGTCCTAAGAATAACGTGTTATGATATTTAGGCACTTAGAAGTTAGTTAAGTTCAACTTGAACTAATGTGTTTATTTGGTAAAAGTGTATTTCTTAGTGTGTTTCTTTAGTATGTATTAGTTGCATTGTAATATGAAAGTCATGATGTTCTAGACATAGAGTGACCCGATGTCTCATATTCTCCTCAATACTAACAACTATTGATCCAAATTTTAACATCAAATTGGTCAATGATCTCTATTTAAAGAGCATAGAGGCTCATGGTTGATGATTGATTGCAAGACTATCCTATGTAAACTAAAATTCTTTTGCATCAATAAAATTGCCTCGAGGGGCTATGTTGGTTGGGGTAGTGGACTATTTCCCTATTAAAGGGTTTTAATCATGTCAAAATATTAGTGTTATGGTATTTTAGTTATTGTATAAGCGGTACTGAAGGTCTTCATCTTGTATCGAATACCTTATTTTCTTGAACACAATACCAAAGATTGTTTAAAGAGTTGCTCCCATTATTGATCAAGATCATGATCTGTGTTGCTGAATTTCTAAGATCTACTATTTCTGTAAAAAACTTCATAAAAAAAACTATTCCATTGAATTTTGAGCACTATTTTTAGTTAATTACACCTTTCATTTGATTAGAAAAGGTGTCCATTTTCCCAATATACAACAATTTTCATCAAATCTGGAGTTGTATAGTCTAAATATGCCCCATTCTTAAAATGTTTTTTTTCAAAGTTTATATTTTGGTTTTCTATTTTTATTCCCTATTTTCCACTCCTTTTGATCTACATATGCTTCTTATCATACACTATGTGTGACCTTGACAAATAAAAAATAGAGTGGAAGTTGTTTTCCTGTTTTTCTATTCTCTTTGTGTTAGCGCCAATAGTGTTTGGTTGGCATTCATGTCAACCTTGTAGCATATGTTTGGTTGGTTATAGGTGTTTGGCTATTGTTTCGGGTGGTTTGAATGGTGTTATTTAGTGTGATTATGTAGTGTTGAGAGCAAAAATAAAACCATGGGAAATTACAAGGGTTTTTTCCCATGGTGTTTGGTGTGAAATCTTAAATGATTAATTACTTTTTATTTTACTTGATATGGTCATCATGAGTTATGGAATGTAATTAATGTGAAATTTTGGGCCAATTGGTAAGGAAAAAACAAAATAAATATGCTATGTCGACGATGGAGTTTAGCTTAGATGTTATGCAAAATGAAGCTAATATTTTTCCTGTAGCAATGGCTAGAGTTGAGGTGAAGTTGTAGAGGTTGCGTCTATCAATGTAGAGGTTCAATATATCAATGTAGATGTTATGTCTTGCTGTTATTTATACTACAATTGATGGTTGGATTGTGTGGTCAAGAGAGGGGTTTTGGTATGGAAATATGTTGTTGTTGATTTATTGAGTGGAGATTGTGTTGAAGAGAGAGTTGATTTGATGATTGCGGTCCAGTCTGAAAATGTATGAAATTGTGTCCTTAGGAGATTAAGGAGGTTGGGGCCTTTGGAAAGTTGTGGCTTGCCAAGCCAGGGGTAGTGGCTCCATGTTGGTGGTGGCTAGCTAAATTCTTACAGGGGTAGTGGCTCCTTGTTGGTGGTGGTCAGCTAAAATATGTAGAAGGGATTTAAATAATTAATAAAAGACTGAAAGTAGTGCAAAAACAAAAAGGTAGTTTTTTCCCCTTCAGGGTTTCCACCAGAAATATTTGTGTCTCATTGTGCATGATTGTTTTAATGTTCATGACTCTTATGTGTTGATTTTATGTTGCATTTATATTCATATATACTGATGTTATGATGTGTATGGTTGTTTAGTTATTAAGAAAAAAGTGTTAAAATTTTTATAAATGTTAGCACTACTGATTCACCCCCCCCTCTCAGTAGTGACCTGATTTCCAATAAGTGGTACCAGAGCCAGGTATCTCCAAGTGAATCTTAACCTCTTGAGAGTAGATCACGAGATATAAAGATAATACTTTGCTAAATGTTGCAAGCTTTCTAGAATTGAGAGAGAAGGTGAAATCAGAAATATCTGCTCATGGATCCGAAGTTCTAAAAATTGTGATCAACGGTTATGATAGTAAATCCCCTTCAAAACAAGCTAAAAAATTGGATGCATAGACCTAGTTTGAAATTTATGATAATCTTCATGTTTGGTACATAGATAAAACTATGGATCTCAAGTCTACAAAGGAGATCTAGGAGAGGTTGTACGCATTGTATGGAAAAGAAATCAATATAAATGGTGGAGAAAATAAAGGATCAGCAAAATATCAAGCCAATCTAATCTCAGTGTTGGGAAACATATAAAATATCTCTTCATAAAACAAATATAAGAAAAAGTTCCTTCAAATACTTGAAGAAAGATAGAAAAGTTTCAAGAAAGAAATATTTGATTTGAAAGTCCAACCAGAGGAGGTGAGGAGAATTGAAGAGGAAGCGATCAATCAAATGAAGAATATTAAGGATAAAGGTGAAGAACAGGGAGCTGAAGAAAATTATACAAGAGAAGAATACAAAAGGAGCATATCTAGCGAAAAATCATCTAGAAGAAAATAAAAAAAATAGTAGTAGCAACACGAGAAAAGAGAACCATCAACAAAACCAACAGTCGAGAAAAGAGAAAAAGAATGTACCAAAGAGAAATTATTATTCAAGAAGATCATTTTCACCCTTGGGAGAGGTTAGATGTTTTAACTATAAAAAATTTGGACACATTTCAGTTAATTGCAGAAGTCAAAAGATCAAATATTCTCAACAAAACAAGCAACCAAATAAGGAACATTCTCAAGTAATCGGTCAAGGAAGATCGCTCTCATCAGTTTTCAGATATAAAAATAGTTTTTATGGATATTGTTACTTTTGTGACAATTTTGGTCATAAGGCTATGGATTGCAAGGCTGATGTAAAGAAGAAGATTAGAAATTAATCCTTTATTCCACTCCTTGGGCACATAAGATGTTTTATCTGTGATAATCTTGGCCATTTGGCCAAAGAATGCAAACTTCCCATTTCCTTTGTGTGATCGAGTCAAAAGGAGAAGTTTATGCATAGCATATCAAAAGGGAAGTATGAAATAGATCCTTAAATAAGAAAACAACACATCATGGTTTGGAATAAAAAGGAGCACCAAGGGCCCTTAAAGAAAGATTGAAGCTAGCTTAGGTCCTCCAAGAAAAGAAGAACTTTAATAGTTGTTTAGTTTAAAAAGGCTTGAGTCTTATTTCATATTGAGTTGTAGCATGTTTGAATACCCTTGATATTTGTTTAAAATTTCTTTCCTAACCCTGCATGCAAGTATGAAAAGTCATGAAATGATTAGGAGTGATTCAGTGAATGGTTGTGATAAAAAAAAAGGGAGTTGAACAATATGTTGTGTTGTAGCGATTCGAAATAATTGGAGACTTGTGGTAGTCCATGGTAGAATTTCATACATGTAACAAACAAAGGATTAATTTATCATTCCAAATACACAACAATTGTATTTAATGAAAGGATGCACACTGAAGTAATATAATGCAAATTATTTTTCAAATGAGGATATGGTATGGGCATAAAAAAATAAATTATATCTTGTTGATAGTTGTACTCCTGTGTGTTGTGGATGGAAGTGTGTAGAGGCTAAAACCGGGTTCCATTTGGGTAAGAGGTTGATGTATTCATATTTAACAATTCAATTGATTTGGTCCATTTTAGCTTGTGATATGGTCTCTAATGATTCTAAATGCAATAAATGAAAATTAATCCACTAATCTAGATTGCACAGCTTTGATTTGGTCACATTGTCAATTTGAATTAATATGTATTGGTTTTTGTTTAATCCAATGGTTATGGTGACATGCACATTGAGTCAAAGATGTGTATCAATTTACTGGCTAGACAAAGTGTGAATGCACATTGTGTGTTAGTTGAAGAGTCATTTTTGCATGGATCTAGGGTGAACACATTGAGCAATTTGAATATTGAGTAGTGTATTGATTGCATTCATCTCATTAGAAGCTCCAAGTATGAACTGAGTTCAATCATTTTGTCCTCCAAAAAGAATGGAACAAGTTTAATGCCTTTGGTCTTGAAGTTTTTTGATCTTTCCTTCGAATAATGTAAACATATTGATAACCTAACAGTGGTGTTATAACAATTGCAAATTCAGCGTTGGTTGGTTGAATCAATCTCTAGAAAATGACAATTGAAAGACATACATCTAGTCATAGTAGTGGATTGAATTTATTGGTGTGATTTGGTCTAGTGCAGAGTGAAGGAGGCCAATTGTTATATATCCCTTGTATGGATCATTGTTATGGTTTGGTTGGGTGATATTTACTTGGATATTGTGTATGATTGAGCCATTTTAGCAGGAATGCAGAAGAATTTTATTTTGCACTTAGCCAAAGTTTTAGAGAGGTTTGTGACTACATGTAGTTGGCCGGTTCATTGATAGAGCAAGAGCGGTCAATTTCATATGTGATGTAGTGTTGTATACTCTAGTGCACACAATATGAAGGTGGTAGAGTGAACTAAAGGATCAATTATATGTGATATATAATGGTTTGAATGGTGTTATGTTTTCTATGGTTCTCATCATTGAACCAATTTTTTTCTGGAAATTTCAGGCTCTATAGTTCCACAATTAGGTGTGTTGAGGTGGTGAGAAACTTCCTCAAACAAAATAGTACTGTAATAATGTCTTTGTTCTAGGCATTGGGGACACTTTTTTTTTTTTAATTCAAGACGTCTCAATCAACTAAGTGTTTATGCGTACTATATTCGAGAAATGATTATTTTCGCAAGGGAGATAAGAGTTGTTGGTCGTATTGCAAAACCTAGAGTGGGATTAGACTTGAAAAATGAGATATTTTTTGTGCCACAAAGGCCTTATACCAAATTTGACGCCTTGTGTGAGCAGATGATATATCCTATTACTACATTAGAGGTGATTGAGCCAAATTTTACCAAGGAAGGCTTGCATGAGCTACTAAAAAATGTTGACCATGAACATATTTGGATCGTTATTCTTCAGAGAGGGAATTAAATTTGGATGATGAACTTTCCCTTGAAGAAAAACAAATATTGGGAATGGAAATTTTTTTTATCACAATCCCAAGTTTGTAATCCTTTTTTAGTGTATTGGTGTTGTCACAACAGACATGTAAGAATGATTTTGTGTAAATTTCCACGCAATGGGTTTACCCTTTATCACAATAGTGTGCAATGAGTGACAATGAATCAGATAGTGGAAGAACAAGAACATAACATAAAAATGATGCAATGACATTTCAAAGAGTGTTTTCCTCTACTAGTAGGGAAACATTCAGTGATTCCAAATTAGTTGAATCATATGTGGGTGTGATTCTAAAAATGTCTCTACCAAAAGAACTTGGTGAACCTATTCCTCATATTACAATTTTAACGGAAAATTCTCAAAAAATTCTAGCGAGAGTAGCTACACTATTAAGAACATTTAACATGGCACATTACAAAATATCCAACGTGGATAGTCGAATCATTAAACCAGAGCAATGAATTTCAAATGATATTCCAAGGCTATATTGAGAGTTGAGTGATCTTATAAGAGAATATTTAACAAAAGTTTTTGATGGACTGTTATATGCATGGCATATTTGTTCTTATGTGAGCCCAAAATATTTCTATGGATACAAAATGGTGTGGCTTGATACAATAGAAGAGTTTATATTTCTAAAGATATGTGAGTTGATATTATTGTAATTGCAGGGGTAGATGTTGTATCTATTGATGGTCAACATAGTTGCTTTTGTAGGGGTTAATGTTGAGGTTGCAAGTTGTGTAGGCTTCATATGTGTTGTTGGTGTAATTCCTAAGTCTGTTATTGTCATTTATATTCATATATGCAGTTGAGAGGGCTCAGTGAGAATGTATATGGTTGACTATGAGAAATTGTAATTTTCATAATCCATATAATGTTTATATTTTGGTTAATAGATTTGAGAATGGTTGCTAGGGTTTTGCGTCAAAGTCATGGGTCTAAAGCTATTGAAAAATGTTGTTGATATGAGTTGTCATCTAATGATATATTTTTGTCGCTACAATTTTCCAGATTTATTGTATTTGAAAATGATGTTGGTCATGAGGCTTATGTCGCATTGAGTGCAAGCATTGTTTATGTGGCAACTAATGCTTGTATGGTTGACATAGTGATTATGTATATAATGTTGTCAAGGTTTGGATTTCTCATGTATAGGAGAGATGAATGTTGGTCCTTTGTATTTAGAATCTTGTTGTATGATATACCAACATTGGTATCTTTAGATCAAAGGATTGTTTTTGTGTGACGTTGTTGTGATAGAGAGTATGCTGATATTTTCACAAAGGTAGGGCAGAGTTGTTTTATTCCAGGATTGATGATATATGGTTGTTTGTGCCTTATAGACTAATGTTGTTGTTGTTTCTAGTGATGCATATGTTGAGCAAAGAGAGAGTGTTTTTGTCTATTTTATGGTGAGAGCATTGTTATGTTGTATAGAGAGTGTGTTACTACTACAAGGAGTTTTCCAAAGAACATTTGTATGGATGAGTGAATTTATGTTGATGGCATGCATGCTTTGTGATATGTTGATGCCTATGCATTTCAAAAGTTTTTTTTTGCTATGAATTGGCAAGGATAGTATTGTTGCTCAAAATTTATTGTTGTTTCTAAAAGGAAAAAATATTACTTCTTGTCATGATGTCATAAGGAGAAACAATGTTTGGTTGCGTCATCTTGTGTTACTTTTCAAGGAGATCAGACCTGGATTATGTCTAGGGGGAGTCTTTCACACATTTCAGTAGTTATGTGATTAGTGGAGGATTTTTAACATCATTTACATTGATGCCATATTTTCAGTCATAAGCGTTTTCCAATGATGTCAAAGGAGAAGAGATAACAGTCTTCATAGATCAATCTTCAGAGGCCAGTTTTAGATGAAAGGATTAGTTGGGGTTGCCATTAACTCCAAATGGGGAGCTTGTTGGCACTAGTATTGTTTGGTTGTAATTTATGTCAAACTTTTAGCATATGTTTGGTTGGTTGTATCTGTTTGGATATTGTTGCAAGTGGTTTGAATGGTGTCATTTAGTGTGATGATTCAATGTTGAGAGAGAAAAAAAACCAGAAATTACCAGGGGTTTTTCCCATGATATTTGGTGTGAAATCTTAAATGATTAATTATTTTTTATTTTACTTGATATTGTCACCATGGTGTATGGAATGTAATCAATGTGCAATTTTGTTCCAATTGGTAAGAAAACAATAGCATAAATATGATATGTCGGTGATGGAGTTTAGCTTAGATGTTATGCATAATGAAGCTAACATTTTTCATGTAGCAGTGATCAGAGTTGAGGTGAAGTTGCAGAGCTTGGGTCTATCATTGTAGATGTTATGTCTTGATTTTCTTTACACTATAGTTTACGGTTGGATTGTGTGCTCAAGGGAGGGTTTTTTCTATGGAGATATGTTGATGTTGATATATTGGGTGGAGATTATGCTACAAGGAGAGTTACTTTGATGATTAGGGTCCAGTTTGAAAATGTATGAAATCGTGGCTCCTATGTGTTGATTGTATGTTGCATTTATATTCAGATCTACTAATGTTATGATGTGTATGGTTGTTTAGTGATTAAAAAAAAGCATTATTTTTTTTTTAAACCCTAGCACTATTGATTCCCCCCCCACCCCGCACCCCGCAGTACTAATTTGATTTCCAACACTTTGTCATGCACTCTGCGCAATCTTGGTAAATCAAAAATAGCAAGAAAACATGCATTTTTCAATTAAGCTAACAAAAATATAACTCAATTTTTTTTAGTTTTGGACTTTTTTTTTTCAAACTATTTTTTATTTTATTTATGAGGACTTTTTTTTTGGTAAGCACACACTTTTATCCAAAGCTCCAACAACAACAACAACCCTTTTTAAGTCACTTTTTGTAAATATTCATGCAAACTTAAGTTATTGCATATTATTGTAAAGTCTATTTCACTTGTATTATAAAAGTGAATCACTATGAAAATAACTTTAATATTTTTTTAGTTATTTTTGTTGCATGTAACTTTCATTTATAAAGTAACTAAATTGTAAAAGTGGTTCTCACTTATTTTATAAATGTGTTTAAGCTATGAAAGTGAGCTTATAGGAAACCTATTGAGGGAAAATAACATTTTTGGGCAACATCGAACAAACAATGGGTCAATTTCTACTTTCCACATGACTCTTTGTTACTGTTAATTCTTTTTTTTTTTTTTAATGTGGTAAATTTCACATGCTAAGTCCATTTTCAATGCCTTTTTTTTAAAACAACCTATTTTTTTGAAACCTTTATATAGACAGTTTATTTTATCTTTTGAAACCATATTATTTGCATTCTTTAGTATGGCCACTCTAAGTGAAATTTTTCTTACTAATATTAACTACTTTCATGGAAATACTATATGGAGGATCTACTATGAAGTAAAGGATTGTACTGAATTATCTTGAGAAAATAAAAATCTCTTACTAATGCTAATAAGAGAGTCAAATAGGAGAATAGGAATTACGAAGCACATGGATTGATTAGAATGTCCATTTCTCCTTATTTATGATTTTACATTCAGGGAATCGATGATGTGTGAATTCTGGGAAAAGTAAAAAAAAATATTTAGTGAACCTAATGTTATTATCTCATCTATTTGAAAAAGATATTATGACTTTAAGTGCTAATGATTTCTCTTGCATTGAAAGTTATTTATCTAAGTTTAAAACACATAGAAATTTACTTAAAAATTTTCAAGTTAATCTAAAGGATTACTGCTACATATATATTATTATTTCCAAGTTGGTTCTACATATTCTATTTTCGTATCTTTATTTTATGCCATTAGAGAAGATATATGGGTTTCATATCAAAAAAATTCTCTTAAATATTTTTGTGATTCTCTAATTATAGAGGAACAGAAGCTCTTGCATATTGGAGTCATATGCATTGCAAGCACATCTAAAAATGCCCTAGTGACCAAACAGAAGATAAAACCAAGCATCCAAAGAAATAACATCCTCCCAACTACAAGAAAAATAAAAGTCCCAAACCGTGTCTCACAACTTCTACTTCTAGTGGCCACAAAGGATCAAAATCAAAGAATAATAAGACTGAAAAACATTTCAACTATTGTGGAAAATATAGTCATATAGAGTCTAAATGTTTTAAGAAGATGGAGGCCTCGGAAGCAACCATGAAGAAGGACAACATCAATCTTGATTCCTCTTCAAACACTTCTTTTTATAGACATGTATTTTATGCTTATGATTTCTACTTCAATACAACCTCTACTTCTTCTTTTGATTAGTGGCTTATTGATCATCCTATCATATGGTCAAGGATAAAGCCCTTTTTTCTACTCTTAATGATTATAACACCGAAAAAATATTTGTTGGTGATGATAGATCTCTTAGCGTTGTAGGGTGTGGAACATTTCAAGTAGACAATGGTCATTTCAAAGATGTATTATATATTCTAATCCTTTCATGCAACCTATGAGTATATTAGATAAACCATTCAAGTGAATCCAAATAAATATACCTTTCACACCACCAAGTTGTAATTTAGGATTTAAAAGATCATAAGCATGTATTTGTCGTTGGAATAGTTGATGATATTAACAAGTTGTACAAATTTTGAAACTTTGGATCATCACATTTCCCTTAGTTTTTATTGCTCATAATGATAACTTGAGAAAACCTTGACATTAGTGATTTGGACATCTAAACTATCACTCATTGCATCAACTATGTATTCAAAATATAGTGATTGATATTCCTCTAATTTCTTGTAGAGATGGTGTTTTTTCCAGTTGTGGTCTTGGAAAACATCACGGGATAGTTTTAATGGCAAACATGCCTCTTGGCACACCTCATCCCCTTTGAATTTTGTTCACAGAGATTTGTATGATCCACTTTCTTCTCCTTCTCCCTCTAGGTTCAAGTAAATTTTAACTTTCATTAATGACTTATCCAGACACACTAGGGTTTACTTCTTCAAACTTAAGAGTGTTTTTTTGTGTTGTTCTTGGCTTATAAGGCCCTTGTACAAAAAAACAATGAAAATCAACTGCAAAGGTTTAGAACAAATAATGGAGTTGAATATGTCAACAAAAAATTCACAACCTATTTCACTACACAAGCCATTCAAATGCAACATATTGTTCCATATACACCATATCAAAATGGTGTTGCTAAAATAAATCTTCATACATTAAAGAAAATGGCTAATTATATGATTCAATATAAGGGATTAAGTCTTCATTATTAGGTGAAAGAAATAAAATGGGAAAATTACATAGTACATATCACTCCCACAATGGCTTAAAAAAAAATACTTTGAAATAAGCATGGTATAACATTAAGCTAGATGTAAGCCACCTACGTGTCTTTAAATTGTAGCATGGGCTTATATTACTAATGGAAAAATAAAAGATCTATAGCCTAAAAGTGTGAAGTGTATTTTTGTTGGATATTTTGAAGATGTAAAAGGTCATGGATTTATTTAACCTTAATCCAATTAAATAATCATTAGAAGAAATGTTAAATTTGATGAAAATATCTGGATTGCAAGTCCAATTTGGTGGTTGTGCCCTAGTTAGCATGAAATACATTTTGAGCATTTTTGCTACCATTTGTTCCTATTATAGTTTCTTATTCAAATGATGACAATGATGTTTAAAATCCACTTCCACCTACTCATCTCCCTTAATATGATTCCATTGAACATGTACCTACACTAGCACCATAACTTTCCCAATGGATCTATTCAACACAAGAGGCATATAGTGACCTTGTCAGTGATCCTACATATCAACACCATACACATCCATAGTTGTAGTGAAACTCCTCTCTTTTTCCTCAAGCTCCAGAGACTCCTGATCCAAAAACACTGCAAAATATTCAGGCCCATAAAATTTGTATCCTAGATAAAGTTGGAAAATAAGGATTTCACAAATTGCTTACATGCAGTGGCCCATGGAGATGCATTCTTATGCCATTTGCACTAGTATAAATGTTCATTACCCATAAAGAGGAAACCTATTCAAAGTTTCATTATTTCATATATTATGGCATAAAGGAAAAAGTGGTGATCCATTTGGTCAACCCAGCTAATTATATTATACCCATCAAACTTATTCAAATCAATTTTAGAAAATCAAGGCATCAAATTGTGGGGATGGTTATAAAGTGAGAATTCATAATTGGGACTATCTTCCCACCCAACGTGCTTACCCTTATGGGATCATTCACCATATACATTATAATCCTCCTTTTAATTACCCTTTAACTTCACAGTATGATCAAAACAAAGGTTGACTTGTGCAATGAGTGAAGATATATTAGTTTCCATTTTATAAGGGACACAACCAATTTCTTTACTTCATCCATGGCTAACATTATCTAGGTGTTTTTCATGGGATTAGTGGGCCTATAAAATAGGTTATCCAAGAGTTATCTCAACATAATCAGTGTCTCAAGAGGAATATGTTGAGAGGGGCCACTAGTAATTATACTAGTGGATCCACACACAAAAACGGTTATTGAAAAGTAACACCATGGTGAGTAAGGTTGGATAAGGAATATTTTAGGCTAGGTCTCTCATAATGGTGTTGGGGAGCCCCAAAATTTTATTTTTTAATATGGGGGGTTATTATCCCTTTCTAACTTTTTTTATTACTACAGTAATGAAATTCCCAAATTCCTAAGATTGCAAATTTTGTAGGAACTTTTTTTCCTATGTTACATAGCCTAAGGTTTGCAAGAAAAATTTAGGGCTTGAAAGGTCAGAAGGATAAAGGAACTTCATAATCTCTATAGCTCTTTGCTATACCAGAAGGTTTCTAATAATAATACTTGGCCAAATATTTTACAACACCAAGGAACATAAACCATACTCTAATTCCTTGGTATGCAAGAGTGATCTTGAGCATTCTTCTCAACATACTATAGAAATAGGATGACCAAGATTATGTAAGTACATTAGGATTCCAATATATCCAAATTTATGTGTAAGGCAATTGTGTATACAAGTGTTTGTTGATGTAGTAGTACTTGAAGGGATACAAACAGAGGTGACATCGGCATCCAACCCAAAAACTCCTCTTATATTATTCCCTAACAATATGTTTACCTAATGAATTATAAATCGCTTTAATTTTTAAATATATCATGACACGTATCTAACCTAAAAATAAAAATCTAAAATTAGAGCATGTGTTGGCACAAAAAATTCTTATGTTGCCACTTTTGGTGTTTTGCAATAGTTTAAATTAAATATTTAGAGGTATAAAAATATAATATAGGCATATAAGCATAAATAGAGCAATATAGATGAAAATATAATTGTGAAAAGTAAATTAATATAACCAAAATTGGAAATTAATGATAATACACAAACCTTTATTGATTTTCAAAACTAGATGCGATGTTGACTTGCCTCTTCAAGGGTGCAAGCTCTAACATGAGTAGAGCTACAAATACAATAAATTTCACTTGAAAAATGACTACATCAATTATACTATTATACATATTTTCCAACTAACCAAAACACTAAACACCATATGGACCTCCATAAATGGGGTCTTAACCTCTAACTAGTGTACCTTCTTTAATGAAGCTACTTACATTTATTGATCTCACACTATACTATCTGATGGGGCTTTATTTAATTAAGATATATTAAGTAACAATCTATTCCACAAACTAGTAAGGTTAGTATACATATATCCTCTCATCCAATCTCATGTTCATCTTCTCAACGACACCATTTTGTCTAGGAGTGCATGCCACAAGTCACTATCATGAGATGTTGTTTTAGGACAAGTATGCTTCATATGTATGAATTATATGCACCTCCCACATCATACCTTAGATACTTAATGAGTTAACTGCATTATGTTTTAGATATGTCTAAAACTTAGTAAAACTCTCAAGCATTGTTTTATTATTCTTGAAGTAATACACCCAAGTATGCCTTGAGCAATCATTAAAGAAAATGAGCATATACATTACACTTGATAGGAGAGTATTACTCATCATGCAAAGGTCACTATGCCCATGTTAAAATGGTGATTTTTCCTTTTCATGCCTTGTTTTTCTCCAACCTTTCCCTATGGTACTTTTTGAGAACTTGCCACTTATACAAACCAATATGAGGAATAACTTCAAGGAGTCCATGAACTATATTGAATCAAACCATTGAAATTAAAGTACCTTGGTATTTCATGTGAAAGCTTACTTTGAGTCATCTTATTCGACTATAAGTGAAAATACTCCTCTTTATATATCTTGAAAGCCATAATTCTTGTACAATTTATCTATTGGGTCAAGAGTACCCATAGAAACAAAAGTGAAATTTTGTTTGAATTTTTCTAGATCCATCACCCTGAGTTTTTTGAGTTGAAATTTCGAGCCAAAAAATGTGGCTCGTCATCAAGAGAAAAATATGAGAAATCCAATCAAAACCAACATGATATATAAGAGAGAGATTAAAAAAAAAAGGACCCATATAAACATTAAGTAAAAGATGATTGTTAAATGATGAATGATGAATGTTATGTTAAATATTCATGTTAAATGATGAGCCACACTTGTTGGCTTGAAATGTCGATTCAAAAAACTCATTGTGATGGATTTGGTGGCTTGAGGGGTCTTGACCCAGGTTCGGAGGTGAAGGTTTGCCAACAAACCCCTATACTACTGGCTCTTTCGGCAGTGACCCACTTGTGCAGGTCAAAGTATCACCCGAAGCAGTATGGGAGGGTGCTGGAACCAGGTTTCCACACTTTGAGAGAGAGAAGGTAATAACGCATCCCTACAATTATCAAATCTACATAGAAGGGTGATTCGAAGGGTTCCAGAACGTAACCAGACTATAGTTTTTATCATATTTGCTCTAGTAGGTTCGCATCCACGTGTGTATCATCAATTACAACCATAAAATAGCATAATTGCAACCAATATTGTCAACACAGATGGTTCGCGTTCATTAACAAAGATATAATCAATAAGTGCATCAAAAATCACATCACAGTAATATATTAAATGCAACTACTTCCATACCACAGAGATAAACAGAAAATTTCGTAGCTTAATCAGATAATCTTATTTCGCAGCAATCATAACAGAAAATATCTAGATAACATCATATGGTTCAGCAATATTTTACATATATTACTTATCAAAATCTTCTTACATTCCCGAATACCACCTGCGCACACAGCTAGCAGGGTCCGCGCACAGTAGGATAGAGGATCTCCACGCACACAACCAGCAGGAGTCCTAACCCAAAACAACCCAACCCAAATCTAGAAATTCGTACTTTGTTTCAATCTCTATTCATTCTCTACCTATTGACTCAAAAAGGTTCAACTATTTATACTACTTTAGCCTACGCATCCAATGGTTTGCAACCATGGTTTGCAGACTCTTGGTCTACCCTTGACCCGCTTACAATGCATTAGGGGCTTTGACCCACCCCAAAACCCCCGTGTTAGAATAAATATAATAAAAAATATACAAAATGGACCAGATTCATAGATTTGTAGGAGACCTTGTTCCAACAGTCCCCCAACACAATCTTGTGACTCGTCCTGAGTCACTGAGGTGGTGGGGTCTCCACCTGCGCCTGCAACCATCTGATCACTCCGGCTACTGGGGAAGCACAGTGTCACACTTATAAGTATTATGACTTCATCCTTGCTTCTCCCATGTATCCTTTGGGTCTTCCAATCTTTTGGTTGCATGATATAAGCCCCACTGTGCCCGAGGATATACGAACCCCACCGCCAGTAATATAGTCATTTGACCCGATATGGTTTGAGCTGACTGCCATTGACATACCTGGGCAGTGGATCACCGCGCAAGGTAGCTAGCCAAACAACCCCACATTCTGTGACTTCCTTGACCACATAGGGCCCAAGCCATTGTTGTCGGAATTTCCCTGGGTGTTTGGAAAATTGGCTATCATATAGTAGAACTAAGTCATCTACAGTAAAGGTATTTTGGCGACTATGTCGGTCATGCCATGCTTTGTCCCGTGCCTTCTGGATATGCTGATGGAATTTAGCAATAAAATGGTCTTCCTCTAAGGCCATGAGCTGCACTAAACGCTCCTCCAGAATTGCTGGCTCGGGCATGTTTGTAAAGGAGGCGATGCACAGGTTGGGAATGATGTATTCCATGGGAATGAAAACCTCCTTGCCATAGACCATTCGAAACGGTGTTTTTCCTGTCAATTTTTTACAAGTGGTGCGGTAGGCCCAAAGAAAAAATGGGATACGGATGTCCCAATTGTTGCGATCGACATTACAAACCTTAGTTAGTGCGTTCTCCAGAACCTTGTTAAAAGTTTCAACTGCTCCATTCGCCTAAGGGTGGGATGGGGTACTATTTGCATGGTGGATTCATAATTCCTCCATTAAGGCCTGTATTGTCTCATTAAAAAAATGTGTACCTCGATCACTCATCAGGATCTTAGGACACCCGAACCTGGTCAGAATCTGTTCAAAAACGAAATGCACAGTGGTCCCTGCGGTGCAATCCTTGACTGCTTGTGCTTCGGCCCACCGGTTTACATAGTTGGTATCAATTATAATGTAGCGCGTACCTATCTTATTTCCAAGAAGGTTGATAGGGCCGACACAATCGATAGCCCACTTGTCAAAATCCTGGAGGGCTACTTGTGGTTACAGAGGCATTTCATCACTTCGGGATGGACGTCCTGTTCGTTGGCAGGTATCACAGGCTCTACAGTAGTTTTGTGAGTCAGTATGCAAGGTGGGCCACCACAACCCAACTCGTAAGATCTTTTGTGCCATTTATTTTTCTGCGTAATGACCCCCTGCAACCCCGTCATGGGCTTCTGCCAGGATGTCATGTCATTCATTTTCTAAGACATACCTATGCATCACTTCATCTGCGCCCATTTTATATAGATGTCCTGCAATGAGGGTAAAATCCGTAGCACAAGCTATCAACTCTTTCTTCTGCTGCACAGAATACCCTACAGGTTCGATGCCCGTAAACAAAAACTGGATGATGTCGGCGAAGTGCGCGTCTACTACTTTCATAGTAAATAGTTGCGCATCCGGCAGTCCCTGCTCTAGGTTAGTTGGATCCTCACCATTCTCGATTCGAGACAGGTGATCCGGACCAACATTTAGGCTTCTTGGCTTGACAATGATCTCGAAGTCATACTCCTGGAATAATAGAATCCATCGGCATATTTTCTCCCCCAACACAGGCTTATTCACCAGGTACTTCAAAGCCGAGTGATTTGTAAACATTTTGAATTGACCCCCTAATAGATAGTTCCGATACTTTTGTAGTGCATAAACCATGGCCAATCCTTCCCGTTCTGTAGTGGCATAATTGTGTTTTGTGCTAGAGAGGTTTCGGCTGGTGAATGAAACCAGGTGATCAATGTTCTCATCTCCAAGATGCTTAAGGACTGCTCCGAGGGCGATTACGGATGCATCAACATGAACGTGAAAGACCTTTTTCCAATCTGGAAAAATTAGGATAGGCGCAAAGACCATATTTTCCTTGAGTAGTTAAAAGATTTTCTGACACTCGTCGTCCCAAAAAATGAAACATCATTCTTAAGCAGTTTTTCTAGAGGCGCTGTAATCAATGCGTATCCCTTAATGAATTTCCGGTAGTAACCCGTATGTCCCAGGATTGAATGCAGCTATTTTTCAGTAGTTGGCACTACTAGGTTGTTAATAACTACCACCTTCGTCGGGTCAACCATCAGCCCCTGTCGACATACGATATGTCCAGGTAGGATTCTGAAAGGTACACAGAAGATACATTTCTTAATATTCAGGGAGATTTGGTGCTTTCTACAGGCATCCAACATCAAGCGCAGGTTCAACACATGTGTCCTTACCAAGCCAAAGACTATCCAATCATCAAAATATACTTCCAGTAATTTGTGGATGAAATCCTTAAATAATGCAACCACGACTCGCGAGAAGATAACAGGGGCGTTCTTGAGTCCAAATGGCATGACCGTATACTAGAAGAAACCCCATTCCATGGAAAACATGGTTTTGCTGCGATATTATAGTGCGATTATGATCTGATGGTATACGGAGAACCCGTCAATGAATGAGTATGCTTCTTATCCACCTACGCTAACCAGGATTTCATCTGAGAACGACGTCGGGAAGGGATCATGTACGCATGTGTCATTCAACTTACGCAAGTCCACACAAATTTGGATTGCCCCCTTAGTCTTCTTCTCCTGAACCACCATTGGAATTACCCAATCTGAATGTTCGACCGGTTCGATAATGCCTGCGGCGAGAATTTTATCAAGTTATTATTTAACCTTCTGCTTATACTTAGGGTTTAATCGCTAAGGTCGCTATTTTACCGGGCGCACATCGGGTTTTAGTGTGATGTGCATGACCCCTAGCTCCCTATGATCCCCTTGAGTTCTAAGAACATCGTGGGGAATAAGTATTAATATTTTGTGAGCAGTTCAGCCACTTTGCTGACAGTGTCATCATCCAAATAGTCCCCGATCTTAGCTAATTTGGGTTGCTCTGCTGTGCCAATGTTAACTTCCCGCAACTTCAGAGGTTTCGTTACATCCACAGTTTGTAGTGGGGGTCCGAAAACGACGTGCTCCCCCTCTGATTCTGGGATAGAGATATTGCGCGGATCTTCATCTTTCCCTTCTATAGTAATATTATGAAATTTGGCAATGTCATGCATCTGTGCTTCCCATGTTGGTGCCCCGACAGTTGCGTGGGGGCTGGGTTGCTTAAACAAAAATGTGTCTATATCCTGCAAAGCTTCATCGAGCACCTCCAAGCCCCCTATGAGGCTGAATGTCCCTATGGATTCATCTTTCAAAGTTTCCCAGTGGCGGGTTCGCCTGTGTAGCTCTGCATCCAAATACCATGCTGCTGGAATGGGTCTTAGTGCATGAATAAATAAGTGAACCCATTCTTTTGTAGTCTGATCACCCCACTTGTCCATCCATGAGACCAAGTATTCTCGCGGATCCTTAGGGCCCAGGAACTTCGTGATACGCACATCAGCTGGCCGCTCGAATTGCAAGGTCATCATATCCCGACATTTCTCTCAAGCCTGGAATGCCCCCTTATGCGTGTCCCACCATCTAGCGGGTGTTGCGCGCAGAGCCAGATTGAGGGCCCATAGTCTTTGTTCCCTGGGAAACTTGGCCTCGAATATCCGTAAAAATTCTTTTAAACTTCTGGACCCATCAAATTGGGGTAGGTCCCTTACCTCCGAGGATATACATCAGAATTCCTTCATAATTCTAAGACATCGCAGCACAGACATGTCGTGCAACCAGTTTTTCCAATTTTCTATTTCTCCATTAGATTCAGAAAAACAATTGCTATCCTTTTCCTAGTAGAGCATGCCATCAGCCGTAGGATTGATCCAATCTTCATCCTGTGTAGTTAAATTGTATATGTGGTCTACCTCCTCATTGATATGCATCGGCTCTGTATACCTTTCCAACTTTGAGGGTCCAAAGGGACTATCACTCGTACCCCTCCATTCTCAAATATCATGCTTCTCTTATTCAAGTTGATAATACCGCCCATGTCGATGGCCCAGTCCAACTCTAGCAGCGCAGGGTAAGGGTCTGCATCTTCCACGATCTGAATGACTTCAAAGTCAGCCCGGACCTTAACACCTGCGATATCCACTACAACCTGTGATAACCGTCCTAAAGGTATGATCTTCTGCTGATTGAACATGTGCAGCTCGATAGTGGACCATTCTAACTTAGGTTCTCCCATGCACTGCCATGTTTGCTTGGGAAGTACGTTCACATCTTATCCTAGATCCAAAATAACTTGCTCCATGTCAAAATCGTTGATTTGTGCTGCGAGCCGCATTTCCCTACCAGTGTGTTTCTTGTATTTGTACAATGTGTTTACATCCTTAATTTCCAGGGGTGGGTTGGTTTTCTCTGCACAACTTTTTAATAGTGCCTGGAAGTTCTCAACAGCCCGCTGGTTGCACAATAGCTTCATGCATGCTTATAAAAATGGTTGGACCCCTTCTCCTTCTTTGGTGGCCGCAGGAACCTGTGAAGTAGCTGCTTCTGTGAAATCCTGCCGAGCTACGATAAAGGTCTCCCTTTCCTTTTGTAGGTCCAGGCCTTCTGATTTGCTGACTGCTTTCCTGATTAGAGCATCAGCCGCAGATTTTTCTTCCGCCCCCCTCGGTGGCTAGGATGCTATGGGTTATGATATTAATACTTGGTCCCTTGTTCTGAGGCTCCGTCATAACCCTTTGCACATTTTGCGTAGGTGTCTATTGTTTCTCTAGCACCTTAGCTATCAAAGTCGGGCAGTCCTCGATCACGTGGTTCAGCTGCCTGCAATACTTGTAGGATTGCCTTGTAAGGTTTGGGAAATCCCTTTAAAGTGACCTATCTCTCTGCAGTTATAACATATCAGTTGGCCTCTCCCTCTACCTGTGCTTCTGCCTCGGCCCCCTCCCCTACCCCTAACAGAGAGGCCTCCATACCGGAAGGGGTCCTTGGTGACGAAGGATCTGTATGTACCCTATAGAGGTTACCTCGGTCTATCATCATATCATAAGTACAACAGTTCTGCTCATCATGCCCCACAGACCTACAAAACCTACACCATTGTTTCTTAACCTTCGAAATGCAAGCAGCAAGGCGAGGGCAGTGGTTGGTGTCATGCAACCTCGCAACACGACAGTTGTCACACCATAGTGCCGGCCTACTTTTCCCCGCAGCTTCTCTAGGGCGCAACAGGCTAGGTCATTCAGCCTACATGTAGTCTGTTAATAGCGGATAGTTATCCTTGGTGTGGCCATTCACCCTGCATCATATGCACCACCTGTTAGGGCTAGCCTCTTCTCCTCGTTCCTTTCGCAGGTTCTAGATCTCCATATGCATTGTGTCCAGTTGGCCTTGTCTTTGTTGTACACCCAACTGGGTTTCATCTCGTGGCGCAATCTCCAACTTCATTGCTATCTCCAAGGCCTTCTCCTACGACTCAATGTCTTGGTGGCCCATCAGTATGCATAGGTGGGGCAGCAACATAGCAATGAACCACTCCGCATGCTGCCTGTCATCATATTGGAATCCTCCCTCTCTGATTACTTTTTTCAATCGTTGATCAGCTTCTCATACAGAATCAAATGGACCTTGTTTGAAATCTTTCAGGCCGTTTAATATTTGGGATTAGGCCTTAGGCTTCTTGAACTATTGCTTCAAGGCGTTCTTAATGTCCTCAATGCTTGCGTTCACATACTGGTTTAGGTATCCCATGTACCAGTCCAGGGCCCTTCCTTCAAAAGAAAGATATAGCTACGCTCTTTTCACAACATTGCTTACTACATTCTGTGCAGTCCATACAGACCCTATGACAAACCAGAACCGATCCATATCTTCGTCCCCCACACCCTTGAAGGTGGGTAACTTCATCTGTGAAGTCATATCGTCTTTCGGTGGTGGTGGAGGTGAGTTCTTGCCTCTATGAGGACTCGACGACGGTGTTGATGGAGGGCTATGTGCAACAAAATTAGTCACTGGACTATAGACAGATCGATCTCCCTCTTGATTAGTTCTGTAGTACTTATCGTTGCACGTTGTACCCTCACTTTGATCGGAGCTCATTCACTCGGTATGGCTACACAGGATACTCTTTTCGCACAATAAGATATTAATCAGTAATGACAAATTTTTTAGAAACTTACCCCAGAAACCCTTGAAGAACCTCCGCTTTACTTTTGAGTAGGACACAAATTGATCGATTGAAAATTCAGTCACAAATCCTCCTATGACACTGTCCACCCAATGATCTACCATGCGAGTAATGGTATTATCAGTCTTCACCAACTGCCGGATTAGTTATGGAGTCCACTATGTGACCCGTTCGTCTTTCCAACACTTCTAAAAATCGACCAGTCTTGCGAGCCACTCCTGCAGCTCAATTGCAAAAGTTACGAAGAAAATCTTATAGATTTCCAAGAAAATATACTTATTTTTCCACTCCTCTGCGGTTAAGTTTGTACTGCGATTTTCTTTTACAGCGAATTCCTGAACTTGCTTTTCAAACCGCTCGTCAATTTATTTCTTTTCAGGCTTCCAATATGGCCTTGGCATTACCAAATTTCTCCCTCAAAATTCTCTCGGTCCTGGCAACAGAACCATTTGTTGGCTCGAGGGGTCCTAACCCAGGTTCAGAGGTGAAGGTTTGCCAACGAACCCCTATACTACTGGCCCTTTCGGTAGTGACCCGCTTGCGCAGGTCAAAGTATCACCCGAAGCAGTATGGGAGGGTGCTAGAACCAGGTTTCCGCACCCTGAGAGACAAGGTAATAACGCATGCCTGCAATTATCAGATCTACACAGAAGGGTGATTCGCAGGGTTGTAGAACGTAACCAGACTATAGTTTTTATCAGATCTACTCTAGTAGGTTCGCATCCATGTGCGTATCATCAATTACAACCATAAAATATCATAATCGCAGCCAATATTGTCAACACAGATGGTTCGCATTCATTAACATATATGTAATCAAAAAGTGCATCAACAGTCACATCACAGTAATATATTAAATGCAACTACTTCCATACCATAGAGATAAACATATAAGTTAATAGCTTAATCAGACAATCTTAGTTCGCAATAATCATAACAGAACATATCCATATAACATCATATGTTTCAGCAATACTTCACATATATATTACTTATCAAAATCTTCTTACATTCCCCGAATACCACCCGCGCACACAACCAGCAGGGTCTGCACATAGCAGGATAGAGGATCTCCGCGCACACAGCTAGCAAGAGTCCTAACCCAAAACAACCCAACCCAGATCTATCAATTCGTACTTTGTTTCAATCTCTATTCATTCTCTACCTATCGACTAAAAAAGGTTCAACTATTTATACTACTTTATCCTACACATCCAATGCTTCGCAAACCATGGTTTGCAGACTCTTGGTCTACCCTTGACCCGCTTACAATGCAGTAGGGGCTTTAAACCACCCCAAAACCCCTGTGTAGACTAAATATAATAGAAAATATACAAAATGGACCAGATTCGCAGCTTTGTAGGAGACCTTGTTCCAACAGGATCTAGAAAAATTCAAACAAAATTATTCACATCACAGAAGCCTTAACTCCAGAAAAAAGTGAAATTGTTTTTAATATCCTTCATCACAGACATTTAGGCTAGAATTGAAACTTTTTTTCCAATTTGAGTGATTCGTGGTATCGATAACAAGTTATTAGCAAGTTGGGTTACAAAATAACCATCATTAAATCTCCATTATCTCAATGAAAATTTTCACCATTAGTAATGTTAAGTGCATAATCATCTACAACAATCTATTTTCTTCCTTATACTCATTCAAATAATAAATTAAAGAAGTATTCATATCCATATAATGACAATTGTTGAGTATGTTGGCAATTTTTGTCATTGATGTTAAGTGATCTCAAGTTTAGGGGGAGCCTCTTGAGTTTTCATGCATGATTTTTATGTTGTTATTGATGTCTTGGTTTTTTTTATTGACAATGTGCTAAGATTATGATGAATTGGTTATTTTTTTAGTAGCCTATCTTTGAAGACATTTTGTTTGCATTTAACTTTTTCAAAATCACAAGAAAATTTCTTGGTTGGATAGCCCTCTCAAAGATATTTCTAGTGGTATAAGTTACCTAGTATAACTCTCTAAGAGTGAATAAAAATATGAGCTTGAATTAACGTAGTCTACGCATGGTTCTGACGGGTCATGGTTCCAAATGGTCAGATGAATATTTGACCATCCAGTCATCTGGGTGTAACCCCTCTTGTATCAGCCCTTGATTTCATAATGATAAATGATGATTGTGATTCTAAAATAATTTTATATTTGGCTTTCTTGAAGAGTGGGATAGTAAAATCCATGATCTAAGGGAGAGTTCTCAGTGGTGTTGGCTAGCATAGTTGAATGCCTACCACCAAATAGTTGGAAAATACATCACAGGGAAAAGGAGATGCCCGCATTCTTCCCTGCTTCCATAACGTGAAAGTAAGGGGAAACAAATAATACTGTGTGAGGGCACGAAGAGCTTGGAATAAAAAGAAAGAATGGCAAGCAAAATACAGGACTCTAGTAGTAGAATACGAGATATATAGAGTAAGAAAAGTCTAGATAAAATACAAGGCCGAGCATAGGAGTAAGGGTGTTGCATGCTAGAGAAAGTATGTTGATACTAATGGGATGTAATTCCTAGTATTGATGCATTGGAGTTGTTGGAATCTATGTGTCTAAGCTTAAAAGGTCAGTGGGAGGATCAAAGGAGGAATTAGGTGACAAGTTCTCATTGAGATGGTTGATAAACCACTTAGTGCTTGTCAAGAAGGTTGATAGACCACTTAGTGCTTGCTGAGAAGGTTGATAAACCACTAATTTATTTTCAAGAAGTCTAATAAACCACTAGACAAGGTATCAATCCATTGTGTGCTTGTTGAAAAGTGATAATAAACCACTAAGTGTTTGTTGAGGAGGTTGACAAAAAAACTTAGTGCTTTCCAAGTAAGTTTATAAACCATCTAGAATGTGTGCTAAAGGTTCTTGTAGTGATTTTCTTGAATACACAGTTGATAAACCACATATAAAGTAAAACAATACTCCTAGAGTTGAGCATTACCCTAGTTGAAGCTAGTTGGAATCCCTAAGAAATAAATAACATGGATCATGGATCTGGCTCAGTGGTGGAAAACTACAAGAAATGCTATGGTGCAACTAAACTATGTTTGAAATTAGAGATGAAGTCCCACCTTCAGTTTCCAACCATCACTATCCATTCAAATAAGTTCCATGTATTATGTATATTTGACTTTGTAATGTTCATGAATGGTCATTGAAAATTGCTGCCTGTCCTTGATGGGAAATATGCCTTAGATGTCCTTTTGGATAAGTTGAAATGCTAACTTTCTATGGAAGAAATGAAATTTTCTCAAATTTATATGAAAATGTGACTGGTTTCATGAAGACATGTGGTTAACTATTATTACTTATGTTGTAATGGTTGGCATGCTTATAAATTGAAAGGTTCACTATTCTTGCTTAATATTGCTATGCACTATGTGTTGAGTAAGAACTGCTCAAGAGCATAGTCATCTCGAGTTATATTTATGTAAGTGGTTATGCCCTTATCTCTATTGATGGATTATCATTACAATGCATGACCTCTCAGTAGATCTGATTTCCCTACTTAGGATTTATTCTATGTATGAATATGGTGTTTTTGTATTAAATCTATATAGAACTATTACCTATGGTTTAGCTGGTTTGGTGCCTGGTTGTAGGCATGTTGAAGAATCCATTTCTAGGTATAGAGTTTGGATTCTCCACAATCTGCATTTTTCTGTGTATGTTTCGAGTCTAGAACAAGACTCATCTTTGGGACAAATCTTGCTAAGAAGAGAGGAAATCAGAGAGTATAAATACAGGGTGAAGGAATGGATAGAAAGCGAAAAGGAAGAGCCGACCAACAAAAAATATAAAATGACTATGATAAGCTTATAAAATGAGAATATATAATAGGCTAATTTAATTTAATTTGACTATCTTATAACTATACAATAAAGCTTAAAAATATTCGAGAGAATGTTTATTAATGATAACACTTTTTCAATTAAAATGACCTATTGTTCATATTAATAATGTAAATGATAGCCATTAGAATTGAAAAATTAAAATCAAAATATAGATTAAATGATTAATAGGAAAATGAATTATTGTAATGGAGACTTTATGTTAATAATGCTCTATAATTAATATTAATTGGTAATATATAGCCTTATTAATAACATTATTTCATTAATATTGATAGAATTTGTTGTTTAGTAAAAGTTTTAAATATTTGATTTATTTTGATGGGTATTAAGATTAGTATTTTAAACCTTAATTATTAGTTAAATTAAGATGTTTTTTTAAGAAAATATTTATTTTATTATATTTTATTTATTTAATTTTATTTTATATTTAGTGTAGATGAAGGGGTGAAGGGTTAAGGAAAGAAGAGAGGGCGGAAATGGAATATAGGGAGATATGAATGAAAGACAAGAGATATTTAGGCAGGGGAAAATGCCCAGTGTGATAGGGGAGGGGAGAGATAAGAAGAAGCTTGTCAAGAAAGGGACATGTATGGGAAATGAAAATGATGAGGGTGATGTAAGGATAAAAATGCAAGAGGGATTAGGATGCCAGGAGGTGAAAGGAGAGAGGGAGGGAATAAGAAATAGGAGATTGAAACGGTTTTGAGGGGAATGGGATAGCGGTACTATTCATTGGTAGAGCGGGGCAGTACGATAATCCAACTTATTCTAACCTCCAAACCCCCATCCCTATTGAGGTTATGAGGGTGTTTGATGATCTCGAGGGCCTCACAAATTTTATGCTTGAAATGACGTTTTTCCTTAGCAATCACCACGTTGTCTTCTAGACAGATATGGTGACAAGTCTTGTTAGAGTGTTTTTCTAGAGCCGAGGTTTGAGTTATTCCATTTCTGATGTCAGCTCCATTTTCTTTAAGCCTAATTTTGAAAGGCCTTCCTGTTTCTCCAATATAAGAATCCCCGCAAGAGCAGTTAATTTTGTAAACACCCTTTTGTTGTAGGTGATCAGGGTTGTCTTTCACAGATTTCATTCTTTGTCTGATGGTCATAAAATGTTCGAAAGAGGTTCCAATATCCTTTTTAGTGAGAACCTTAGCCATCTTGTCCGTGACTCCTTGAATATACAGAAGATATGTTTTTGGAGTTGGGGAGTGAATAGGGGAATTGCTTTTACTTCTGGTTTAGGCTCTTTGTATGGCTTTGATGATGTCTTGGTTCTTGTATCCCGAGCTTATGCAAGCCTTTCTTAGATATTCAATTTCATATTCTACATGACTTTCATCTGATATTCTAAAAGCTCATGTGGAAAGAGTCATAAGAACCCCCATATTTTGGGTGGGGTAGTGGCGTGAATCAGTGTGAAGTTAATTTTCAATGTGCGTTTTCTTCCTGAACACTTTGTGTCCAAGAGACCATCTTTATTCCTTACGAGGAGAATGTCAAGGAATAATATGCAGTTGTTATCCTCACCTTCCATTGTAAATTGGATATCTTTGGATTCAAAAATTTCTCCTTGGAAGGTAAAGAACATAGAGCGGAGACATATTTCAGCGAGTTTTGCGGTATGGGGGTCTCCGAGTTCTTTTACGACTTCAACAAATTCATCTAAAGGGATCTTAATGAAGAGCTAGACAACATCAAAACTTACAATTTTGTCACCAGGATCCTATTTTTATTTTTTAATGAATTTAACATAATATTTGGAGTCTTTAATGAATGAGCTTGTTTTACCAACGAGAGGGGAAAGGGTGCTAGCCACAATTTTTTCTAATTCATATGTTGGTGCTCTGATCGTGGTGACAATCGGCCTAAGCAGGGCACCAACTTTGTGGATTTTTGAGGCACCATAAATACGAGGTGTGATTTCACTATCTGGAGATAGGCACTTTTTCAAATTTTCCTCGAGACTGGACTCTTTAATGGCTTTTTTGACAGTTTTCATAACCTTGGAGATAGGGTTCTCTTCAAGATTTTTATAGTTGCCATTGTTTTGGAGGTGATCTCTCATTTTTTTTATGTAATCTTATCTATCCATCACCACTATAGCCCCTCCCATGTCTTCTTTTAGTATGACGATGTTATCATTACGCCTTAGGTTTTTTAGGGCTCTCAATTGCTCCTTTCTCAAATTACTTTTTGGAGGGCTCGCTTTTCTAAGAATGATGGCGCATTCAAGCCTCACAAGCTCTTTTTTCTCCTCACTAAGGTTCCATCTTCAATGTTGCAAATAATTTCTTCTTTTGGAATGCGATTGGGAGCTAAGGAAAATTGAGCCCTCTGCTTAGTACTTCAGTTTCTTCACTATTTAATTGAGACGAGGAGATATTAACGAATTTTTTCTTATTGTTGACATGTATCATGTCCATGAATGATGTCTGAAATGTTAGATATGGAATGAAGTTGTCTCATTCTAGTAGATAATAATGTTCTAAGTAACACTATGCAACAAGGGTAACTTGGTAAAGCCCCTGGAAATCCCTTAGAATTTCCAAGTGTGTGTACTATAGGGATCTGGATGAGACCCTAGTGCCATGTTGTATCTAGGCCAAGTACATTGCGGGCTCGACAGATGTATCCGAGAATCTGGACAGCTAGGTCAATTACACTTACACACCTTTGCAAAAGCATCAGATTGGGGAAATACTTTGGATATAATGCATAGGAGACAAGTAAGATGAAATTCAGAGTCCCTTTAGCAATTAACTAGTGTGAGGCCAAATCACTTGTGAGTGAAGGGTGTATCAAGAAATTTGGGGCATTTGAGGGTAAAGGCATAGCGATAATACTTGGGGAACCCAGATGGTGGACCAAGAGAGAATTTAATTTAGAAGGGCGTGGAAATCCATGAGTCTGTGGATCTGGGAGTTTGTTATAGGATGATTTCTCGTGCAACTCAGATTTTCCTCAAAAATATATATAACATGTTCTCACTGCAAAGCATGAAGGGTTTGGCCATATGGGACCCTCTTGTGTAGTGCAATGTCGCAAGTTCAACGTAGGCCAGGTAGAGTTTCATGTATGCCATGGGACACGTGACATGGATTTAAGATGATGTGGCACCTATGTGGTATGACACATGATAGGTAGAAATGCCCTTTTCAGGGAACCAAAGAGAATATTTTAGATGACATGTGGAACCACCATAAGATTCCACATGGTAGGGTGGCATCACCCTGACATTAGCTAAATGTAGAGGAGATAAGTGACGTGGATTCCAAACAGTTCCATGGGTCATGCCACATTGAAGGTATTGGAAGGTTCTACGTAAAATTTTAGCAGTGAGATACAATAATTTTTTCCGTCTACACCTCCCATCTATCACCAGGCTTGATTGCAATACCTCCACAGATTAATAGAGAACGCTAAACTTGAAATTATCCCAGTACTTAACATGAAATTAACTGTCGCACCACAGAAGTTTGAGAAAGACACTTCACAAGGTATGGAACGATGGCACGATGGTGTTATGGAAAAATGATGTGGCAGAAACCATGTTGGAATTTGAGCACATGGAAAATCCATGTATGCCAGTTGTTATTGCAGTGTGACCATGCTTATTTATGTGGCAAGGTTTGATGAGAAAATACTTAAATGGGAATAACATTCAACATCTAGGTCAGATTGAGGTAAAATTTATAATGCAAGAAATCTATCAATAATCTATACGTTATGGTGGAATTATTTTTTAGTTTTGAAGAGGTTTGAAAAAGAATATTTTTGTGACCCCATCTTCATAATAGACCTTGGAGATTGGGTTAATTTCAAGGCAACACCTTCCACACCCCAATAATAACCCAAGGGGGTGGGAATGTGTGTTATAAGGTGGTATGGAAGTGAATATTTAACACTCGTGATCCGGATTTATGCAGGAACAAAATGAAATACATAAATATAGATAAAAGCAGAGATGCAACATAAATAAAACTTCATTTCATTAATAACAAATAACTGAAATATGGCACTGGTAGCTTCTATCTGAGAAGAGATGTGGTGGCTACAGGCCTCTTAACTGTGTTAAATTGAGGCTCGAGGGCCTATTTATTATTGAGAAACAATGGATAACCCTAAACATGAGAAAACCTAACTCTAGGAGATGAAGCGCCAAAACTATGGGCCCTGTTTGGGTAAATTGGTACATCAATATTCCCGGGAACGTAACTTTGGCATACGATCTTCGTTTGATGTGTACAGTACCTCATTAGAAATATTTATCTGAGGATTATACTTTTGATGTGAGGAACATCGAAGAAACTACCATGTTGCTCCCGAATTTTCCAAAAAACATCGTCTAGGGCTTCAAAACGGCTCCAGAAGTTCAAGACCCAAAAATATGCTAAAAATAGTAAACTGTGCTACAATTAAGGAAACTGAAAAACTGAAAGAAACAATGGTGGGGCCCCAAGTGGAATAGGAGGGTGGCCACCAATACCCACATGGATCAACTCAACATGAAGAGGCTCACATGCACACACCTAGGATGAATATTTAATATGTTAGTTTCCTTTATGTTTATAGATGTGTGTTGATTTTAAGTTACAACTGATATAATGTTGGTTTGAATTTTTTTTTATTGGTCAATTTATTTTAAATCTGCATACTAATTGAGATTTGATGTTTCATATGGTTTCATATCAACATGCTCATTAAAAATAAGCCAAGATGATGGGTAAATGTATTTAATTGCATTTTAGTTGGCTAATAGCTATGTGTGTGTAACAACACACAAGCATACACCAAGGAACAACAAGATAGAAAAAAGTATGAGTAGCAGGATGAATAAATATGGCACAAATGGATATCAACATGATCAATAAGAAGATTAATTTGGGAAAGGAAAGAACAAAACTCTCTAATTTGGATGGATACCCTTAGAAGCCTAAGAGTTTAACTAATAACCTGCAAAGAAAATAATGAAAAAAAAAATAGAGAAAAAGAAATGCAAGCAAAAGTAAATGTTGTGATATTGCATAGCATATCAAAACTGCAAAGGTATAAACAACAGGAGCTTGGTTCCATCTACCTAAACAGGCACAAGTCCAAACCTATCTTTTCATAGATCCAAACGCAAAGGTTGGATACCAATAGGGTAGGAGGAAGTAAGTCAAGGAAAAGACATAGGCATGTAAATGAAGGAAAAGTTATACTTAACACTCTAGAAAGAGATTCAAGCAGCCCTAAATACTCATCAGATCCCGCAATTAAGAAACGACATCATCAAAGGAGAATCAATAAGAGTTCAATTCTAGAGGATTTCAAGAAGGCAAATCCTCCCACCTTCAATGGAGATAAATAAGGTTGAAGAGGAAAAGGCTTGGTAATAGGGGATGAATAAATACTTTAGGGTGCATGAATACTCTTGAACATGAAGGCCATATTAGTTATTTTTAGTTTGAAAGGAAATTTTGACACATGGTGGGAATATTTGAAGAATGTGAAAGACATCAGGGAGAAAGATTTGTCATGGAGAAATTTTGAGAATACTTTAGAGAGAAGTATCTATCTAAAAATTACTATGATAGCAAGGTCAAATAATTCTATGAGTACAAATTGGGTCAATTGATAGTTGATGAATACACAAATAGATTCTTGGAGTTGTTGAGGTATGTGCCTTACATCAAGGATGAGAAGGTAAAGATTCATAGGTATCTCAGTGTATTACCATAAGCTTACTAGGACATAATAGAGTTTTATGAGCCAAAAATGCTATAAGACACCATATGAAATATGAGGTATTTCTATGAACGTTCCAAACACAAGACTCAAGTATGAGTAGATTGGAAGAAGAAAGATAAGGTAAACTTCAAAGGAAGAGGGTGGAAGCCCTCGTGATATAAGAAAGGAGGGATGAATGGGAAGTTCACTACTTCTACCAGGAATGAATATCAATAAAATTCCACAACAATTAGCAAAAACAGACCCTCAAAATAAACAAAAGAAGAGGTTGAAGGGTCCAAGAAAGGGCCTATACAGTGTTGGACTTATCGAACAAAACCATTTGCAGATGAATTATCCTAAATGATAATATATTGGCACAAAGTTATATAATGTATAAGAAGCAATAACGGTGAATGGTTTGGCCCAACACATACTATGAATTTATTCAAAAGTCCTGAAGATGGATCCCCGTTGGGATTTGAAACATCGACAAATGTTCCTTAATATTGTGGATAATCTGGAAATCTCTTCAATAACTGATAACCACATGAGCTTAAAAACTAAAATACCATGAAATTATTCTACACCAGATAACAGGTAGGAAAACCAACAAGTTGTGGTAATCCAAATGGAAGGTATGGTTATTAACCAATTTGTTTCAATTTTAACTAACCCAGGTTCTAATTTTAGCTATATCAACCCAAACGTTGCAAAGAAATGTGAATTTCCAAAGAAAAATCATGGTTGGTTCAACTAGCCATGGGAACTAAGATGCAGGTGACAGACATAGTGGAGTCATTCCCTATGGATATTAGGGGTATGACCACCAAAACTGCTCTCAATTTATTAACATTGGGATCATATGATGTTTTAATCGACAAGGAATGCTTAGAGGCCCAAAAATAAAATATTGATTGTTATGAAAAAGCAATGGAATGTCTCGACAATGATAGTGAGAGGATAATGTTGTTGGGGATAAAGAGATTGATCACGCTCAGTCAAATAACTACACTTAAAGTAAAGAAATACAACAGAAAGGCTATTCATTGTGCACAATACACGTGACTAAGGAATCGAAAGGAAACGTGGATCAATTTGAAATTTACACAAAGTTAAAACAATGTAGTGATGTATTCCCCGAATAATTTTCGAGACTACCACCCAAAAGATACATCAATTTTACCATTGAATTAATTCTAGGAAGAGTGCCAACAATAAAGACTCCATATCACATGAGTATGCCTGAACTCATTGAATTTAATTTGCAATTGAAATACATGTTGAATACAGGGTAAATTTGGCCTAATGTATCACCCTAGGAGTCCCAACATTGTTTATCAAAAAGAAGGATCGTATGCTACAATTGTGTAAATAGTGACTAGTAGCTAAACAAGGCTACAATGAAGAATAAGTATTTTTTTCCTAGAATTGGTCACTGATTCGACCAAGTGAGAGGGGATACAATGTTTTCCAAAATATATATGAGGTTTGGATACCATCAGGTCAGGATTAAAGATGAATAAATTCACAAAACCGCCTTAGGGACTAGATATGGCCACTATCAATTTGTAGTGGTGCCATTTGGGTTTACAAATTCCGTAGCCACATTCATGTGCTTAATGAACAATATATTCAAACCTTATTTGGATAAATTTGTATTGTTCTTTGTAGATGATATATTGGTATATTCAAAGACCAAACAAGAGCATTAAGACCACTTGAGACCGGTATTACATTAATTAAGGGAGCATAAGTTATATGCAAAACTCCAATGTGATTTTTTCCAAACCCAGGTTCACTACTTGGGGAATATCATTTAAAAAGGAGTGGTTGTAAATTTCGAAAAGATCAAGGCTATAATGGAGTGGCCTACTCAACTAAATTTCATGGAGATTGGATATTTCATGGGGTTAGCTAGATATTATTGAAGGTCCTTTCAGGACTTCTCAAGAATCAGACATCCAATCACTTCTTTATAAAGGAAATGGGTCAAATTTCAGTGGACACCAAAGGAAAGGAGTCAAATTTCAATGTACACCAGAATGTGCAGCCAATTTTGAGAAAATTAAGAAATTACTTACATGTGCGCCTATGTTAAGTGTAGCAAATATGAAGAAGGACTTTTTGGTTTGCACGAATAAATGTAAAGAAGGGATCATTGGAGTCTTGATGAAATAAGCACATGTATTTTTCGATGAATCAAGAAAGCTAAATGAACATGAGAAAAAATATGTTACTCATGATTTAGAACTTACAACAATAGTGCACACTTTAAAAATGTGGAGCCATTATCTATTAGGGAGAAGGTTTTGGGTTGATGATAGACCATGGGGGATTGAGATATTTTTTTGACTAGCCTAAGTTAAGTGCCAAACAATCAAGGTGCTTGGATTTGATCAAAGAATTTGATTTTTAGATAGAGCACATCAAGGGAAAATAAAATGAGGTGGAAGATGCACTCAACAGGAGTATAGAAGAGGCCCATTTGGAATCCTTGAGTACTTGCATGGCTGAAATCACAAATGTAATAGCCCTGGTGAAAATTCCATGTAACAAAAGTTAATAAAGGCAAAATAATAGCCACGGTTGATGGGACACTTATTCCAAGCTGAATGGTGGGAAAAACATCCTAGTGGGTGTTCATTTTGGTTATTATGGCTAACAGAAATTGGAATAGGTAATGGAAAAGGATTTGGAAAAGAATGAGGCATTTATTGGCATTTATTTATGAAATAATGGAAAATAGGAGAAAAAGGAGGTGAAATGTCATGGGTTGCATGTGAGGAGGAAAATGAAGGAAAACAATGGAAAATGAAGAAAATAGAGCCTCGTTGATAAAAAGGCTTTTGAGGATCAATTGGAAATATTTTTGCTCAAACCTTTTGTTAGATCAGTTTTGGAGCTCTCTCATTATTCTCTCTCACTCTCACTCTTGGACACTTAGAGTTTCTTGGATCACTTTGGCATTGGATTAAAAAGGCAAGAGGAAGGAAGGAGAAAGAAAGGAAGATCGGGATCAAGCATCTCCAACAAGATTATTTGCAGGTATTGATTTGCATCGTGTGATTTCTTTGCTAGATTTGGCATGCATAGTATTTTATGTGGTTATTTTTTGTCATGGAATGGGTTTTTCTAAGTGTGACAGTGTTTTCAGCCTTGCCTTGCCATTTGCAGATAGCCTTGATGAGATGGGTTCACATGCTTTGGTTGAGTTGGATTGTCGAATGGATTCGAAGCTGAGTGGGGTGGATCTCTGAAATGAAAATAACATGGCCTAGTGATCCTTGAACCAGACTATGGATCACAGTAAAGCCATTGGCCTGGTGACCCCTGGACCAAAATATGGGTTACGATAAAGCCATGATTTTGTGCCTCAGTGGGCCTAGGAATCCTTACCAGTGAATGGCGAGATATATGGTAAATCCAAGAGGTGGATTTATCTCCAGTAGGCCTATTAGTCCCAGGATGGGATGTATGGTAAATCCTAGAGAGTGGGTGTAGGGCCTAGTGATCCCTAGATTGGACTGTGTATTACAGTAAATCCTGAGAGACTGGGAGGAAGTAAAATTACTCACGGTGTAGGTGAAGAACTCTAGTGGAATCCATGCTTGTTTGGTTCCTTTTGGTTGGTTATTAGTTTCGAATTCCTTCTTTGAATATGGCATGGGAGTGATTGATTGAAGAGATATTTGGCTAATCCAATCTATGGTCGTGTGGAACGTGGTAGTCCCATCCCCAGTTGGTTTTTACATTCATTAATGAGAAGTTCCTTTCCTTGGAATTTGATGTGTAATTTTTTTGGTTTATATGTGGATCCTATGGTTGATGTATCCTTGTTATTTATATTGTTATTTTGTTGGTTATGAGCATGTATTCTGACAGTGATGATGTATGGCTCTCCTCATGATTTTATTTGTAAATGAATAAACAATGTATCTATGACCTAATAAATGATACTGCAGCTAATGAAGTAAGGGAGACACGCTTCTTAACAATTATCAGATAAGTATGAGACCCATATGCTCAATTATGTTGTTTAAACCTGTAGATTACATATTTGTGATATGTTTGAATAAATGCATGTCATGGATAGTAAGGTTATAGTCTAGATTTTTTCATGGTTTTTTGAAAATACACCATTGTTTCACTATTATATTTCATGTTTAATCTTGTCATTGAATTTTGGGCAGTGACCTGGGCCCTGGGCCTAAAAAAGTGGCACAAAACCCGGGGACACTAGCACAGGTTTGGGAAATTGATTCACTGGACGCATTCTTGCATACTTTGTGGGAGTGCCCAGAGCCTCCTAGATGCACCCATGACTATATTGTGGGAGCGTACTGGGGTTTGAAGGCTTAACCCTAAGTGGGACCCAAGGTATGTATGTCTGAGTGGTTGGGTTGGCTTCTAGAGTTCCTATTGTTGTTCTAGAAATTCTGTGTGATGTGTTTCCATTGGTTCCACTTCCTTAAGGTCACCTAGGAGGTTGAATATGATCATAGTAACTCTTCGTCACATGTTTACCCCGATTGGTTGGTTACTTGGGTAGATGTGGGATGAGGGTGTTACAGAGTGAAATCATAGCATAGTTCACCCCTTGTATTGGATGGGAAGTGTGTGGTCATGAATTCATGTCAGTTTCATGTGTGTTAATCATCCTTTTGGTTTATATTCTTGCAGAATATGCATGGTATCGTTCATGGTTGTAGTGATGTCACCATGTGAAAGAGGATGTTGTTGTTGTGAATTGTGTCATCATGAATATATGATTTCTTATGCATTTCAATGTGTTTGTCTTGCATACATGTCATTCATATGTGTTTTGTATGTTGGTCGACTATGTGCTTGTTGTGTATGCATGGTGGTGGTCATTGTTGCAGTTGTGTCGCCATGTGGAAGTTGATGGATGTGATCGTCATAAGTGCATGTCGGTTATGAATTTTTTATGCATGTCAGTGTCTATATGTTGGCATGCATGCATTTCAATGGTTATGGTTGTTGTCCATGAGGTCATTGTATGCATTTTAGGTCATCATGGTGCTTTTGGTATGTTATGATGCTGATGTGTTGGTTGAGATAGAGCAGGAGATGCAGATCATCGAAGTGAAGTTGTGGCACTAGAATTTAGGGTAAGAGCATATTGTCATATATGTATTGTATGATTGGAATGCAGGTACATTAGTTATGGGATTTTTGTAAGCATTAGGGTTATGTACATGTTTTTTATTCTATTGTTGTTTGGTTACATGTACGATAGATGTTAGTGAATCAGTGTGGTCATATGCACATGTGTCGAATAGTCATGAATGATAGTAAAATGATGTTATATGCATTCTTTTTGTTTTATGTTAGTCAACTTGATGATTAGGATTATTACATTGAGATCTGGATGTTACATGTATCATGCTAATTTGGATTTGCCTATGCAATTGGTTAGGGTTATGACATTCAAGTATGAGTCAACATAATTATCATAGTGTGTTGTATTAATCTAGACTAACTGCGCATGTGAGTGTTATGCAAGAATTACAATTGTTTATGAGTTTATGATGCAAACATGTTAGCTAGTTACTGTTATGGATATCATAACTTTATTTATGTCTAATTTGACGTGATGTGAAGTTACATCGTGCTAATCTATATTGATTGCGAAAACGAGATAACCGCCCCTAAGATACATCAAAGTATGAGTTTTCTTATGTCGTCTACTTGGTGTTTGAATGTTTTATTATGTCGTTTATTTGGTGTTTGAGTGTTTGGTGTCTATTATGTAATTTATTTTTTGTCTGAATGTTTGATTACTTACATGATATGAGTATGTGCCTATAATATTGCATGAACAAATGATTGTGTTTTGAGTTGGTCGTACCAACACACGTGTTGATATAGTTGATATGTACTTGAGTGCAAGTAGATGATAGTTGTAGTATTATGATATTGATTATTAGTTGATTATGACATGGTTGTTAGTCTTCGTAGAGGCTGATTTTAGTTAACAGATATGATGTCTTGATATTTGGAACGTGTTATTGACATATGTGAATAGTTGTAGGGAAACATGATTGGTATTAGCATGACAAGGAAATAGTTTATGTGTTTATATAACTAACAGATGGTTGATATGACATTAGGACTCGATTGCAACAAGGTAAATGGAAAAAGAAATGAATTGGGTAAGAATTCCTTTGGATGTGCTTGGAAACCCTAATTCTAAATGAATGAGTGCTCTGGATATAGGAAGTATTCTTAACCTTTATTTTCTCTGACATTATGTGGATATATGTTATAGTCATGAACATGTATTTGACAACTATATCATTTTTTTGCTAGTTATGGCTGGATTCATTAAGGGATTGGAGTCCCTTGAGAGATGGTATATGTATGTGTTTAAATAAAAGGCAACGTGTTTGGCATAGCAAGGTAATATAATTGGTATATTGTTATATTTATTTATGCGTTGAAAATTATGTGGTTATGGTAGTATGATGCAGGGGATTACATGGCAAGAGACTGCCATGAAATATTGGAGAAGGATCAGGTTGACTTCACAAGCACTGGGGACCCATGGGGATTTATTCATGGTGTTTGTTGCAAGTCTTGTGCTTTTGGTCCTTTGTGTTTTGTTGTGCTTGATTTGTGGCTTTATTTATGTCTAGTGTATGGCCATACCACTTTGTTGAGGTGTCATATTTCTTTTGGTTTTTCATGGTCTTATTATTGATGTATCTTGTTATTTCCTTTTATGTTTTGAGATCCTTGGGGATTTTTTTGGGAAAGAGGAAAGTAATGGAGCTCAGGGAGATTTGAATGAAACCCAACAAGTAATGAAAGACATGGATGAAGCTCAGTGCATGGGTAAGTGCAGTGGAAGGTAAGAATATGGAATTCAATTGGACTGGTTGGGTCCATTGTGGTAAATAGACGATGGCAATGAAGACATGAGAAAGGCAACCAAAAAGGTAAATAAATTGGATCTAAGTCGTTAGATGCCTTGCCTATGTTGGGAACTATTGTTCTCAATGTGCACATTGTGCATAGATAATGGGAGTTCTCTTAACCTTTACCTTATGATACTATGGTAATTTTGTTGTGATCATGATTATGATGATGTTTATATATGTGTGTATGTATGTCGTTGTCTAACAAGATCATGGTTGATTTATGTTAGTGATAATGGTTGTATCTATGTAAATGTTTGACAGGGTTGTCGGGGATCATTCTTGTGGAGGAATGATTTCTTATGCAAGTGAATGGCATGAAGATGTTCTTGTCTTATGAGGAATAAAGTGGGAAGAGTAGACCTGAAAAATTTATGAGGTTAGTATCATGTGGATATGAGTTGATATTATGTGTGTATACTATGCCTATGTGTTGGATAGGTGATATTGAGAGATACATCAGCGGAATGAACCCAGTGTGATCTGCAGTATGATATGATAAGCATGGGTGGCAGAGATACACTGGAAACAATATTTATTAGTAGGGATAGTGTCGTTTTGGATGTGTAGTGCTACTATTGTGTATATGTTGTGCATGTTGTCTATTCATTGATTGTAGCCATGGTGATTTGTACATGTAACATACATAGTATTGGGTACATATCTTATTGTGTGCATGTTGGATATGTGGTGTTGTGTGCATATGGTTCTATTTACATATTGTATATGCAATACTATGTACATATGGTGTTGTGTACGTGTCGTACATATGGTGTTGTGTGAATGATTGTACATGTGGTGTTGTGTGCATTTGGTGTCGTGTACATGTTGTACATGTGGTACCGTGCATAGGTGGTGTCATGTACATATTGTGCATGTGGCGTTATGTACATGTGGTGCCATGTAAATGTTGTGCATGTGTTGTTATGTACATGTGGTATTGTGTACACATTCTACAAGTGGCGCGATGTACATTTGGCGTTGTGTACACATTGTGAAAGTGGTGTTATGTACATGTGTTGTGCACACATTGTGTGGGTAGTGTTGTGTACAAGTGGTATTGTGTACATGTTGTGCATATGGTATTGGTATACATGTGGTATCATGTGCATGTCATACATGTTGTATTGAGGGCATGCGGTACTATGTATGTGCATGGTGTAGTTGCGGTATTGTGACATGTGTACTCGTTGTGTGGTACTTTGTATATGTATATGTGTTGTGTTGTGTTATACACCGGACGTAGGTGTATGTGTTGTATTTTATTGTATACCGGGTGTCGGTGTATGTGTTGTATGTTGGTGTAGGCGTATGTATTGTGTTGTATTATACACTGGGTGTAGGTGTATGTGTCATATGCCAGTGTGGGTGTATGTATTGTGTGGTGTTGTACACCTTGTGTGGATGTACGTGTTGTACACTATGTGTATGTGTACGTAGTTGAAGATAAGGCATTAGTGTTTGTTGGGTGTGGCAACCGATTTGGTGTGTGTACAAAAGAACAAAGGCATAAGTAAGGACCGGTGAAGTATAAGTATCAATTTTTTATTTCATTTATATTATGCATGTGATCTACGATTATGACTTATGATGGTTGCATGTGATTTATGATTATGGTTTATGATGATTGCATGTGATTCATGATTTTGACCCAGGATGGTTTTGTTTTTAGCTAATTAGATGTGATATGTTTATACATGATGATTTGATTAAACAACTATTTTGAATTGTTGTGACAGGAAGTAAACAGGATTTCAAGTGTACCTTATTGACGAGCTAGTATATGATTTGAATTTATTTAAATTTATTTTGAATCTAATGGAAATTATGTGCTTGGTACAAGAAGTATGGAAATTCCTGGTTGGGTGGTTGAAACTGATTGTAAGAATTAGCAACAACAACAAAAGGAATTGAAGTAGGAAGTAATATGCTGGTAAAGCACTTCAGGAGCAGGGCCATTGTGGGACACCGGTACCCAATAGTGTCCATTGATTTCCATGAGCATGCTATGACTGGTATGATGGTTGAGGCAAGTATATGCCTTGGGTTTTATATCTTCATATGCGAGGAAGCCTTGCCAAGGGATGGATCACCCAGGATGTCGGGGAACTTGGAAGGTGAGTGACTGCACAAAAGGTGATTACCGGATTTCCTGAGGGACTATGTAGCAGAGAATGGAAGGTTGGGGATGGATTTTTTTTGGTCATTAGAATTTCCAAATGGAATCAGATGCACATTGGGAGTGTGCCCTGGAACAATCAGTCGACAATTATTCATTGAGGGTACAATGGCGCATGATTGTAGTGTTGGAAATTGGATGCAACTTTGGGTTTGCCAGAGGATTCTGGACTTGTTGGGAAGGAGGTGAATCTTGATACTACTTTGAGGGTGTAGGTGTGAGCCTCTGGATTCCCTTGCTGCGAATGCGAGCATCATATCCTTTTATTTGTTGGTTGGGAAAATGACCATATGTATATGGGTGTAAATATTGCTATGAGATATGTTATAAAGTTCCAATAAGTGGTATGGGTTTCATGTTATTATATTTTTCATGTTGTTATGTTGTCATGATGGTTTGCTTTTCAGCAGGGTGAACATTTTAAATATTGCATTGAGCTATGTTATAAAGCGCCATGAGTAGTATGTTTTCTTCAAGCGGTTTTGTTGAGGTATATGTGTGATTGAACACTGAGGATGGTCTCCCCCAAGGGGGAGGGTACTATAACAACCCTAGTGAAAATTCCATGTATTAAAAGTTAATAAAGGAAAAATAATAACCACGTTTGATGGGAAACTTATTCCAAGCTGAATGGTGGGAAAAACATCCTAGTGGGTGTTCATTTCAGTTATTGTGGCTAACAGAAATTGGCAAAGGCGATGGAAATTTCTTTGGAAAGGCATGAGGAATTTATTGACATTTATTTATGAAAATAATGGAAAATCGGAGAAAAGGGAGGTGAAAGGTCACAGGTTGCATGTGAGGAGGAAAAAAAGGGAAATTAATGGAAAATGAAGAAAATAGAGGCCTCGTTGATAAAAAATTCTTGTGAGGATCACTTGGAAAGACTTTTGCTCAAACCTTTTGTCATTTCAATTTTTAAGGTCTCTCATTATTATCTCCCTCTCCCACTCTTGGACACTTACAGTTTCTTGGAGCACTTTGGCATTGGATCAAGAAGGCAAGAGGAAGGAAGGATAAAGCAAGGAAGATCAGGATCAAGCAACTACAACATGATTCTTTGCAGGTATTTATTTTCATGTGTGATTTCCTTGCTATATTTGGAATTCATGGTATTCCATGTAGTTATTTTCTGTCATGGCATGAGTTTTTCCACGTGTGACCATGTTTTCAACCTAGCCTTTCCATTTTTGGATAGCCTTGATGAGATGGGTTCTCATGCTTTGGTTGAGCTGGATTGTCAGATGGATTCGAAGGCCTTGATGAGATGGGTTCTCATGCTTTGGTTGAGATGGATTGTTAGATGGATTCGAAGCTGAGTGAGGTGGATCTCCAAAATGAAAAACACGTGGCCTAGTGATCCCTGAACTTTACTGTGGATCACATTAAATCCATTGGCCTAATGACCCTTGAACTGGACTGTGGGTTATGGTAAAGCTAGGATTGTGTGCCTCGATGGGCCTAGGAATCCTTGTTGGTGAATGGTGGGATATACGGTAAACCCAGGAGGTGGATTTCTCTCTGTTGGGCCTAGTAATCTCAGGATGGGACATATGGTAAACCCTGGAGAATGATTCTTGGTGTAGGTCCTAGAGATCCCTAGATCAGATTGTTGATTATGGTAAATCCTGAGAGACTAGGAGGTAGTGAAATTCCTCATAGTGTATGTGGAGAACTCCGGTGGCATCCATGCTTTTTTGGTTCTTTTTGGTTCTTTATGAGTCCCGCATTCATGCTTGGAATATGGAATGGGGGTGATTGGCTGAAGATATATTTGGCTCATCCAATCTATGGTTGAGTGGAACGTGGTAGTCCCATCCCTGATTTGTTTTTACATTCATTAATGAGAAGTTCCTTTCCTTGGAATTTTATGTGTAAATGTTCTGGTTTATATGTGGATCTTATCGATGATGTATCCCTAGTATTTATTTTGTTATTTTTCCTGTTATGAGCATGTATTCTGATAGTGATGATGTATGCCTCTCCTCATGTTTTTATTTGTAATTGAATAAACAATTTATATATGACCTAATAGATGATACTGCAACTAGTGATGTATGGGAACAATGATTCTTAGCAATTCTCAGATAAGTATGAGACCCCTCTGCTCAGATCTGTTGTTTACACCTTTAGATGACATATTTCTGATATGTTTTACAAAATCCTTGTCATGGCTAGTAGGGGACTAGTTTAGGTCTTCTCAAGGTCATTGAATTTTGGGCAGTGACCTGGCCTTTGGGCCTGAAAAAAGTGGCTCAAAACCCAAGGATGTTCACACAAGCCTGGGAAATTGTGTCCTTGGATGCATGCTTGCATACTCTGTGGGAGCATCCAAAGCCTCCCAGACACACCCATGCCTATAATGTGGGAGCGTTTGGGGGTTTGAAGGCCTAAACCAAGTGGGACCTAGGGTATGGATGTCTGAGTCTTTGGGTTGGCTTCTGGAGATATTGTTTCTATTGTGGAAGATCTGTGTGATGGGTTTCCGTCGGTTCCACCTCCTTAAGGTCACCTAGGAGGTTGAATCTAATCATAGTAACTCTTCATCACATGTTTACCCCAGTTGGTCGGTTACTTGGGTAGATTTTGGATGAAGGTGTTACAACGAATAGGAATAAAGAGGAAATGTATCATGATTTACACTACTAGCATGTAAAGAAATGTTGGCAAAAGGAACCATAAGAATTCGTGAGCAAGAGATACTATCTCACTGATGATGGTATGTTATTGTTTAAAAATAGAAACTATGTGCCTGATGTAGTTGATTTGAGGAGGCTCATCATGGATGAGATTCATAAAATATCTTACTCAGGTCATCCTGGTTATCAGAAGATGAAAACAACCATATGGAAAAAGTATTATTAGCGAGGATTGAAGAAGGAAGTTGTTGAATACATTACCAAGTGTCTAGAGTGATAGCAAGAAAAATTAGAATGTAATAATCCAACAATATTTTTGTAACCAATACCAATTCTTGAGTGGAAGTGGGAAATCATATCTATGTACTTCATTATGGGATTGGCGAAGATAACCAAACAACATGATGCCATTATGGTGGTAGTGTACAAGATAAGTAACAAACCTCACTTCATCGTTGTCAAGTCCACTCACAATGATCGAAGTGGATGTTGGTGGCAACCTGCCTATTCCTTTTAGTTTGCTAATTTCCAGCACAAATTAATCTTTCAACATTTTTCTATTTTTGGCATTTTTTCAGGTTGTGAACTTCGAGAGCCATTTTGAGGTCCTAAACAATGCTTTTTGGGGAAAGCGGAAAACCAATAGTCCAAGGTGTAAGTTTTTAGTCAAAAGTTGATGTCCTCCAATAAACATTTCTAACGAGATATCACGCACGCCAAATGGAAATTGTATGACAAAGCTACGGCCCCAGGAAGTTGGTGTTCCAACTAACCCAAGCGAGGCCCACAAGTTTTTGGTGCTTCATCTCCTAGAGTTCGGTTTTTGGATGTTTAGGGTTTTCCATTATTTCTTAATGCTAAAAGGCTTGAGAGACTCATTGTAACTCAGTTTAGAAGGCACCTAGCTACCACATCTCTTCTCAGAGATAATCAATCATTACCTGATCTAGTTTCTTTATTTCCTACATGTAAACAATTTTTAGAAATTTTTATTTATTAATTGAATTCTTGTTTAATTTTGACTATGTGCTTTTGTTTAAATTTGTATTTCATTTTGTTACTTCATAAATCTGGATCAGTGGTATCAGAGGGATCTTCTCTTTCTCTATTTTTTTTTCATGTCCCCAACAAGGTCAGGATATAAGGAGTTGGGACATGAACTAGATGAACCCGTGCAAGACCGGTCTCACTGACCCTCACAACCTCCCATGGTGGAAGAAAAGATGATGGAGCAAGATATCCTTTCAAAATGTTGCTCAAAGTGGCCCTCAAGTGACAAAGGAATGAGATGATGGATAAATTTTCCCAGATCCTTTGGCAGGTATCAATGGGTGAAGCATCTTCATCCAAAAATCACTTCACAGGCACCGCCCCCTTTAAGGCACAAGTTAACTTTGAAATTCCTATATTTGAAGGCCAAATAGACTCATATTCTCTAGATAAATGGTTAAATCTACTGGAAGGATATTTTTTGGTCCATAATTTCTCTCTCCGATAGGGAAAATATTACTTTTGCACTCCTCAAAGCCCTCCCCCCCACCATGTCAAGGACTGATGGTAAACTTATTGTGAGAAAAGGGAAAAGGAGAAACCCTCACTACTTTCAACCGTACCCTCTTTGAATTCTTTCTGATATTTTTTCAATAAAAAATATTACCCTATCAAGAGCTATGAAGATAAGTACATAAACTAGACCACACTACAACAAGAAAGGGACCAAGATGTACCTGAGTTCATAAATATTTTTCATACCCTACACATGAAGTTGGGAATCAAGGATTATGAGGGGAATATGGTACCCAAGTACCATGGTTTTCTGCACAAATATATCTAGGAAGAAGTGGAGTTCTTGGACATCCTCTCACTTGGAGAAGCGTACCAATATTTTGGCGAGCATAAATTTAAACAAAAGAAGTGGCAGTTTAGATTTTTGAATCCGAATAATGGAAAAGGAACCTCCAAACCATAGAAAAAAGGACATAGCCAAGGTGAAGTGACCCAGGAAAACCCATCAAATCCACAAGCAAAGCATAACACCATGAAGATAAAGAAGGACATAGTAAGTGTGAGTTCCACAAAAGTCCCACCCTCAACACAAATGAGTGTCGCACCAAGCAGTCACTAGTGGCCAAGCTAAAAGCTTATTTCAACTTTGAGTCAGAACCAGACAAGGAGAATAAAATTATTGATGCATAACCCATTGCCACTATTGCCACCACCAAGGTCTAGAATATTGAGCCTGAAGATCTAGAGGAAGGGGGAGCATCTCTTCCAATCACATATGTGGGTGAAGGGTTCTTCGCTACAATTCATTGTCAGTAGTGTGAGCCTAAAAAACCTCATCAGTAGAGTTTGTTAATCGGTTGGGTCTCTCGATCACACCAAACCCACAACCATCCACCATCGAGTGGCTCCACCAAGGATGAGATCTTTGTGTCAGCCAACAGTATCGCCTTCCCTACAACATCAAGCCCTTCATGGATGAGGTACTCTATGATGTTGATCCTATTGAATTTTGTGATGTCTTATTAGGCCAACCATACTTGTTTAAGCATCATGATGTGTATGAGTCCAAACTTCATAATGTTATCATTACTTTGGGCAGAAAAATATACACGATACCAGAGGTAGCTCCGCCCACTGCCATTTCTTTAATCTCTGCTAAGCAATGTAGTAAGATAATCTCTTGGACTAGGAATTTTGTTTTCTTTCTTATTCGCTTCAAATTAAGGGGAAGATCATGGCCACATCCATGTCCCACAAAAAGGGTTCCTCCATGCAACAGAAGAAAGTTGATACAGTCATGGGAGAGTATAGTAACATATTCTACTCACCCACAAGGGTACCTTTGCACTATTAGGTCCAGCATTCGATTGATCTGACTCCTGTAGCACCCATACCCAGTGGGCCAATATACCGCCACTTTCTTCTAGATAATGAGTTAATCAAGTGATAGATATACGAGTCGCTACAAAAATGGCACATCTAACCAAGAACCTCACCTTGTGGGAGCACAATTGTGCTTGTACAGAAGAAGGATGGGACCTGAAGACTCTACATTGATTATTGGGCATTGAATAAAATCACTCTCAGGAATAGGTATCTAATCCCACATACTGATGACCTTCTTGACAAGCTCAATGGGGGCAAGTAATTTAGCAAGATTAATTTGAACTTTGGCTATAACCAAGTTCTAATAGAACCCACAAATGTATGGAAGATTGCCTTCAAATCAAAGGAGGGCCTTTTCGAGTGGTTGGCCATGCCCTTCAGTTGAAAAATTCCCATGAAACTTTTATGAGGTTGATGGATGATATATTGTGGCATTTCACCAACTCATTCATGGTTGTATATCTTGATGGCATCCTCATCTTCAGCAAGAGTTGGAAAGATCACTTGCAACATGTTCGACAAATCCTTCAAACCTTGTGGAACAGAAAACTATGTGCCAACTTGGAGAAATGCTCCTTTGGCATGAACCAGGTCCAATATATGGGCTACATCATTGAAAATAAAGGTGTGCATGTGGATCTTGCTAATATCCTAATCATTTGGTATTTTCCAGCCCTGAAAACTCTAACAGAGCTTCGCGTCCTTTTGGGCCTTTCCAATTTCTATCTAAGGTTCACGTTGGGATTCTCTCATATCACTTGGAAGAAAAAAAATTCTGGTCTGAGTCCCACTAGAAGGCATTTTTGAGTTGAAACATTGCATTTTCTTTGCACCAATACTCACATTTCCAGAATTGCAACAACCATTTCAAATTGAGAGTCGAGACAAATGCCTCCGACTATCATTATTGGCATGATTCTCACCCAATAATGGCATCCAATGGCCTATCACAGTGAGAAACTCTCTGATACAATTAAAAAATACCCCACCTATAATAAGGATATGTATTCCATCATGCAATCTTGTCGGTAGTGGAAATATTACATTCTTGGGAAGGATACGATCATCCACACAAATCACCGACCTCTTCAATTTATACAGACATAAGGGAAGTTGCAAAATGATCTCCATTAGAAATGGTCCACATATATGAAAAAATTTCATTTCAACATTAAATAAAATAAGGACAACACCAATAAAATTTTGGATTTCCTCACTCGACCCTCCGTTATGGCACTAACCACTATTCTCAAGTGTTATGGGCATGAGACTTCTACATGGTCGTAATTGTACAAAAATGATCCAGAATTCGTCCCCACATACCAGATTTTGATGGATGGAAATAAAGTATTGGACTTCCACCTCCAAGATGCATTTTTATGCTACCTGGGGCACCTTTGTGTTCCTCCAAGCAAGCGTGCCAAGCTGATTTTGGAGGCACACTACAGTCGAGTGGCAGGAAATTTTGGTCCAAATAAAATAGTGGCATTATTGTAGAATTATTTTAATTGGCCAAAACTCCTATGAGATGTTGGAAAATATATCAGATCCTGCATTTCCTGTGTCATCGCCAAACCAACCATTAAGAAGCAAAGCTTGTACACTCCTCTATCTACTCATAACCAACCTTGAGAATCCATCTCCATGGATTATATTTATGGCCTTCCTTCTACCAAGCACAGTAATGACTATGTATTTGTAGTTGTTGACATATTTTCTAAGATGGATATATTGGTTACTTACAAGAAGAATATCATAGCAGAAGACACTACCAAACTCTTCTTCGAACGAGTGTGGGTGCATTTTGGATCCCGCGGACCATTATATCAAATCGGAAAACAAGTTCCTAAGCGCATTCTGGTCAATCCTTTGGTCGTTGTTGGACACCAAGTTCACCAAATTGACAACATTCCACCCACATACTGATGGTCAGATGGAAGTCGTCAACATGATGATAGCGCACATACTATGCATGTACAACTCCAAGCATCTGCGGACATTGGATGAGAGTCTTCCATATGTGTAACATGGCTATAATAAAGCTCTTCACATCTCGAATTTCCACAACCCCTTTCAAGTGGGTCTCAAATTTCAATCATTATCCCTGATTGATGTTGACATGCCTCTTGCGACTACACAAGAAGAATATGCACATGCACAGTCCGAAGCTAATAAAGTCACCAGATTTATTGAACACATTTAGCACATTTGTCAGTGGGTTCATGATATATGGATAAATCCAATGCCAAGTATAAACAATGTCATGATCAACATTGGGTGCAACATAAGTTTCAATAGGGCGACAAGGTATTGTTACATCTATAGTAGGAACGCCTTGTCGGAGCCATCAAAAACTTTGACCACTTCGATACAGGCCTTACACCATCACTAAGGCCATGGTAACAATGTTTTCGAGCTCAATATCCCTCCAATCCTTGGCCTGCACCCCGTATTTAATGTGGACCACCTTCAACCATACTTCCCACCATTGGTGGACACATCAAACATTGTTGAGCAACTGACACCAACAGAGCTCAACCCAAATTGCGTCAAACATGCCACAACTAATCAAATCAGGGAACAATAGGTTAAAAACACTCTCCAATAGAGGATCCAACTTTATCAGGTTTTCAAAGTTGGTTATCTCCTACACCAAGGCAAGTGGCTCACCGTAGACCAATTTCGACAGAAGTTTCCTTGTCTCATGGAGGCACTCAACACAATGGGGACCATTGCTTCCTAAGGGGGGAGGAATGATCTGGGTGGATATTGGTGGTCACCATCCTATTCAACTTGGAACCCAAACATTGTTTCCTTTCAGTTTCCTAATTTCCAGCATAGTTTCCTATTTCAACAATCTTATATTTTTGGCAGTTTTTCGGGTCCTAAACTTCTGAAGTCATTTAGAGGCCATGCCCTAAACAATATTTTCTGGGGAAATGAGAAAACTTGTTGTCTATAGCATAGGTTTATAGTCGAAAGTTGTTTTCCTCGGATATACATTTTTATCGGGCTAGCGTGTGCACCAAACGGAGATCATATGCCAAAGTTATGACCCCAGGAAGTTGACTTTTCAACTAACCCCAATGGGGCCCAAAAGCTTTAGGTGCTTCATCTCTTAGGGTTAGGTTTTGGATGTTTAGGGTTTTCCATTATTTCTTAATGATAAAAAGGTTTGAGGGCCTCATTGTAACTCAATTCAGAAGACATGTAGCCATTATATCTCTTCTCAAAAATAAAATGCCATCACCCGAGCTAATTTGTTTATTTCATGCATGTAAACAATTTTAAATAATTATTATTTATTAATTGAAGTTTTGTTTTTGTTTTTTTTAAGTTTCTCTGTACTTTTATTCAATATATATTTCACTTTGTTCCTTCATTAATCTAGATAAATCAAACCACTGGCCGCAATTTAAAATATGGTGGGTGTTTTGGGCTAAGGTCTTAAGCATTCAGTTTTGGACCGCAACCACGTGCATAAAGGAGGTAAAATTCAGGGCAACAATATGGAAATTTAGTCGGGCCGAGTGCCAAATTTTAATCGAAAATATTGAATGTATTAAAGTCTCGGAGGGAAAAATTAAAGCAGTTGTGTTTATAAATGGTAGGAAAACAACACGTGAATTAAGTCGTTCCAATGCAAATCAAAGAGACGTAGCTGACCCATAGAAGCTCAAATAGAATGAAGAGAAAAGAGGTAGGTAAGCAGCAGAGAGAAGAGAAGTAGACTTGAGAAAAAACTAAAGATTAAGTGCTAGTTAATGGCTGAGTGTGCAGATTTTGTTGATTACTTTTTATTTTTATTTTTTAAAAGTATAGTTTATAAATGTATTTCTTTCTTTTATATATATAAAAGCAATGTGAAAAGTTGTGGTTTTTTTTTTTTAATTCAAGTTTGGTCATTATAATCTTTTTCTCTATATTTATTATTATTATTATTATTTTTATAATTATAGTTTTAAAATTTTGCAATTCATAATAAAAAATAAAATGAGCATTATCAATAGCAATTTTTTCAATTTAAAATTAAATTTATAGTTTTAATTGGTTTAAAAAATTCTAAATTTATATAAACAAAAGAGATATTAAGCATAGTATCACTTTTTTATTTAGGTGTTGATTTTAAACTTTTTGTTAATTTAATTTATGTGTTGATTTTTTATTTTATTTTTTTCACTGAGATTTGTTAATAAAACCATGGTTTCCAAAAAAACAATTTTAAGCCAAAAAAATAAATAAAATGTAATATTGGAAGGATCACTTTTCAATTCAAAAAATTAATTAATAACTGTGTTAGAACTATATTGGTCGATAAAACCATGTTATAAAATAAGTTGTGATTTTAATTTTGGGAAAAAGAGTGTTATTGGTATTATTAATATTTTAATTAAAGGTAGATTATAATATTTTGGTCAACAATATTATGGATTTTTAAGATAATGGTTATAAAAAAAAATTGATTTTGATTTTTTTTAAATTAGTATTATTGATAACAATATTAAATTTATTTTTTTTATATCAAATTAATAGTAATATTTCTCATGAGATCTAGAGCAGGCAGTGGTAAATTGTTCTCTTAAGACACTTCTTGGTGTAAAGGTTACTGGTTTGAAATTTTGTGAGCTGATGTAGCCCAAGTACGGTGTGATCCTCGAGTGATTTTGACGTCTTAGATGCCCCTGGGTCATGGCATCTTAAGATTCACATAACCTTAAACAAAAGAAAAATATTTTCAATAATATTATTATTATTAAAAATAAAATAAAAATAAAATAATTAAAAAAAAACATTTATTAATTATATATATATATATAAGAAAATGATTAAGATGATTAATGTTCACTAATATCAAATTAATTATGTGATTAATCTTTTGAAACTAGGAACCAATCTTAGTATAAACCAAAGATTATAAGAGAAAGTGTTTTTCATCTTCAACCCTATGTTACAAAGAGGACACACTCTTTCATCCTAAGGTGTTTTGGGAATTGAGCAATACCCAATTTCACTATAGAGATCATGAGGATTAGTTCTTATTTTATCAATGCTTATTTTCTTCTTAACAAACATCAAAACAAAAAGATATTTCTAATCATTTAAACTATGATTGATCACCTCCTTATAATATATTTTTTTCCTTTTTCTTCTAACTTTTTATAGCACAAGTTTTTCTCCTTAAATTTTGATTGAATAAACTTTTAATATTGTTTTTATTTTGCAAAATTACTTCTTTCTTTATTCCCAAATGGTTTAGCTAATATTAGGCATCTTTATGCCATCCCCGCTTGAGTCAAAGGTAGTTTTGGTTGAAATTTAAAGCAATTTAAAGAAGAAACTTTTCTTTCATGTTGTTTAACTTGTTTTTATGCATTAGGCATCTGGCCATGGATATAATTTTGATTGAATAAACTTTTAGTATTGTTTTTATTTTGAAAAATTACTTCTTTCTTTATTCCCCAATGCTTTAGCTATTCCCCAATGGTTTAGCTAATATTAGGTGTCTTTATGCCATCCCTACTTGAGTCAAAGGTAGTTTTGGTTGAAATTTAAAGCAATTTTAAGAAGAAACTTTTCTTCCATGTTGATTAACTTGTTTTTATGCATTTGACATCTGGCCATGAATATAGTCTCAATGACCAAAAAATTTACTTCTATGAAAATGTTAAAATAAAGTATATTTCTTTTCATTTTATAATTATATACTATAAATTTATTTTAAATCTATTTTATCCTTCAAATTATCAAACTTTTCACCCATATAAAATAATTATAACCATATTATACCCATATAAAATAATTATAATAACAATAGTAATGAATGTTTTAAAAAAAAAAAATTCCTTATCCTAAATTCAAAAATAATATATATATATATATATATATATATATATATATATATATATATATATTCCACCGCTTATTTAACCTTTTTGAATACTATAATTCTAATTAAATTTGTGATAATATTAATGCTATAATATTTAGATAAAAACACTTTCACCAACTAATTATTATTATATATAAATTATAGTTTTTAAATTAAAATAAATATAAAAAACCATGGTGCAAGGATTTTATTGCACATACTGCATGCTAGACTTTAATATTCCAAAAAAGGTTTCGAAGAAAGTAATAAAAAGGTTCAAAGTCAATCATTGCTTTTTAAAAATAGATGTTAATAAGTTATTTTCTTCTATTATTATAATAAAAATAATAATTAATTTTTTTTGTTATAAAAATATTTTAATAAAGTTAAAAAAATGTTAATTTCTAAAATTATTTACAATAATAAAAATAATTTAAGTCATTGTCAAGTAAGAAGCATGCATTCAGCAACGAGTTTTAAATTAGTTCTAAATTCAAGTAAGAGCGTGAATCTGGTGGTATTAAGGTATATTTATTTTTGTCTTTTTTCATATTTACATGTAATTGTATTTAATTGTTGTATAAAACTTTAAATCAAATTGGTGTATGAAAATATTTGTTTGTGGGACAAAGGATCCATCTCTGCGTAGCGATTTGACTATTAAAGTCTATATACTCTACCTCTCCATATTTGAACATGTAACCTCTAAGGAGGAAACACATGCTCTTAACCATTAGGCCCATTCAAGATGTATTTTTTTCAGTTATAAAGAATTCAATATCACATATTATTTTGTAAGATGTAAATATTGTTGTTAGTTGGACTTAGTTTATGTAGTTAAAGAAAAGCAATGTTATCCTCCTCACTAGGATTCAAATTTCACCTGTGATATATTTCACTCGTCATGAACTAATTATTATTGAAATGGTGAACCACAACAAATATCTTTTAACCATTTTCTATAAACTAGGATAGTCACTAAGTCGCAACTAGTGAACGTCAATAAGCATTTGTTGTTGGTTGAGTGAAGCACGAAATGTTGAATGGTATAAGAATCCCAAAAAATGAACGTTTCATAAGAATAGTGAGGAGAAGAGAACAATTAGGCATTTCACTTTTCACTAATCTAATACATGGCTATCAACAAGTCATTTAATAAATTTATAATCAAATTAAGTAAATGTGGAAACATAATAATGAATTTAGATATGCAGAGAAATTATTATTAAAAACTCTATCCATTAATTTGAAGAAGATGACAAAAATATACTAACATTTTTTATTCTTAACTATAAGTTCATTTTTTAATTAAAAAGAGATTAATCTATAAGGAGGACACCTATTAACATGATTATAATTATGTTTAAATCTACTCTAACATTTGTAAGTTGGATTTTAATTATTTCTTATTACTTCCTTTACATGACTTCTCATCTTTGAGATATTTTTTTTTGGATGAAACCTAGAATATCTTATCTCTTCACCAAGAAGGGCTCATTATATTAAATTGAGTGTGCAAAGCTCCTAAAAATTGGCTCATTATATTAAATAGAGAGAGTGAAAAGCTCCTAAAAATCATATCACTTTGTTTCTATATTATTATGTAACTTGTGGTGTAGAAACAAACACTCTCAGGCATGTGTGTTTAAGGTATTACCCACCCTTACATATATTATTTTTGCAAGTGGATAATGAAAATATTGAGCACTTTAAAATGGCGGAAGCTACAATATGCAATTGAAAACCAATTAAATGTGCCTTTACATGTTTACCTTGTATGTTTAAAGTCGACCAGGAATTAGAAAATATTGATGATATTACGCAGGAAAGAAAAAAGGGACCACATGAATTATTCTGATATGAATAAGGTAATCCTGTGTGAGAATGTTTTCTATAATGAGTTTGAAATATGAGATAATATTTGTGGGGGTAAAAGACAAGTTAGAATTTGTTTTAAAAAATCATAATAGTCTAATAAAAACAAAAAGAGAATCCCCATCTTACTCCTAAAGTAGTGTTGATTTTAGAGAACTCCCTTCTAACTACGTATGTCCCAATGCCTATTTAAGTATAATATCTTGCTAAAAATGTGTTTCAACCTATGAAGGATCCCTATAGTCAAGAGAGACATGAGGAAATTGATATACATGGGATGGTAATTCCAATAATAATTAGTGAACCAAAATTGAGTAGGTTGATTTAATGAGCATTCCAAATTACTTATTGGTATTTGCACTTTATTTAGAAATTGATAAACCCAAAAAAAACGCAATCAAGGTTAACTTCATCAAATCCTAGATGGAAATGATATCTCAAGATTCAAACCAACATTACTATAAGTATTATCAAGGTTCTCTTGAATGTGCAAATAAGGGGTGGCATTTTTTTTTTGGCTGTTGTATCCACTAGAACTCTATCTATTTCAAGTGAGAGTGGGTTTAATGAGAAATCATTCATTTAGATTAATGTAGGTAGGTTTTTTTCTTCTATATATTTTCATTTTTTCATGGTACTTTATGATTTATCTATTTATTTCAAGTGAGAGTGGGTTTAATGAGAAATTTATTTATTTATTTTCACATGGTATTTTATGATTTATGGTTTTTTAAGTCTTGAATAAATATGTTTTGAAATGTTTGAATTATCTTTTATTTTGGCATTAATTTTATAATTCAATTGGATAGGTAATTGTACCTCTAATTTAGGGGTGTCATGAAAACATGTTTTATTGATTTGAAGAGAATAGTGACCTAAAAAGATAATTGTAACCCTTAAAAACTATTTTTTTAACGTAAAAAACACCAAAATAAACCTCCCAATTGAAAGCAAATGCCACCACTAGAAACATCCTTCTTTTTCCTTTTTATCATTGAGGTTAAAATTACAAATCTTTATCGTTGGATGGTGTGTTTAGCACAAGAGAAGGTGGGGAGTAGGATGTTGTCATCCCACTTAGCCATATGACCGGGGAAGTAGTAGCATGCCCCCTTAAATTTTCCACTTTGTATATCAACTATGGAATAGGGATTTATCCTCCTCAATCATCTGGCATTGCAAATGGCGCACACCGCATCCCTCCATACCTCTGTCAAATCTACATCCTCTAGGATCCAGCTTTGACCTCTGATCACTTGACCTCGCCTTGTGTAATAAAGAGTGACTCCCTGCCAACAAGTATGGTATTCAATGTAGAGACCCTGACATTTCATTGCACTCATCCTAACAACATTCCTATTCATATAGCTAATTGGAAAGGTCAATAACTTCAAATTTCCAATTACGAGGCTTTGAAAACACATTTGTTTCTTGTGCGTAGGAGTTTGGCTCCTACTAGTCAATGTTATCTCACCCTCTCCTCAGAACAATCTTCACAGTGCTTTGACTCTTCGAGCTTTCCTAGAGAAAATTAAGGGATGGAGTGTCAGCTTGGAAGTGATCTTTGCTCCATGGTGATTGCAGCTTGCTCCCTTAACTCTGACTATCATTTTGGTTCATTTCACAACAATGGTCATTGGAAAGTGCTCTATCTGGATCCCCAAATTTAGCTCACACATATTGTTGTTGGGCAACATTATCTTGACAGTTGGGCTTCCTCTTTCTATAGTAGGTCTTTGCTTCTCCCACTATAGTCATTTCCTTATTTCCTTTCAGTGATGTTCCTGTCTTAACTCTTTCTCCTAGTTTTTCACTTTCTTCATGCTAGTTGTAAAGCCCTTGCTTTTTTGTGTGATCAGGAGTTCATAAATTTTGCTCAAAATTCAAAGTTACAGGATTGGGTATAAATTTTGCTCATAATTCAAAGTTACATGATTGGGTTGAAACTAAGATGTTTGTGTATATCTCGTCTTCCTGATTCTGGCACCGTGAACGGTTCGAAAAATCGATGTCGTATGAGGAAGATATCGCGTTCTAATCGAAATTCCAAACAGGAAAATCACGACAGTTTGACCAAATTTGGCTGGGATGCACAGTCAGCAAAGAGGGTGGATGTGCAGTCAGTAAAAAGGAATATTCCTTTCCACCAAACCAATCACAGGTTGACAAGTGTCCATTTTCTATTGGTTGAATGGGTTTGGAGGAGTTGATCATAGGGTGCCACATGGCCAGCCCTAAGGCCACCACGTGTCCCCGAAACTACATTATAAAATTTTGTTGGGTCCGCAGGAATCGACCCCGAGACCTCCCGCTGGGCACACACATGGTTTACCATCTAAGCTACATGATGCTTCTTAACACCTAAGGGCACGGGTTGGTATTAACGTGTGTTGTAATGGCATTTGGGGGTTGGGAACCACCGGCGGTCCCAACCTGCCAGTGGTTCCACATTACTTTATCACATGGCACAGTTAAATGTCAACGGAAACCCCATGCGATTTACGAAACCCAACAGTCAACCCTAGTTCAAAATTTGAAACAACGGTTTAAATGTGGAGTGGATAAGCACTCTCACGGTTATGTAACTGCGGGTTTGGGGGGTGCGCATGTGGCCACCCCCAACCGCAAACTTTTAATGCTGCAGTCATTTCGGCGGACAGTTAGCGGGTGCCAAAATTGGCGACCTATGCCACTTTTAACTCCAGTTAAGTGGATTTCTCCACTTTTAGTGGAGCTTTCCTAGGTGAATTGGGAAAAAGTGTAGGAGGCCCAATTTTCGACCATTCTGAGTGAATGTATAGTTATTTTTGACTAATTGGAGCATTCTGGAGCCATTGGTGCAGAAAAAACAGCCATTAGAGCACTGTAACTACATGTAATAGCAAAATTTTTAGCATAATGAAATATGGATAAGCGATTGGGAGCTGGACCAGCAGATGTAGCCCAGGAGGGGTGAACTACTTCATCATGCCTGCTGTGTAAATTTCATGTGGTGACTTATTTCTCTGTTTTACACTATTTTTCAGTGTTATTTAAGCTTGTTTTACGCTTCTAATTCACTAAAAATCATCTACAATTCATGGACAAACACCTTAACCCTCATGCAAACTAATGAACTGATTATGCACATGTTTTTAAACTGAAAAGACACTTAGCACAGCAAAACTAATACAATCATTTCAGATCATTGTGGGTGCCCCATACTCTCTCGTCTCCTTACTTCTAGAGAAACTCCTCTCATAACCTATCCTCCTCTAGATCATTACATATTTGTCCAAACTTGTTTTTTTTAATCCCTCTATTAACATCACAATCTCATTTCAACCTTTTGGAAATTTCTTCCACTCCATTACACCTTTTGTCTATTTTCTGACAACCCCCTCCTAGGCTTTTAGCATTTTTCTTTGCCTCATGTAGTTACCATTCCCCACTAGAGATTTCGTGTCTACAGAGGTGTTTTTTACCATCGATAGTAATCTAATCGAAGCAACAAGCAAACATGGCTCAGAGTTGAAGACTCGGCAGCTCGTTTCTAGGAATTCACCCCACCCCCAATTTAGGAAGTACTCACTCGTGCCAAAAGGGAAGCATCCAATCTATGGTAGCTTCTTTTAGATGTGGAGGTAATGGTATATTTGGTTGATTGTGTGCTAGATATGAGGCACATGCGTGGGTGTTTCAACCAATACGTGCACACAATGGACCTGTATGGACACATGAAGTTCTTACTCGACAAAGTTTTAATGGATCAACATGCAAATAGAGAGGATTTTCTACTCTCCATGCAAAATTTTCATCGAAACCTTATAGACTTGGACCACCGACTAGAGCACATCAAGAAGCACCTCAACATCCCCCTACTATTGGCTACTCACACAGCAAAAACAAGGATTTGATCTAGGTTGCAATAACAAATTTGAGCCCCTCTTCCTTGTCTACTCACACTTATTATGTCTTTGGTTTATCAGTTTCATTTTTCTTTGTATTTTTCTCATGGCCTCAAAGGCCCAACTATCAGTCTATGCGTTTCATATTTTGAATATCTAGTTAATTTTTTGTTCTTTTCCTCTCTCAAACACGTTCATTTTTTGATATGGTCTGGTTTCCCAAGTGACAGGAAATCTAGACCCTTCAGCTTTTTATGTAATCTCCAAATTTTATTCCAAAAAAAGCAACTTTTTGTAACTATAGTCATAAAACCTCCTATGTTATCTAAAATTTGTCTTTCAGATCCATCACATGATTAAAATAATTGTCGATGTGTTTCGAACCATCAAATGTGGTTCATCATCAGGATGATTAAGATGATGATAAATTTAAAATCAACCCCGAAATCAAAATATGGTTCTATCAATAACACATATTCCTTTTCTTCAAGGTAAAAATTGCAACTTTTTTAAAACCATGGCCTTAAGAACTAGCACCAACAAAAATATTAAAATCAACCCCCAAATTTAAAAGTGATGTTACACATAGCACCCTTATTTCCAACACCTAAAATTGTAACATTGTTGGAACCATCACCTTAAGAAATTATGTTGTTGCAACAAAATTCTTAAAATCAATGCTCCAATCAAAAAATGTTGCTACGAGTAGCACCCTCTTATTCTCAGTTAAAAGTGCAATTTTTTTCAAAATCATGGCCTTAAAAAGTGGTATAATCACAACCAAGACATTAAAATCAAGCTCTAAATTAAAAACATGTGTGATCAATGATACCTTTTAGGTGCTTAAGAATATAAAATTTTGAAATAATGACTTTAAAACATAATACCATTGTAAATGGCATTATAAAAAAGGTGAAAAATAACAAATATAAGGGCAAAAATTAATGGAAAAATATCATGAGCTAAAAAATATATATTTTAAAATAAAATAAAATAAAAATTTAAAAATCATTATTGTGCCCTCCTTGACATCCTTTTAAAATGTATATATACCAGCCAAGATCCATCTTAACTCGGGATCTACCAAGCTCCAAGAGGGATCAAATCTCTTTTCACTCTAAAAGAGGTTTGCATCTCAAAGAGATTTGATCTCTCTCAACGCTTGGTAGATCCAGAGTTAATATTGATCTAGGCTAGTTTAAATTATCTAAAATGTTGTAATTTTGTTTTACATTTAAATTATTCTTCATTTCTTCTTTTATAATGGATTATAATTTACAAATTTGAATAGTTTGAGCTCAATTAAATTATACACTCATATTATGCACTCATATTTTTAATAATGATATTAAATTTATATATATATTAAATACTTATTATTTTTTACTTTGATCAAATTTATCTCTTATATATATATATCTGAAATGCATATTAATTTTAACTTGGATAAAATTTACCTTACAGAAAAACATTTTAAATATAATATCAATTTGCATAATTTATATATCTAACATACTTATTAATTTTTACTTGTATGAATTTTACCTCATACAATAGGATTTTAACTTTCATATCAATTTATGTGATTTATATTTAAGAAATACTTATCGTTTTTCACTTTAAGAGAATTTAACTCATACCAAAACAATTTTAACAATCAAATCAATTTACTTTGATAAAATTTTGCTCACACAAATAGGTTTCAACTATGATGTCAATTTAAGTAATTTTTGTAGGTAACAATTTAGTTTTCTAAGTATTCCAATGTCATACCACATTTCACACATAATAAGAGTTGACTATGTTTATTAAGTTTCACTTTTGGAAAATAATCTTATATGATTTTTTACATTACAAATAAAATCTAGTTTAACATTTTTAGAGGAATACAATGTTCGTAATATAATATGAAGCCAAGCAGAATTCACAAACAAATAATTTCATTTCATCACTATAGCTTACAAATTATATTGTTTAAGAATTTTCGAAGAACAAACATTTGGGCACATGTCCTCCTTTGCTGCAAGAATTTTATAATTTTTTGGTTTTTTGAATTTTGTCTTTCCTTTTATGATCGATAATATTATTTCGTATATGCTTTTTTTTGTTAAAAAAATTAATTAAGTTAAGGGGAGGCAGGAGTGGGAGGGATCCTTTACAACCCCAAGGAACATCTAGAGAAAAAATATGCGTTGGGATTGGGAGTGACCGCCAACAACAAGGTTTAGCTTTTCTCCTTCTGGAAAGGTTTGGATCTCACTATCACTCTCAGAATAAAGAGAATAAACATAATTGAGGACTCCAAATTTGTCATAATAATGTTCTCAAACGTTCATTTTATTGACAATAATACCCCATAGTTAAAATAATTAAGGATCAACTAGGGAAATTTGAGCAATACACCTTATATCATGTTCTTCGTCACTTGAACCAAGATGTCGACGAAATAGAAAATTGTGGGGTGCTCTTGGGAGTTGGTAGATATGAGCTCGACAGGAGAATCAGAGGTCACCTTCCCACTCCTTAATTAAATGGTGGACAATGCGATAATTACTCTTAGCATGGTTATCGAAGTTAGATGGATGACGAGGGGAAGCGTTCTTAGAAGGTCGGAAAGGTGGAGAATGGATAGGACGGATGGTGTCCTCCCGGATCCCTAGGACATTCCATCATATTGTTTGATGCGATTACCAAACCAGTATTTGGAGATTGTGGAGAATCCGTAATTTCAAAGAATGTGCAAGACTATGAATAGAAAGGGAAAATTAATGACGATGAAGTGTTATGCTGCAAATTCCAGTGAAATGAGTTTTCCAGATCCCTAGGACATAATGTGTATTTAATGGAATTGCAACTCAAGGATCTCCATGAGATTATAGAATGAGCGGTTTCAACGGCATCCTAGAATAAGGGGTCTATATATGGATTCATCATCCTCTTATGTGATGACTATAGTTAAAGTTTTTGTGCGAAAAATTGATAACAATGAAAGTTGGAAGGACGCAGAAATGAATGTATCAGGAGGTCACGATGGGAACACTCCCAAGGAGGACCTGGCGCAATGGAAGAGGGCCGTTTAATTCTTGTTCAATATTATTATGGGAAGACTCGAACTCATCACCCGTCGAGTGGTATTACTGGAGAAGGATCGGGTTGAGAGAATTAATGAAAAATTCAAGGTTGTGGAGGCATATTTGGAGCACAAAATTGTAAAGATGGAGACTAGACTTCTCACTGCCAATTCAAAGTTAGTCAGTGACGAAATATTCAGAGGTTAAGAAAATTATTATAGTACTTTTGTAGGAGGTTGTGGCCCAGATTCAGAGCGATGGAGGAGTCGGCGACTCTGGCGCAATTCCGAGCAGTCATGGCAAGTCTGTCATCGAGGATGGGGGGAGTCCATTCTAGGATACTATTTACGTATGATTTGTCATTAAATTTTGATATTGGGACTATATTTTTGGCTTTATGGATGGAACCATATGTTAATACTAAAGCAAGTTTTGTTCAAACGATGTAAAACGATTTTTATCATGAAATCTAGATTTTGAATACTAAGTATTTGTTATGTTTTAAAAAAATGGTTTAATTGAGCTAATGTATTAAATATTACTATTTATTTTTCATTAATTAGCTAACATATATTTTTAAATTTGTTTAATGTAATGTTACGTGACAACAACATCCTCATATATTGGGCTGAAGAGCACCTCTTAGCGCAATTAATTTACTTTTTAAACAAAAAATAGAAGAGACGCTTTTGAGCGTGGTATTACTCATGAAATGGGGAGTCGATGGTTTTCTTAGTGAAAATGGTCGATTTTAGGGTTTGCATAATACAAATGACAGTGTGGTTCTAATAGCATTAGGTGTTAGAGTAGGTGGACTATAATGATGGAGGAATATTTCCTCAAGACACTTGGAATTTTCCTTTAGTGATTTGTAATATTGAAGAGTCAAAAAAATATTATGTTGTACTAAATATTTGAATTTGGATATACAAGAGTATGCTTTTGTTGAGAGATTCCATATTCATAGGCTAGCTAAAAGTGGTTATAAGAGGGGAATTATTTGGGATCGAAATGGATCCAGTAGATTCTTGTCCATCATTAAATTTGTCTGGGAAGAAGGTTGGGATCCCAACACTGAAATCCTATTCAAGCCTTGAAGGTTACGATAAAGGAGTCAATCTATAAAAAAGAAAGCAAAAAACCATTAGGAAAAAAGGTTGGTAATATCAATCTAGTTTTAGGGCATGAGATTGGTTTGGAAATGGTTGGATTTTTGGCCTCCATAGCATTGATCATAAAATTAACGGGAAAATTGGTGTGCAAACCTTCTAGTTTGATTGTTGGAGGTTAGCTGGTTTAAATTTTTAGGATATCATCCTTGTTTTCATATACTAGTTAAGGGGTGGCTATATTTTGAATTTAGGTTAGATGGGGATGTAGATAAGATTTAAGGTCAAGTGTGGCTATAGGTGTAGTTGAATCTAGTTCTTTAGTGATGGCACCTAGGCTTTGATCCTTTAGACGAGCCATTTATACTTTATAGTATATGGGAATTGTTAATGAGCTTCTCTTTAGAGCTCTATTGTGGACATGTTTTTAATCCTATAGCTAATCACATTGGAAATTATGTTATATTGAAAATAATATTTTGGATCATGAAGATAAATTTGTAGCAAGGGTTTTGGTGGAGCATGACATTAGCAAGGGATTGGTGCCAAAAATTGATATAGTTTGGAAGTATCATCATTTTGTTTAGTCTATTGGCTATGTAAAGCTTCCATTTTGATGTAATATATGTAGGTAGATTGGACATATGTGTTCTACATGTCATGTGGTAATAGAGTTTCTGAAAACAAAGTTGTGGATCCAAAAAAATAAATGTATTTTTCCAATACATAATATAATTAGGTTATTATTGAATCCTCCATCTATGTCTATGGGATCTATTGTAATCTATGGAATTGTACAGAGTTACTGTAAGTGACCCATTCTAGTAGTAGACATACATACATTAACATATATACATGCACACACAAATTAGATAAAGGAGATATATTCTCATTTGTGTTGATTTCTACCATGTGTATTGTTTTCATCATGTGGTTTAATGCATCTATCACATGAATTTATTTTTCTCTTATGCATCAAATCTCAAATTCATATTCATTGATGAGTGCCAACCATTTAGCTTGTCTAGAATTCAGATATGGTTGTTCAAACAAATACTTTAGCCCACTTTGGTCAGTCATTAATACAAGGGTGTCAATAATAGTTCCGAGTTCTATGTCATGTGTGACATAGTGTTTCTCATTCTCATTGACCTTCCTAAATTTGTATCTAATTACATATCCATCTTGCATAAGGACTCCTCATAGCCCTTATTTTTCACACATCAGTGCACACTAAAAAATATTTGTTTAGATTTTCAATCTTCAATATCGGTGCATTTGTAAGAATATGCTTTAGTTTTCAAAATTTGTCTTCGCATTCCTTTAGCCACATAAGCTTCACTCCTTTCTTCTACAATGAAGTCATAAAATGACTAATCTTGGAGAATAATTAGATGACTATTTTATAGTATCTGACCAATCCCATGAATGATCTCACTTCAATAATTTTCCTTGGGGTGAGCCAATCGATGATGGCCTTTATCTTGTTAAGATATGTTGTGATCCCTTGTTTAGAGATGGTATGACCTAGATAGCGAATTTGTGTCTGGTATAAGTTTCACTTGTTGAACTTAGAATATAATTTATTCTCCCTCAATAGTTGTAGTATTTCCTTTCAAGTGGGTGTATCTTAGGTGGCGGGGAGGAGCCTTTGTTATCCTCCCCACTCGAGTTCTAGTCCCACTGATATTGACATGCTTGCTCATTGGGAGTCATTTCTACATGTAAGATAACTAGCTAAACTAGACATGAGTGGGTTTTCAGTGGATGTAGCGAGGATCAATCTACGGTACATTGAACAACACTAAAAAAATAGTTGTAATATTGTCTTAAGGTGTTCTTCATGATCTTCCTTAGTCTTCAAATAAATGAGTATATCATCAATTAATACTAGTATGAATATGTCCAAGTATGTTTTTCATCAAGCACATGAACATAGCCGGGGAATTAGTAAGCCCAAATGGCATCACTACAAATTCATTTTGTTTGTATTGAGTCTAAAATGTTGTCTTATGAGTATCCTTATCCTTAATCCTAAATTAGCGGTATCCTAATATCATGTCTATCATGGAGAACACAATGGATCCCGTTAATTGATAAAAATTTTTTATCAATTTATCAAAATGGGTGATTGTTCTTGATAGTCACTTTGTTCAATTGTTGGTACTCATCATATAATGTATCTTTTGAATACTTTCTCTTCTTCTTCTTATGTGAGGAAGGCTTAGAATTAGTACTTGATAGTTCGTGCAAGCTAACCATCCCTTCACTAGAAGAATACATGGGGGATATATCATTGGATGCATATGTTATTAGGTCCTTATAATACCAGTGTATTCCCATTGTTGTTATTGTTACTGTAGCCCCATACTATTATTGGTGTGCCCATGTATCCCCCATGTTGTTATTGTTGTGCCCCATGTTAGGGCCTATAATTTATAGGATCACAAGGTGATTGAATATTTTCTCTCAGTTATGTGAAATTTTAAATAATATTGCATATTGCAAATATATAAATGAAAAAATAAAGAAAAAAATGAAAAGAGGGTATTTCAAAAGAAAAAATAAAAGAAAAAAAAACAAAAACAAAAAAAGAATAAAAATGGCAATGAAAGAACCCCATGAAAAAAAATTAGAACTGAAAGTGATGCAAATTTAAATGCCACTACTTGATAGAGAGTTTTATTCTTTAGGAATAAATTGAATGTTGTGTGCATCTTGTTTAAAATGCCACAACCCTGAGTCATTGTTTAGATCATACAGTGTAATCATGGTCAAACAATTTTCATTTTTTGTTAATTAGAATAGAGAATAAGTTAGCCAAATTGTGTAATCTTGGCTAATGAAAGTTAAGTAGATGAATAATTTGATTCAATTGTTTAAGCCGAATCAATGAAAAAAATTACAAATAGGATTAGAATAGGTGTTTTTCCCCTCAAATAAAATAAAATAGGGTCCGCACATATAAATGCACCCTTGATTGGTCAAAGTTAGTCTTAGGATTAGGAGAAAGTTGAGTTTAAAAGATTCAAAAGGATAAAAGAGATTAATTTTACATTATATCCTAAGTTTAGGCTTATCAAATGTTTTTATCCTAAGTCCAGAGGCATTATTTATTTTAGCCAAATTTTTCTACCTATGTAATAAGGTTTGAAAGTGACAAAAAGGATTTTTGTCATATGTGGTTAAATTGTGCACTCATATCAGTTGTCTGATCATCGCCTTGTTAGATCAACGATTGAAAGTGCTTTTCGCACCCCCTATGCATCCTACCTTTATCAGCGTGGGGATCCAAAAATCGTTTTCATCCCCACCGATCCCACCCCTACATGCTAGTCCCTTAGCATTTCGCATCCCCCCCCCCACCCCCATCATAATCCGCTAACCACTTCGACCCCCTCTAAAATCTACCAACCCTCCATCTTTTCTTGGCAGATCTTCTCACGCACTCCCTCTACTCCTATCTCGACACCTGGCCATTCTCGTTACTCATTTATTGTTTCCAAGGATAAATTGTTTAAATTCAATAACGGCCTCGTGCCTCCAACGGGACTATGCCATCACCATAAAACCCCCTATGTGCGCAATTTTCACTCACTTTGCTCACAGATTGCTCACTCGGCCTTATTTTAAAAATTGTGTTGATAAAGTAAGCTTCCACATCCGACAAATAAACTAGTCGAGCACAGGAAAAGACATTGTTCCCACCCATAGCCAACTATCAGTAAGTCCTTGGTAATCTCCCACTATCATTTTTCATTTTCCTCAATTTGAATAGTCAACATGCCTCCTAAGAAGAAAAATAATGATGATCCAATCAACCCAATGCTCCATCCCACAGTTGATCTTGATCATATTACCCTTGCTGATAGGGATTATAAAATCACAGTGACCAAATGCGAATTCGATCTCTTCGATTCATATTGTTGGTTCGAAGACAATTTCATTGATCAAACTGATGAAATTGGACTCTGGGAGTCCAATTTACCCTTCTATATTTTTCCTCAAACCTATCATTTCCTTGACTTCATTAGGAAGTGTCATGCCTGCTATTTGCCCAACCAGAGAGAAATTTTTGCCCCAAGTGGGGAATTTTTTTTCACCATCACCCCTAAAACCATAAATCATATGATGTAGGTCCCCCAGACAGATTCTAGCACCCATTTTTTAGTAGAAGCTTTTAATGACCTGCACCAAAAATTAAATTTCTCCAAGAGGGCCAAAATTTTCGAGATTTTTCTACCTCAAAATGCCCAATTTACCAAGAAGAATCCACCTTATGCTGCATCTGTGTTTCCTGGCCAAGCCAAGAAAATTATTTATGTTCTTTCATGTCTGTTAGGATATTATTCTGATGAATGAGTAGATGAGCCAATCCTAGGATTTTTGTCAATTTTCTCTACTGATAAAAAAACCTATGTTGTGTCTAATTTTGGTCAATTTACTATTGACAACATACATGAACAATTCCTAAAGTTACCAAATGAAGGAATGTTCAAGTATGCCTCCATTATTTCCTACATGTTCATATATCATCAGGCAGACAAGTTCCCATGCTCACTGCATAAGTTAGATGACGAAGGAAACCCATACTCTATGATTTTCTGGACTTCTTTGGTGAGGAAAGATTCAGATGAGTACACCTTCAAAAATTACATAGAGTAGTTCATTCATCCAATCATGAGTTTTTTGACCAGCAACGTAGAGCCAAGAATCAGTGATGAGATTAAGAAGATTTTTCACCTAATTGAGCAAGCCAAAACAAGAGATTGGTACCTCTATCACAACTACAGAGAAATAAGAGTGTATGGGTGTGAGTTTCCACCATAAAAACTGCCTAAATACCTCCCAACGAGAGTATTTCTCTTGAATACATAATAAAAATGATTAATACTGATGAGATACATTTTGTTTTAGCCAAAAATAAGTCTCAGTTCAAAATAAAGACATTGGTTGGTCCCTTTATTTGTAACAGCAGGGCAGCTGGTGAAGAAGCAAATAAGGTCCTGAAACAAATTAATTTCACTTTGAGCTTCACATGGTCTTATGACCCATTTGGCCTAGTCTCCAAGTTAAGGGTGGAACATAAAACCACTCTTTATGTGCACACACAAAGGCCAAAGATTGAAAGGTACATGAATCAGTTGGAATGGGCAGAGAACACCTTACATGAAGCAGAAGAGCAACTCATGTCCACCTCTACTTTACAGACTCCTACTCCTCAAGAGAATACAAAGAAGAGACAAAGAGAGGAAGGATCCACTTTAGTTGCAGGGAGCTCAACAAAGGAATTTAAAATAATCTACAGAAAGAGAACTAAAAGGATTCCTAACACAAATTTGGAAACAAAAGTAGAACAACAAGCCACCATAGTCATCAAATATCCACTTTCTTCTGCACAATCAGGTATCAAATTCACAGGGTCCCCAACAGCATCATCGATGTCACAAGACCATCAAGACTAAGCCCAAACATCTGGGCTAATTCATGGAGATAAAGAGAAAATTATTTTTGACAAATACAAAGAGATGAAGCTCAAGAATGAGATCCTTAAAGGCAACACCTACACTCAATTATGGAAACAAAATGCTAGGGCTCAAAAGCAGGCTTCTATTAGCCTTTGATACAGAGAATGGAATAATGAAAATGGCATTCTCACAAGCTCATATTCCACATCCACACACAGTTTCTAGCTACAAGAATACCTCTTTTGAATTTGATACAAAGGACATTCATCTCATCGATTAGATGGAGATGCATAAGCAAACAGGAGAAATGATTTTTTCCACTTTGAATAACACTTCTATGAATTCTTCAAATTTTCAAATGTCTCTTACTAATTTTCAATCTTGGCTGAAGATTGAGAGGATTTCATCTCTGGAAAAGGACACCATAATCAAGTCATTAGAAGAACGGGTCATAAAGATGGGGTATAATCCAGAGAATGTCAAAGCAGCTGAAGAGTAATCAAGAAGAAAAATGTTGATATCACAACACTTAGAAAGTAGCTAAAGTTTCCAAAAACCAAGGACCCACAGACAAAATAAATAGGAGATTCAGAGAGCCAGAAGGAAGACATGCTCAAGTTGATCATGGAGCAAAATTCACAAATCAGAAATATGGAGACAATGATGGATAAATCAATCAAAGAAAAGGAAAAAAATGCACAGTTGGCCATGGTTCCTTTAGATGCAGTACCCCTCATAGAAATACCAACTATAGGTACTTCTACATCAATATCACCTTCAGCCCAATCCACAGATGTTGCACTCAAACTTACAAAAGAAATGGAAGATATTTCAATACAAAATGAAGAAATCTAGAAGTTGTAGGGACAGATAAAGGCCTTACAGGAACAAAAGAACATAAGTGAGGCCTCACACATGGTTGAGGCACAAAGATCCCAAATATTAATTGAAAGGATACAACAATTGGGAAAAGAGACAGGTATGGACCAAAACTTGGCCCAAGCAAAAGAGAACATATGGACAAGCATCCTTAACTCAATGAATGAAATTTGGCCTTCCATACAAATCATTTTTGAACAGAAGAAGTTGATACAAAAAGCTACAACAACCATTGAAGACATCAAAGAAAATTTGAATGATAAGCCCTTTGAAGCCACTAATATTATCAAATTCCTGAATTCTGAGAATAAATATGAGTTGGAGGAAGTAGGAATTGAAGACAAAACAAAAACAATACTTGAGGTCAAGAAGCTTTTGACCAAAAAGAAACTCATCCTACAGCTAGAACAAAAATGTCAGGGGTTGGAAATTGGTGTCAACGGGTTTGAAGTGTTGAAAAAAAGGGATTTCCCAATTTATTTGTGATAAATGATAAATTGATCACTCATGAGGACTACAACAAGAAATTGAAATATGTGGCCAAAGACAGCTCTAATTTTGCAGGTATAATAGGAAGCATAACAGGAAAACCATTTCTTGAGATGTTGGAGAATGATTTAACCATACATCATGAGGTAAATCATATTTTTGTCATCAAGCCTACTTTTGCCAAGTCCACTAAATTAGATGAGGTCTACAAGAGGGTGACTAAGATGTCTATTCTGAATAAAGAAAGGTGGGATAAGTTATGTGAGTTAATAGATTAGGTGAGTAACTCTATCTTTAGCCAAAGGATTAACAACGCAGAAAGGACCAAAGTGACAAATCAGCAACAACTTCCTTCAAATTAGGGCCAGCTTTCGAACAGTTCAAACTTGCCCTATTAGTTTGTAATAAGAGTTAAAATGTGTTTTAGATTTTCCTATAATATATCCTTATCAGTTACGACAGGACCTTTTGTAAGTAATTGTATAAATACTTCAGATTTCAAAGTATTGAGGGTTGATTTTTGCATTCCAGAATCTATTGTACTTTTCCATTTGATGGTTTGATCAGTAATAAAAGGACTATTTCACAGGATTCATGTGTTGGACTATTTGGTGAAGTGCTTCTCAATGTCTATGTGTTTATTTCTTTGTTTCCATACTTATGTGTTCTTAAATCCGAATTATTTTATAGAAATTTGATGAACATAATTTGTTGAAAGATAGATTCTTATTCTGGTTGTAGATAATTTAAATGTTTTCTCTGATATTAAGTCAAAGAATTCTTAACTGCTCTTTTTCTTAATTGAACCTATTTTATTTCTCTTCCATTACATTTCATTTAAATATGAAATATTAGTTAGTTCAACTACCTTAACCTGTGAAAAGCCTTTGAAAATCTAAGACAGATCCATGCTAAGCTGTAGACTTCATATCCCAATGGAATTTTAGGCATTTAATCAACCAAACTAATTAAAAAAAATCTCAAACAATCAAACAAATAATTGAGCATTCATAGCTAGCCTGATATCATAAATACAACAAAGTTAAATCTAAGAGAGAGATCCCTCTCTAAGTTTAGGAAGGCTAGATCCTAAACTCCAAAGTGATTTTGTGGTTACCTCTGTGGTTTCTTCAACAACCTTGGAAATTACAGAGTGATAACACCCCATAGAAGCCCACTATTGTTAATTTTGTGCCCTTACATTATTATTGTTATGTAGGCTCTGATTATATCGTGACCCCTCAGACTTGTATATATACCAAGGAGGTCTTATCATTTTTATCATCCAAGAATTATTCATTTACATAATGTAAAGGAGGTGTCCCCCTCGAAGAGGATAGTTTTTAAGTCATTGATCTATATTTTCTTCTATTCTTTGAGATGGTTTCATAACATTTGGTATCAGAGCTTTGGATTCTAGGGTTTCGCTTCTTCAAACAGGACATCTTGGAATTTTTGCAATAATTTCTTTTATACAAGGATTTAAAATATGAAATTGCAACCACTTGGAGCCAAAATATTGGTGAAATTTGTGTACTAATTTCATATCTTGGTTCGCTATATTTTCGGCAATATGATCTGAGGAATTTAGGGTTTTTGCAAGTTCCATAATTCCATCTTAAACATGTGACCTGGGGAAAATATTCATAACTTTCTCTCTCATAATCGGATTGGAATTTTGTAAAAATTTATTGAAAGTGCACGAAGTGTAGTTTTTTTGATATAATTTTCAGGGCCAAAGGTAGAAACAGTGACATGTGGCACTCTATAAAATTTCACTCTACTGAAGTATACTATAATCAGGACATCGTGGGAGATTGGGCTTAACTCTTTCTTGAAGAATCCAATATCATCCTGAGCTATGGTGTTGGAAGGAAGTCTCAGAGGGATTCCATAAGATGAAGTTTCAGATCTTGGAGATCCAAAATTATAGAGATATAAAAGTTTCAAAATCGAGCTCCTAAAAAGAAAGAAAAATGTGTGGATTTTTTTTAAATTTTTCATAAATGTTGCTTGAAAAATAAATTTGAAGTGATTCAAATGGAATAGTGAGGCACAGATATCATTGTTTTATTCCAAAATGCCTTGAAACAAAAAAATGGACACACCTAGTAAGTAACCAGAAATCTCTTCTATGACACATGAAAAAGAGGAAGAAATGCAACATGATATATCAAATTTACAAGACCAAGCGCAAAAAATTTGCTCTCGCAAAAAGTAACAAAAAATGAATTGGAAGCCATGATGAATGTTAAGATAGATGGTATAAAAAGGGACATGGGATTTTTTAATGTTGGTTTAAAATCATACATGGAAGCAATGATGAATGTCAAGATAGATGGGTTTAAGGAAGTTTTGGAAAATTTTCTAGAAGAAAGGCTTCCCCGTGGTGACAAGGTAATCCATTAAAATCGTGATGAAGACAAAATAAATATGAATTATTATTTTATATACTCAAGTGTTGGTTTGAAACACCACATTCCAAATATCGATATGAGGAAGTTTGATGGCAAGGATCTGGTAACATAGATACTACGGAAGGAACAATATTTTGATCTCCATGATGTGCAACACACACAAAAGGTGAGCATTGCATATTTATATTTAGAACCAAATTAGTTTGTATGATATTGATGGATTTGTTCTCATAAACCACTTTACACTTGGCTAAATTTTATGAAGGAAATGATAGCACATTATGAGGATACAAAGAACTACACCTTCTTTAGCCATTTGATAAATCTCAAACAAAAGGGTTCAATAGTGGAGCACATTGAGGACTTCCAAAAATTGAATAACATGGTAACTGATATTCCAAAGGAGCATAGGATTGATGTCTTCATAGGGAATTTGACGGATAACATCCAACGTGAGGTTTTCCTTTGGGAACCTGATTCATTGAAGAAGGCATTTAGGGTGGCAAGAAAAGTTGAAAGCAAAATTATGGCAACAAGGAAGTATACCACTCACAACTATAAATATGGAGATCTTGCTGCTCCTAGCCCTCCACAACCTACGAGGTTGATGCCACCAAAATTGGAGGAAAAAAGAGTAAAAGGGATTTTTTACAGTTTTGATAAAAAATACACTAAATGTCATAAGTGTGCTGAGAAGAAATTATTATACATAGATTGTGAAGAGGAGTAATAAAAGGAACAAAAAACATCAAAACAAGAGGATATACACCAGGAACCAACCCCAGAGAAAGAATAAACAAATCCGACCATATATTTCATTGCATTGGTAGGAATTACCACTCCTCAAAATCTCAAGATAGAAGGATATATCAAGAAGAAAAAGGTAATGGTGTTGATTGATTCAGGTAGCACTCATAATTTTATTCATTGTAAGATAGCTAAGGAATTGAATTGCTTCCTATATACAACACTAGAGTGTCATGTGATGGTTGCAAATGGAGGAACTGTAAATTTCTCTGGAAAGTGCCATAATGTCAAGCTAACCATGGGGGGGTATGTATTGAATATTCTGATGCTTTCCATTCCAATGAGTGGTGTTGATGTTGCATTAGGAGTCCAATGGTTACAATATTTGGGGATGATATATTTTAATTTTCAAGAAATTTTCTTGAAATTTTTTTTGAAAGGAAAGGAAGTTGAATTAATGGGTATCGTAGGAAAACCAAGAAAGATAATTAGCTTTAATGGAATGACAAATCTTCTGAATAAAGAACAATGGGATGTAATTACACAAGTATTCTCACTAAAGGTTCAAACATAAAAATGATATATTTCTCCATATCTCGAAAAACTCTTGGAAAATCATTCCAAGGTATTTGAGATTCCCAAAGGCCTCCCACATATTCGTGACCATGATCATGCTATTCATTTGATTCTAGGAAGTGTTCCTCCAAATATCAGACCTTATAGATATATCTAAACCCAAAATATTGAAATTGAACATATGGTTTCAAAAATGCTAGAGGCTGGTATAAATACACTTATTCAAATTTATTTCCCTGCTCTTGTAGTATTAGTGCACAAGAATGATGGATCATGGTGTATGTCATTGGATTATAGGGAGCTCAACAACCTCATTATTAAAGATAAATTTCATATTATTTTCATTGATGAATTGTTGGATGAATTGCATGGATAAATTTACTTCACCAAGTTGGATCTTCGTTTAGAATATCATCAAATTAGAATGAAGACTGAAGACATTCCAAAAATAGTAGTCAAAACTCATGAGGGTCATTATGAATTTTTGGTCATGCCTTTTGGACATGCTAATGCACCTTCGACATTTCAAGGTTTGATGAATTCCATTTCAAACCCTTCCTTAGAAAATTTATGCTAGTATTTTTTTATGATATACTAATCTACAGCAAATCTTGGAAGGATCGTGTTCAACACCTTGACAAGGTGCTCAAACTATTGGAGGATAAACAATTATATGCAAAAATCTCCAAATGTTTCTTTGGAGCACATGAGGTGTAATATTTCAGTCATATTGTATCTCATGATGGTGTTAAAGTAGACCCTAAAAAAATTAAATCCATTAAGAAATGTAAAATCCCCACAACCATAAAGCATCTTCGAGGATTTCTTAGGTCGACAGGGTATTATTGCAAGTTTTTTAACAATTATGGGAGAATAGCAACACCTCTAACAACATTACTGAAGAAATATGCATTTTATTGGACTACAGAAGAAACTAAGGCATTTTAACATCTTAAAGAGGCAATGTGTTAAGCACTGGTCTTAGCTACACCTGACTTCACAAAGAACTTTATTGTGGAATGTGATGCCTCGGGAAATGGAATTGGTGTTGCTTTAGTTCAAGAAGGAAGACTCATTGCTTTGAAATTCGTCCAATCAAAGGAAAGTATTTTCACAAACCTATTTATGAGAAGGAAATGTTGGCAATAATCCATGCACTAAAGCAATGGATACCTTACCTAATGGGAAGACACTTCAAGGTAAAAAAATATCATGATAGTCTTAAATATTTTTTGGAACAAAGATTATCTTCAAAAGAGAAGCAAAAATGGGTCACAAATATGTTGAGTTATGACTTTGAAATCATCTACAAAAAAAGGAAGAAAAATGTTGTTGTCAAGAAAGGATGAGGATGTGGAAGCATTGCTTTGTGTAATTTATATTATCCAACCTGATTGGATAACTGAACCAAGGGATAAATGGAAGAATGACAAAGAGGTTTGGACACTCATTCAAAAGTTGCAGCAAGATCCCAGTACATCTGATACATTTAGCTGGAAAAATTATTCATTATGGTACAAAGATCGCTTATATCTTTGTAATAATTCCCAACTCAAGCAAAATATTCTTTTGGAATTGCACACCTCCCCCTTAGGAGGGCACTCAAGATTTTAAAAACTTACCACATGGTCAAGAAGGAGTTTTGGGTGGCCTTAAATCTGATATTCAAAAGTTTGTGGCAGAATGTATGGTTTGCCAACAAAATAAAGTTGAAACAATTAAGACTTTGGGTCTGTTACAACTTTTAGCGATTCAAAGTGAGCATTGGGAGGAGTTATCAATGGTTTTTTCACAATTTTACCCAAGTCTAAAGGAAAGAATGTCATCATGGTGGTAGTTGATAGAATTACCAAGAATGCACATTTTTATGCAATATTTCATCCTTTTAAAGCCAGTACAGTTGCTACTGTATTTATGGAAACAATTCAAAATCTACATGAAAATCCAAATATTATTGTAAGTGACAGAGATCTCATTTTCACTGGAATTTTTAGACGAAATAATTTTCTTGTCTTTCTACTCAATTAGCTCATAGCTCATCTTATCATCCTCAATTTGAGGGGAAAACTGAGATATTGAACAAATGTTTGGAAGGATATCTTCGTTACTTTGTATCTATTAAACAGACACAATTGGTCAAGTGGTTACCTCTAGCTGAATGGTGGTATAACACTTACTTCCATACGATCACAAAAATAACTCCATTTATGTCACTTTATGGATATCATCCACCATCCATCACATCATATTTAAGAGAAAATTCTAATGTTCAAGCAGTGGAAGATCACATCGAGGATCAAAAACAAGTTCTCCAACTCTTAAAGGATAACCTCACTCTAGCACAAAATCGAATGACACAATAGGCAAATCAACATCATAGTGAAAGAAGTTTTGATGTAGGTGATTGGGTTTTTCTATAGCTACAAAAATACAAACAAATGTCCCTTAAGCAAGCTAATAAGGATAATAAATTATCACCCAAGTACTATGGTCCTTACAAGGTGTTGCAAAAGATTGGTACTATGGCATACAAATTGGAGTTGCATGCATATTCCCGAGTACATCTAGTTTTCCATGTTTCATGCTTAAAGAAGGTTATCTATGACAAGCTGCCAGTTCAAATAGTGTTGTGAGAACTTGATGAAGAAGGAAAAATCATATTTGAGCCTGAAAGATTCCACATGGGAGGATGAGAATTTTATAGAGAAGCATCCGAAACTACTCAAGCATTGAGGACAACACTTTTTTGAAGGAGAGGGGCATGTTATATCCCTATAATACTAGTGTATTCCCCTTATTTTTATTGTTAGTGTAGCCCCCTATTGTTATTGGTGTGCCCATGTATCCCCCATGTTGTTATTTTTGAGCCCCGTAGAAGCCAACTATTCTTATTTTTGTGTCATTATAGTATTATTGTTATGTAGGCTCTGATTATATTGTGATCCCTTGGACTCATATATATACCAAGGAGGTCTTAACATTTGAATCATCCAATAATTTTTCAATTATGTAATGTAAAGGAGGCTCCCCCTCGAAGAGGAAAATTTTTAAGTCGTTGATCTATCTTTTCTTATGTTCTTTGAGTTGGTTGCATAACATATGTTGTCTTATTTAGGTGCCTTTCTCTAGGGGTACTTTTTCCTTTGTTTTTGGTAATTGTCCCGTGTTTTTGAATATTTGACAAGATCTGCAATCTCCTGTGGGACTTCTTTTAGTGTTGCTACAAAATGTTCCTTGTTGCAATTGCTCTTGGTTTTCAAATATAATTTGTAATAGCGTGAAAATCACTTCTACTTGCCTTCCCTAATCTTGAATTATCCTTTCATTGTATTCCCTGCATATTTGAAGCCCCACCTTTAGACTCCTCCATCATTTCTGCTAGATTTATAGTTGTTTCCACAATCCTCCCTTCTCCAAATTCATCACATCTGACAAGTGAGGTTTCTTCTAGAGGGAATTATACCATACAGTTGAACATTCCCTTTATTTCTATTCGTAACAAGTATTATTATGTGCCAAAACAACACATGGTTGTTATTTTTAAGAAAATAACAAAATTTAATCATATCTAGTTGTCTTGGTTACACCTACATTGACCCAAGCTAGTTTGAAATTGATGTTATGTCGTTGCAACACATTAAATGGGTTAGAATTGTTAGTCATCAGTAATTTTTACCTATTTAGATGATTAAATTATTTGTCCTGGATTTCTAGAAACAAAATTCAAGAATCATGTGAGTTCTAGAAATCTCCTAAAAAAGAAATTTTTCACTATCTCGTTTCTCTGTCAAGCATGGCCAATCTATCACCCAGATAAGACCAAATCCTGGACTAATGTCCCTCACTCTCACTATGTTTTCCACCTCTGCCTATAACGCTCTATCTCTGTTTGGCTAAGCCCTCTATTTTCACACCTTGATTCGCCAAGTAAACCAATTTTTTTCCCCTACTCACCAAGTGCCTCAAGCAATGGTGGTTTCAAAACTCCCTTTCTAAAGCCCTTTAAAGTAAAACAAGGTTTTGTAGTTATCTAGGATGGTAGTGCATAATAGAGTGTCAAAATACTATCTCCTCATCCAAACCCTGATTCAAGATTTTCAGTCAAAAACCTATTCCAAGGACATTACAATGAGTCAAATAGGGTCACCTAGGTTATGCACTATCTGTTTCTAAATTCAACATTTCCACAGGTATTCAAAGGTGAAGTCAAGAGAACACAAGGATGAGGCTTATCATTGTCCAAATAATATCAAAGACCTCCAAAAGTATCCTCTTGATCAAGCAATGAGCCTGTTAAGGAACAATTTACCATGTCCAAGAATTTCTGCAGAAATGCTTTGTAAATGGTCAAAAACATAACAGAGGCAAAGAAGGAGACCTAAAAATCTCATAAAGGCATTCACAGCTAGTAGTAAGATACACAGGCTTAATTTTACAAGGAATATCATGATCTCATGATAGATTGTTATGAAGTGTTGCCCATCAAAAGGTCCATGCAGGTCCTAAAAGACAGTGGCACATAAGCAACACTGTGCATCAATCAAAAAGATCATTAAAAAAAAAATTGGCCTCAAGCATGAATCTTGTAGAGGGACAACTGCTGTTTGCTCACATTCCTGCAAAGAAGACCAAAAATCCATCAGATTATCCATGAGGTAAGGTAAAACAGGAGGATCATCATAAGAGGACCATTCATAGCAAGAAGAAAGCAGCAGGTATGTGTTTAATGGGAATCATGATGTATGACTGTTTTTACCAAGAAATAGAGCAATACTAGGGTTAAAAAGGAAAAATAACACCTCAACCCTCAAAATGATCATTGAAGGCTTTTTAGACATAAGTGATGAGTTTAATAAATGTTTCTTTGAGAACTTAGAAGACAACCCTATTTGCTTTTTTCTAAACATCCCTAAAAACTCATAAGTTTGGGAAGATGGACAAAGAGGGTAAAAATAGTGACAAAGAAACCTCCTTCATCACAGCAGATGGTTTCAAGGGTTTTCAAACTACCTTCTAAAGTTTGGCAGACAAGCACTATACTCCACTACACCAAAGGCAGAAAGATGATGAAGAGTATCAGCAAGAAGAGACAAGAAATGTCAGTTCAAAGGTCTCTTTTCTCAACACGTTTTTCTCCATCTCAGTTATGACCCGAGGCCACCCGGAAGGTGATGCACTCCCCGCCATGGTATTTAAAGTCGAATTCAAGGACCCGAGCCGCCCGACCATCAAAGGTTACGCTCCCATAGATTTGAACCCAGGTCAGGAAAGTTCACAAAATAATTCGATACGTATTGGGGCCGCGCTCCTCCAATGGTATTTAACGTTCAAACAGCGCTGACCCGAGCCCCCCGACCACCGGGGCACACCCCGCCATAGTTTTGTCCTGCAATGGCTACTTTAGGCCCGCCAATGGAGTTGTGTTGCGCCGCCATAGTTTTGGTACTCTCTACACACCCCCACGTTCGTGGGTACCCCGACTACGACAAGCTTTTGAACTATTTTCCTGCTGTGGACGCATTTTGAAGAGGTATTTTGAACTCTTCCTACATATGCATGTTCTTCTAAAGATAAGGTCTCAAATAAAATTTAAATTTGGTTTAGAAAAGGCAATGAAATCCTAAAAGATAACAATTGACCTACTCACTGGTGGGCCTTGACCTGTCTAGAAAACTTCACCATATCATTCACCATTGTCACATCATTACACAAGCAGTGCCCATTCTCTTTAAAGATTTTGAGGAAGAGGTAAAAAAACAAAATGTCTGAAGAAGAGAATGTTGACATTGATGAGACAACTCAAAGACCTAAAAAGCAGCAAAGGAAGGGAGGGATTCCAAATAGGTTTGAACCTATAAGCACTGAAGATTTGATAACCTCCCCTACTATTTTTTCCTATTTTCAAGAGTTTGGATGCTGTGAATTCTGTAAAAAGTTACAAAAGATCCAGAGTCACCCTCAGTTTACCAAGCTCTTTACCTTAAACCTTCATAAACATCAAGTACACCTAGCCGGGGTAAAATTTGAGTTGACCGCCTATGCCATTTCTAGGGCCACTGGAATGCCTTGCATAGGAGAAAGGTGGTTCAAACAAATTCATCTTGACTTAAGCCACTATCACCCATTCTTGAAACCAAGTTGTCAAGCTGACTGTAAAACTATGTTCCCCTTCTCTCATCTATTGGACAGATATGCTCTCCTAATGAAGATCATCATGAAATACTTCACCTGTGAGGGTAGGTTCTCCAGAGTATATTCCTACCACATAATACTCCTCATGCATTTCACTAGAACCAATCTACTACACATGCCCTACTACCTTTGCAAAAGTATTGAGAAAATGTCTTCCATCATGCAAAAAATGCCTCCAACCCAGAAAAATTCAAGCCTTTTTCATCATTCCCTCATCAAAGTGATTGTCTCACACCAACTAGAACAACAAGGCATTCCTTGGGAGGTTTTCATCGCCCATGATGATTTCACAACTCCACAGCCCATCCCTCTGTAAATTCTGCCATCATCATCTCGAAATCCTGCTCACACACCTCCATCACCCTCCACTGACCTTGGTTCATCTTCTTCACATGAATCATTTCATCAAATAGACCTTCCTCATTCACCTTCCCCTAAGAAATTAGAAAATGAAGAAAGTAGTGATGGCCAAAAAGAAAGCAGTGATGGCCAAAAGGAAAGCAATGAGGGAGAGGATGATGAAAATGAAGAAAATAGTGAAGAAGAGGAAGATGACAAAGAGGACAATAAAAATGAAGAAAGCAGTAATGACCAAGAAGAAAATAGTGAGGGATAGGATGATGAAAATGAAGAAAAAAGTGAAGAAGAGGAAGGTTGAAGAAAGGGAGATAGCCAAGAATAAATTAATAAAGGCATTAACAAAGATGAGTGTGTTGATAAAGAAGAAAACAGAGTTGAAATTAGTAAGTCCCATAATGAGCAAAAGAGCCAAAATAGTGGGTCTTATAATGAAGAAAATGACACTGAGAATACATATGAAGACAGTGGGGAGGAGGCATATGAAAGCAATGAAGAAAAAAAAATGACAATGACAAGAATGGAAAAGGCAGCCAAGAAACAAAGTTTGAAGTTGTTTTCAGTAGGCAAGAAAATGATGACAAAGGGCCAAGTAATGAAGATAATGAGTAGGGAAGTGAAGGAGAGATCAGCCAAAGGAACTCACCTAGTGAAGAAAGAAATGAACCTCACCGTGATAGGAAGACTAATGAAGGTGCCCAAGACAATAACCTTACAAAGAGTGCAAACAGTGATACAAAGGATGAAATTGACAGTGAATACAGTGGTTCAAAAGATGAAGAAGAGGACAGTCATGGAAATGAAGATGTGCCAAACAATGATCAAGGCACCTCTAGCATTGCAAAAATAGAGGATGACAGTCCTAAGGGTCTTGACAGTGATGATGACATAAAAGATAGTGAGGATGCTTATCAAAAGGGCAGCCAAGAACAAGGTAAGGAAGTTTCACACACAAAGGTCATCCATGAGGAGAAAAACAGTCCTAAGGTCACTAGTGATCAAGCTTTGCAAGTGAAACTTGTTGCACCTTTCACCATTACCTATCAAAGAGGAGAGAGGCATGTGTTTGCTGCCTCCAAAGGGCAAGGGGCCATGCACTCCTCCTCAACTCAAATGAAAGACAAAGTTAAACAACAAGTGAAAGAGGAAGAAGACAGTCATGTGGAAGAAAGAGAATTTGATCTCATTCACATAGACAGTGATGAGGAAAATGAGACAAGAATAGTAAACTCTCTTCTACAAGACCAGAATGCACAGATCAAAGACTTGGAAGTTGAGTTAGAAAGGACAAAGGATCTCATTGACTTCTTGCAGATGAAAAACAAACAAATGAGTGGAGCGCTCAAATATCGGAAAGAGGCTCAAAGGTCACAAGTGCAGTTGGAGGAATACATGGGCGCTTATGAGGAGGATAGTGGTGAAGAAGGCCAAAATAGAAAGAGACCTAAGACTATGGGTCTTAGGAAAGCATTGGAAAAGGAGAGAGAGGAAGAATCAGCCCAAGCACGACAATTTCCCCTCACCGAACTCCTTGCCATGGAAATTGAGCATAATAGGGAATCATGGCTTGAAAGGGCCAACCTACATCTAGAGGCCAAACTGGAGAAGGCCAACAAAGACTTGAGCTTGCAACGGAGAATGATTGAGCACTATAAACAAAGAAACCACTTTGCAAGGAAAAAGCTCAAAACTGCCCAAAATGAGGGCTCGGCACCAAATGATGAAAAGGATGAAGATAGTCTTGGTATTTTGGCCCAAGCTTCTCTACAGGTCTCCAGGGACCCATGAGGCACCTACGTACCAATTTTGAGAGAAATTGAACAAGTTTGTGTCTTTTGCAAATTTTGAGACTAGGAGTGCAGCACACCCTGTGCTGCGCTTTTTCCCAGGGCATATTCAGGAGGATCAACTTACATTTTTGGATTCCCAATCATTAGAGGAGTATGCTCACCAATTTTTAGCTCAATTGGAGTTGTTTTGACCCGTCCAAAAGGTCGAAAACACTCATTTTTCACCTTTCTGCCCACTTTTCTGAGCATGTGTTGTGCTCCTGGCAGTCTTGGAATTTTGAATTTGTTTGACAACTTGAAAAGGTCAGATTGAAGAAATTAAGGCATTTTTGGAAAGTAGAATTCAATGGCTTTCCAATGACCCATCACAGAGCCTTTTCTGACATCGGTAAGTCCTCCAAAAGACTGCTGCAAAAAGGCCTATTTCTGTATTGTGCTCCTAGCATAATTTTAATTTTTGACACAGTGTGTTGCGCTCCTGTAGATGACTGGGCAGAATGTGCATTTGTCAAGTTTTCACATGCTTTTCGGAGCCTAAAAGTCAATTTAATTTCTATTATTGGCCGGAAAAGATATTTGTTAGATATTTTTGTGCGTTGGGCCTTACAAGGCCTCAAGGACAACTTAGGATATTTCTTGTTGGCCAATAGGCTTCTAGATAATCTCTTTGGTTTTCCTCCTCCATGTTTATTATATATTGCATGAGGATTCATTGTAAACAGTTGGGAACTTGATGTGTTTAAGAGAAATACATGGTTTTATGAGCTTGGAGAAGAAATTGGTTTTGTGAATTGGATGAATGGCTTGTTTGGCTTGATGATGAAGAAGATTTTTTGTAGGATTCCATAGCTTGGTGAATGGTGATGTTTTCTTAACTTGTTAACGTTTTCTTGTCCTCATTTTGTTTCATTCTTCTTGGTTGCTATAGATCAAAAAAGTATAAGTTGAGACATGCTCGTGGAATCACCTCAAACCTCCTGTTTTTTATAGCTTTGATGTTTTCCTCTTTTGGCCACCTTAAGGAATTATTGACTGCTCCTTAGGTCCACCAAAACTTGTTATTGTTTCATAATGGTTAGTATGATAGCTTACAAGTATGATTCATGGTATTCCCTGCTTATTTGAAGTTTTCAAAACCCTATCTTGAAGCTTTTTCTGTGGAATATTGATTGATTAGGTTAAGTCAAAGAGGTCTCATTCGATCTTGCCCTTTGCCCATGCTTACCAACTTGTTTCAAAGTTCCCAATAGCTTGATATATTTTTTTTAGGAGTTCCCTCTCCATATATTGAGTTATTTGTTTATCTTATGTGTTTTCCCAAAAGCTGAAGGTGAATTTCTAAAGTTAGGAGTTCTAATGCTTCTATGTTTCACTAGAATGTTCATCTTACATGTTTATTAGTTTGAGTATTGTTCATATAGATTAATGTTTTTCCCTACCTCGTGAGTTGTTGCTTCAAACTATAGATGTTTAAGACCTCCTAGTTTTTCCCAAACTTAATGTTCATTACACCCCATAAATCACCTAAAGGATCCATTAACCTTGCTAAATCGGCCCTACTATACACTTTGTTTCATCATTTAGACACCCTTGACTTCATTTGACTCCATAGCCCCATTGATTTTATAATCTCTCACTCCACCTTCCTACTTGATCATCTTACCCCAACCCAAAATAAACAAACAAAACTGCACTTAACAACTAGCCTAAAATCAATCATCCAAAGCGAATAAGTTCACATCCTTCGCATAATAGAGAGAGCCCTCTCTGAGTCCAGGAAGGATAGGTCCTAGGACTCCAAAGACTGGTCTGATGTTACTTGACATTTGGTCTACCAATCTGCCAAATTACTGGACACTAACATAATGGCGATCACGGTGGGACCTTCTGAGTTTATAATTTCCTAAATACCTTTTAAACACTCTTTAGTCCCTTAGTTTGACTTAGGAAATCCAATGAATCTGCCACCTCATCGCCACACTAACATAATGGCGATCACGGTGGGACCTTCTGAGTTCATAAAAATCTAAATACCCTTTAGGACTCCAGAATCCCTTCATCAAATAGTATCCTATGATTTATAGCTACCTCATCACTATCACTAACACTATGGTGATCATGATGCAACCTCTGATGTCAGTGATAATCTATGTATCCCTCAGGACTTCAAAAACCTTCGTCAAATCATAGAGAAACTTAACTGATAGCCTAAGAGTAGAATCTAGATTTTTCACCATCTTAGCAAAATGATGACTCGGCTATAGGACACTCTTACATACCTTAAGGGTTGCATATAGAAACTCAGAAAACCCAAAAAAATTTCTAGATTGGATTTTTGTCAATATTGGTGGTGGGCCATAGACACATTTCTTCAAAACAACTAAAAATATCCACCTGGCGACTCCGCTAGCCTCTAGTAGGCCTTCTAACTTTACTAGTGTCCCTAGACTCTTATAGGATTGTGCCGAATCAACCCTGGGAAGTCTAAAATCCTAGTCACACACTGTGTGAGTTTAGCAAACATAAAAGAGGTAAAATTTTCAAAGAAGTTCAAAAAAAATTCAGCCTCTCTACATTTTTTAATGTGAAATCTGGCTTCTCAGAGAATTAACACCAGATCTCACCCGGACCCAAACCCCCTACCATATTTGATGACCCAGACAATATTTTGTGGCAAATTTCTAAATCTGAACATTCAACTATTGTTAGGACCATTCATAGATCCCCCTGGGAATGCATTGAGCAATCCCAATCATGCTGATGGTGGACAAAAAAGTTCAAACCTTCCACCTGGCGACTCCACAACCCTCAATAGACCAAAAGACTCCACTGGTAGAGAACTCTAGACTGGTTGAAAAGATTCAGTAACCCTTTCTGATTTACAACATGGATCCAAGGATACAAAGGATATATGCTCCAATGAGTAGAGATCATATCCCTAGATTCCCACACAAAATGCCTGAAATAAATTGGATGAAAAACTTACCTATCTTTCGAGATGAAAAATTTGATGACCCTTTCTTACATCTCATCAAATTTCATATACACATATGGAGGTTAAAAGTTGAATGGCATGAAGACTGCCTCATGAAAATGTTTATGGTAACATTAGAAGGTAAGGCAAGAAATTGGTATGAATGGCTAGGACCTGGCATCTTGTTTTCTTTGAAGGATTTCCACAAGGTATTTTACAAACACTATATAGGGTATTTTCCATCTCTATCATTAGCTGGAAATTGTTGTGATCAATCTGAAGACCTTCTACAATACCTTGTGAACATTGATAAAGATTTATGAAATTGGCATCTTGAATATTTATTAGAAGAACTCCATGCATTTCATTCTCAAGGTAGCTATCAAGACAGCCTAGAGGAGTTAGTTGAGGAAGAACCCAATCAAGAAATAGAGGAAAACCCACAGGATCTCTCTAAAGGAAAAAGTGATGGTTCACCATCTCTTCTAGGTGAGGCTCAAGAAGACATTCAACCTCAAAACTAGCCTTCACAAGAGAAAGAGAACTGTTGTAGTATTATCCAGAGGGAGAGAAAAATGCCTCCTTCTTTAACTGAAGAGGCAATAAATCAGATGATAAACACACAGCCGGCCTCTAAACCTTCATGTGAACAAAAAATTTATGTTCCTCCTCCTACTAATGCCATCTACCATAAATCAGAGAGTAAACATGTAGATCAGTTCAAAGAAGAACAAACTGGTAACCCAATACGTTTGATTGGTGAAATTATTTATGTTGATGATTCTCCAAATTTTGATAAATCTAATGATGATGATGTTCTCCAAACAGAAGCTAACCTTGCATAGCCATCAGCAGTTGATTTGTGGGATGAAGTTCACTATCATCAGATTGAAAGCAGTAATCAGCTAAGACAGGTCACCTATGACACTGATGAGGAAAGCCTTGAAATTTTAGAAGTAAGTGAAGAGTCTCTGAATCTTTGATCTACTTCACTTCATTCCATTAGAAATAGTTTTCATGTGATTAGAAATCAGCAGTCTTTCAGTTTTGATGATGAGGTTGGGAAAGCTAATGAGTTTTTTGAACCAGTTGTCAATAAGAAGCCTTCTCTCGAAATGGTTGAGGAAATCATTTATGACATAGAACTTTCCTCAGCTCCAGATAAGCAGTCACCAAGTCCCATTTAATTTCCAATTGTAGATAAAGGCTTGGAAGTTGATAATCACATGAGAGTTGTTTAGTTGCCTTCTCAAGAGGATTTACTGCCAAAGAGTATCCCTGCTCATCAACATGATGACTTTCACACAGATTTCAGCTCACTCAATCAGAACATACCAAGTATGCTAGAAGACAACATTGCAATCTATGATGAGTCCACCAGTTTAGATGATCATGAGGAAGAGGAAGAGTTTCTTTCCCAAAAGAGTCCTAAGCTCAACCAAGTGGAGGAAGAAGCAGTGTTGGGTCAAACTTATTTTCCAAATCTCCAGGTATTGTCTCATGATCCCTTTGTTGATTTGTTAGAGACTTTTGAAGAGGAAGTAAAACATGTCAAGATCAGTTTGATGCAAGGTTTAAATAAAATTTTAGGCACTACAGTTCAAGCACAAGTGAGGTGCAAGTGGCCTTTTGATTTCTTCAAAACACTCAAAGAGCTAAACCAAGATCCCTCATGGAATCATCTGCTTGATTGGTTGTATTGGAAAAGAGATTTCACCAGCTGAATGTATATATTGTATAAGTTAGATTAGGATAGATAGGCAAGAAAATAAGCTCAGCACTATGAGCATATTTCTACCTTTAGTTTTAGATTTTTTTGACCAAAAAGAGAAAAAAAGTAAAAAATAAAGAAAAAATGAAAAAGAGGGCAGATTTGAAAAGCAGTTACAGCCCCATACCCAAAAAATAGTGATACTGAAAGTGTGCAAGCCTAAATGCCACTACTTGTTCTGAAATAAGTTCTTGATCAGTCATTTAGCCTAATCATGGCTGAACATGTTTTCAATTTATTGTTGATAAGTTACTGAAAGAATGTTGGTCAAATCATTGAAGCTTGACTTGTCGAAGAAAACAGATTAGGAAAGAAAGATACTGGTTCCACATGCTTAACTCTGAACCAAAGAGAAGTATAGGGATGCTTAGCAAATGATGAAACATAGCCCTCACACCTTCTAGTTTTGTTTACTTATGAAAATAAAGTTCGTGTGCAGTTTGTCTTGATGTCGCGACTCATGATGAATCATATTGTCTAATCCTGGTTCAATTCATGCTTTGAATTTCTTGTCAAACAGCTTAGAGAATGAAGTCTTTCATACTGCTTAATCTTGACAGTCAAATAGACCAGGTAGAGAATAAGAAGAGTTCACTAGCATAATCTAAACTCTTGGAAGAAATAAGTGTAGAAGTACATAGTTTGTTTTTGCTTTCAAAAGAAAAAATGTCAATGGGTTTTCCAGTTCAAGTGCACCCAAGGAAGAAAAAAATGTTATTCAAGTAGATTGGGTTGGTAGAGATGAAGTTGAGCTAATCATGTTTTCAGATTATTGAAATCACAACTTCAAGGAAGCATCAGCAAATGAAGGAAGAAAATTATGCCCAATGGATGAGGCACTGGTCACCATAAACCAGAGATCTGAAGTTCTGGACACCTTCTGAAAAGGAGTTGCCCTCCGCAAGTGGAGCCATTGTTAGTCATCAGTAATTTTTACCTGTTTATATGACTAAATGCTTTGTCCTAGATTTCTAGAAACAAAATTCAGGAATCATGAGTTCTATAAATCTCCTAAAAAAGAAATTTTTCACTATCTCGTTTCTCTGTCAAGCATGGCCAATCTATCACCCAGATAAGACCAAAACCTGGACTGATGTTCCTCACTTTCACTATGTTTTCCACCTCTGCCTATAACACTCTATCTCTGTTTTCCTAAGCCCTCTATTTTCACACCTTGTTTCGCCAAGTAAACCAAACTTTTTCCCCTACTCACCAAGTTCCTCAAGCAATGGTGGTTTCAAAACTCCCTTTCTAAATCCATTTGAAGTAAAACAAGGTTTTGTAGTTATCTAGGATGGTAGTGCATAATAGAGTGTCAAAATCCTGTCTCCTCATTCAAACCTTGATTCAAGCTTTTCAGTCAAAAACCTATTCCAAGGACATTACAATGAGTCAAATAGGGTCACCTAGGTTATGCATTATCATGTTTCTAAATTCACCATTTCCATAGGTATTCAAAGGTGAAACCAGGAGAACACAAGGATGAGGCTTATCATTGTCCAAAGAACATCAAAGACCTCCAAAGGTATCCTCTTGATCAAGTAGTAAGCTTGCAAAGGAACAATTTACCATGTCCAATAATTTCTGCAGAAATGCTTTGTAAATGGTCAACAGCAGAACAGAGGCAAAGAAGAACACCTAAAAATCTCATAAATGCATCCACAACTGGTAGTAAGATACAACAGACTTAATTTTACAAGGAAGATCATGATCTCATGATAGATTGCTATGAAGTGCTGCCCATCAAAAGGTCCATGCAGGTCTTAAAAGACAGTGGCACATAAGCAACATTGTACATCAATCAAAAAGATCATTAAAAATTTGTTTGGCCTCAAGCATGAATCTTGTAGAGGGACAACTACCCTTTGATCACACTCCTGCAAAGAATACCAAAAAGCCATCAGATTATCCATGAGGTAAGGTAATAGAGGAGGATCATCATAAGAGGACCAGTCAAGCAAGAAGAAAGCAGCGGTATATGTTTAATGGGAATCAGGATGTATGATTGTTTTGACCAAGCAATAGAGCAATACTAGGGTTAAAAAGGCAAAAGAACACCTCAACCCTCCAAATGATCATTGAAGGATTTTTAGACATAAGTGATGAGTTTAATAAATGTTTCTTTGAGAACTTAGAAGACAACCCTGTTTTCTTTTTTCTAAACATCCCTAAAAACTCAGAAGTTTGGGAAGATGGAAAAAGAGGGTCAAAATAGTGACAAAGAAACCTCCTTCATCACAGTAGATGGTTTCAAGGGTTTTCAAACTACCTTCTAAGTTTTGGCAGACAAGCACTATACTCCACTACACCAAAGGCAGAAAGATGATAAAGAGTATCGGCAAGAAGAGACAATAAATGTCAATTCAAAGGTCTCTTTTCTCTAAGAACAGTTAGATACATATTCCAGTGGCTAAAAGGGACAAACATGGGTAGAAATTGCCAAATAAATAACCTATGACAAGCACGGGTCATCATTGATCAAGTAAACTGTCCAAGTTCAAAAGAGATAGTGATCAAAAGGTTTTCAGAAGACATTTAAAAACAGCTCCTAGGATTGAAAAAAGATGAAAAGGACATGGAGGACATAGGGCTCATGAATAAAGACAACATCCATCAATAAACAAAAGTAGATGTCTAGGTTCAAAATGTGAAAAATGGAAAAAACAAGCAGAATCACCAAGTCTGCCAAAGTTTGTGGAAAAGGGTGCCAACTCCAAAAAAAAAAGTATTGGAAAAAGGAAAGGAGTTCAAAATAACCTTAGAGAAGTGGGTTGTATTTCTAATTTTTCAAAAAGGTATAAAACCACTACAAAACAACATCTCCTCGCTCATTTGGTCATTTACACACATAGTGAGGGTTTTCAAATTTTCCGCCAGAGTCCTTGGGCAAAATTTTCTGGGCGTTGCGCTACTGTAGAGTCGCGTTGCGCGCCTGTAGCGTCTTCCTGTTTGAATTTCCACTACACGTTGTGTGCTTGAAGAGTGGTGTTGCACTCCTACAGTTTTTCCCGACGTTCAGGAAGGAGGGCACTAGAGCCCATACACGAGTTGCCCAGTGTTCAGAGAGGCACGACACCCCGTTCAAGACCACCCGGAGGCAGCACTGCACTCCTACCACAGCATGCAAACCATCCGCCTGGGCACGTTCAGGCACCCGACACCTTTCGCTGCGCTCCTGAGGCTGCCCACCGTGCAGAGGAAAGGCACGAAGGCCTGGCAGAGGTTCCCATCATGCAGAAGAGGGCACGAAGGCCCGTGTAGCCCCTGCACGTTTTTCCGTTAAGAGGGTGACCTGAGACATCCAAAAGCAGTGGTTCTATGCTCCTGCCATGGTATTTAATGTTGAACAGTGACACGAGCCACCCGACCATCAGTGTTGCACTCCCGCCACAGTTTTGAAACTCTACACGCAAGCATGTTCACGGCCGCCTGACGAAGTTGTGTTTCGCTCCTACCACAGTATTTAACGTTGAACGGTGACCTGAGCCGCTCGACCATCAGTGTTGCGCTCCCGCCATAGTTTTGAACTCTGCACAAAGGCACGTTCAGGGCCACCCGACGGAGTTATGTTGTGCTCCTGCCACAGTTTTGCAGCCTCTGCACGATTTCACATTTAGGGGTGACCCAACTCTACCCACAAGATTTTTGAGCTAGTTTTCCTGCTTTGGAGGCATTTTGAAGAGGTATTTTGAACTCTTCCTACATATTCATGTTTTTCTAAAGATAAGGTCTCAAAGAAAATTGAAAGTTGGTTTAGAAAAGGCAGTGAAATCCTAAAAGATAACACTTGACCTACTCACTAGTGGGCCTTGACCTGATTAGAAAACTTCACCATTGTCACATCATTACACAAGCAGTGCCCATTCTCTTTAAAGATTTTGAGGCAGAGGTAAAAAAACAAAATTTCTGAAGAAGAGAATGTTGACATTGATGAGACAACTCAAAGACTTAAAAAGTAGCAAAGGAAGGGAGGGATGCCAAATAGGTTTGAACCTATAAGAACTGAAGAGTTGATAACCTCCCCTACTATTTTTTCCTATTTTCAAGAGTTTGGATGCTGTGAATTCTGTAAAAATTTACAAAAGATCCAAATTCACCCTCAGTTTACCAAGCTCTTTGCCCTAAACCTTCATAAACATCAAGTACACCTAGCTGGGGTAAAATTTGAGTTGACTGCCTATGCTATTTCTAGGGCCACTGGAATTCCTTGCATAGGAGAAAGGTGGTTCAAACAAATGCATCTTGACTTAAGCCACTATCACCCATTCTTGAAACCAAGTTGTTAAGCTGACTGTAAAACTATGTTTCCCTTCTCTCATATATTGGACAGATATGCTCTCCTAATGAAGATCATCATGAAATACTTCACCTGTGAGGGTAGGTTCTCCAGAGTATATTCCTACCACATAAGACTCCTCATGCATTTCACTAGAACCAAGCTACTACACATGCCCTACTACCTTTGCAAAAATATTGAGAAAATGTCTTCCATCATGCAAAAAAGGCCTCCATCCCAGCAAATGTCAAGCCTTTTTCATCATTCCCTCATCAAAGTGATTGTCTCACACCAACTAGAACAAAAAGGCATTCCCTAGGAGGTTTTTATCGCCCATGATGATTTCACAACTCTACAGCCCATCCCTCTGCAAATTCTGCCATCATCATCTCGAAATCCTCCTCACACACCTCCATCACCCTCCACTGACCTTGGTTCATCTTCTTCACATGAATCATTTCCTCAAATAGACCTTCATCATTCACCTTCCCCTAAGAAATCAGAAAATGAAGAAAGCAGTGAGGGAGAGGATGATGAAAATGAAGAAAATAGTGAAGAAGAGGAAGATGGAAAAGAGGACAATAAAAATGAAGAAAGCAGTAATGACCAAGAAGAAAACAGTGAGGGACAGGATGATGAAAATGAAGAAAAAAGTGAAGAAGAGGAAGGTGGCAGATAGGGAGATAGCCAATAATAAATCAATAAAGGCAATGAAAAAGACGAGTGTGTTGATAAAGAAGAAAACAGAGTTGAAATCAGTAAGCCCCATAATGAGCAAAAGAGCCAAAACAGTGGGTCTTATGATGAAGAAAATGACATTGAGAATACATATAAAGACAGTGGGGAGGAAGCATATGAAATCAATGAAGAAAACAAAAATGACAGTGACAAGAATGGCAAAGGCAGCCAAGAAACAAAGTTTGAAGGTGTTTTCAATAGGCAATAAAATGATGACAAAGGGCCAAGTAATGAAGATAATGAGCATGGAAGTGAAGGAGAGATCAGCCAAAGGAACTCACCAAGTGAAGAAAGAAATGACCCTCACCATCATAGGAAGACTAATGAAGATGCCCAAGACAGTAACCTTACAAAGAGTGCAAACAGTGATACAAAGGATGAAATTGACAGTGAATACAGTGGTTCAAAAGATGAAGAAGAGGAAATTCATGGAAATGAAGATGTGCCAAACAATGATCAAGGCACCTCTAGCATTGAAAAAATAGAGGATGACAGTCCTAAGGGTCTTGATAGTGATGATGGCATAAAAGATAGTGAGGATGCTTATCAAAAAGGCAGCCAAGAACAAGGTAAGGAAGTTGCACACACAGAGATCATCCATGAGGAGAAAAACAGTCCTAAGGTCACTAGTGATCAAGCTTTGCAAGTGAAACTTGTTGCACCTTTCACCATTACCTATCAAAGATGAGAGAGGCATATGTTTGTTGCCTCCAAAGGGAAAGGGGCCATGCACTCCTCCTCAACTCAAATTAAAGACAAAGGTAAACAACAAGTGAAAGAGGAAGAAGACAATCATGAGGAAGAAAGAGAATTTGAGCTCATTCACATAGACAATGATGAGGAAAATGAGACAAGAATATTAAACTCTCTTCTACAAGACCAGAATGCACAGATCAAAGACTTGGAAGTTGAGTTAGAAAGGTCAAAGGATCGCATTCGCTTCTTGCAGATGCAAAGCAAACAAATGAGTGGCCAACTGGCCATTTATGAAGCAAGGGCGCTCAAATATCGGAAAGAGGCTCAAAGGTCACAAGTGCAGTTGGAAGAATACATGGGCGCTTATGAGGAGGATAGTGGTGAAGAAGGCCAAAATATAAAGAGACCTAAGACTATGGGTCTTAGGAAAGCATTGGCAAAGCAGAGAGAGGAAGAATCAGCCCAAGCACAACAATTTCCCCTCACTGAACTCCTTGCCATGGAAATTGAGCATAATATGGAATCATGGCTTGAAAGGGACAACCTACATCTAGAGGCCAAACTAGAGAAGGCCAACAAATACTTGAGCTTGCAACAGAGAATGATTGAGCACTATAAACAAAGAAACCACTTTGCAAGGAAAAAGCTCAAAACTGCCCAAAATGAGGGCCCGATACCAAATGATGAAAATTACCAAGCTAGGCTTGGTATTTTGGCCCAAGCTTCTCTACAGGTCTCCAAGGACCCATGAGGCACCTACCTACCAATTTTGAGAGCAATTGAACAAGTTTTTGTTTTTTTCAAATTTTGAGCCTAGGAGCGCAGCACACCCTATGCTGCGATTTTTCCCAGGGCATATTCAGGAGGATAAGCTTACATTTTTGGATTCCACATCATTATAGGAGTATGCTCACCAATTTTTAGCTTAATTGGAGTTGTTTTTACCCCTCAAAAAGGTCGAAAACACTCATTTTTTCACCTTTCTGCCCACTTTTCTGAGCATGTGGTGCGCTCCTGGCAGTCTTGGAATTTTCACTTTTTGTGGAAACTTTCAGATATAATATTGAAGAAATGAAGGCATATATGTAAATTAGACTTCAATTGATTTCCAACGATCCATCACGGAGCCTATTCCGACATCGGGAAGTCCTCCAAAATACTACTGCAAAAAGGCCTATTTTCGCGTTGTGCTCCTGGCATAGTTTTAATTTTTGACAGTGTTCTGTGCTCCTGTGGATGACTAAGCAGAATGTGCATTTGGAAAGTTTTCACATGCTTTTCAAAGCCTAAAAGTCAATTTAATTGCTATTCTTGGCCGGAAAAGATATTTGTTAGATATTTTTGTGCCTTAGGCCTTGCAACGCCTCAAGGACAACTTAGGATATTTCTTGTTGGCCAATAGGCTTCTAGATACTCTCTTTGGTTTTCCTCCTCTATGTTTATTATATATTGCATGAGGATTCATTGTAAACAGTTGGGAATTTGATGTGTTTAAGAGAAATACATGGTTTTATGAGCTTGGAGAAGAAATTTGTTTTGTGAAGTGGATGAATGGCTTGTTTGGCTTGATGATGGAGAAGCTTGTTTGCAGGATTCCATAGCTTGGTGAATGGTGATGTTTTCTTAACTTTTTAATTTTTTCTTGTCCTCATTTTGTTTCATTCTTCTTGGTTGCTATAGATCAGAAAATTATAGGTTGAGACATGCTCGTGGAAGCACCTCAAACCTCTTGTTTGTTATAGCTTTGATGTTTTCCTCTTTTGGCCACCTTAAGGAATTCTTGACTGCTCCTTAGGTCCACCAAAACTTGTTATTGTTTCATAATGGTTAGCATGCTAGCTTACAAATATGATTCATGGTATTCCCTGCTTATTTGAATTTTTCAAAACCCTATCTTGAAGCTTTTTCTGTGGAATATTGATTGATTAGGTTAAGTCAAAGAGGTCTCGTTTGATCTTGCCCTTTGCCCATGCTTACCAACTTGTTTCAGAGTTCCCAATAGATTTATATATGTTTTTTAGGAGTTCCTTCTCCATATATTGAGTTATTTGTTTATCTTATGTGTTTTCCCAAATGTTGAAGGTGAATTTATAAAGTTAGGAGTTCTAATGCTTCTATGTTTCACTGGAATGTGCATCTTACATGTTTATCAGTTTGAGTATTGTTCATAGAGATTAATGGTTTGACCTACCTCATGAGTTGTTGCTTCAGATTATAGATGTTTAATACCTCCTAGTTTTTCCCAAACTTAATGTTCATTACACCCCATACATCACCTAAAGGATCCATTAACCTTGCTAAATCAACCCTGCAATACACTCTGTTTCATCATTTAGACACCCTTGACTTCATTTGACTCCATAGCCCCATTGATTTGATAATCTCTCACTCCACCTATCCTACTTGATCATCTTACCCCAACCCAAAATAAACAAACAAAACTTCACTTAACAACTAGCCTAAAATCAATCATCTAAAGTGAACAAGTTCACATCCTTCACATAATAGAGATAGCCCTCTCTGAGTCCAGGAAGGCTAGGTCCTAGGACTCACAAGGCTAGTCTAATGTTACCCTATCATTTGGTCTACCAATCTGCCAAATTACGGGACACTAACAAGAATAAATCATATAAATTTTATTCCAACAAAATTTTATTACAACAAATTTAATATTAATGACACCCAACTCATTCTTTCTCTTCTAAGCCCATTCAGTCCAAGTGTCAAAACATAGCTATAACACCTCTTACAATATACCTAGGCTCTTAATGACTTATTAAGGTTATGGGATATCCAAAACCAACCTCCTAAGTCACCTTTAGGAAGTGTAGTTATCAAAATTATTCTTCCTTCAACCACCTCAAAGCTTATTTCTAAGACAACCATCGTCTTCTGCTCATTGACAGATTTCCATTTATATAAAATTCATACAAATCTAGATTTTGACACAAATTTGTGTCCATTTTAAGATGTTTTATCCAAATTCCATGTCAACATTTGTACCACTACCATGTGGAATCCTTTTGGTACCACATGTCACCATCATATAACACCATGCCACATTAATTTGTCACATCAACATGTTATATTGGAATGTTGTCAAGTTTCAATAGTATCTGGAGGAAAACCCGATTGCCAATGTTCAACCTCCCAACACACAATTCCCCTAATATCCTAACATCCAGTAGCATGAGACTTCAACTGTTTGACAAACGAATTCTCAACACCTAATTAACACTCCATCAATTAATAGAGAGTAATATCTATCTAATGATGTTTCTATCCACCAGACCATTAAGCAACTAGACAAATAATAAAACTCCACTCTCAACCACTCATAGAATCTGATTGAAAGACATCAAAAAATATATCATGATCCATCAATATCAGGAGACTGTGTTGGCATTGTTGAAGGAATTACTTAACTCCCAACACCTGATACCCCAATAGCCAACATCTTGATATATCGATAACCTCATACCTCGAAGGTTGTTAGGTTGATTCTCCATCATTATGATAGCGTAAAGTCCTAAAATCCAATATCTCGATATTTTTTATCAATGTCATCATGCGCTACATCATCTCACCATGCCAGTGCCATATCATCATTCCACATCATCTAACACCTTCCCTTATGCCATTTCATTATGACACATCATCACCACATCAACATGCCACATTATCATGCCATGTCATCCAAGGCTTGCCTTCATGCCACATCATCCAAGGCCTATAATATGCCACATCATCATAACACATTATCCCTTTGATTTTTGTGTAATTGGGCATGTTATCACCTAAAGTGTACACCAAGGCACAATGCTCAGAGTAGGGATTAGAAAGACAACCCCTACTTTGAGCGTTGTGTCTTAGGTGTACAATTTAGGCATAATAGGGCCATCAAACACCCAGGAAAATTTATAAAATTTCTTCACCTTCTCACTTGATTTGATAATGGATCATTTACCAATGGGAAAAGTCCCCACCATCGGTCTCTTCCAGTCAAAAAATGTATCAAGGTTTGTTAGTAATGGGGTGTAACATACACCTCCCCTCACATATACCCAAGTAACCGACCAACTGGGTTAAACATGAGCTGAGGGAAGTTAAGAGCAAGCACAACCTCCTTGGTGACTTTAAGGAAGTGTAAAATGACGCGGAAAACCATAACACGGACTCTCTACACCTACTACAGGACCCCAAAGTCTATCCCAATCATCAAGCTAACTTTTCCCTGGGTCCCACTGAATTTTACTGAATAAAACCCCCATATGCTCCCTTGACATGGGAAAGGGTGTGTCTAGGAGACTCTAGATGCTCCCACAACATAGGCATGCATGCGTCTAAGGACTCTTTTACCCAGACCTGTGCATGCGTCTATAGGATTTAAGGCACTTTTTATTCCCAAAATCCTAGTCCCTACCCAAAACTTTCTATAACTTTCAAAATTCATTAAAAACATGGTGACAATGCCAAATAACCAAAAACTGACTCCAGGAGTAGGCCTGACCATCCCTAACTAGGATTGACATTATGTCAAACAATTTGCATTGATGAAATCTACAAGTATAGGATACAAGACAGAGCACAAATGACTGAAAACTCTTGAGAAAAAATACAAGAAGCATCACCACCCTCTTCCTTGAACTGATATGACATCAATTAGGTCTTCCATCCATTATTTTAACAATTACAAGTAAATACATGAAATAACCAGGACATGAACCAATCATTTAACCATGCTTATAACCAACATAAAACCATCAAAATAACAATGATATAACACCCATTAAATCCACACATTAATAAGTAAAAAATCAAGAGAACATAGCTTTCATTAATCATAGGCAACAACTGACTAGGTTCGGTACTTCCACGTACCACCCGACTATAGACATGGCTGAGCCAAATATCTCTTCATCCAGTCACCCCTGTGCCATATTCCAAGCATGAATGTGGGATCTCATGTATAAACCAATACAGAAATAACCAAGGGAATCTAGAGGTTAAACCACCTCCACCCTCACCATTTCGTGATCACACCAAAACCAGTGCTCCTATCACAAAACCAAAACAAGCTTGGAATGCCTCCGGAAATCCATCACTATCCTTGATGAATTTTTCGTCTCCATGTCTCTCGGACTTTACCGCAATCCAATCCTGGATCACTAGGGCCTAAACTAAGACACCACCCTCAAACTTTACCGTGTAACTGGTCAAGGGATTCCTATGCCTTTGGGAATTTCCTAAGACCACCTCTGCCCCAAATTTTGAAATTCATCTAGAAATTACAAAGCTAAAAACCGAGACCAAATCCCATTACACCATGGCTATCAGTAAAAAGGAAAGGCAAGGTTGAAAACCACTTTCAAAACTCGGAAAAACCATGCCACTGACAGAAAGAGAACCAAATACCAACATGCATAAGCCATGCATGTCTAAACCAGCTAGGAAATCACACATGCAATATGTTACATGCAACTATTCATGTTGAATTTGCTAGATCCTACTCTTCATTGCTTGATATTTTCTTTCCTTTCCTTTCCTTTTCCTTCCTTTTATTGCTTTCCTCTTTCTTGGCTCAATTTTTAAATGCTCCAAGGAAACTCTAAGTGTCCAACAGTGAGAGAAAGAGAGAGAGAGAGAATAGAGAGCAAAAGCTCCAAAAATGAACTGACCAAAGTTTGAGAAAAAGCTTGAACCAACAAAATCTTTCCAACTGATCCTCATAAGCCTTTTTATCAATGAGGCCTCTATTTTCTTCATTTTCCTCCTCACATGAAACCTATGACCTTTCACCTTCATTTTCTCCTCATTTCCTTTATTTTCATAAATAAATGTGCCAAAAATATGTTTTTCTCTCTTTAATGCCTTTGCCAATTTCCCTTATCCATAATAACCAAAATGAACACCCACTTAGGATGTTTTTCCCAATATTCGGCTTGGAATAAGTGTCCCTTAACCATGGTCTTATTTTTTGTCTTTATTAACTTTTATTACATGAAATTTTAACCTGGTTTTGTTACAAAACCATCCCCCTTGGGGGAACACCATCCTCAGTGTTCATTGAAACCTAAAAACCAGCAAACCGCTGAAAATAAAACATACTGCCCATGGAGATTTATAACATAGCTCGTTGCATTATTTATAATTACATCCATATATACAACCATATTGTCTAAGGATATTTATAAATCCAGCTCGATACAGTATTTACAATAATATACACATATGCACATTTTCTCACTAGAAAATAAAAGGATACAATCCATGTATCTACAACAAGGGAATCCAGATGCTCACACCTCCACCCTCAAATTAATAATAGGATTCACCTCCTTCCTAGGAAGTCCAAAATCCACTACCAAATTCAAAGCTTCATCCAAGGTCCGACACTACAATCCTACGCCACTTGCCCTCTCAGTGAACAGTTATCGACTCATTGTTCTAGGACACACTCCCAATGTGCATTTGATTCCATCTGGAAATGCTAATGACTGAACAAATCCATCCCCAGACTTCCCTTCTCTACTACATAGTCCCTTGGTAAATCCGGTAATCCCCTTATGTGCAGTCACTCACCTTCCAAGTTCCCTGACATCCCCTATCCTGGTCTATCCATCACTTGGCAAGGCTTCATCGCATTCGGAATATACAAAAAAGAAGGCATATGCTTTCCTCAAAACTATCATATTGGTCATAGAATGATCATGGAAATCAATGGATACTATTGGTTACTAGTTTCCCATAATGTACTTGCTCCTGAAGTGCTTTACCAGCATATTGTTGCCTATTTCAATTCCTTTTGTTGTTGCTACTAATGCTTGCAATCAGTTTCAACCACCCAACTAGGCATTTACATGCTTCCTAAATCGAGCACATAACTTCCATTAGATTCAAAATAAATTGAAATAATTTCACGTCATACCTCATTTGTAGCTCGTCAATAAGGTACACTTGCAATTTTGTTCACTTCCTGTCACAACAAGTCAAACCATTTATTTGATCAAATAATCATGTATAATCATATCACATCTGGTTAGCTCAAAACGCAACCATAATAAATTAAAATCATGAATCACATGAAATCACCATGAACCATAATCCTAAATCGCATGTAACCATCATAAGTCATAAGCACAGATCAAATTGAAACATAATATTGATACTTATCCTACATCGATCATTAATTTTTCCTTTTTTTCTTTTATACACACACCAGATCAGTTTCCACACCCAGCAAGCACCCAATGCCTTTTCTTCTCTTCGATCACATAAACATACACACAATGTATATCACAACATGTACACACACATACGACATACAACACCATACAATACATGCGCCCACATTGGCATACAACACATACACCTACACCCAGTGTACAATACAACACAATACATATGCCTACACTGGCATACAACAGATATACCTACACCCAGTGTACAATACAACAAATACCCTTCTCACAATATCAGGACTACACAATGCACATACATAGTACCGCATGCCCGCAACACAGCATGTAAGACATGCACACAATACCACCTGTACACCAATACCATATGTACAACATGTACAGAGTACCAGTTTTATAGAGCACCACTTGCACGATGTGTGCACAACATCACATGTACATGGAACCACTTGCACAACATGTACATGCCACATGTACACTGCACCACTTGTACAATGTGTATGCAATACCACATGTACACAACACCACTTGCATGACATGTACATGACACCACATGTACACATAATCACATGCATTACATGTACACAGCACCACCTGCACAGAACAACACATGTACAACATGTACACAACACCACATGCACATAAAAACACATTTAGAATCATGCACACAACACCATATGTACATAGCACCACATGTACAACATGCACACAACACCATATGTACATAGTATTGCATATACAACATGTACATAGCACTATATATACACAACACCTCCTATCCAACATGCACAGAACACTGCATATCCAACATGTGCATGATACAATTTGTACACATCACTGCATATCCAACATGTACATAGCACCATCTATACCTAGCACTGCATATGCAATATACACACAATAGCATAGTATGCACACAACATCACAGGTGCAACATGGAAAACATATATACAACAATAGTACTACACATCCATATACCACATACTAAATCCACAAGAAACCTTTCTTCTAGTGTCTTTCCACAATCCATGCTTATCCTATCATGTCACAAATCACATTACTTTCATTTTGTTGATGTACCGCTCAGCATTACCTCTCATAACATAGAAATATACATATTATAATCACATAATATCAAATCATACCCACATGATACTGACCTTCTAGATCTCTCAGGGTTATTCTTCCCACTTGATTCCTCATAAGCCAAGAACCTCTTCATGCCATTCTCCTTCATAAGCAATCATTCCTCCACAGGAATTATTCTTGATGATCCTACCAGACAAATAAATACATACATACATATATATATGTGAATAAGCACAAGACTATCCTAACGACCCTTTCAATCAATGACATGCATACATACATACATATATGCATACATAAACATCAACATAAAGCAATCAAGATCCTGTCAGACATCGAAAGCATATATATATATATATATATATATATATATATATATATATATTATCATAATCATGATCACAACATAATTACCAGATATCATAAGGTCAAGGTTAAGAGAACTCCCTTTATGCATGCGTAGTATGCACAACATTGAGAACAACAGTTCCCAACATAGCCAAGGCATATGACGCCTCAATCCATTTACTTTACCTTTTTTGTTACCTTTCTCATGTATGTACTTCCACCGTCCATTTACCACAATGGACCCAACCAGTCAAACCGATTGTCATATTCTTACTTCTTCCCTTTACTCATGCACCAAGCTTCACCCGGGTCTTACATTACCTATTGGGTACCACATATCTCTCCCCAACCTCTGTCAACTTTCCTCTCTCCCAAACTAATTTCCAAGATCTCAAAACATAAAAGGTAAGAACAAGAACAAATAAGAATAAAACCATGAAAAATCAAAATCAATATGACACTGCAACAAAGTGCCATGATCATGCACCAAACATAAACAAAACTTCCAATCAAGCACACACAAATCACAAAGACCAAAAGCATAAAACTAGCAAAAAACACCATGACTCAATCCTGATGGGTTCCCAATGCTTCCAAGGGAAATATCAACTTGATCCTTCTTTAAGATTTCATGGAAGCCTCTCTTTCCATGAAATCCCTTGCATTATACTACCATAAAAACATAATTACAAATGTATAATATAAACATACTACTGGTTACCTTACATTTTTATTCCATGCACACTGCCTTGTATTTGAACACATACATATATCATCTCTCAAGGGAATCCAATCCCTTGATGAATCCATCCATAACTAGAAACCAACTATTATACCTATCAAATACATGTTCAGAAATATAGCACATTTCCACATAATGCCAGACAAGATGAGGATTAATAATACTTCATTTTTCCATGCAAAGTGCTCATTCATTTGGAATTGTGGTTCAACATTGCCAAAGGAATTTTTACCCTATTCCTTTCTTTTACCTTGCTACAATCGAGTCCTACTATGTATTGTCACATCACCCATCTATTACTTATATAAACAAATCAATTATTACCTTTTCACCCTAATTCCAAGCATGTTTCCCTACAACTGCTCACACATGTCGATCACATGTTTCAAATATCAAGACACTCAACCATGTCAAACAACCATGTCATAATCAAATAATAGTAAAAATCATAATACTACAACTAGCACACACTTACACTCAAGTACATATCAATTGTCTCAACACATAATGCATTAGTACAACCATCTTAAAACAAGACCATTCATTCATGCAATCTTTTAGTCACATATTCATATCACGCAATTAATCAAACATTCAGATAACAAATAAATGACATAGGCAACTCATACCTTAATGTATCTCAGGGAGCTTTTTTTGTATGCACAATCAGTCTATATTAGCACGATATAACTTCATAACATATCAACTCAATTATAAATAAGGTCATTATATCCATAATAGTAACTAGCTAACATGTTCACATCATAAACTCATACCTAGATGTCATAGCCATAATCATCTACATAGACCAATCCAGATCAACACGATACATATAACATCAAAATATTAATGAAATAACCCTAATCATCAAGTTAACTAACATATAACGACAACAAGTTAACATATAACATACTTCATAATCAAAAAGTTAACTAACGTAAAACAACAACAACAATGCATATAACAACACATTACTATCATTCATGACTATTCGACACATGTGCATATGACCACACTAATTCACTAAAATATACCATGCATGTAACCACAACAGCAATAAAATGATAAAAATGTATATAAGAAACCCTAATTCTTATAACAACCATTAACCACATACCTGCATGCCAAACATACCACCTAGATGACAATTTTCTCTTACCCTGAGGTCTAATGTTTCAACCTCGCTTTGATGATTTGCATATCCTGCTCTATCTCAACCAACAGATCAGTATTATAACATACCAATAGAATCATGATGGCATAAACTACATGCAATGACTCCATTCATGATAACCTTAACCATGACAACATCAAAATTTTCCCAAGGAGAGCACAACCATGCTCTGATACCATCTGTAACGTACACCTCCCATCACATCTACCCAAGTAACTGGCCAACCAGGGTAAACATGAGCTGAGGGAAGTTAAGAGCAGACTCAAATTCCTTACTGACTTTAAGGAAGTGGAGTCAACATGGAAAACCATAACACAGACTCCCTGCACCTACTAACAGGACCACCAAAGGCTATCATAGTCATCAAGCTGACTTGTCCCTGGGTTCCATTGACTTTTACTAAAGAAAACGCCTGGATGCTCTCTTGATATGGGAAAGGGTGCATCTGGGAGGCTCTAGACGCTCCCACAACATAGGCATGTGTGCATCTAGGGACTCTTTTACTTAGACTTTTTCATGTGTGTTACATGTCATTTTGTCACCATGACATCTGACTGTTCATATGGGTCTATTACCATCCATATCATGTTCCCTTAGAGGTCAAAAACACTGATGTTCATGAATCAAGTCTTCAAAATTGAAGAAAAGCTCTCTAAAACCCTTAAAAGTCTACCTACGCAGTTTTACTAGCCTTTCCTTGTGCATGCGTTGATGATCCTTCCATTAGTTGCGGCGACTACCGCATCGTTTGCCACTAAAACCTACGCACCCCCGTGAAAAGAAAGTAAAAGGAAAAATTAACTTCTAGAAGCCTATTTGGTCAAATATTCTCCCAACTAGAAGCCTCTAGAGTCTCGCTAGTTCGAGCTTTATCCCTCTACTCATGGAGATTATCCCTTGGTCCAAGGACCTCAAATCCCTTCATGAGAGGAATCCATCCCCCTCTTCATGGAACTAAAACTGCCTCCATTTCACTATAAATTGAGCTCAAGTTTCAGGTTGAAGGAGAGATACCAATGTGATTAGAGATTGGTCTATATATTTTCTAAGTTGAAGAGAGTTCATAAAGTGCATACTTTCTATACTAGTGAGTTGTTGTTAACACACTGAAGATCACACCTTTGTGCCCATAACTTCATGTTGGTTATTCTAGAGAGGAAGGCTTATCAGAATGAAGGGGACTGGTTACTCAGGACCCCGGGAGAAATCTGTACAACATCAAGGCATCCGATTGTAATATTTCTCTTTCTAATTTATGATAATACATATGCATCTCTTTTTCTCATTGTTTTGTTTCTGTATTTATGAGAATAATGTCAATACTTAGACTCCTTGATCACTAATTTGGATTAGTAATTTTTTATTATTATATATTGCAGATGCTTTGATTATTTGTCTTCTCTTTTATTGCAGGTTCTACTCATTGGAGAACTACTTAGGAGCGATGGGACAAAGGGATACATCAGATGTTTGGATCTCAAGGTAGGAGCATTTCCTCTCTAATTTACTATTATAATGATCTTAAAATAAAACTAATCTAGAGAAAGAGGTATTCAAATGGATCTTTGTTTTTAGTTACTCGTTGGAGTACTAGGGAGATCACTTTTGTCTGCAAGAGGGATTAATCCTCGTAACAAATTGGCGACCATACTAGGGAACTAGAGCTTAGTTTTCTTTGTTTGTATTCAGTTTGAAAATTTAGTTTTTTGATTTTGACTTCTCTGAGTGTGGTTGGGTAGATAAATTTTTAGAATCTCTGAGAAAGAAGTTTATATTTTATTTTTTCCAAATTTTTCCTTGCTTGTGCGGTTCTATTTGGAAGACAGAGTGGAAACCTACACAACTTGTTAGTTCAATACAGTGCACATGCGTATTGTTGTCAAATGATAAGCTGCACACCCCCTGGAAAATTTTGAAAAAAAATAAATTTCTCTCTTTCAGAGGTAGATAACCAAATTCTTCAAATTTTCCCTGATCCATCCCAGTTTTCAGATCCTGTGGGAGAACTCCCTTTCAGTAGTTTTGAGTCTTGTATGATTGATCACCCTATTTTCATTTTACAAGTTAGGGTTTGCCCTACTTTATTGTCGCTCCATATGGAAGATACCTTCGTTTGCCTTAGCTCACTAGTTTTCTGATCTTGTCTTTTTGAGCCATCAGGGTTATAGCTAACCTTACTTTTATGAATATTCGTTCCTTATTCATTTGCAAACTCGGAAAATATTCTAGCTCACTTAAGCCTAATTCAATACCAAGCACTCTTGGATGATTTCATTTCTATTGAGATAAGTGGAAAACTTCGTAGTATGATCAAAACTAAGAGAAATCATCCACAAAACATTCATAAGTATCCTAGTTAGGTTTCAGAATTAGAATTTTGTTTTGATTTTGAAATTTATACTTTTTAGGTTTTTTTTTTTAGGAATTGTTTTCTTTTGGGAATTGATCAAATTGTTTGAAATTGTAGTTTTTGTCTTGGTTATCAGAGAATTTCATTCGAAAAGAGAATTGATCATTCTTGCAAATTTAGTTCTTGATGAAATTGTCTTCTTTTCAAAAATGATTTTGTTTATGAATAAGGAAGTTTGTGTTGAAAATCAATAAATCCCTCAACTTTCTCCTAAATATAATTCATTGAAAAGAAAGAGTTGCATTTCTCATATAGATGCATTTAGATTATTTTGCGTTGGGTCACAACATAATCAAAGTTTCAACTCCATACCCTTGTGTTAAGTAACAACCAAATCAATACAGCGCCTAATAAAATCATTCTAGACATTTTTTTACATTTTCTAGGGCTCATTCCACCAACATAGCTTAGGCTAGTGTTTTGGAATAGGTTGTAATAAATGTTCCAAAGCAGCTTAAACAAACAAGTAGAATCTTGCGGTAGGGAAATCCAATTGTTGCATTTGTACTCTAGGAAGCTCTTCTTAAAAGATTCAAGCACGAGATCATGTCGGACCCAGTGAGGTAATCGTACCTATCTCATTGGAAAAGATAGAAGATGTTCTTGTAATACAAATGGTAAAACACAGATTAACCATTGTTGAGGAGCCTTGGGTCACTTGTTGGCAAACCTTGGATTTACCATGTTGAAGAGCCTTCAAGGGTATTAAGTTTGATACTCTTCCCTTGCGTGTATATCGGATTGTAGATTATTCCCCCAAGTGAATTTGTCTCCGTTGGTGACCTTAGTGGTCATAATATTTAGGATTTTTCCTAAGGTAATGGTGGAGGGATGGTCCCATTGTACCTAGAACAAATGTCAGTTAGACTCACTTGGACTTTCCAGAGGGCATTATTCACTTCGAGATGGAATAAGTGTAGCGACTTAAACTGGACTGTTTCATTAAGCAAGTTGTCAAGGTAACTGTTCCAACCGCCAAGTTTTCCACATTAACTTCTACGACATTGGATTTTATCACCAACTAGTGTTTTTAGTGTGGAAACATATTGTTTTTGCGTGGTTTGTCTCCTAGATTTTGTAGGCGTGTGTTCAAATTGCTTGTTTTCTTAGTGGCCTTAGGTCTATTTTGTTGAAAAAAAAATTGAATTTGTGTGTTAAACATTAACTGTGGTTGAATTACCGAGACACTCTTGTAGAATGCAGGGGAAACCCCCTAAGTATACATCGAGTCAATTAGAAAATCTTAAATCTAAAAGAGGTCAACAATCAGGAACCGGGTCTACTAACCAAGGGGAAACATCTGTAATAATACATCCTAATTACGAAGTAAATCAACCTCAGACCGTAGGAAGAAATCAAGAACAACCAGAAATTTCAGAAGTAATCACAGTTGAGTCTGCGATTGGTGAATTATCAGATACTCAAATTATTGAACCCTAAATATCTGAGCCTGAATCTGAATCTACTTCGTCTGAGTCAACTTCGGAGTTCATAGCCTGAACTCCTAGTCATCCTCGTTCACCTCGAGTGAAGCTTCGCATTACTGAGAACCTTTCTCCTTGCCTGATTAGTATCGAAGAGATTACTAACATGGAAGAAGAGATCACAATTCCTTCGCATCAAGAATATTTAGATCTAAGGTATAGTGAATTGATTTACCCTTATAGTCCTTTTAAACTTCACCCCTGGTATCAACAATTTATCGAATTTCTACATAATACTGGTCTTAATTATTCACCATGCCGCATTCCTTTTTACTCCATACCCAGAGGTAGTTACACGTCTTCATCAAACATATCAGGTGAGTCATCCATGTTTTCTTCATCGCTAGAAACTTTTTTGTATGGTGGTCCATCAGTTCTTGCTGGATACCAGTCGCTCTCTGGTACTTTCTCGGGAGCATCTCCCTCTTCTAAAAATATTACAAGATCAAATGGTCTTAATAAATCTAATATAGAAAATTTGACAATGGAACAAGTCTATATGATGACTGGAAATATTCCTTCAACTGACTCTCGAGGTGGCAATTTACCGCCTAGGGGGAAGTATACTCCTCAAGGACCATCTCTGCAAGGGTAGTACCCTATGTCAGGGCCACAGCCTATTCAAGGACAACCGCATCCTCGAGGGCAGTAGTTATATCAAGAGCAGCCATCCTTTCAAGGAGGTCAACCTTTTACTAGAAATTATCTGGCAAATTATCAAACTTACATTCCAATACCTAAATTCGGTTATGGTCAACCTTATGCACCGAAACCTTTAATGGGAGCTCCTTATCTTGACGTCAATATAGTGTGGAACCCGTCGTTGAATCAACAACACTTGCAACCTACTGTACAAGTACCTTATAATCAATCTAGTCAGCTAACTGGTCAATTTGGTTATACCCAAGTCCAGCAACATGCCCATCCCGCACTTCAAATTACACCTCAAGTATTTGTACCTAGTAGTCAGCAAGTTGGTCCGAGTACTCCAAGAAATCTTGTCCAATCTGTTGTGCAAACTTTTTTTCAACAGCCAAGTACACCTATACCTGGAGTTTCTCAAGTCCCTATTGCTACAACCCTTCAAACAACGACATCAACTGTAACATAGAGAATCCCTCAAGTCACTTCTCATCAAACTAGACATGTTTTTCTGTATACTGTTCAAACCTCTGCGGGATAACCTAGTGTAGCTACAATTCCAATAAGCCAACCTTTTGTAGGTTAGTTTTTGAATCAACCTTTTCAAGTGCAGTTTCAATATGGACCAACAGGACAAAATCCAGTCTACCAAGGTCAACCATACCCTAGCTATACATATCAAATACCCGCTCAACCTCAGTTTGGTATGGCTAACCCTAGGTACCCCAGAGGTATTCCAATCCCATCTGCATAGGCCATTCTGAGTTATCCTGGATGTCCTCCTCTGGGTACTGGTATTGTTCCTCAAGGTTATCAGTTTGCTCAAAAACACCCTAACCGTTGGTTACCATTTATTGCAACTTTAGACTTGCCAAATTTGTCATGCCTCACGAATGATTCGATTTATTATCTTCTGTTTTGGCTAGCAATTCCAACTAAGTTTCCCGGTGATATACCTAAGTTTGAAGGAAAATCAGGAGAAGACCCCTCAAATCATGTGATGACTTATCATCTTTGGTGCACATCCAACTCCTTAATCGATGATTCCATTCGATTGATACTTTTTCAAAGAACATTGATAGGCTTACCTGCAAAGTGGTATATTGAATTACCACGTGGCTCTTTCAATAATTTCAATGCCTTAGCAATAGCTTTCCTAACTCACTTTCAGTTGCCAGTCTGTTACGACAATGGCACGGAACTTTTAACTTCATTAAAACAAAGTATGTCTACATACATTTCAGATCACATACATGAATGGAGATGTAGATGACGTTTAGTGAAGGTTTTCATTCCGAATCAAATTTTGGCAGAATGGTTCATTAAATCACTACTTCCAAAGATCACTGAAGATGTAGCCAAGGGAGATGTTGTTACAGAAGAATAGGTCATAGATCAAGCATAGTACTTAGACATTATATACACATAGTCTGGTACTCTATATGAAAAAATTCATGACTTACCATGCCCAGGTCAAATTACTACAACTCCTTCTAGTTCTCATTCTTCATATGGTCTAATTGGTATAGTTAGTACTACCAAGAGTAAGAAGAAGTCATCTAAACCTACTTCTCCCATAATCACTTTACCAGATTCACCTAAAGGATATTCTTCCCTTGAAACTTATGCCGACATTCACGTTGTATATTCATCCACGACTAAAGCTAAAACTAGAAATAAGAAGAAAGGAAAGAATAAAAATATAAAAAATATATCTTCTAAAGAGAAAACAGAAAAAACTGAACCAACTGATGAAAAGTGGAAACCTCGTTATCCTTGTCTTATCTATGACAAGGATCACTATACCAAAGAGTGTCCCCATCGAGCGAAGGTATCCAAATTTGTGAAAGGTTCACCCACACCTACTGTATTGAAGGATCCTTTTCCATCTCAATATTGTAAAATGATTGGATCTTCTTCCAATTAATCAGTGGATATTTTAATGACGTCTCAGGTCATGATTGTGACATGATCTCAAGAATATGGATCTAAGAGTCCTATAGCTGGTAAAGATACTGAATCTTCTAGTCAAACACCATCCATACCTCATTCAATTTCCAAACCACTTCAAATCGAGAAACCTAGCCTTGATTCAGTGATTAAATCTTCTGCTAAAGGTGTACTTCAAAAATCGGCTTTCAATCCACATGTGAGAGCTGTTCAGAATTACAACATTGTTGAAGATTTGGCCATATCCCCTTTAGCAATGTCAGCCTTATAAGTGCTTCAATCATGTCCAACACAAATTAAATTACTATTATCAGCTATTGGAGCTATGGATCCTCAGGACTCGAACCTAATGGTTTTTTATCTCAAAAAATTTGTACCTAGACTCCCTCATCAAATGGCTTTTCATATTCTAGTATTAGTCAAATCAAGACGGGTTTTTCATACTGTAATTGATGAGGGGGCATCTATGTGTATAATGTCGTTAAATTTTTGGAAAGAGCTTGGTTCCCCAACACTTAACCAATCACCGATTATCCTTAAAGCCTTTGACGGAAGAGGTTTTCATCCATATGGAATACTCCAAGATCTTCCTATAGAAGTAGAAGGAAAAATCGTTAACCTAGAGGTGGAAGTTTTTGATGCCCCTCTTGATTACAACCTTCTTCTGGATCGTAGTTGGTCTTACGCAATGATTGTTGTTGTTTCATCAGACTTTCGGGTAATCATGTTTCCTCACAAAGGAAAGATTATTAAAATCGATCAGTTGGCATACTTCTCTTCAGACCCTACTTCTACAGATAGCATTCAGCATGTCAGAAAATCGGTTATCCCATACGAAGTTGTTGGTGTAGGATTAATGAAGGATTATGCTCTCATGGGAACTTTCACTATACCCCCACCCAATGTATCGTGAACTATTTCCAATATCAAGATGATCTCATCAAGCACAATACCATTTGATGACACTTGGATTGTGCCTTCAAAATTAGAATTGGACTCTTACAACGGCAAGATTCCTTTAAGTCCTTTTGAATCAGCATATGTAGCAATACAATCGTATTCTTACACCCCATCAACTTCTACTGATCAAGTGAATGTGATCAAAGAATAATCATCTTCTATATCGAGCTCAACCTTGACATCATTTCAGGATCCCTTTCAACATGTATTTTTAACTGATGAAAGTATTCGGGAAATTTTGTCATCGGATGAATTACCATGGGATGATCTACATCATCGATCTTCTTTTTTGCCTGATCTTGATAAGCTTGAAAAATAATTTTCATCTATTTTTACAATTGATTATGTCAAGGAACCACAAAATCCCACATCGATTACACATTCGGATTCTGAGACAAATTTGGGAAATATTTCTACAACAGTTCCTATTGAAATATTGATTAAACCTGGAATTAATTAAAACATTCATATAGGTGCTTCTTGTTCGATGGAAGATATTAACACTTACAAATCCCTATTTCAATAATTCCGAGACATTTTGCCTGGCTTTATGAAGAGATGCCAGGTATCGATCCTAAGATTGTAATTCATGAAATTAAGACATACCCAGATGCTAAGCCTACTAGACAGAGATTACATCCAATACATCCGCGGAAAGCTACAGAAATAAAAGCTGAAGTTGAGAAGCTATTACGAGCAATATTTATTTATCCTATTCCTTTGACGGATTGGGTATCTAACATAGTTCCCGTTACAAAGAAACAAGGGACTATCAGAGTATGTGTCGATTATCGGGAAATTAACAAGGTGTGTCCAAAATACAACTATCCTACACCCTATATCAATCAAATTGTTGACGATTGTACCAAAAACGAAGTATTCTCATTTATGGATGGTTTTTCTGGCTACAATCAAATCAACATACTCCCTGTCGATCAACTTAAAACAGCATATGTCCTTGGGGCACATTTTCATATTGCAAGCTACCTTTTGGACTAAGAAATGTTGGTGCAACCTTTCAAAGAGCTATGTCTTATTCTTTTCATGATATCAAACATATTATATAGTCTTATCTGGACGAATTACCTGCTCATTCTTTATGCAGAGAAGATCATCCTATACACTTATGAGCTATATTCATGAGATGTAGGCATTACAAAATCCGTTTGAATCCACACAAATGTGTTTTTTGTGTACAATCGGGACGATTACATGGGTTCATCATTTCGAAAGATGGCATTTCTGTCGATCCATCGAAGGTTGAGGCTATCATCAACTTACCTCCTCCTTCCACTCTTCGCCAACTCTAGAGTTTGCAGGGGAAAGCAATCTTTTTACGAAACTTTTTACGTAGATTTATCCCAAACTATTTTGAGTTAACAAAAGGTTTTACCTAGTTTTTGAAACAAAATTTTCCATTTATTTGAGATGACATTACCGATAAATATTTTGACCCATGCACCGTTATTGCATCCGCCCAATTACCACTAGGATTAATTTTTATACTTAGATGCCTCTGATTCAACGATTGGAATGGTTTTGGTTCAGGAAGATGAATCTCACAACGAACACATGATCTATTACCTAATTTGGAATCTTAACCCGACGTAAATCAAGTATTCACATGTGGAGAAATTGGCCTTGGCGGCAGTTCAAGCTATCCAACGATTTCGTCATTACATATTGTTACACAAAACCACAGTGATATCTAATTACAACACTATGATGTACATATTGACAAAACAATTTCTCGGGGGAAAATACTCCAAATGGATTATTATCCTACAAGAGTTTGATTTTAAGTTCGAGAAGTCCAAGTCAAAGAAATCACTAGTGTTTGTCGAACTTATGTGTGACTTTCCCAATACTGAATCTGAAACTGTGGCAGAGAATCCTATCGTGGATGAATCTCTGTTTCTAATCAGTACTTTAGATCCCTGGTATGGAGATATCATTATATATCTTCAAACCCAAAATTTTCACCCAGATCTTTCACGATCAATTTGACGGAGAATCAGATACCAATCCCATCAACACAATATTGTTGTCGACACTCTTTATCATCGTGGTGCTGATTATGTCTTTCGAAAATGTATAACTCACGAAGAGGCTAAAAAAATTTTGAATGATTGCCACTCTGGAGCATGTGGTGGTCATATGTATGGGTATGCCACAACCCAAAAAATATTGCGCGCTGGTTATTTTTGGTCGTATTTATTCAAAGATTGTATTATCGCGGTTCGAAAATGCCACAATTGCCAATTTTTTTATCAAAATATGCGTGCAATCCCATCTCCTCTTCACCCAATCATTATTGTTGGTCCTTTTGCCAAATGGGACGTCGATTTCATTACATGTAACCCTCACTCGACTGGGGGGCATGGGTATATTATTCTCACCGTAGATTACTTTAACAAATGGGCCAAGGCAATGCCTACATTCACAGCTAATGGCAAAACTACAGCTACCTTCATATTCAATTATGTGATTGCTCGGTTCAGTGTCCCTCAAGCTATTATTACGGACCATGGGAGCCATTTTTGAAATATTATGATGACTGAAATTTTTGATCAACTTGGCCTACACCATGATAATTCTACACCATATTACCCACAGGCTAATGGTCAAGTTGAGGTCGTCAACAAGGTTTTAACCACCATGATTAAACAGATTGTCGGGACTCATAAATCTAATTGGCATACCATGATTTTTTCGACATTATGGACATACCGTACCTCTGCAAAAATTGTTATAGGGTTCACTCCTTTTCAACTTGTCTATGGTTTAGAAGCTGTGTTACCCATTGAATGTGAAATATCGTCACTCAAATTAGCCATTGAGTTGTTACCAGCTAACTTTGAAGAGGAGAAACGCTTTCTATACCTAGCACAACTAGATGAGACTCGTCACACCGTTGCATTAGCTACCGAAGCTCAGAAGAAACATGTTAAATATCAGTATGATCAAATTGTTAACCCCCGCATTCATTCAGAAGGTGACCTAGTTTTAGTATATGATCATGCTAATGATAAGCTAGGCGCTGGTAAATTCAAACCGATGTGGCATGGTCCCTATATTTTCAAGTGTGTGCTTGCAAAAGGAGCCTATGAATTAATTGATTATGACAGGTTCTCTTTAGATAAACCCAGAAATCATCTTTATCTTAAGAGATATTATGCATGACTTTTCGTGTGAATATATCACTTGTACAATAGTTACATTTTATAACAGTGTGCCTTAGATTAGACAAGTGTGCCTAGATTAGTTTTTGTTGTTACTACTATCGTTGCTTATCTTGATTACTCTTGATATTGTAGATGTTGACATCCCTTAAAAATTACATTGGTTTTGATGATGGCACATGTCGTACTACACGGAACATCTCTTCTATGGCTTGGGTTATCTATTCACCCACCGATGAGTTAGTTTCTATTCATGGGATATGCCTTGGTAAAACGACGAACAATATTGCAGAATATAGCGTAGTCACTGAGCCATTATCTGATGCCATTACATTTGGTATTTGATTTTTGATCATTAGGTTAGATTTGCAACTCATTTTATTACATTTAAACAGAATTTATGCTATTAGAAATCCAGTGTTGTTAAGATTATTTTTTAATGTTCGTCTCTTGGAACGACAATTTGATTATATCGAATATCAACATATTTCAATAAATTTTAACACATTGGTTGATGCATTGGCTCATCGAGTTTTAAATAGACATCTTCAACATTAAAAAATTAAATCAAAACAACATTCAATCCATGTTGAACAAGATACTCAGAGAACGAAAGTAGTAATATCATTAAGATAGATAAGTTTGTGTCAAAAAATATTACATCATCTGTGATCATAGGTTCAAACACCTTATGATCTAAAAGATACTGATACAAGAAAAAAAAAATCGATCTACATTGACCATCAACTATCCATGATGATGGTCATGATAAAAAAATATGGCACGCGCCACCTTGCTCAGAAATCTCCTGAGTGGACCTAAAACACCAGTCACGTGTCTCTGGATCCTGAGAGAGATATCATCATTTCCTGTCTCAGGAATATCAATAGTCAACCTCTCAAGGTTGTGCTCCATCTCAGCTAGGATCTCTGCTGCATCATCCTGTGGGGGTGCTACAGGTTGTGCCTCTCACCTGTCAAAGCGACCAAGCGCTACTGGTCATGTTGGACCGACATCTGCATTTAAATTTTTTGTCAATATTGGACAATAAAAAAAATAAATCAAATAAAAAATAGATTAAAAACTTCAAAATTATTCACTAACCTGTCTCATCCCATTGTGCCCCTAGTGGAAAGGATGTTTCAGGATCACCTCTATAGTCCATTCCCGCATAAGGAAAATATTCAATAGTGAATATTTGGTTCCTGAGCCACGAGAAATAAGACGGAGTGAACCGAACCGCTGGACCACCCTCGCCACCATGGCGAGCCATCAGTGCTACCCATCGCACCATCTGAGGTTCCTAAGGACTTCCATGATCCACTAGAGTCAGTTTGGGCACAAGGAGTGGGATCCCCTCTAGAGAAAATGAGATAATAATGGCACCATATCCAAAGTTCTTCAACTTCCCATTTTTTTCTCTAGTCAGTTGGCCATTCATATTGGCCAATACTCCTTCACTCCAGTTGAATAATGTCCCTTTGAAACACTCAAATAAATTTGGTATTTGGGCTTTGGTAGCCACATGAGGAGCTTCACTCCCACATAACCCGATAACTATGAATGCTATGATTTTAAGTTCCAGTCGCAATATGGTTTTGATGTCTATGCGACCGTCTTTTAGCTCTGAATTATTGCTACAATACTGAGCCTTGTAGCTAGCAGTGGGAAGACCTCCTTGTCTAGTCCCAAATAAGGAAATGTTTCTCCCTCTCTGAGGTAATCTGGTGAGGAAGTATATGTCTTCCGACTCAATCTCAAGCTGGTGGTCACCGATTATGAAACATTGATCTTGCACGTCCCATGCATTCACAAGCCAAGTCATCATCTCAACTTGTGCCCTCATGCCCTCAATTGCCCTGAATTTGTATAAGCGACATGTTTTTTAATGCACGCATGGTTTCCGGAACATTTATGGCTTCGTTTTCCATGAGCTCATGTTCTTGTTCTCGTCATTCCAACATGATTAAAGACCTGCAAATCAACAAATTTAATATTAGAAATCATTTGGAGGAAACTTGAACCATTTTTTATGAAAGAATTTAGGTTTTTCAAAAGGTCATGGCACCTGCACAGGTTCTATGTATACACAATGTGTTTGTCCGCATGCGTCCCACATAGAACCCGTGGTGACCCGATGATTTTTCTTTTAAAATATCGTCGGGGTGCGCAGTCTTCGCACAGAGAAACCACGCACCCTCGAAGGTGGATTTTGAAACATAATTTCCTCCTAAAAAATGCCATGAAATATTAAAACAAGAAATGAAATGGATGAAAACAAAGACAATGATGATGTGGATTACCCGGTTCTGATGGTTCTCGAAATGATCGGTTGGTTTTTCTGATATCAGCTCCGGAAGTTTTTGGCCAAAAGCCCTCTTTGCACTGTTCTGAAAAAAAGGTGAAAATGACTTGTTTTAACTCATTTTTGTAGTTTTTAATGAACAAATATTATTATTTTATTTATTTTTACTTTTAAAAGGTCAAATTTAAATATTTTTGCTTTTTCAGAATATATATTTGTAATCGTTTGAGTTTTTGTGCAGGATACAGGATTTTGGTGAAAAGAATTATTTTGACATCAAGTACACTTTTATCACTTTTTTGGGCTCTATAAAATACGAAAGAGAGAAACCCTCGAGTCCTCTTTTAAGCCCTTTTCAGACTCTCTAAACATGAAAATATCGTCGAGTACTTGACTATTCAAACTTGTTAAAGTAAATGAACAGTCGTCCATTCAATATAAGTTTACCCCTTTTTCGGACTGAATTGGACTAATTAAGAAAAAGGTATACGTTAACTAATTATGGTCAATAGAGTTCTCTCCTGCATTATTTTATCATTTTTCGGGCTTGAGGGAGTTAATTTACGAAAAAGAAAAACCATGGATTTTACTTATGTTTTTCTTCTAACTCCCTAAAACTGAAAAACGTCGAGTTATTCCTATACTGGACTCGTTAAAATTTAACAGTACAGGACCTGTCGATCACAACAGGACCGAACCACTCCTTCTTAGGGTTCGATTTTAATACTAATATGGACTCATCTGAAGGATGAGCTTACACAAACAAGCATATGATATCCTCCTCAAGCTTGACAAAAATAAAGAGGTACTTTCCAGTAATGGTGGGGGGAAAGAGATAAAAATAATCCAGTTGTTGTCCTTATTTTAGAAAGCAGTGTGTCGCTCTTTAACATGACACTTTTTCACACTTGTACCTGGGTTGGGAAATCCTTTATCTAACAGTTAATCGAACCACATTGAAAGTCTTCACCCAGTTCCTGGGTATTAGATTTAGGTCAAATGCTAGGCTAGCCATCTACAGTGTCGGTATGTGTTCAAGGGAAAGTTAAATAAACCATTCATTGCAAAAATTTGTCTCCATTCGTGTTGACCATCCCTAAGTCAGTGCTTGCAAAAAATTTCTTCAAAACTTGATCTAATGGTTTCATGTCTTAGGCTTTCTTGTGATGGATCACTTTCTATCGACATCAGCTCGTTATCTAGAAATTTGATCTAGAATCCTATCAGTACCTTGGGATCTTCATGCCCTAATGGAAATTTTCTCGCCTTCGACGACAGGTTTTCATCGTTAACCTTCGATCGAACAATTCTATGAGTGTTCGACTGCAAACCATTCATTCACACTTCATAGATTGTATTGAAGTAGTTTGAGAGCCATTTTCATTATTGGTGGTTTCTCTCACACTTGTTAACAGTTCTCATCATCGACTGGTAATCAAGTGGTTTCTACCATGTTCGACTTCGACATAATCAATTGCATGGATAGATTTGTACTAGTTCGAGAAGCGGAAATCAAGACCCTGGATCTAGTTTCCACTATCGAGGCTGCGAGGAGTTTTATTATCCATGATACAATAGACTACTTATGACAGGTGGTTGCTTCCATACTGTGTCTACTTTTGATGTAATATTGAAACCATATTTGTACCAGAACATTCAGTTTTGATCTGATTATGGGAATGCCTACCTCAGCTATGATATATATTTGCATTGAATGTTTTTACAAGTTTTCGACCAGCGTCTCCAATCCAATCCTCGGAATGATAAAGCACTTCACTCCTCAAAAAAACTCTCAGACTTCGCACTTTAGGGGGCAATATATTACACGTAATTTTGTCACCATGTCATTTGACTGTTCATATGGGTCTATTACAATCCATATCATGTTCCCTTAGAGGTTAAAAACATTGATGTTCCTGAATCAAGTCTTGGAAATTGGAGAAAAGATTTATAAAACCCTTAAAAGTATGCTTGTTCAGTTTTACTTGCCTTTCCCTGCACATTTGTTGACGATCCTTCCATTAGCTGTAGCGACTACCGCACTGTTTTCCACTAAAACCTGTGCACCCCCGTGAAAAACGAGTAAAATGAAAAAGTAACTTCTAGAAGCCTAGTTGGTTGAATATTCTCCCTAATGGAAGCCTCTAGAGTCATGCCAGTTCGAGATTTATCCCTATACTCATGGAGCTTATCCCTTGGTCCAAGGAACTCAAATCCCTTCAAGAGAGGAATCCATCCCCCTCTTCATGGAACTGAAACTACCTCCATTTCCCTATAAATTGAGCTCAAGTTTCAGGTTGAAGGGGAGATACCAATGTGATTAGAGACTGATCTATATAGCTTCTAAGCTGAAGAGAGTTCATAAAGTGCATACTTTATATACTAGTGAAAAGCAAGTAAAAGGAAAAAGTAACTTCTAAAGCTTAGTTGGTCGAATATTCTCCCAAATGGAAGCCTCTAGAGTCGCACCAGTTCGAGCTTTATCCCTCTACTCATGGAGCTTATCCCTTCGTCCAAGGAACTCAAATCCCTTCATGAGAGGAATCCATCCCCCTCTTCATGGAACTGAAACTGCCTCCATTTCCCTATAAATTGAGCTCAAGTTTCAGGTTGAAGGGGAGATACCAATGTGATTAGAGATTTATCTATATAGTTTCTAAGCTGAAGAGAGTTCAAAAGTGCATACTTTATATACTAGTGAGTTGTTGTTGACACACTGAAGATCACACCTTTCTGCCCATAACTTCATGTTGGTTATTCTAGAGAGGAAGGCTTATCAGATTGAAGGAGAACAATTGCTCAGGACCCCAAGAGAAATATGTAAAACATCAAGGTATTCAGTTGTAAGATTTCTCTTTCTAATTTATTATAATACATATGGATCTCTTTTTCTCATTGTTTTGTTTCTGTATTTATGGGAATAATGTCAATACTTAGACTCCTTGATCACTAAGTTGGATCAGTATTTTTTTATTATTTTATATTGCAGATGCTTTGATTATTTATCTTGTCTTTGATTTCAGGTTCTACTCATTGGAGAACTACTTTGGAGCGACGGGACAAAGGGTTACATCAGACGTTTGGATTTCAAGGTAGGAGCACGTCCTCTCTACTTTACTATCATAATGATCTTAAAATACAATTAATCTAGAGAAAGAGGTATACAAATGTATCTTTGTTTCTAGTTACTTGCTAGAGTACTAGGGAAATCGCTCGTGTTCGCAAGAGGGATTAATCCTTGTAACACTGTGTCCACAGTATTTAAGGAACTTTTTAAGCACGGAATCGTGGACACAGCCCACAACTTCCTATATCTTTCAAAATTCATTAAACACATTGATACAATGCCAAATAACCAAAAACTAACTCCAATACTAGGCCTGACCATCCCCAACTGGGACTAACCTTCTGTCAAACACTTGGCATGAATGAAATATAAAGGTCTAAGATACAATACAAAGCACAAATGACTGAAAACTCTTGAGAAACATTACAATAAGGATCACCACACTCTTCCTTGAGTTTATATGACATCAATTAGGACTTGCATCCATTATTTTAATAATTACAAGTAAATACATGAAATAACCATGACATGAACCAATCATTTAACCATTATTATAACCAACATAAAACCATGGAAATATCAGTGAGATAATAGCCATTAAATCCACACATTAATAAGTACAAAATCAAGAGAACGTAGCTTTCATTAATCATAGGCAACAACCGACTAGGTTTGGGACTTCCACGTACCACCCCACCATAGACATGGTTGAGCCAAATCTCTCTTCATTTAGTCACCCTCGTGCCATATTCCAAGCATGAATGTGAGATCTCATGGATAAACCAATCCATAAATAACCAAGGGAATCTATAGGTTAAACCACCTCCACCCTCACCATACCGTGATCACACCAAAACTGGTGCTCTGATCACAAAACTTAATCGAGCTTAAAATTCCTCCGGAAATTCATCACTATCCTTGAGGAATTTTATGCCTCCCTATCTCTTAGGCTTTACCGCATTCCAATCCTAGATAAATAGGCCCTAAACCCAGACACCACCCTCAGGCTTTACTGTGTATCCCGCCAAAATTAGTCAAGGGATTCCTAGGCCTTTGGGAATTTACTGAGACCACCTCTGCCCCAGATTCTGAAATCCATATGAAAATTCAAAAGCTCAAAACCGAGATCAAAACCCATCACACCATGTGTATCCATAAAAAGGAAAGGCAAGGTTTAAAACCACTGTCAAAACCCAGCAAAACCAGGCCATCGACAGCAAGAGAACCAAATACCAACATGCATAAGCCATGCATGTCCAAACCAACTAGAAAATCACACATACAATATGTTACTTGCAAGTATTCCTACTTAAGATGATAGATTTTTCTCTTCCTTAATTGATCTTTGCGTTCCTTTCCTTTCCCTGTTCTTCCTTTCTTACTTTCCTCTTTCTTGGCTTAATGCTAAAATGCTTCAAGAAAACTCTAAGTGTCCAAGAGTGTGAGAGAGAGAGAATAGAGAGAAAAATCTCCAAAAATGAACGGACCAACGGTTGAGAAAAATCGTGAACCAACAAAATCTTGCCTATTGATCCTCAGAAACCTTTTTATCAATGAGGCCTCTATTTTCTTCATTTTCCATTATTTTCCTTCATTTTCCTCCTCACATGCAACCTGTGACCTTTCACCTTACTTTTCTCCTAATTCCCTTTATTTTCATAAATAAATGTGCCAAAAATACCTTTTTCCTCTTTAATTCCTTAGCCATTTCCTTTTCCAATTTACCTTAGCCATAATAACCAAAAAAAACACCGACTAGGATGTTTTGCCCAGCATTCAGCGTGGAATTAGTGTCCCTTAACCATGGTCTTATTTTTTTCCTTTATGAACTTTTATTACATGAAATTTTAACCCAAATATGTTACATGGGGGTCTATGTTAGTGATCTTTTGATGTGATACCAATACTCCAATGCTCCAATGCTCCAATGCTCGATCATCAACTATCTTAACTCCTATTGCCATTAGCTGGCAGAAATTTCAAGATTCATTAGTATTGTGGGTCGCATGGAGGTCATTCAATGTATACCCCAACATCTGAAACCCAATAATTTACCTTTGTACTTAATCATCTTTCGATTATCTCTTGGGAATGGCCCCCTTGTTAGACAATATGACCCAGGTTAAGGGTAAGGACCCCCAAACACCAAATTTCCAAAACCTCCATTGTTAATTCTTGAATATTCGAAGGGTCATCCCCAATTTTTTGCAGATTTGGATAGGCTCCCATGCCAATTTAAGAGTACTAAAATTGACTCGAAAAAAGGAAAACAATTACCCAAGGACTTCTGAAATATCAAAACTCCTCTCCAACCTATGAAAAAATTGCAAACATTGTCTTAAAGAAGACATATCCATGGTAGAAAAACATAGAATGGCCAATGGCTAGTTCTCCTCAACTTAACCCAACTAAGATGAAAATTATTCTCAACCCTTTTGAATTGCATACTACAAAGATAACACTATGAACTCCATATTCTTACACAAAGATAAGCGAACCTTCTGGATTTTTTTATAGAGGAAACAATGTCTCCCCTCACTTGAAAACTATTGAATCTTCAATATATATATATATATATATATATATATATATATATATACATATAAATTAAAATTAAAAAATAACTAAAATAAATAATAATAATAAAAATAAATCATTAGGATCAAATCAACCTTTGGATTACTGTCCACTACACAATATATGTATCAAAATAATTACAAGGAAACATACCTTCGAGAATGTTTCTACATACAGTATTCACTCGTGACAAAAATAACAATTAATAACTAAGCACAATTATACATTAATTCAGCTCATCAACACAACATAATCAATGATCCAATATAGCAACCTTCATTATGTAATGAGCAACAATATCATTTCATTAAAGAATAATAGTATTTTGTAAAAAATTGTTGAAACTGAAGGAGGGAGAGCCACTCTCCACCTAGTTGTAGGCCTAGCTGCACTGTAGTATTTCTTACACATAGCCACCCAAAAGCTAGATCTAATGCCCTAAGAGAAATATTATTTTAGGTTTCAATAGAATTCACTCAGGGTAGATTACATGAAGGACATCCCCTTAATATATAGGAAATCAACGCTCAACCTTTCAATTGATGAGTCTAGGCTTGTTAACGTTCATAGTAGGTCCATTATGGATGTGTGTTCCACTCATGCACTACCGTATCATGAGAATTCGAGTTCCTCCTTGGGCGAACCAAAATTATTTGGGATGAGTATGTGACCCATACTCCTAGAGTAGTTAAGTGCCATTCCCCCTGTTATTCTCATATTGTTGGAAATTAGGTAGTTCAATCTAGCAAATAAGGTATCTAAACTATTAATTTAGTATATAGGAAAACTTTCCAAGCCCCCTTATACATTTTAATACTTAGGCAAGCTTCTCTCTCAAGCATCGAGATAAGTATTTTCTTTTTCTTTTTTCTTCAGATTTAGAAATATATTGAATTAAAATGAATATTTACATCAAAATGAAGTATGTCAAAGGTATCCATGATGGTCTTCTACCATTATCAATCTTACTTACATATTACAAAATTTGGGGGATTTAAAAGTGGTGACATATAGTTGAAGTGCAAAATGGCATATCTTGCAAAAAAAACATTAAAACTTGTATAGCATTTATTACTTCATTTAAAGTGTGTATATTTCCTCCAACTTTGAATGTTATGTGTAAAAATAGCATACAAGGATCAATGTCCACTGAAAAAAGTATGACCACATATTTTCAAGAGAGAACATGTTGGGTCTAGGAATTGGCATTTTTTCCCCCATTATTTCCTTACCTTTTCAACCACTTCCACCTTTACAAAGACATCTTTTTACTACATTAATTGTATTTTTTATCAATGTATGTTATCCCTTCATGTCACCTTAACTTATGCAGTTTTGTTTGTACATTGATGAGAGGATAAATTTCTTGGGTAAATTTAGTGACAAAATGACAAGAAGGATGTTTATAGGATGACTCGACTTGTTATGAAGTTGCTACTCCCTTTTTCCCAAGCGATGCAATTTTTCTTTTCCAGGATTCTGCAACATTGTCACACCAGGTCTAGCTTTTCTATTATTGTGATGTTACTACTCTTTTTTGTGTTGATGAACACTTTTCTTTCTCAGTGCCACTTTTAGGAGTCGATATGTACGCTACTACTTAGCCAGAAAATATTTAACCACTCTTGAAAATTCAACCAACTTAGTTGTAACAATTACAATCATTTATTTTAGTCACTCACAAAAATGAGATATTGTTATAGCATTACTTTTATTTTTAGTAAATTGTTGTAATTTGTTAAGAACAATCTCTTAGTTTGAACAACCTGAGAATCAAGAGATTCTCATCGATTATTTTGGTGCCAAGATTAGGTAGGAGGAAAAACTTATAAAGCTAGAAAACCTTTGCCTCGTGCAGGGGGTGGCATCATCATTTTTAGAACTTTACATATTGTAATTTCTCAAATCTAATTCAATCTCTTATGGGTTTGTTGTTTATTCGTGGTTTGTTATGCTATCCTACGAGTTTGATTTACCAACTTCCTGCTAAGAAGTAAGGGTCATCCTCTTTAACAGGGATCATTGTGTTGTAGAGATAGCGTAGTGGTTTCATTTTAAATTACTTATAGGTTATGTTATTTTAGTTCTTGTTATAATTTCAACTCATCATTGTTACATATTCTTATTTCCATTACTAGTGGTTAATTTAGCTTGCAAAATATCTAATATAGATTTCTAGATCAATCCTTATTGATTATGTTCTGTTATTGTTTGATTGTTGCTACATATTTATAATTATCTACTGAAACAAAGCGTTAGTTGGTTATTGTTACGTCTGTTACAATGTGTTGTATAGTTAATGAATGGGTTTCTTCTAATAGGATTGATGGTTGTGTGGTTGTGATTAATGGTTTTCTGCAATTGATTCAAGGAGTGTTATTTCCTTTTTTTACAAGAGTGATCTAGAACATATGGGTGTTGTTTTATCGTGCAAGTGTGATTTCAATTCCAATATTGTGTGCGGAGTGTTATTTTTATGCAATTGAGGGTTTGAAATTGATGCTTTTGTTGAATTATTTTTCATTTCTACAAGAGTGAAGTGTTACAACAACTTTTTGTTTAATTGAGTGCAATGTTATTGTATAAGAAAGCTTAGTGATAATTAGGTATTAATAAATGTTAGTTATTAGTTGATGTATGCATAAATTTTGCATGATAACCTTGAAATAAATAAACCTAACTTGGCTAACAATTTATGTGTGAGTGATTGATCTGTTTTATTAAAAGACAACTAATTCACCCAAAAAAACTATTGTGTGGAGCATTCGTAATTCAAAGGGTTGAGAAGATCACTATCATCATTTGGTCAAATATATATAGGAGTTGAAGCACAAAATGGAATTTCTTGCATGAAAATATTGAAAAGACAATCATACCACTTGTTTTTCAATATTTATGGGATAATTTTGTGTACATCACATAATATGAATTGGGATTTGAGTTCATTCTAAGGCACTTAGTCTCTTTGTTGATTGGGGCATGAATTCCCTTATTTATTTAAATACCTTTAATGAAGATATGAGTACTTATGAAGGAGGCATGCTTGTGAAGGGTTTTTTATTATTTACAAGAATTAAAAACCATCTAAGAGAGTGATCATTCAAATAGATCAATCATTAAATGAATTCTTAGTAAAAGAGTTTGATGTTTTAGAGTAATCACAATGCTATCTAAAGTGTTTTTTAGGAGTTTTCTTTGCTTTCCAAACGTTTTATGTTATAAAATTTACCGAGTTTTAATTAAGAAATATATCAAGACTAGGTATTAGAAACTAAAACCTTTCTAACAATTTTGTTGTATGCTTCTCCCCTAACACATCATTTGGTAGGAGGATTTTTCCATACATCCTTTTACTCTATGACTTTGATTGATAATTTTCAACTCACACTTTTTCTTGAAGGGAAATTTCTCCTCTGAACCTTCTAAAATAGACCCACTTAACAACAATAAATTTGAAAATTCTCTTGCCAAACTACATTTAATGGGGAAGATAATAATTTTCTTTTAAAAAATAACCATTTATTTAATATTTTATAGAGTAGGTATTTCTACTAACTAAACAATGTTTACAACCCAAGCATACATATGGGAAAACCACATTGCATCACATTGAGGTGTCCTAAAGCAAGTTTACAAAATGATAGCGCATGTGTCACATAGAAAAAGAAACATGTGCAAATTATAATGGTGCATTACGTAAAATGTCAATAATGTTTTCATTTTGAGCACTCGAGAAAAACTAACCTAACCATAAGATCAAACTCAAAATTTACTGAAATGGGATCATCCAAAAAACTAACCACATGAAAATCATACCCCATCACTTTTAGCCTACTAAATTTAAAGGGACCTACACATGGAATCTAACAAGTGCCACTACAGAGACGATGTCCCTACCAAATATTGTAATTAAAAGTGACAGTTACAATAGAATTTGTTTACAACACCAGTTTATCTCTCTATACACATGCATTTTCTTACTATTTCTAGTGAGGATAAAGTTGGGGTAGAAATTTACAAGTAAAAATCCATGGAATTACTTGAATAGGTAAGCATTTCCAAGGGCCTAAAACTCCTTGACGAGCTTGAAGAATGTGGGTACATGAGGGAAATGGGCTTTGTTTGGATGAAACGAAATAAGAATATTGAGCACCAATTCAATAATAATAGATATATCAAGCACTAAGAGGAATCAAATCCCTAGACCTACAAACTATTCCTCAAATTTTACACTCTAAAAAAGGTTTGCACCTCGATGGATTTAATTCCTCTCAATATGTGATATGTCTAGAGTTAAGATGGGTTTATACCAATTTATTTGATTATAACGACCCTACCCTGGCACCCCTTTTTATTTATAATTATAGTGTGTTATATTTTTGTTTTTTTTCATACAATTAATTTATTAATGTTACGAAGGTGACACATAATTGTTGGTGCACCTAATTACTCTATGTGCAACAATGGAAGAGAGACATACATACATATATTTCCTCCTACTCCATAATGACAGGAAATAATTGACTTTGCCCAAGACTTTTTAAGAGAATTTGAATATGTGTCAAGGGTGGAGTACCAAGCATGGGTCATCTAAGTTTTGAGTCCTTTAAAAATTGATAACACACATTCGAATATCATCAATATATGCAGTTGTATATTTTAACATGGATTTATTTCACAATTGTATTTATGTTTCATGAATTTGATATATATCCTTTTAGACAACATTATATTCATTTTTATATAGTAATTAATTTGTTGGCATGGCATTCATTATAGACATGATATCTCACCCACTTAGGTTGTAAAAATGCCTCTCCACACAATAACAAAAAAAATTATAATTCTTTCCAAATGTATGTGGGGTAGGAGGTGTATGGAGGATTATTTTTATCTTTAATGAAATTAAGAAGACACTTTGGATGACGATTGGATGAAGCAACCCATGCGCTAAAGATTCTTTATTCAATGTTGATAAGAGTTTTAATTATCACTAGAGACTCAACAACAATCATCAAACATATTTGTTGTTCTTCTTTGTTTGATGGAAATTTAGTAAATCTCACTGAATGAATCTAGAAATAGGCTAGATGCTTTAGTGGACCATTTCCATATTTCAAGGGAAAGGGATCATTAGGTGGACCATTTGGCCAATGAAGCCTCACATATAGATTACATAATTTTGAGGGTAAAAGGGGAGGTATCCTTCTCCACAATCCCTTAACATAATTTTTAATGCTTAATACAATGTTTAGTGTGTCATAACATAATAAATCCAAGTAGAATATGAAATTAAATATGGGTAGATGAATTTTGAAGGCCATTTCATCCTTTATATTGTTGCGCACTTCAACCATAATGGAGAAGCAACTTTATCAATTTGGATTTATTGCAATCTTGAGTGAAGGTGGGATAATGGGGTCTATTATATGCCCATATGGTTGGCTCCTAAGGGGAATATCTTTACTTGATAGACACCCATAGGTCATTTTTTATGCCAAGGTTGTAATTTTTGAAGTTTCCCTTAGTCGGTGCTTAACAATTTCTTGGAAGGGTTTTAGAGCTTAGTCAACTATAAAGGTGAGTGGCTCCAGAAATTTCATATTATTGTCTTCCTCCTCAATGTTCATAGGTTCTAATTCAAATATTATATTCCCATAAAAATCCCCAATTTTGTGTTTACGAAATTTTTGAAAAGTTTCTAGAGCTTGGCTAGCTAGAAAGTTGAGTGGGTCTATCAATTTCACATTTCCATCTAGTTCCTCTATCAATCTAGTGGTGTAAATGTGCTTTGGAATTGGGAATTGGGAATTGGTAGAAGATAGTTCAAAGGAGGATTAGAATTATAAGATTTTGGATAGTTTTGATTAGATTCTAGACTGTATGGGGCAATTACTATCTATGGTGATGCATCGTTTTTGATATTTTTGACATTCAACATTTTGCACAGAGACAAGATGCCCTCATTATAGACAATAAGACCTCTATTTTCACTGCAATATGGAATATTCACACTCAAGAGGAGAAACATAGTAATGTGATGGTTTTTGTTATGTAAATCTTGTTTGGATAGAAACATATTGAAACCTTGGATGTTGAGGTGATGCATTCTACATCAACTAATTTCTAATCTAGCTAGGAGCCCACATATAGCCTCCTCCATTTACAAAATGTATGATAGTTCAAGTGTAGATGAAGACAATGAGGAATAATATGAATTACATATTCCTAGAGAAGTGGATGGCAATGAATGAGATCCTTATCCTTCTCCTGTTGAGCATGAAGAATATTTTAATAAAAATTCCCATAATTAACTCTATATCATATTATATAATGGGACAGTAGTCTTCTTTTAGATGTTTTTTTAAGGCTTTATACTAGAAAAAACTTTTGGACATCCTTTGTGAAATATAGTGTTATCTTTTTAATAATTATTATGCAATTTTTTCTGACAAATATTGAACTCTAAACTATTGAAGAATATATTTTTATATATTTCTATTGTCCATTAAGGTTGAAACAACTTCCAAATCTAAAAAATAACCATTGTTGTTAAGAAATAAAAAAATCCAAACTTATTTTTAGGTACCACTATATATAGTTACTACTTATACCATATTATGTCTGTTTGTTTTATTGTTCCAAAATAAAACCTCATAGGATCCCCCCTCTTCCATGTCATACTTGCATGGTGGATGGCTCAATTTCTAGCCACAATGTTAGTGGGTAACCTCGATAAACTTGATTGGATTTAAACATCTTACCTATTGCTTCTTGTCAGAAACATGTCTTGGGTAATTGGTTCAATATATTGAACTAGCCCTTGGAGCTATATACAAGATTACATATGTTTTATATACATCTATATATAATGATAAATAGTCCTCCCTACTCCTCATACCTAAGTGAAGAATGAATAAGCTCATTCCTATACTTGAGTGAAGAATAAGGATGTTGGTACCTTGGTAGCACCACTCCATAGATTCACCTAATTTTCTTTGGATTCTTGGATAAACACACAGATGCACGCCAATTTGATATAAGTTGATGTTCTATTTATAAAATTTATTTTTATTAAAATGAGAAATACATCTTATAAGAATTTTTCAAATACTTAAAATAATAATAATAATAAAATAATCAATTGGTTAGTAATAATAAAACATAATGCAATAAAATTAAAAAAATACATTATAAACACAAAAACAATAAAGCACGGACACAATATTTTTAATCTAGAAATCCCTGTTGGAAAAAACAGTTGAACGATCATTCTTGGCCCAAAGGAAAATTACAATGGAGTCTTCATGCCTTTAAATAGGCTACATTACAAATAATACCATTATACCTTGGGTTATCAAAATCGGGAGCTTGAAAACCACTAACAATAAATTGACTTTGACTGAGTCAAGTTTACCCGAACTACCATAACAATCCCCCCCTTAAACTTGACTCTAGGAGATTAACTTGGTCTTTATCTTGTTGTTTAATTTCATATAAAAAAGTTAACCTCCACTAAAATACATGGATACCTAACTATTGTATCTTCTAGTTTTCTAGGATACTTTTTCTCATGCATGGTTCATTAACCATTCCCCCCCTCAAACTATCATACAAGTACACCTGCACAATCGTATCAATTCAAGTGGTTCATTCCATAAGTTAAAACATCCATAATTCCATGTGCCACTCCACTTCAACACGTATTCCTAAATAATAGGTCTTACAACAACCTTGGGGAATACAACTTGCTTACAACTAGGATTTGAAACTTTGACCAAAAACATACACAATTATGGCTCTCCATAACACATTGGATCCTTCACCAAACATCAAAACCATTTACTCCATATAGATTCTCTTATCCATGCTACCTCTCTCTCACTATATTTCTAGACTATGTCAATCCTTACCTCGACTTGGCCTTCCAACACTATTTTCACTTACGAGATCCACATGATCTCTTATTAGCCTTTCTCACGTCCAATTTAGTGGAATCGTTCTCCTTTCTCATGACCACTATATCCTTCCTCATTATCCATGGTCGCATACATTTTAGTGGGAATAATTCCCCTTTTTCATAACCATTGTAGCCTCTCATTATCCCTACTTGCACCCATTTTAGTGGGAACCATTGTTTTTTGTCACAACAATTGTAGAGTTTCAGTGCACATGTGGAATATTTTATTGATAGCTTCTCCATGACCTCCAAAACCTTAACCTTTTGTCCTTATTCACATTTCACTATAATGTATTACAATCTAAGCACTCTCAAATCTCCTCCCCACTCTCCAATTCGTACTATTTTTCTTAAATATTTGCTTAGTTTTTGTTGAAGGGGGGCAATTGATAACAAGTCAACATCTTAGATGGCCTCAAAATTTTATCTCTGAGTAGAGCCTAAACTCCTTATCTTCATATTGAAGGACACAAGTGTGACATACGTATTTCCTAACACATCTATGATGACCATTATTAGTTTTCTCGAGGGTTTTTTGATCTTGAACCCCATCATTACATTTCTTGCATAATCATTATCCTTGACATATGTCTCTTCTTTACCAACCATTCTTATATGACTGAGGCATCCATTTCCCTTTGCATGTTGATTTAGATGAGGTCATTGATTAGGTTATCTAAGGCTTGGTGATTCGTCGTACTACCAAGCAGCTTAACATCTTCAACCACATGGACACCCCATCTAACCTCAAGATCGAGGCAGTAGAGATGCATAATATCCTTGTTAATCTCCTCCACGTTAGAAGATTTGGGTACCTCATAATTCTCGATGAAGTGTTCAACATTTCTCTGCCTAAAATCCTTTGGATTCATGTTCAACATCATTTCCTTATGTAATGCCATGAACATAAAATTATTGTTGGTCTCCACTACTTACTTACTTAATTTTTATACATAAAACCATCAATCTTAGCACCTCCACTCTGATGTATATTATGACCATATCCAAATAAATGGGGGAACATGTACCAATGCATAATTAAGTATAACTCATCAATTCTTCCACCTTCATAAATTCCTTTCATGGCTAATCACCTTTTACTAGGCTAATTCTTCCACCATCATAATTTAAAGTTACTGGCTACCAATCAACTGCCTCAGCCGAGTAGTTTGATCTCTCCCTTATGATCAAGCTTCTTCTCCATGGGTTTCTCAGTGTGCAACCCATTTTTCCTCCTAGAGTGAGCCCATGCCACACCTGAAAATTGTTGGTTAATCTTTGGCCTTGCTTAACACTCAAACAATCATCTTAGCAATTTTCTTATTTCCACACTTGTGTGCCTCTCTCACAGTCTATCCCCTTCAAATCATGTGTCAACTTTGTTACCAATTTTTAATAATAAAACAATAATTTTAAATAAATAAACAAATACACCATAAAAACATAAATCATAAAGCATGGACACAATAATTTTAACCTGGAAACCCTTGCAGGAAAACCTAATTGAATGATCATTCTTAGCCCAAAGGAAAATTACAAGGGAGCCATTATGCCTTTAAATAGGATATGTTACAAAGAACACCATGATAAAAAAACATGTGTTATCAAAACCAAGAGCTCAAAAAGAGCCAACGATAAATTGACTCTAACCGAGTCAGGTTTACATGAACTACCATAACGTTAACTTGATATACTCATGTACCAAAGTTTTATTATCTAATAAACATAAAACAATATTGAGGGGAAAAAATGCTTATTTCTTTCACCTTCAAGGGTAATTGTGCACTTTTGTGATAGTTTTAAAATTTATTTTCTTTGGTTAAGAATATGTATTCCTCAAATGTAAGGAAATGGGTGTTGGGTGACAGAATTGGAATTCAATTCCTCAACACTTAATTATCAGTCCATGGCTTTGTAACCTTCGAGATGTAGCACAAGTAATTCCAAGGGTTCTGGGTTCACTCTATAAATCATATTTCTATACCTGCAATTAAATCACTTAGGTGCAAAAGAAAAACTTTTAAATAAATCCTCTTAGTTATATTCCTACATCGTTAACATACTGACACCACACCACTCTAAAGACTGGAATATCACTCAAAAATAAAAATCAGAGACTTTTAAAAAATATTTTAGAAACAAACAAACTCAAGATTCATTCCAAACCATGCAAGCTCAATCATTTAGAAACAAACATGTTCCTATACTGAAAAAAAAATTGAAACAAATCTATTCCTGCACTCAGTTCATGTACTAGGAAATACAAAACAACTTTGTTCATGTACTTTGTTCCTATACTGGAAAATAAAACAACTTTGTTTCTGCACTCAACAATCTTATGTTCCTGCTCCCGGATGCGGGTGACATGACGTGCACGTATGAAAACATTCCCTCCCATGTTCGATCTGATGAATAATTGCAACGCATACCTTCATCTGAAGTGGAACCACCTCCCTGCAATAATTTGCATGAGGTGACGAAGGCAAGGGATTACGAAGGAATTCAATGCCAACAACCACCCTAGGTGGAACCTCTCCGCTGTAATCATTTGAATGAGCTCCCGGATGGTTATGACTCACTGCCATAACGCGAATCACATGCTACCACATGAGGACTGGCGTAGCATACACCTGCGAGTGTGTCACAATAATGCACAACATCTGTGCTTTTGCCACAGGTCTACAAAAGGGGAGGACCCTCTACATAGTGTTATTCAAATTTTACTCCTTTTTTCCTGCAATTACCTCCTATCCTTTCTTCGTCAGTTTCATCCCACCTGCACGCTCCACCCGTTGCGCAACCTCCCACCTAGTGCCAGGTCACTGGGGACCCTCTCAGTCATGCACCTCCCTGACTATGCACCTCCCTTTGGCTCCCCATGCCTTACATGTTTCTCCCGACTGCGCACTCTCATCATCAAGCTCCCCCAGTTGCGCAACCCCCATCTGCACGCCACCTTTCCCAATAACACTCAGCTATGCATTTCCTGTCTCTTCCCTAAGCATCTTCTCTATACCTCTCAGCCCCCCATCTCCCTTTTTCTTCACAATCCCATGGCTCTGCGACTTTCCAAAGGACAATCAGAGGCGGCCAAAGAAGCGCCTTCCTAGGATGCTACCAGCGAGGGCTCGATAACCGTTTAGAATCCTTTGAGGGCTCCTCTTCTTGCATTCATTCCAGGGATGCCCCTCAGAGCCCTGCACATGACTAGGAGGAGGAGGCCCTTGTTCAGGTAATGTAGAGGGGCAGAAGCAGACCTAAGAAATCCACCATAGCACACTAGGAGCACCCCATGACCCGTAAAACCGAGCCTCTTCTAGTTTAGGAGGCAGTGGGGGAAGACACCGACATATGGATCATGGACTCGGAGGGCATTTGGACGCGTGTACCAGATGTTGAGTACCCGATCACTCCCATTCTCTGTGCACCTGCTTCTAGGCCTCAGCGCTGACCTACTGCTGGGGAGGAGTCTGTAGCGCAGGAGTACAATTACCGTATCGAGGAGGAGGACCCAGACACCGAGAGTGATGCAGAAACACCATGACTGCACGACCGCTCAACTCTTTTTAGTTTTATGTTATTTCAGCTCTTATTACAAGACTTTTACTTTCACAAGTGCCACGACACATTTTGTAATTTTATGTCTGATGTTATTACAGCACTGGTTTCCTCTAAGGAGGCAACCCCATACCTGCGTTACTTTGAAATAAATGAAGGTTTGGATTGGATAAGTTCAGCTTACCAACTCAGCCTCTAGCATATCTAATGTTTTATTTCGAATCAATATAGTTTAGCCTAACTTACCCAAAAAAAACAATCTTATGTTCCTGTACTAAAAAGAATATTGTGCGACAAGCCTAAACTCAACTAATGTGAAATGAAACCTTGCTTGAATCAAGATAAAATCCCCACACTCATCATACTTTCTTCAACTACTTAATGCATAAATCTCAAAATAAGATGAAGACTTTATCAAATAATAGAGAAAATATTAAAATCTTGTGCACAAAGAAATCACCTCATAAATATATCCTTCGTTTATTCCCTCTTTTGGTTTAATTAATACTCTATTCGAGACAAACTTATGTGTTTATTAGAGATGCAAAAATATTACTTCGCAAGGAAGATTCAACTGATAACTTCAAATTAATTAGAGACAACAATATTATGTTCATGTACATGAAATACCCAAATAGCTAGATGATAACCTGAATTCAACAGGACCAAAAAAATACGATGTAATTTTTGAATCATAAAGTTCTCACGAAAATAACAATCCCACTCACACAGTGACACTATAAAATAATATCATTCACCAAAACAGAGGTTTTCACTTTCTCACTGCATATATAAACAATTAAAAAAAAAAAAATCAAACACCAAGCAAGATCTAATGAATAATCTCTTTTCAACCCTGCAAATCTTCACTCAGAATAACTGTACGCACCACAGAGTAGATCTAAACTCCTAACTAAAGAGATGAATTTGAAAACAAAAAGAAACTTTCCAGATCCAAATCCTTAACGCATCTTACAATAAAAATAGATATTTCTTCAATATTAAACTTTAAAAACAAACCCAAATATGAATGCAAGTGTTCAAATCTGAGCCTCTATTACTCTTTCAGAAAATTCACAAGGGTTTATCCAATCATACAAACTTGTTACAAGCAGCCTTCACACATGGATAACAACCACACCATCCACTTATCACACAATACAATAGATATAGGGATAACAATCTGGGTTGGTTGGTTCCTTAGCCAAATATCTTATTTCCCTTTTTAAGGAAAGAGGTTAATCTATAAGAACATATTTATCATCACCGGAAATAGACAAAACGAATGCATGAACATGGAATAAGCCCTCTTTTATTAAAAAACAAAAGTATCTACTCAGTACATATCATATAATGACATCTCCAACTCCAGAGAGGTTGTGGCAATACAAACTTTTTAGAATAAAAACACCAAAAAGCGTCCCATTATCGCTAACCTACATTCTAATCTAACTTGACATATATACGGATTACATCGGCTCACAGCCATATCAAGCTGATAATAAAAGATGAATTTGTTGCCAAATAATCCGTAACTTTAGAAACCCTCAAACCCTTGAAGCCATTTATAGGAAGACAAGAACAGAAATTTAGGGGTGAATGCACACCTTTTTCTTTGACAACTAAGACTGAATCCTAGTCGGAATTCTCGAACCAACGACCTTTCACATTCGGTGCAAGAATCGAAGTAGGTGCAAGAATCTTGTGATCTTCATGTACCATAACCACTTTGATTTCTAATTAGTGAACATATATTGAAAAATTCATAAGGTAATTTAAATGATGAGTTACATAGAAAAACATCGACCTATCTGACCTTTAATTAAGATAAGCATACATTATCCATTTATCCAAAGAATCATTAAAAGAAACCAAAAATACTTGCATAGATGTCTTATTGGAGTTGTAAAATAGAGGCTAAGGTAGGGTAATTTAGGTAAAAAATGAGACAATTATGACAACCAACATTCCTGAAACCTCATTTTGTTGTGTGTCCTCACACAACCACTAACCTCTGCAAAAAACAAAAATTGAAAAACCCTTCCTTCTCATTTCTGGAGTTGGCTATTAATTCCTGAACCTTCTTCATGCGAGCCTTCCTCATAATTTTTTCCAACTTTTTAATATGCATTCTTAGATAGGACACATGGAATCTTCACTTTCCCACTAGCTTCTTCAATTCAACCATTTTTACTAACAATTCTCCATTCCTGATATTTAAGGTTGCATTATGAGTTTCCACACACCTATTCAAGACCTAGAGATTTTAAATATGTTGTTTCAACTTTTGAATTTTGTTTACCTTCTTCCCAGGAGAAAATTTCTTCAATTCCTGCTTTCCCTTTGCTTCTTCTTGTATCTTTGTTTCTTCTACCATGGATGCAAGAGGAACATCATCCTCGAGCTCTTCTTCTTTCTTCTTCTACTGAACTCATTCTTGTTCCACCTCTTGTTGATGGGTCACCTTCTATATTTTAGCCTTCTTCATCCATGATACCAGAGGAACATCATTGGTATCCTCCTCCTCCTTATGCTTTTGACTCGCAACAGGGGTTCCCATTTCTACTACCAATACCATAAGAGAAACATTATCTTGCACATATGTATTTTCCACGAGGATATCCGGTGGATGTTATTCAGGATAAATGTAGTCTCTCCTATATGAATCATAGTCTTCAATGACCTCGACCTCAGATGGAGTTCCAAGTTTCAATGTCTTATTACTAGAAGAAGCATGATCAATTTTTAACATCCCTCGTGTTATTCTCTGGAGTGGTTTTGGCACCACAACCTTGACTTTCACACCCTTCTTTACCTTCGAACCTTTCTTTTCTTGTTTCTTTGTTTGTTGAGGACGAGTTGTCCAGGATTATTTACCATGTTTACCTCCTTGTTCTCATTTTCCTTTCTGATGTTGGATACCCTTAGATTCTACATTTTTCTTACACTTTCCTCCTTGCTGAATTTTTATGCTAACAACCTTCACAGCACCTTCACTTTGATATGATTCCAAGAATGCTTCCCAATTAAATCCCCCATTTTTCAATTCTTCTCTAACCAAAATATTTATCAACCAATAATAACACAATTTATAACCTACTTGATCCTCCAGGGATTTTTGCACACTTCTTGACATCTTATCTAAACTTTTTAACAGAAAGTGTGGGAAGTTAATCAGCTTATCAGACTCAAAGTGCATGAGAAGCTGAATATGGTACAATTTAGTGATGGAGTATATTCCTTCACCAATAAGGAATTTCTATAGAATATATAGCATACATTGCCACTTCTCGGCCATATCACTCATGTGCGCTCCTTTCTTCCAGTTGACTACAAAATCATCCATTGCCAAGAACTAACACCATGCGCCTTTCACTACTTCACCTTTCTTGAACCATTTCTCCCCAATAGTGGGAAGCTCCGTGGCCTTCGAAATGAACTGCTTTGTCACTTCAAACTTCAAAAAACCTATAGTAACCATGTTTCCATCAAAATTTTGTGCAAAATCCTGGGTAATGGTTGAATCACAGCCATTGAACTTATACAAAAAGAGAAGAAAACGTGTTTCCTGTAAAATAGGCACACTGATTTGTATTCCACTTTCCCCTCCATCTCTTTGACAAAGTAGGATTCAATCCTTGTTGGTGCCATAATTCATGTAGTATTGATGCAACCTACGGTCCTCCAACTGTTCAAAACTCAAACTTATTTAAGGATCAACAATAATGAATTTGATGATGCCAAAATTATTTCATAATTCAAAATTTGGAGAGTGCAAGAATAATTTTCTTTTAATGATCACATGATTCTTGTACCAAACACCCATTCAGAATTCATGTCGATTCATATCCCAATTCTTGCACTGACATCATGACACTTAAACTCCACATCACCCAACAAAGCAGTTATTTTCCTTGAAGTACAGAATTTGGTTGATAGGATAATAGATTCGGTAAGATTTATAGAATAGGAAAGGAAATTATAATTAGGAGTGGCAATTAGACCAATTGCGATTTCAAGGGATCATATGGTAAAAAGTGGTATCCTACACATGGCAAGAGGAAGAATCAATTAATGACAACGTAAATTTTTATATAATGATAACGAATTTGAATGAAATGACCTCCATACATGCATTTATCCCTCATAATGACATTCTATGGGGATTGTTTTTACTTATTATGATAAAGGCCGCGTAGGTCTAATGTTAATTCCTACACTTTAACCATTCATTTCCCTTTATACATATTAATAATGGTCACTTATACAAATAAGAACATGGGCAATTGTTTTATAACAAAGGCATCGTATTTACACATGGCTACCATACTTTTAAGAGAATTGACCCATAAAGAAAAGAAGCTCGAAATCAATTCATAATGAATTCCTATACTGATATAAAAAATTTGTGATAAAAATTCTTTGCACTATAACAAGAGAGATCCCTGCACTGCTCTGAGTGATATTCCCGCACTGTAACAGGAGGATTCATACACTGAACAAAAACAATTCATGTACCGTGATAAAAAGAAAGAGCTCTTGCACTGAAATAACTAATCAAGTTGCCTCTGAAAAATTCGAGTTGGATTGTATGTAAACAAATTTCATATTTTGAGGAGCTTTTTTATCACCAGGTTCAAGTTTCATCATGCTTTCAGTCCTGGATAAACAAGGCTTCCAAAATTATTGACACCTGAAAAATATGAGGGAGAAAAATAAGTGGGACGGGGATATTATAAAGAAAGGGAAGGAAAATCATAAGGGACACTTAGAATAAGGTGGATTAGTCCATAGAGGGATATAGGAAAAAGGGGCAAGGGGAAACAATTTAGGGGTAAAAGAGGGAAAAAATAGAAATGGGGACACGAAAATTTTGTAGAATAATAGGAAGGGAATTTAATGTATTAAGGAAAAAAGACGAAATCATAGGGAAATTTCAGAAAAGGGAAAAGAAGAAAGACATAGTATTCATCTTGAATAGTCAATTCCTCCATCAAATAATGTTGTAACCTCTATGAGTCAATTAATTCTAGTGGGATTTTTTGTGTCACCTGCATAAATTATTAGCATGTTGCTTGCTTTGTACTTTAATAAGGGCTTAGTTTTTTTTGGGTTTCTTTTGCTGCCACAATAAATTTTGTAGAAACCTTCTTCTTCTCAAAACAAGTTAGCCACGCATTCTAATTCAAGCGACATCCCATTTTATTAAAAAGGAACTTCTCTACCAACAAGCTGGTTTTCAATTAGATCCACACATAATTGTTGGTTGTGGCCGGGGGTGATAAGCTATCATGTTTGTTTCACTGAGCGCAACAAGGGGGTCATGGGGGGGGGGGAGGCAGCCCCCCTACATAGGGTCTGGGGCATTGCCCCGGGAAAGTTTTTTTGGACCCTATAATAGATGGGTGGACCTACCTATGGTTTTGTGCATAGGTTTTTCACATGGTTTTGGGCATGATGGTTTTCTTCCCATGGTATTTTGTAAATCCGGTCAAGGAAACTATGATTATGTTCTAATCTAGGGTTAATGGATTGGGGTTTATGAATTCTTCAGAATTTATATATATGTATTGTAACATAGAAAGGAATATAATAAAAAATAAATCTGGTAGTCCCAGTTTTGGGATCTAGGGGAAATATTTGTGTATATTTTTTTTACGTTCTTGCCATTATTTACTTTTTTGTTTTCAAGAATTTGTTTGCAGGTAATTTATGTACAGGGTTAACACCTACATTAGCTGTGTCAGCAAGTTTAGGAAAAGTGAAAATTAAAAGGTACTCACGGTAGGCTGGTATTCTCTCTTGCCTACCATCTTCAAATCTTACTATTGTTGTACATGTTGCACGAAAACTTCCTTAGTGATGGGCTAAAAATATGTTCTAAGCCTATGCCCATTCACCAAGAAAATAGCTCCTTGTTCATCAACAATTTTTATCTCCACTGCTCCATTCTCAAAAACTTTAACCACTTCGTAAGGCCCTAACTAGCGTGTATGAAGCTTCCCCTTAAAAATTTTAAACTTTGAATCATAGAGGAACACCCAATAACCTGGTTGGAGTTTCTTTTTCATAATTAACCTATCATGCCATTTACTGTATTGTTGTTGCATCAAGGTAGTTTGTTGAACATAATCCCTTCTCATTTCATCAAGTTCATTTAACTGTAAAAGTCGATGTTTTTGTGCTTCTGAGAGATCCAATCCCAACTAGACTGCAGTTCTAAAGGTTTTAATATGGAATTCAATTGGAAACAATACTTGTTTCTCGTACACCAGCTCATAAGGTGTATGACCTGTATTGTTCCTCCAAGTAGTTCTATAAGCCCATATTTCCTCTTGTAAACTATTTTCCCAATACTTTTTATGAAGATTTATTATTTTTGTAAGGATGGCCTCAATCACCTTGTTTGTAGATTCTACTTGTCCATTCTCCTGTGGGTGGTACGATGTAGACTTCCTGTGTCGAATCCTGTATTGATCTATAATTTCTTTTACCAGATTAGAAATAAACTGAGGTCCACTGTTAGTAACAATTTCTCTTGGAACACAAAATTGAGTAAAGTTTTCGTTAAATAAAAAAACAACAACAACTCTTTGAGTAGCATAAGGAACAACTCTAGCTTCTACCTATTTTGTTACAAAATATGTACAAACTAAGATATGTCTTTTATTTAAATATGTTGGGGTTATGGATCCTGCAAAGTCAATGGCCCCTTTCTCAAAGGGTTCTAACATGACTTGAGGGCATAAAGGAATCTCATTGGCTTGACCAAGTTCTCCCATTTGCTAACAACTATCACAAAACTTAACATATTATTTGTAATTCTTGAACAAGGAAGGCCAAAAGTAGCCAACGCGGAGAATTTTATATATTTTTCTCTTGTCATCGAAATGGCCCCCACAAGTCTCATCATAGGTAGCTCTCAATATATCAAACACTTCCTCTTCTCTTACACATCTACGGATAATAAGATCAAGCCCAGTATAAAAGAGGTCTACTTGGATCTAGGAGTATGAAGCACTTTTTTTAATGATCCTTCGCCTTTTTATAGCGGATAGGTGTGGTGGTGTTTTTCATGTGACAAGATAGTTAGTTATTTCATCAAACCAATGATATTTTGTCGAAACAACAAAAATATGTTCGTCAAAAAACGAACATCTACAGGAATTACTTGACCAGGATTGATCAATCTAGAAAGATAATCAACTACTATATTTTATTTTCCTGGCATATCGATTATATTAACATTGAATTCCTGTTGTAAAAGCAACCACCTAGTTATGCTACCACTAGTTAAGGATTTATTCATCAAATATTTTATGGCAGAGTGATCTATATGTATAAATACTTCATAACATGTAATATAGTGTCTAAATTTATTAATAACAAAAACCACATCTAGAAACTATTTCTATGTTACTATATAATTAAGTTCAGTAGATGACAAGTTCTTAGAAACGAAGTAAATATCATAAGATTGTTAATTTTCTTCCTATCCCAATGCTGCACCAATGGTAGCATCTGAGGCATCGGAGGAGATATGAAATGGGAGGGACCAATTAGGTCCCCTCAAGACCGGTGCATGTACTAATTTCTCCTTCAGTTTCTAAAAGATCGTTGGCAAGCCTCGGTCCAATAGAAATCACTATCCTTAGCTAATAATCGAAAAAGAGGGGCATCTATCCTAGAAAATTTATCAATGAATCTTCAGTAGTAACCTGCATGTCCCAGGAATCCTCTCACTTCCATCTATGTTTTTGGTGCAGGAAGGTGTATAATAACATCTACTTTGGCCAATTATACCTGGATACCCTTATCAGAAATAAGATGGCCAAGGAACACCCCTGCTTTTCACATCAATCTACTTTCTTATCACCCAAAGCAAGGAAAGCCTCTTGAAATCTATTTATTACTTTCTTTAAATTTTGAAGGGCTTCTTGAAAAGAATCACCACATCCATATAAACCTCTACACAATCGAGGTCAGAAAAAATAGCCAAGACTGTGCTTTGAAAAGTAGCAGGGGCATTACAAAGTCTAAAGGGAAGCACTCAATAATCGAATGTCCCCCATGGACAAGTAAAGGTAGTATTTCCCTGATCCTCAAGTGAGATTTGTATTTGGTTATACCCATTAAAGCCATCTAAAAATGAAAAGTACTTTTTACCTGCAAGGGTATCTAGCACTTCATCAATAAATTTAAGAGGAAATTAATCCTTGAGAGTGGATTTATTTTATTCTCAATAATAAATACAAATGTTCCATCTCCCATCCTTTTTTGAGACTACTACCAATGGAGAGACCCACTGACTATCAGATATAGGATAGATAAAACCAGCATCTAAGAGTTTTTGAAGTTCTTCTTTAACAACCTCCCTTAGTGCAAGGTTCATTCACCTTTGGGGTTGTCGGACAGGTCGAGCACCCTCCTGAATATAGATATGATAAGTACAGGTTTCAGGAGGGATGTCTTGCATGTCCTCATAACTCCATACAAAGGCATCAAGATGATATTGCAACAAGCTCACAAGTTGCTCCTGTTGGGATGAGTCTAGGTCTAAACCAATGTGTAAAGATATTCTTGGAATGACCTCAACAAGAGTAGTGTCAAGCTCGTGGACACCTGTAGTGGATACTAAAATATATAATGATGGGGATGAGGATTGGGGATCACAATTTTCCTAGAAACCTGGACTAAAAATTTGATAAAGTGATTCAAAAATTCGTAGTGTCTAATTTATCCAAAAAATATTGGATCACACCCTCCTCATTCGACTCAGTATACTGGTGAATCATAGAAAGGGACTGAGTCTCCTCATCACTACTATCATAATCCAATCATAAGGTGTCACAAAGCTCCTAGATTGATCTGCCAGGTGGGTACAAGGTGACCTTTTTCCTAGCATCCCCACGGGAAATGTACATGTCACAAGAGTGACATCTTATATAGGCATTTGTTGTGGCAAGACATGATCATCCCAAAATCAAAGTGTGCCCCCAATAGGATTCTTTGATTGCAACACAATGAAATCTTTAGGGTACTTCCATGAATCAATCGAGACAACCACATCATCTAACACACCCTTCGCCTTGATTTTAGATCTATCGGCAAGCTCAAGCATGGTGGGGGTAGGACAAATGTGGGTCAGCCAAATTTGTTCCATGGTTTTCCTAGTCATAATGTTAATAGTCTCTCCAATATATATTAACACATTTGGAACAAGGGTATCACCTATCTAAGCAGAGACAACCTGGTTTCTAGGATCAGTATATTTCTCAACTTTAGCACATCCTATCATCAACACAGTTGCTCTCTCAACAAACTTGATAGTGTGAGGTTCAAGTCTTTTCCTCCCTGGATTTTTAAGATAGAGTTCCCTAACCATCTCAGTACATATAGAAATATATTTTATAGCCTGCAGTAGAGGGACCTTTATACAAATATTCCTCAACTCAGAATCCAATTCTTACTCAGCGGTGGGGTCAAATTTCTCCACAACCAGCCTCTCTGGAAAGCGGGGTTGGTTCAAAGAAGAAGGTAAGGATTCTGAGTGTATGGGAACAGGAGGAAAAATGGTATCATTATTTGAAATATTATGACTTTACTCCTCAGTTTTCTCCTTAATGATTACCGTAGGTTGTTTTTGTTTTTGTTTTTATTTTTCTAAATTTATTACCCCTCCTGATCTCAATTGGTATCATTGACCCCAAATGGCATGGACTAATAAATAGGGAAAGGGAGTGGTCCAATAGAATGAATCATTTTTATCGCTTTATTATTTGGATTGGGCACTATTTGTGCTGGAAACTGAGGTGGTTGGAATGGTGGTGGAAATGGTAGTGGTGGTGGTATGTGTTGGGTCTACTAAGGTAACAGAAATGGTAGTGTAGGTTGTTCCATGGGATAAGGTGCATATGATGTGGGATATGATTGTGTAGGCATGGGATAAGAATAATGAGAGTGTGGTGGTCCCCTCCATACTTGTTTCCAAGGGGGAGGAGGACACCGCCCATACTGAGAATGATACCCATGCTACCAAGACTGAGGATAATTCATGTTTTTATAGGAATATTGTGGTGCATTATAACCAAGAAAATATGGTGCAGATTCAAAAATCATACATGTACTTTCGTTTGGCCATGAATTATGTGCCCCCGTAGCATGCAATGGCTCGAGTACTTAATTCTCTCCCTCGAGTGCTACTTTTAATCCTGGTATGGATGGGCATGTAGGGTGCTTCCCTGCACATATTACACGGCTATTATCTCTTTTAACATATGTAGGACACTCGCGCAAAATATGTTTTTTCCTACATTTTGGACAATAAATGGATAATGTTTCTTTTTCTTCTACTACTTTCTGTTGAAACTTTTAGAATCTGTATGTTTACTAATAGTATTCATAATTTCAATTTTCATATTATCCATTTTATTTTCCAAACCAATGATCATAGAATTTGTAGATCCAAAATTGTTGTTTCTAAAACTGCTCCTATTTCCCTTACCAGGTTTGGATTAGTTTCGTGAGAGTTTCCTACACATGTCACAAATCTGATCAAAAGTGTTTTGAGAAATGTCTCCTTGTCCTAACAAATTCAAATTGTTTCTAGAATCAACAGAAAGCCCTCATAGAAACAAGGTTCTAATAATACTCATATCAAAAATATGCTTTGACTTTTAAAGAATATATAAGAACGTCTCCAAATAGTCTTCCAAGGTCTCATCATCACCTTATGCAATGGTAAAAATCTCGTCCAACATTTCTCATGTTTTGCAATATTCTTGATATTCATTCAAGAACACCCTCTTCATTTTCTCCCAAGAATTTATACTATTCCCCCCCAAGCCCATTAGCCAGCGTAAAGTTGAGTCCTTGATATTTTTAGGGAAAATCTTTAGATTCTAGGCATCCATAGAATAATCATAACTCCCACACAGTATATCAATCTCAAAAAGAAAATAATCGGGATCTTCATGCACGTTACCATGAAAATTTGGAAGAACGGAGGGTGGAATATTATTCATTTGAACCAATGCATGTGGGTCCACAATTGGGAACCCAAAAGTGGATTTCTCCTCCCTTGCCTAGTTCACGCTGACCCACTCACCATGCACATCTTCATTATCTTCCATCTTTCCTCGTCCAAACATACCACTTCCCATAGACTATAAAGGTTGACTATGGTTCAAATTTAATTTTTAGTCTAAACAGCCTCCTTCTTCCCTTCACTGGTTGTGAGATTCCTGAATTATTGTCCCCTGAGTCTAGGCGAAAAGTACCAACGTGATGGGTCTGTGTCTGCTTAGATTCTTCCCTGCAACAAAAGGCCCTGCATTAGAAAAACTTTATGATTTATCAATATTCCCTTTGCCCTTCTTGGGCTTCATAACCCTACCTCTTCTAGTCATGAATTTTAAAAGAAACCAAACCAAAAATAATCAAAAAAACTGTAAAAGAAAATTTGTTGGAACAAATCAATTTGAAATCAAATGTTGTAGCTAATTCAAAAAATATGTATGCAGCACAAAATTAATATATAATAAATTACTTTAGGCAATAGAAGCATAGTGCACTTTTTAAAAAACAAAGCAGACTCACATCTACTGCATAAAATAAAATAAAAAAATCGAAACTTTACCAGAATTCATTTCAACGCCTCCCCGACAACAATGCAAAAATTTTGGGTGACAGAATTTGAATTCAATTCCTCGACACTTAATTATCAATCTATAGCTTCATAAGCTTTGGGGTGTATCACAAGTAATGCCAAGGGCTTTAGGTTCACTCTGTAAATGCTATCTTTATCCCTAGAATTAAATCACTCAGGTGCAAAAGAACAACTTTTAAAGAGAGCCTCTTAGTTCTATTCCTGCATTGTTAACACACTGACACCACACCACTCCAGAGACTGGACTCTCACTCAAAAATAAAAATCGGATACTTTTAAAAAATATTTAAGAAACAAACAAACTCAGGATTCATTCCAAGCCATGTAAGCTTAATCATTTCGAAACAAAATTGCTCCTATATTGAAAAACTTTTCAAAACAAATCTATTCCTGCACTTAGTTCCTATATTAGGAAATACAAAACAATTATGTTCTTGTAATTTTTTCCCGTACTAGAAAATAAAACAACTTTTTTTCTGCACTCAACAATCCTTTGTTCCTGTACTAAAAAGAATATTGTGTAACAAGCCTAAACTCAACTGATGTGAAAAGAAACCTTGCTTGAATCGATGTAAAATCCCCACACTCATCATACTTTCTTCGACTACGTAACACATAAATATCAAAATAATATGAATACTTTATCAAAAAACAGAGAAAATATTAAACTCTTGTGCACAAATAAATCACCTCACAAATATAGTTTTGTTTATGCCTTGTTCTGGTGTAATTAATATTATATTCGAGATAAACTTATATGTTTATTACAAATGCAAAAAGATTACTTCATAGGGAAGATTCAAATTATAACTTAGATTAATTAGAGACAACGATATTCCATCCATGTACCTGAAATACCCAAATAGCCATATGATAATTTGAATTCAAGTGGACCGAAAAAATACGATGTAACTTTTGAATCATAAAGTTCTCAGGAAAATCACAAGTCCACTCGTACAGTGACACTATCAAATAATAGCATTCACCAGAACAAAGGTTTTCACTTGCTCACTTCATATATAAACAATCCAAAAATATATATCAACCACCAAGCAAGATCTAATGAATAATCTCTTTTTAACCCTGCAAATATTCACTCAAAATAAATGTACGCACCACAGAGTAGATCTAAACTTTTAACTGAAGAGATGGCTTTGAAAACAAAAATAACCTTTCCAGATCCAAATCCTTACTACATATACAATAAACGTATATATTTCTTCAATATTAAACTTTAAAAACAAACCCAAATACGAACACAAGAGTTCAGATCTAAACCTCTATTACTCTTTTAAACAATGTAGAAGGTTTCATCCAATCATACACACATGTTACAAGAAACCTTCACACATAGATAACAACCATACCATTCACTTATCACATAATACAATAGATAAAGGGAGAACGAGTTGGGTTGGTTGGGCCCTTAGCCAACCAACTTGTTTCCTTTTTTAAGGAAAGAGGTTAATTTATAAGAACATATTTATCATCAGAGGAAATAGATGAAACGAATGCATGAACCTGGAATTATCTCTCTTTTACTAAATAACAAAATCCTTTGCTCAATACATATCATATAATGACATATCCAACTCTAGAGTGGTTGCGTCAATACAAGCTTTTTAGAATACAAACGCCAAAAATCTCCCTAGTATCGCTAACCTACATTATAATCTAGCTTGAAATATACATGAATTACATAAGCTCACGACCATATAAAGCTAATAACAAAAGCTAAAGTTGTTGGCAACTAATCCCTAACTTTAGAACCATCAAATGCTCCAAGCCATTTACAGGAAAATAGGAACAAAAATTTAGAAGTGATGATGTGTGCCTTTCTCTTTGACAACTAAGACCGAATCCTAGTCGATCTTCTCGAACCAACAACCTTCCACATTCAGTGCAGGAATTGAAGTAGGTGCAGGAATCTCAGGATATTCATGTACCATAACCACTTTGATTTTGAATTAGTGAACATATATTGAAAAAGTCACAAGGTAATGTAAATGATGAGTTACAAAGAAAAATATCGACCTATTTGAACTTTAATTAAGATAAGCATACACTATCCATTTACCCAAAGAATCATTAAAAGAAACCAAAGATAAGCATACATACCTGCATAGAGGTCTTATTTGAGTTGGAAAACAAAGGCTAAGGTAGGGTAATTATGGTAAAAAAATGAGACAATTATGACAACCAATAATGGGTTAATGGCCCAAGAAAAAGAAAAAAAACATCTAGCAAGAGTAAAAATATGCTCCCATACAAATAATGGGTGGGTCACTCCAAGTGGCATGGTTTTTCTTAAATAATGATAATGAGGCAGTTTATATTTGTAAATTTTTTCCAAATCCCCATTGTTGATTGACTATTATATTATGATAAAGTGTTCCAAAATTTTAAGAAATATCATTTATGATGTTGAACCTCCTATGAAAGAATTGAATCTCCATACTTTAAGGCACACTTTAAGAATACCATTATAACCATCAACACAAAGGAATGTGAAACCTTTTATTATACCTACCTACAATAGGGTTATTTTAATCACTTTGGAATAAAATTGGTTTGACTTTCAATTAGTTGTTTCAAATATAACAATTTTGCTATGGATTTACAATTGTTTTGAAATATATAAATATTAAAGTGAATATTTGATAATTATACAAATATTTGTTTTAAATTTTGAAAATTGCATTCCAATTTATGATTGGATAAGGACATTGAAATCACGGATTAAGTGCTCTGACAATGGATTTCAATCAACTAAATATGCACTTATTTCAATCAACTCTCCTCGATTTCATTTCAAATAAACAAATAAATATTATTTTTGGCATGCAGTTGGAATAAATGTGACATGCGTTAGATCTTGGACACCATTCTCGAACCACAAGTCTATTTCACTCACTATTGCCATCACTCTTAGTGGAAATTAGAAATTAGTTTAGCCCCTCGTCACATGGACGACAAGAAATGTGGCCAAGAGTTATGAGAAAGGAACTTTCAAGCATTGGGGCTATTAGGCCCCAAGTGTTAGGTAATTCATCTATCCATTATCCCAAACCGCCTAATACTAACACATCTTGAATACTCTGTTGACTGAGGGGAATATTTCTTGGCATATGTTGGTGTGTATATTTGGGAGGTTAGGCATCAGGTGTTGGGATGTTAGGTGATCGAGACGAGTAAGACTTTGAACTAACACCAATGCTAATAGAACCTAACATGTTCATTGACTAATAGGAATTTTCCCATCTGTCACTTGTGATGTATTAACAATTGGATGTCGGGTATGTTGGCATGGAAGGTCTGGGTGACATGTCATACTAACATAGCTTTGATGTTGTTAAATGATGTGTCATGAATCCATGGCATTAGGAAAGTATACAATAACATGGCATGTTAATGTGGAGCCAACGTGGCATGTTGACATGGACCGATGAAAGTTGCAATATGACGTGGATTAGTGTCTGTAGGAAACCCTTATAGTGGGTGTCTTGACCTCCCAATATATCGAAGGATGATACCTAAAAACATGTGTCCCAATAGGATGAGGCCCAATATCCCATCACTTAACAAAATTTTCACTTTCTATCTCTATTAGCTGACAAATGCATCGAGGTCATTAAATATTAGGAGTTTGACATTAGTCATTGTCTAGAGTATTAGGTTAACACATAATTCCCAATACATATAATACCCAACATTCCAACCTTCAGTCCTTGATCACTTAGAATCCAATATCTAATGTCTCAATGGGCAAAGGGCCATTGAACCTTTGTCTCAATGATGAAAAATTATTTGTTAAAGAATGGACATCATCGAGGTTTATTTGTATCGATAATTTCCGATAGAAATGGTTTGATGCATAATCTTGGCATCTCCATAAGTAGATATTTTATTCACCTAGGACTTAATCCTTTTTCCATCAAGTTCTTATTCGTAAATCCTATCAAGCCATGTGAGTAGGGGTCTATAGTCTCTAATCCTTGAAATTTAGAAGCTTTCTCCAGACTTCTTGACCTCTCACCCAAATTTGATAACAAACAAGGAATATTCACATTAGTTTATGGACATATCGGGTTTTGTTAGCACCATGGTTGGTTCAAGCTCTCGCTTGTTTAAATCACCCAAAATCCTGACGCTTGATACCCAACCCATCAACGACTGATAACCAACACACATTAGGAAATATTCCCATCAATCAACAAAATTGTTGGGGATCTATGAGTATTGGGTAGTTCACTATGGTGAATCGATGAATTAATCAGCACCTGGGCCTAAATAACCCAATAGACCCAATGCGCAACACCCCTTTCTACTAGCTCTTGGTCATGGCTCCTATCGACCATATGACTAGGGGCTAAATTAATTGAAAATAATTTTAAATCATATTTCATATTTATTCAATTATATCACTTCAATCATTTATTTGATTTAAAAAATGGTTAATCAAATTTAAAATACCTTCTAATCATTTGTAACAAAGTTACAAATCAAATGAGAAATGTGACCTCAAAACGAGAACTCTAGCCAAAAAACCCAAAAAATAAAACATGAAAAAAAAACCAAAAATGAAAAGTGTATTTGCTGGAACGACGTTTTTTTAAGGTATATTTTCAACTTTTTTTAAAAATGCCAGTAAAAACCAAAATTTAATAGATCAAAAAACACCCTAAAAATGAAAAAGTGTTGATGTTGGAACAACAATTGTTTTTTTGAGGTACATTTTCAACATTTTTAGCAATGGTGTTAAAGATACATTATCACGACTCCAAAAAACTTTAAAATACCAACAATTTTCGAGCATGATGTTAAAGATAAAATATCATGTCTCTAAAAAGCCTTAAAGTTTCATTACTAGGAATATTATATAATTTATCTAAATACAATTTGTTTAAATATGATATTTTATATTTAGACAAATTATATGACTGCAAAAAAGAAAATTAATAAATAATAAATATTAATAATAATAATAAATTAATTAATTAAATAAAATAAAATTAATTAATTAAAATAAAAATAAAAATAAATTTAAAATTTAAAATTTAAAAAATTTAAAAATTAAAATTAAAATTAAAAATTAAAAAAAATAATAATAAAATAAAAAATAAAATAAAATACTTTAAAAAATGAACACTTGAATGAACGAGTCATTATTCCAAGAGTGATTTTTATTTTAAAGGCTAAAAGTATAGCTCTTTTCAAATATTAGATAAGACAACTTATCCCATTCCAAAACTAAAACTTAAAAATAAACCATCAAAATGAAGTATCCCCTTTTAATGGAGCATTAAAATTGCAACATTTTTTTTTTGTAAGCTTGGCAGGACTACATATTCTTCATGTCCAATATATTACCCTGATCGGGGCAAGGTATTGAACCAGTGACTTCACATCACGAAGTGCCTTAACAAAGCACCTGATCACCGTCTATCCAAGACCCCGTGGACGCAACATTTCTTTTAACTAAGGTCCAATGATAACAATAAATAATATCATGACAATATCACTATACAAATTAAAAATTCAACATTAATTTCTAATATATTTTTACTTTTATTCAAAATATCAATTCTGGCAGATAGAATGAAACATAAATTATTTCTCAAAGTTATTGTTGCATTGTGGATATTCTAAATAATAAATTATTCATAAATAAAACATATAATCCAACAAACATAGAAATGACTCATAAATTCATGTAAGATCATATGGAAGTTAAAATATTTATTTCAAGTTAGCATGCAAACATAATTTACATAAAATGCCTTAGACAATGATTCTAAATCACTCATAGGTTCTGGTACACCATCAGAATTTACAACATATTCAGATAAATCACTGGATGTTGATGAAGATGACCCATATTCTTCTTTTTCATCAACTAGTGCACCATCTGAGTCAACATGCATGCCCAGTTTCGAAAGTATTCTAGATCTCTGACTCGGTTCAGCAGACTCCTATCTTAACACTTCTTTTTTTGGTAGCATCCTCTTCAAAATATCTATGATACCAAATTGAATAGTTCCTCACTTTGTTAAATTGAAGTCAACATCCTCCAATTTTAAGAGGCATGTGTAACGACGATTTATATTTGTAGCCTTTTTTTCTCTTTCTGCCAATTTTTTATCAACTACCATCTCTAGTTTGTACACACTATTTGTTGAGATTCAACAAGAAATTTTTTGGCACCCATGATCCTAGTGAAAATTAAGCACCTACACTAGGGTGGGGCCCACAGGCTATTTTTAGGTGCATGTCTATTTTTATTATCCCTTAAGTTAGATGGAAAAATCAGTTGGCTAAGTTAATTTCGAGTTATAGGTTGGTTGGTGGGACCGGCAGAGTAATTCTAGTTGTAATAGAATTTGAATTGCAGTGGTGCATGGGTTTGTGCAAGTTGTAAATAGTTTAAATTAGTTAAGTGAGTTAAACTCAGTTGTGCTAGTTGTAACTGAAGATACAAGTAGTGAGAGATCAAGTGAATTAAATATTAATTAATTCACATGCAGTGATCTCACATGCAACTGAGGATTTACTAATATTAGTTGCATGCATGTCAGATCCAGTGGAGACCCAGTTGAGTTCTAGGTGAAAGGGAAGTTTAATATCAGTTGTGAAATTATCCACTTGTACACATGCAAGAAAACACACATTGGATGTGCCCATGGTACTTGTGCAGTCAAGGCAGGCAGGGTTGCATCAATTCAAGGATTGCATTCAGCAGGGATTGTGCAGTGAAGGCAGGTTGTCTGGAGACAGTAAATTGGCTAAGGTATTTGCCAATTTTTGTATGAAAGTGTGAGACAATTAGATGATGTATTGGGGGCTCTTGTGAGAAGATTTTTGTATGTAATTGTTTCATTATCCATGATATAATATACAATAGAAGATAGTGGGGTTTGTTAGCTGTAAGCTTTCCCCGGGAAATTATCTGTGTTGTGTGTGATTGATCTGTCTTCATGTTTATGCGATTGGCGATTGTGTTTTAAATTTTGAAAATATTTGTTGAAGCGATTCAGTATTTAACTTTATAAAAATTTTAGATTGGGTGAATCCAAGGTATACATGCATATTGTATAATTTCTACATGGTATCAGAGCACAGGAAATTGCAGAAGTGAAGCAGGATCTAAGTTTGTGACTGGATAGAATTCGAATTTGAAAAAATACTTTCTTGGTGTTACAGTTGATTAAAGATCGAAATGGCTTTCATTGGCTTGAGGTTAGAGTATGAACTCAAGGGCATCTCGAACTACATTTCTTGGAAGGACAGGATGGAGGCGGTACTCGAAGATAATGGCTTGAAGGAATTCATTGAAAAATATGTTCGTAAGCCAGATGTTGCAGATGCTTCCAATCTTGATGCATGTAAAAATAAAGTGGCAAAGGCGAGGAGGATCCTGTTGGAGGGAGTAAGAGGCCACATTGTCTAAAGCCTCCATAGGAAAGACACACCATACGCTATGTGGAAGGCATCGACGGATCTATTCCAAAGCAGTAGTGACCATAGGAAATTGGCACTCAAAGATAAACTCAGGAAGATCAAGATGGAAAATGGCGACACCATTCCAAAGTATCTCACAAAGTTTTTCCAATTTCGAGATGAATTGGGGAGTGTGGGAATAACATTTGCTGATGATGATTTGGTGATTTTGGCTCTCCTAGGGCTTCGTAAGAGTTGGCATAGTTATGAAGAATCTGTCAACGGATGGGAAAAATTTTTGAATAAGAACAACTATGGTCGAATATGGTGCAAGAGGAGTTCAGGTGAAACAACAGAGATGGATCTTCATCAAAGCATGATAATGAAGAGGGTTGTGCTTTGGTTTCCAAGTCGAAGAAGGGGAAGGGGAAGAAATTCCATTTTAAATCTGAGTCTAAATGCAAGAAGCAAGACATGTCCAAGGTGAATTGTTTTCACTATCACGAACATGGGCATTTTGCTACTAACTATCCACAAAAGAAGAAGAACAAGAAGGTTTTTGGATCTGCAGCTGGTGAGGCCCTTGCCTTGAAATTTGAGCTTGACTTCTCCTTTATTGCATGCATGATGGCAAGTGCATTAGGATCGATGTGGTATTTGGATAGTGGCGCTTCCTTTCACGTGACGAGAGATAAAGAACTTTTCAGTGACTTGGACGAGAAAGATCTCCATATGCATATTGAGATGGGTGACGATGCACGGTACAATGCTACCGGGATTCATACCATTTCCTTTTAGAAGGAGTCAGGTAAACCATTTCAATTAAAAGATGTAATGGATGTACCAGGTCTGAAGAAAAATTTTGTCTCAGTCGCAATGTTGGAGGACAGAGGCTATGATGTTGTTTTTAGTGATGGAAAAGCTTTCCTACAACATAAAACAATGGGTCAATCTAAGAGGATATGGATTTGAGTTAAGAACCTCTAAAAGTTGGAGGTATATGGTTGTGCTTCCATGATGGGAAAGGCGGAAAAAGTGGTGAGTCGGGATGAGGGTGAATTATGGCACAAGCGATTGGGCCATATTCATCATGGAGCCTTGAAATTCATGCAGCAAATATCTACCGAACTTCCAATGGGAACACTTGCTCAGTTAGATCAGTGTAAGGGTTGCACCATGGGGAAGTATGTAAATTCCACCTTTCATGAGCAAGAGAACCGAGCTTCGAGGATCCTTAAGAGAGTTCACACAGACGTGTGTGGACCATTCTCGGTTGCTTCAACAACAAAACATAAGTACTATGTAATACTTTTTGATGACTTTTCTCATAAATGTTGGATCTTCTTCATGCAGAAGAAATATCAAATATTCTCTAAGTTTTGTGATTTTAAGGCATTGATGGAGAAAGAGTCGAGGAAGCAAGTGAAGGCTATCATGAGCGATAATGGTGGAGAATACATCTCTAACTAATTCAAGAACTTTTGCAGCAAAGAAGGAATTCGAAGAGAACTCATAGTGCCTGATCACCCACAGCAGAATGGGGTCACAGAGAGGAAGAAAAAAATGATTGTGGGTGTAGCACAAGCGATGTTGCATGATCAGTGCCTATCAATGCATTTGTGGGAGGAAGCATGCAACACTGCGGTTTATGTGCAAAACCGTTGTCCTCATAGAGTACTTGGTATGAGTACACCTGAAGAAGCTTTCACTGGTAAGAAACCAGAAGTTTCACACTTTAATATTTTTGGCTCATCTGTTTATGTGCATGTGACCAAGGACACCAGAAGAAGCTGGAACTGACTGCTGAAGTTGGGATTTTTGTGGGGTACACAGAAACACCACATAATTATCGTGTGTATTTTCCAAACTGCAAAATGACTGTTGTGCGACGGGATATAAAATTTAATGAGGGGAAAGCCATGTGGTTGTCCCTTGAGAGGGAGTTGTACTTTCATCCGGAGGAGGAACTGTTAGTTCCCAAAGATGAGTCTCAAGATGTGGATTAGCCATATGAGGAGGTTCATGGAGTGTAGGAATCCACTCATGCAGAGCCATCCATCATATATGGCAGAAGGCACACCAGGGAAGCCAATAGGCTGAGACTTGATGTTGCACAGAATGTAGGAGCCCCTACTTCACATCGTAGACAAAGACAGTCTCCTGACCGATTTACTGGATACATAGCTCTCATGAGAAAATGTATTGTGACTATACCATCTTCCTTTCAGGAAGCAATGCAGCAGCCCACTTGGGTTGATGCAATGGTGGAGGAGTATGACTCCATTTTCAAAAACAGTGCATGGGAAATTTTCCCAAGACCAGTTGATAAATCAGTGGTAGGTTCAAGATGGAACTACAAGGTAAAGCAAGCTGCTGATGGGATTGTGGAGAAATACAAGGCCAGATTTATGGCCTGGGGCTTCTCACAGATCGAGGGGATACATTATAATGAGACCTTTGCACCTGTCGCAAGGTCCTCTTCCATAAGGACCATCCTTACACTCTCAGCGCAAATGGACTGGCGCATTCATCAGATAGATGTGAAAACTGTGTTTCTCAATGGGATCATTGAGGAATAGGTGTACATAGATCATCCTGAAGGTTTCGAGATCTTCAACAGCAAGTCGCATGTGTGCGGCTCAAAAGAGCGATATATGGGCTGAAGTAAGCACCCCGTGCTTAGTACACTTCGATAGACAGCTATTTCACAGGACTGGGCTTCACCAAAAGTGAAGAAGATTCAATCTTGTACCATATTGTGGTTGAGGGTAAGCTATTGATCATTTTTCTTTATGATGATGATTTAATTTTAACTGGTGATGAGAATTTGATACACTCATACAAGGAGGATCTTGGAAGGGAGTTAGAAATGAAGGATATGGGCCTCCTTCCTTATTTTTTTGGATTGGAAATATGGCAACGAGATGGTGAACTTTTTGTGTCTCAAGGAAAGTATCCAAAGGAGATACTGGGTAAGTTTGACATGGAGAGTTTCAAACCCATGGATACTCCTTTTCTAGGAAACTAGAGGAAAGAGGATGCAAATTCAGGAGAGGTAGTGGATGCTACTCTCTATCAATACCTAGTGGGTTTGCTAATGTATCTAGTGAACACGAGACTGGACATTTTCTATGCAGTTAACTAGCTGAGTCAAGCTATGGTTAAGCCTACCAAGCTCTTTTGGAAGGTGGGGAAACATGTCCTGAGATACCTGAGGGGCACATCAGAGTATGGTCTATGGTACAGACAGACGGATGGAGTGAAGTTGCATGGCTTCATGGATGCAAATTGGGTTGGTAGTCCATCGGATAAAAAGAGCACATCAGGGGGGATATTTAGCACTGGATCTATAGTTTTTTTATGGTACAGCAGGAAGGATATATCCGTGGCACTCAATTAACCGGAAGCGGAATACATGGCAGCAAACCAAGTTGCATGTCAGGCTATTTGGATGAGAAAGATCTTGGTTGGTTTGTTTGGTTCTCAGATGGATCCGACAGTGATTCATATTGATAATCAGAGTTGCATTAAACTCTCGATTAATCTTGTGTTTCATGATAGGTCCAAGCATATAGATATCTGGTACCATCATCTGAGAGATTGTGTGCAGAGGAGAATCATGTTTCTTCAATACATTTCCACGGAAGATCGGGATGCAGATATTTTGACGAAGGCGCTCACCATTGGCAAATTTGAATACCATAAAGATAGTATCAAGGTGAAGGATAATCCCTTTCTTGTTGAGAGGGAGTGTTGAGATTCAACAAGAAATTTTTTGGCACCCATGATCCTAGTGAAAATTAAGCACGTACACTAGGGTGGGGGCCACAGGCTATTTTTAGGTGCATGTCTATTTTTATTATCCTTTAATTTAGATGGACATTAAACTGTAATCTATTCTTAATGTGGGATTGAAATAGTTAACTGAAGTGGAAAACTCAGTTAGCTAAGTGAATTTCAAGCTATAGGTTGATTGGTGGGACATGCAGAGTAATTTTAGTTGTAATAGAGTGATTCTAGTTGTAACACAGTTCGAAGTGCAGTGGTGCATGAGTTTTTGCAAGTTGTAAATAGTTTAACTCAGTTAAGTGAGTTAAAATTATTTGTGCTAGTTGTAACTGAATATACAAGTAGTGAGAGATCAAATTAATTAAATATTAATTTATTCATGTGTAGTGATCTCACATGCAACTAAGGATTTACTAATATTAGTTGCATGCATGTCAGATCCAGTGGAGACCCAGTTGATTTCTAGGTGAAAGGGAAGTTGACTATCAATTGTGACATTATCCACTTGCACACATGCAATAAATCACACATTGGATGTGCCCATGATACTTACCCGGTCAAGACAGACATGATTGCATCAATTCAGGGATTGCATTCAGCGGGGATTGCGCAGTGAAGGCGAGTTGTCTAGAGATAGTAAATTGCCTAAGGGATTTGCCACTTTTGTATGACAGTGTGAGACAATTAGCTGATGTACTAAGGGCTCTTGTGAGAAGAGTTTTGTATGTAACTGTTTCATGATCCATGATATAATATACAATAGAATATAGTGGGGTTTTTTTAGTTGTAAGCTTTCCCTGGGAAATTATCCGTGTTGTGTGTGATTGATCTTTCTTCCTGCTTATGTGATTGGTGATTGTGTTTTAAATTCCGCAAATATTTGTAGAAACGATTCAGTATTTAACTTTAGAAAAATTTTAGATTGGATGAATCCAAGATATACATGCATATTGTATAATTTCTACACCATTGAATGGGTGTGTATTTGTGGCATATCCATGTACTTCAACTATTGTAACATCTTCATTTTCTTTAATGACTTTTATAACCCCTGCAACCCATAATGGATAGACATGTGGATCTCCATACGCTAACACTGAAATCATGCAAATCTCATTAACATCCTGCACATAACCCCTGTAAAGGTCTTCCATGGCTTCAAGTTGTGCATGTGATCTTTTAGAACCATTATACATGTCTCTTTCCTTTTCCTGTGAAGAATCAATAATACCTTGATATTGTTGTTTTTCAACAATGTTTCTTTCCTCGTGTTCATTTGGAATATTTTATGGCCAAATAAATGGAGTCTTCAAAAGTATATCTTCATTTTTTTATCTTGAAATGACATCACTTTGATTATTGAAAAATGACTCACACCAAATTGAATCAGTACATCAAAGTAATCATATGTATCTTTAATTGATTTTTTAATTTCTTCCAATCATTCAGAATAATGTATGTCTCTCTTATTCCTTCGTGCATTATATATTTCAGAAAATAGTTGTAATAATAATATATTTGATGCAAATATTGGATGGTCTAGGATGAACTTCAAAAATGTTAAACTTGATGACGACCCCCATTCTGCAACAGTTGAATACTTCTTGCCCCATATAAGTTTTTTCCCATCAATATTTTTGATATGAAATTGATGTTGGAAGTTATATTAATTAAGGTGTTCAACGAATTTTTCCTCACCATGCAATCCCAGAATAAACTTTCGCATGTCAATATTTTATTCCAACACTTGAAAAATAGGCTCTAGAATGTATGATTCCTTAATACATTAAATTAATGATGGAAGGCTCCCAAAATCCTTCCTCCTCAATGTCACTAAAAAATAATTTAACATTTGATCAATATGTTCATGAGTGTTCCCATTAAGAAGGAAACCAACCTTTACCTTTTGAAAAAACTCCAATTCAACAAGCATGTTTAGATATCCAAAAACCATTTGATTTTTGTTTTCGCAACTAGTGTTTTCTAATTGTAGATACAAAACTTCAAGAAGATTACCATAGTAATGAGAAATCACATCATGAATTATGGTTATGGTCAGATTTTCATCATTATGAATATTTGGAGTTGTGAAGTAAACCCTTGGCCACTTTTTGTCATTAAAAACCATACAACTAACCAAGTGAAACTAAATAAAATTTTCCTCCTATAAATTTTTCGGTGTGCGGACAAAATGTGGTAGAAGTGTTTTATTTTTGTCTATACCATCACTGATCAAACCCAAATATTTATTCGGATTATCATAACACTTATTTTTATGCTTATACAACTTTTTCCTTTCACTTGTTTATTAATTGCGATGCTCTTGAAGTTCTTTGACAATGGACTCTACACATGACATAAAATAAACCTATTAATAAATTCATTTTCATAGTTGATAACTATCCAATTTTAAAAATAATGTTATGAATGCATACATATTTCTACCCCTTGACATTTATCATTTTTTAATTCAACAGAAGCACATGTACTTCAAACCCCCATCCTTGTCTTATTAGGAATAGGAACATTGTTGAACTATTTCCTCCATATCCTCGTAATATATGAATATGTAATAAAATTATTGTCTCCTTCAACACCTTCTACATATTCTTTGTATAAGTTGTATATTTCTCATCTTGAGAAATTATCTAGAATATGTATTGTATCTTTATTTGTCATACACTCTCCATGATTTGAAAACAAGTATTGCATCCATTACATTGTAGTATTTTCTAATGGCCCAATCTCTCTTCTATAGCATGCTTTTGAGTAAAATGTGGGATCTTTTTCCAATCTTGCTTGGATTCTTAATAGAAGAAAATTACAAATTAAATGAAACATTTTGAAAGTCTTTGTACAGAGAAATAAATTCCCAATATGATAATCATAACCTACCAATGTAGATTGCATGCACCTCACTAAATATGAATTTGCATGCTTTTATTCATTGAAAAATATACCTTCCTTGTATCTAATTCAAACTTGAATTCAATGTGTTTCAAGCAATTCTTTTGACAACCTTCACTTGAAATCAGATCATTGATATAACTTCTTCTCATGATATATTTTTTCCTGTACCTTGTATAACTGGAATATCTTGGATTGATATGAAAAGGTATAGTCCTACTCCTAGATACAATATTTTCTTGCAACGTCTCCATCATTTCATTATCCTCTCAATAAGAATTTTAATCATCCTTAGGAGAAATATTATCCTCACTATGACCATTCTAAACATAGTTAGGAAATTCAAAATGATCATTTCTTAGAAAATATTCATCACCATCCTCACTTTCAGGAAATTCTTCATTATCTAAAATCATCTGTGCTTTTGAAATCCTCGCTCAGAATAAATTCTTCACCGTCTTCATCTATGCTTTTGAAATCCTTGCTCAAACTAAATTCTCCGCCATCCTAATATCTTCCATTTAAATCCCCTTTCAAAATAAATCCTTCACCATCATCATTTGTGCTTTTATAATCCTCGTTGAGATGAAATCCATCATCATCATCGGTGCTTTTGATATCTTTGCTCAGAGGAAATTTTTCACCATCCGTATTTCTTTTGTTGAAATCCTCAATCGTAGGAAATCCTTCACCATCATCATCTGTATTTTTCTAATCCTTTCTCGTAGGAAATCCATCATCTTCATCATCAGTTCTTTTGAAATCCTTTATCGGGGAGAATTATTCACCACCTTTATTTCTTCCACTGGAATCCTCGCTTGGAGGAATTCCTTCACCATCATCGTCTGTGCATTTGAAATCCTCACTTGGATTAAATTCATCATCATCATTTGTGCCTTTGAAATCATTTTTTAGAGGAAATCCTTCACCCTCCTCATATGTGCTTTTGAAAACCTCGCTTGGAGGAAATCTATCACTCTCACAAGGTGAAGTGTTTTCACTGTCACAAGGTGAAGTGTTTTCACTATCATGAATATGGGCATTTTGCTACTAACTATCCATAAAAGAAGAAGAACAAGAAGGTTGTTGGATCTGCAGCTGGTGAGGCCCTTGCCTCGCAATTTGAGCTTGACTTCTCCTTGATTGCATACATGATGGCAAGTGCATTGGGATCAGTGTGGTATTTGGATAGTGGCACTTCCCTTCACATGACGGGAGATAAGGAAATTTTCAGTGACCTGGAGGAGAAATATCTCCAGATGCATATTGAGATGGGCGACGACGCACGGTACAGTGCTACCAGGATTGTAACCATTAAATTTCAGAAGGATTCAAGTAAACCATTTCAATTAAATGATGTAATGCATTTACCAAGTCTGAAGAAAAAATTGGTCTCAGTCGCAATGTTGGAGGAGAGAGGCTATGACGTTGTTTTTAGTGATGGAAAATATTTCCTTCGACATAAAACAACAGGTCAATCTAAGAGGATAGGGATTCGAGTTAAGAATATCTACATGCCGGAGGTATATGGATGTGCTACCATAATGGGCAAGGCAGAAAAAGTGGTGAGCCTGGATGAGGGTGAATTATGGCACAGGTGATTGGGCCATCTTCATCATGGAGCCCTGAAAGTCATGCAACAAATATATACTAGACTTCCAATGGGAACACTTGCTTAGTTAGATCAATGCAAGAGTTGCACCATGGGGAAGTATGTAAATTCCACCTTTCATGAGAAGGAGAACCGAGCTTCGGGGATCCTTGAGAGAGTTCACACAGACGTGTGTGGACATTTCTTAGTTGCTTCAATAGAAAAACATAAGTACTATGCAATATTTTTTGATGAATTTTATCGTAAATGCTGGATCTTCTTCATGCAGAAGAAAGATCAAACATTCTCTAAGTTCTGTGAGTTTAAGGCATTGGTGGAGAAAGAGTCGTGGAATCAGGTGAAGGCTCTCAGGAGTGATAATGGTAGAGAATACATCTCTAATGAATTCAAGAAATTCTGCAACAAAGAAGGAATTCGAAGAGAACTCATAGCGCCTCATAACCCACAACATAATGGGGTCGTGGAGAAGAAGAACAGAACGATCGTGGGTGCAGCACGAGCGATGTTGCATGATCAGTGCCTACCAATTCATTTGTGGGCAGAAGCATGCAACAATGTGGTTTATGTGAAAAATTGTTGTCCTCATAGAGTACTTGGCATGAGTACACCTGAAGAAGCTTTCACTAGTAAGAAACTGGATGTTTCACTCTTTCATATTTTTGGCCCATCTGTTTATGTGCATATGACCAAGGATGCCAGAAGAAGCTGGAACCGACTGCTGAAGTTGGGATTTTTTTGGGGTACACAGAAACACCACATAATTATCGTGTGTATTTACCAAACAGCAGAATGAATATTGTGCGATGGGATATAAAATTTGATGAGGGGAAAGCCATGTGGTTGTCCCTTGAGAGGGAGTTGGACATGTATGCGGAGGAGGAACTGTTGGTTCCCAAATATGAGTCTCAAGATGTGGATCAGCCATATGAAGAGTTTCATGGAGTGTAGGAATCCACTCATGCAGAGCCATCCAACAGAAATGGAAGAAGGCGCACCACAGAAGCTGATAGGCTGAGACTTGATGTTGCACAGAATGTAGGAGCCCCTACTTCAAAACGCAAACAGAGACAGTATCCTGACCAATTTACTGGATACATGGCTCTCATGAGAAAATTTATTGTGACTGAACCATCTTACTTTTAGGAAGCAGTGCAGCAACCCCCCTGGGTTGATGCAATGGTGGAGGAGTATGAATCCATTGTTAAAAACAGTGCATGGGAAATTGTCCCAAGACCGGTTGATAAATCAGTGGTAGGTCCAAGATGGAAGTATAAGGTAAAGCAAGATGTTGATGGAAGTGTGGAGAAATACAAGGCCATATTTGTGGCCTGGGGCTTCTCACAGATCGAGGGGATATATTATGATGATACCTTTGCACCTGTCGCAAGGTACTCTTCCATAAGGAACATCCTTGCACTCTTAGCGTAGATGGGCTGGCGCATTCATCAGATGGATGTGAAAACTGTATTTCTGAGTGGGATCATTGAGAAAGAGGTGTACATATATTATCCTGAATGTTTCAAGATCTTCAACAATGAGTCGCATGTGTGCAGGCTCAAAAGAGCGATGTATGGGCTGAAGCAATCACCCGTGCTTAGTACACTCGAATAGACAGTTATTTCACCAGACCAAGCTTCACCAAAAGTGAAGCAGATGCAAACCTGTACTAGATTGTGGTTGAGGGTAAGTTATTGATCTTTTTTCTTTATGTTGATGATTTAATTTTGACTGGTGATGAGCAGTTGATACACTCATGCAAGGAGGATCTTGCAAGGGAGTTCGAAATGAAGGATATGGGCCTCTTTCATTATTTCCTTGGATTGGAAATATGGCAACAGGATGGTGAAATTTTGTGTCTCAAGGAAAGTATGAAAAGGATATACTGGGTAAGTTTAACATGGATAGTTTCAAACCCATGGATACTCCTCTTCGAGGAAACTGGAGGAAATAGGACGTTACTTATGGAGAGGTAATGGATGCTACTCTCTATCGATAGTTAGTGGGTTTGCTAATGTATCTAGTGAACACGAGACCAGACATTTTCTATGCGGTTAACCAGCTGACCCAAGCTATGGTTAAGCCTACCAAGATCTTTTGGAAGGCGGGGAAGCATGTCCTGAGATACCTTAGGGGCACATCAGAGTATGGTCTATGGTATAGACAGACAGATAGAGTGAAGTTGAATGGCTTCACGGATGCATATTGGGTTGGCAGTCCATCGGATAGAAAGAGCACATCAGGGAGGGTCTTTAGCATTGGATCTACAGTTGTTTCTTGGTACAGCAGGAAGCAGATATTTGTGGCACTTAATTCAGCAGAAGCAGAGTACATGGCAGCAAGCCAAGCTGCATGTGAGGCTATCTAGATAAGAAATTTCTTGGTTGGTTTGTTTGGTTCTCAGATGGATCCTACAGTGATTCATTGTGATAATCAGAGTTGCATTAAACTCTCGATTAATCCTATATTTCATGATAGGTCCAAGCATATAGATATATGGTACCATCATCTCAGAGATTGTGTGTAGAGGAGAATCATGTTGCTTCAGTACATTCCCACGGAAGATCAGGATGCAGATATTCTGACGAAGGCGCTCACCAAGAGAAAATTTGAATACCATAAAGACAGGATCGGGGTGAAGGATAATCCCTTTATTGTTGAGAGGGAGTGTTGAGATTCAACAAGAAATTTTTGAACACCCATGATCCTAGTGAGAATTAAACACCTACACTAGGGTGGGGGCCACAGGCTATTTTTAGGTGCATGTCTATTTTTATTATCCCTTAATTTTGATGGACATTAAATTGTAATCTATTCTCAATGTGGACTTGAAATAGTTGACTGAAGTGGTAAACTCAGTTAGCTAATTGAATTTAGAGTTAGAGGTTGTTTGGTGGGACATGCAAAGTAATTATAGTTGTAACAGACTGATTCTAGTTGTAACAGAGTTCGAAGTGCAGTGGCGCATGAGTGTGTGCAAATTGTAAATAGTTTAACTCAGTTAATTGAGTTAAACTCAGTTGTGCTAGTTGTAACTGAAGATAAAAGTATTGAGAGATCAAGTGAATTAAATATTAATTAATTCACGTGTAGTGATCTCACATGCAACTAAGGATTTACTAATATTAGTTGCATGCATGTCAAATCCAGTGGTGACCTAGTTGAGTTCTAGGTGAAAGGGAAGTTTACTATCAGTTGTGACATTATCCGCTTGCACACATGCAAGCAAACACACATTGGATGTGCCCATGATAATTGCGCAGTCAAAGCAGGAAGGATTGCATCAATTCAGGGGTTGCATTCAGCGGGGATTGCGCAATGAAGACGGGTTGTCTCGAGACAATAAATTGGCTAAGGGATTTGCCAATTTTTGTATGACGGTGTGAAACAATTAGTTGATGTACTGAGGGCTCTTGTGAGAATAGTTTTGTTTGTAATTTTTTCATGATCCATGATATAATATACAATAGAAGATAGTGGGGTTTTTTTTAGCTGTAAGCTTTCCCTAGGAAATTATCTGTGTTGTGTGTGATTGATCTTTCATCATGCTTATGTGATTGGCGATTGTGTTTTAAATTCTACAAAGATTTGTAGAAACGATTCAATATTTAACTTTAGAAAACTGTTATATCAGGTGAATCCAAGATATACATGCATATTGTATAATTTCTACACCATCGAATGGGTGTGCATTTGTGGCATATCCATGTACTTCAACTACTGTAACATCTTCATTTTCTTTAATGACTTTTATAACCTTGGCAACCCATAATGGATAGACATGTGGATCTCCATCCACTAACAATGCAATCAAGAAAATATCGTTAACATCCTGCACATAACCCCTATAAAGGTCTTCCATGGCTTCAAGTTGTGCATGTGATCTTCTAGAACCAATATACATTTCTCTTTCCTTTTCCTATGAAGAATCAATAATACCTTGAGATTATTGTTTTTCAACAATGTTTCTTTCCTCGTGTTCATTTGGAATATTTTGTGGCCAAATAAATAGAGTCTTCAGAAGTATATCTCCATTTTTTTATCTTGAAATGATATCACTTTGATTATTGAAAAATGGCTCGCACCAATTTGAATCAGCAACATCAATGTACTCATATGTATCTTTAATAGATTTTTTAATTTCTTCTAGTCATTCAGAATAATGTATGTCTCTCTTATTCCTTCGTGCATTATAGATTTCATCAAATAGTTGTAATAATAATATATTTGATGCAAATATTGGATGATCTAGGATGAACTTCAAAGATGTTAAACTTGATGACGAACCCCATTCTGCAACTATTGAATACTTCTTGCCCCATATAAGTTTTTTCTCATAAATATTTTTGATATGAAATTGATGTTGGAAGTTATATTCATTAAGTTGTTCAATGATTTTTTCCTCACCATGCAATCCCAGAATAAACCTTCGCGTGTCAATATTTTATTCCAACACTTGAAAAATAGGCTCTACAATGTATGATTCCTTAACACATTAAATTAATGATGGAAGGCTCCCAAAATATTTCCTCCTCAATGTCACTAAAAAATGACTGAACATCTGATCAATATGTTCATGAGTGTTCCCATTAAGAAGGAAAACAACCTTTACCTTTTGAAAAAACCCAAATTCAACAAGCATGTTTAGATATCCAAAAACCATTTGATTTTTGTTTTCGCAACTAGTGTTTTCTAATTGTAGATACAAAACTTCAAGAAGATTACCATAGTAATGATAAATCACATCATGAATTATGGTTATGGTCATATTGGCATCATTATGAATATTTGGAGTTGTGAAGTAAACCCTTGGCCACATTTTGTCATTAAATACCATACAACTAACCAAGTGAAACTGAATAAAATTTTCCTCCTATAAATTTTTCGGTGTGTGGACAAAATGTGGTAGAAGTGTTTTATTTTTGTCTATACCATCACTTATCAAATCCAAATATTTATTCGGATTATCATAACACTTATTTTGATGCTTATACAACTTTTTTCTTTCACTTGTTTATTGATTGCAATGCTCTTGAAGTGCTTTGACAATGGACTCTACACATAACATAAAGGAAACCTATTAATAAATTCATTTTCATAGTTGATAACTATCCAATTTTAAAAATAATGTTATGAATGCATACATATTTTTTCCCCTTGACATTTATCATTTTTTAATTCAAGAGAATCACATGTACTGCAGACCCCCATCCTTGTCTTATTAGGAATAGGAACATTGTTGAACTATTTCCTCCATATCCTCATAATATATGATTATGTAATAAAATTACCGTCTCCTTCAACACCTTCTACATATTCTTTGTATAAGTTGTATATTTCTCATCTTGAGAAATTATCTAGAATATGTATTGTATCTTTATTTCTCATTCACTCTCCATGATTTGAAAAGAAGTATTGCATCCATTACACTGCAGTATTTGCTAATGGCCTAATCTCTCTTCTATAGCATGCTTTTGAGTAAAATGTGGGATCTTTTTCCAATCTTTCTTGGATTCTTAATAGACGAAAATTACAAATTGAATGAAACGTTTTGAAAGCCTTTGTACAGAGCAATAAATTCCCAATATGATAATCATAACCTACCAATTTAGATTACACACACCTCACTAAATATGAATTTTGCATGCTTTTATTCATTGAAAAATATACATTCCTTGTATCTAATGCAAACTTGAAATCCATGTGTTTCAAGAAATTATTTTGACAACCTTCACTTGAAATCAGATCATTGATATAACTTGTTCTCATGATATATTTTTTCCTATACATTTTATAACTGGAATATCTTGGATTGATATGAAAAGGTATAGTCCTACTCCTAGATACAATATTTGCTTGCAACGTATCTATCATTTCATTATCCTCTCTATAAGAATTTTAATCATCCTTAGGAGGAATATTATCCTCACTATGATCATTCCAAACATAGTTAAGAAATTCAAAACCATCCTTTCTTGGAAAATATTCATCACCATCCTCACTTTTAGGAAATTCTTCGTTATCTGAATTCATCTGTGCTTTTGAAATCCTCGCTCAGAATAAATTCTTCATCGTCTTCATTTGTGCTTTTGAAATCCTTGCTCGAAGTAAATTCTTCACCATCCTAATATCTTTCATTTAAATCCCCTTTCAAAATAAATCCTTCACCATCATCATTTGTGCCTTTGTAATTCTCGCTAATATGAAATCCATCATCGTCATAGGTGCTTTTTAAATCTTTGCTCGGAGAAAATTTTTCACCATTCGTATTTCTTCCGTTGAAATCCTCAATCGTAGGAAATCCTTCACCATCATCATATGTGTTTTTCTAATCCTTTCTCGTAGGAAATCTATCATCGTCATCATTAGTGCTTTTGAAATCCTCTATGAGGGAGAATTCTTCACCACCTTTATTTCTTCCACTAAAATCCCCACTTGGAGGAATTCCTTCACCATCATCGTGTGTGCTTTTGAAATCCTCACTTGGATTGAATTCACCATCATCGTTTGTGCCTTTGAAATGCTTTTTTAGAGGAAATCCTTCACCCTCCTCATATGTGCCTTTGAAATCCTCGCTTGGAGGAAATCTATCATCATCATTGATGCTTTTGAATTCGCTCGGAGGAAATTCTTCACCATCCTAATTTATTTTTTTGAAATCCTAACTCAAAGGAAATCCTTCAATATCATCATTCATGCTTTTGTAATCCTCGGTCGAAGGAAATCCATCATCATCATCACTTATTTTGAAACCCTTGTTTGGAGGAAATTAATCATCATTTTTTGTGCTTTTCAAATCATTGCTTGGAGGAAATACTTCACCATCATCATTTGTGCTTCTAAAATCCTCACTTGGAGGATTCATCATCATCATTTTTTCCTTTCAAATAATAGCATGGAGGAAATCCTTTATCATCATTTGTTCTTCTGATATCCTCTCTTAGACGAAATTCATTATCATCATCTTGTACCTATCAAATCATTTATTTGAGGAAACCCTTCACCAACGTCATTTGTGCTTCTCAAATCCTCTATTGTAGGATATTCATCATCATTTGTGCTTCTGAAATCCTCACTTGAAGGAAATTCATCATCATCATTTATGCCTTTCAAGTCATTTCTTGGAGTAAATCCTTCACCATCATCATTTGTGCTTCTAAAATCCTCACTTGGAGGAAATTCATCATCATCGTTTGTGTCTTTCAAATCATTGCTTGGAGGAAATCCTTCAACATCATCATCAGTGCTTTTGAAATCCTCACTTGCAGGATATTCATCATCATCCTTTGTACCTTTTAAATCATTTCTTGGAGGAATCCTTCACCATCCTCATATGTGCTTTTGAAATCCTCTCTTGGAGGAAATTCATCATCACCATGAGTGCCTTTGAAATCTTGACTCAGAGAAAATGCATTATCCTCATCAATGCATGTAAAACTATCATTTGGATGAAATTAATCATCTTCCTCTTCATCATTGGTGCTCTCATAATCCTAACTATTAGGACTAAGTGGAAAATTTGACTCTCTATTCATAGTGAAAGAAAACATGTTATATTCATCTATATGAATAGAGTTGTTACGTGAGGAAGATGTTGATGTTGCAAAAAGAGAAACCTCACTATCAGAAGAATCCATGACATTTGAAAGAATATGTTTAATGATACAAATGCACTCTCTCTCAATGAAAATTTATAACTTAAAGAATGAAAAATTCCTTCCAAATTTTTCTCCCAAAAATTTCACTCAAAAAAATCACTCCAAAGCCCCCCCCCCCACACCCTCCCCCCCCCCCCCACCCAAAAAAAAAAAAAAAAAAATTGTCCAAACAATTTCCCTCCAAAATTTCCGTTTGAAATATTTCCCTCCAAAACATATTTGAAAACATTTTACTAAAATTATGTCTTGAAAATTTTGACCCTACTTTTTGTTCGCATTTTCCACACAAAATTTCTTTTAAAGTTTTCCTTCAAAACTAAAATGACCCTTTACTTAAATTATCTAACATTAACTAGGTAATTAAGTTAATTTTTATAATCAACATTTATTTTTTATCCCACATTTAACAAAAGTTACTCTAAACTTATAATATTAGCTATATATTAATTTTTCTTAATTTTGATTTTTAATCCAACATTCAAGAAACATTAAAATAATCCCAAAATCTTTGTTATATAATAACTTGCATTGTTTATATTCCTCACATCACGTCAAATATTTTGGAGTATTCGTTAATAAGCTTGGAGCTATTATGCGGAGGAGTTGCATTGTCATCGAGAGGATAAAGACATTTGGCATTTTAAAAGTTAGTTTTTCTTCTATTTTGACCATTTAAAGAGGAATTTGGGGTTCTATTTTGACCATTAAAAGAGGAATTTGGGGAAAATATTATGCGGAGGAGCTACATTGTCATCGAGAGGATAAAGACATTTGGCATTTTAAAAGTTAGTTTTTCTTCTATTTTGACCATTTAAAGAGGAATTTGGGGTTCTATTTTGACCATTAAAAGAGGAATTTGGGGAAAATATGTTGTTTTATTGTTTTTATGCTGAAAATAAATAAATAAATAAAACTATTTTTCTTTTTTTTTAGAATAATTTTTATATCGTATTTTAGTGGGGGAGCCTCATAAAAGTATCACATTTTTAGATTTTTATAGTGAAAAATACCAAAAAAACTCATATTCGTAAGATTTTTTGGAGAAAAAAATAAGGAAAATCATATTTTTTAGGGCTTTGAAATAGAAAAATAAGTTTTCAATATATATCATTTTTTTATTTTTTATTTTTATTTTACTTGTTTTCGGGGGGCGGCTCAATTCATTAATTCAAAATTTGTGAAATCATTAAAACGTTATATTAAAATATAAAAATGAAAAAATGAAAAAAAAAAACCTGCAGTTGAAGCCAACACAGCGTCGTCCGCAGTCATGCGCTCTGGCAGGCGGAGGGTTGATTCCTGAAATCGGCCCTCTGTCGGTCGGGGCCACGGGAGGCTAATGGGCGTGCACTTGTGAGTGCCCACCTACAGCCCCCGATAGGCAGAGGGTCAATTCAAGGGCCACATGTTCATGTGCTCCAGCAGGCGGAGGGTTGGTTCTCAAAATCGGCCCTCTGCCTGTCAGGGTTGCGAGAGGCTAGTGGGTGTGCACTTGTGAGTGCCTACATGTGTCCCCCGATAGGCAGAGGGTCAATTCAAGGGCCACAGGGTCGCAGGTGCTCAATGGGTGGGCAATTGGTGAGCGCCTAATAGATGGGCGCTTGTTATCACTAGCTCGTGACCTTGCCACCCCGGGCAAGTAAAGGGTTGATTCCGGTTGCGGGTGCTCAATGGGTGGGTGCTTGGCGAGTGCCTAACATGTGGGCACTTGTGATCACCCGCCCGCAGCCCTGTGACCCCAGGAAAGTAGAGAGTTGATTCTTGGAATCGGCCCTCTGCTTGCTAGGGGCCACATGGTTGTAGGCGTGTGTTGAGGGTTGATTTCCAAAATCGGCCATGGGCCACTGGCAGCTAGCGGGGCTCATAGCACCCGCCCGCTAGTCGCCCACAATCTTAGCGTCAACTTGTGGTTGGCGTTTTTTATTTTTATTTTTCAATTAAAATATAAATTATATATATATATATATAAACTATTCTCATAGTTTTGTATTTTTAATTTTTATTATTTATTTTTTGTTTTTTAATTGTTTAATTTTTTATTTTTTATTTTAAATATTTATTTACATTGATGTTCCTTTTTTTTATTAGTTTTATGTTTTTGTATTTCAAGTTTTTTTTTTTTTTTAAGTAATCTCATATGTATTTTTAATTTTTGTTTTTTAATTGTTTAATTTTTATTTTTTAATTTTAAATATTTATTTACATTGATGTTCTTTTTTCTTTTCTTTTTTCTTGGTGTTGTATTAATTTTTTTGTTTGTATTTTCTTGAATGTTATAATGTTTTCATGTTAAAAAAATCAATAAAGAAAGTAAAAAAATCATATTTTAGGGGGGGCCATATAAAAATATCACATTTTTAGATTTTTATAGCAAAAATACCAAAAAAAACTCATATTCATAAGATTTTTTGGAGAAAAAAAAAAGGAAAATCATATTTTTTAGGGCTTTGAAATAGAAAAATAAGAATTCAATATATATTTTTTATTTATTTTTTATTTGTTTTCGGGGGGCAGCTCATTCCATTAATTCAAAATTTGTGAAATCATTGAAACGTTGTATTAAAATATAAAAATGAAAAATGAAAAAAAAAACTCGTAGTTGACGCCAACACAGCGTCGTCGGCGGTCATGTGCTCTAGCAGGCGAAGGGTTGATTCCTGAAATTGGCCCTCTGCCTGTCGAGGCCGCGGGAGGCCAGTGGGTGTGCACTTATGAGTGCCCACCTGCGGCCTGTGATAGGCAAAGCGTCGATTCAATGGCCACACAGTCATGCGCTCCGGGAGGCGGAGGGTTGATTCTCGAAATCAGCCCTCTGCCTTTCGGGGTCGTGGGAGGCCAATGGGCACGCACTTGTGTGTGCCCACCTGCGTCCCCTGATAGGCATAGGGTCAATTCAAGGGCCACATGGTCGCGGGTGCTCAATGGGTGGGCGCTTGGTGAGCGCCTAACAGGTGGGCGCTTGTAATCTCCTACCCGCGACCCTGCAACCCCGGGAAAGCAAAGGGTCGATTCATGTCACGGGTGCTCAATGGGTGGGTGTTTGTCGAGCGCCTAACATGTGGGTGTTTGTCGAGTGCCTAACAAGTGGGTGCTTGTGATCACCCGCCCACAGCCTTGTGACCCCAGGCAATTAGAGGGTCGATTTCTAGAATCGGCCCTCCGCTTGCGAGGGGCCACATGGTCACAGGCAAGTGTTGAGGGTTGATTCCCAGGATCAGCCATGGGCTGCTGGTGGCTAGCAGAGGGGCGCTCATAGCAGCCACCCGCTAGTCGCCCAAAATCTTAGCGTCGACTTGTGGTTGGAGTTTTTTATTTTTATTTTTTAATAATATATATATATATATAATCTTATAGTTTTGTATTTTTTATTTTTTTTTTAATTGTTTAATTTTTATTTGTTAATTTTAAATATTTATTTACATTGATGTTCTTTTTTTATTAGTTTTATGTTTTTGTATTTCAAGTTTTTTTTTTGGTTTTAATTTTTTTTATGTTGGATTAATTTTTCGTTTGCATTTTCTTGAATGTTATAATGTTTTCATGTTAACTTTACTTTAAAAAAAATACTAACATAATTAAATTTTTTTAAATTCATGGTGTAAAAAAAGTATTTGTTTTTTAATATAAAAATAGTAGAATTTCTTACGATAATAAAATACAAATTTATATTTTTGATTTTTTAATTAGGAAAATGGCATAAAAGAAGGTATATGTGAATATTTTTGGATAAAGGCCAACAATTACAATATCTAAATTTGTAGTTGGACCCTTATTCAATATTGTTGAATGAAATGAACTGAGACACATGGTAAAAGTCAAGCAATTGGCCCCTCAAATTCATCAAAGATTGCTTCAGAATAGAAGATGGCATGAGAAATAAATAAAACGAATTTTACATAGTATGTTAAAGATAAACAAAGCAACCAAGGTGTACAAATATATCTATATTGGAGTCAGATTGAATATGGTGAAAATTATGAGGTGATGGGAAAAGTAGAAAAAAAAATATTATTTTTTAATATAATAAGAGTAGAATTTCTTATGATAATAAAATACAAACTTTTATTTTTTATTTTTTTATTAGGAAAATGGCATAAAAGAAGGTATATGTGAATATTTTTGGATAAAGGCCAACAATTACAACATCTAAAGTTGTAGTTGGACCCTTATTCAATATTGTTGAATGAAATCGAACTGAGACACGTGGTAAAAGTCAAGCAATTGGCCCCTCAAATTCATCAAAGATTGATTCAGAAATGAAGATGGCATGAGAAATAAATAAAACAAATTTTACATGGTATGTTAAAGATAAACAAAGCAACCAAGGTGTACAAATATATCTATATTGGGGTCAGACTGAATATGGTGAAAATTATGAGGTGATGGGAAAAGTACGAGACATAGGTTTGGTGTCGAATATAGAATCTGTTTATGTTCTTATAAACTACCCAAGGCACATGAGAAAGTTAGATATTTTTTGTTAAAGATAAAATATGACACGTCAGAGTATTCTACAGAGATGTGTAATGCAATCACAATCAACATTTCAAATAACATTGTAATTTTGCTTATTTATATTTATGTGTTATGCATTATTGTAAATGAGAACAAGTCTACAGAGAGAGGCGGTGATACACATCCCCCTAAGGATTAGTCCTCACTCCCCATTTTTTATAAATTATTTATCATTGACATATTATATTGTGTTTGCTATAATTTTCCTAAGAGCCTTTTTTTTGGTAGGCTAGCACTCATGTGGATTTGAACTAGTGACCTATCATAAAGAGTATCTTAACAGTGCACCCATTCACCATCAATCCAAAGCCCCATGGGCTTTGCTAATAATATTTCAATTATTTTGGATGGAACATATTATACAGATCCAAATATTATGAATGTGATCAACAGTTTAGTTTGGAGAAAGAATTAAAAAATAATAGTTCTCGAAACTACAAGAGTACATATAGGCGATCAGAAAAGAATGGACAAAATGCATCAATCTAGTAAACCTAGACATGTTACTTTAGAAGATGTGGAATTTGAAGCTGAAGAATATGTTTTCATTAATGACAATAAGATTAGAACTCCAGTTGAAAAGGAGAAAAGTTATAAAACACAAAAAAAAAAAAAATGCCCATGAATGTCTCTCTTCCAGTTGATGATGAGGAGATTGTTTATTTAGAAGAAAATATGTTAACCGATAGGAAGAATAAATAAAAAATTGTTCATTATAAAAATAAATAAATAAAAATAAATAAATAAATCATGGGTACCAATGAAGATCATAGTGAAATATCTAAAGGCAGCAGAGAAATCATAACACTAGGTTCTGATTTAGAGGATGGAATTATTAAAACAAAACAAAATATCATTCGAAATCATTTGATGAAGAGAAAATTGGTTGACGGCGGCTATACATTTCATCTTAATGTCAACCAATTATGTAAGCTAAATGAAGGACAATATAAATATCAAATAAGAAATCCACACCACTTACATGTTCATAATTTGAAAACATTGATTAGGTACAATCTATATGCACATGTGTTTGATTATGTGGTTCGTGTTGATCTAATTGAAGTTCCCAACAAATAGGAATTTGATAGGTCAAGATGTTTTGAATAAAAATATTATGTAATTGGGAGGAACCATTCTGTCGAGGCTATAAGACAATTGATGGAGGAATATCCCAATAAATTTCTTTTTGAAAGAGTGAAATGTATTATTTATGTTGGTTTAACAGATACAAATGCAAAGTTATTGGCATTGGATCATAATACAGATAATGAGTATAGGATGTCTATGACTTTCATCCAAAGGGTTAGATTTATTCATAGTGAATTTGAAGAAAATTGTGGTGGGTATAAGGAAAATTTTACTCTAAACTTTCAGAAGCAATGTTGTATGGAAATAGTTATCAAATTGAGAAAAAAATCAATGAAAAAGGTGGCAAAGTAAGTTCAAATTTATTCAGAGGTATGGATAAAATTTTCCAATTGGAATTTAGAAATGGGGAGATGTGGGATTTGATTAATGATATTTTCAACACGTGGGAGAATATTGGCATAGAAAATCAAAAGGTTAAAAAGTCTAAATCCTTAATATGTACTAGTAGTAAGACGGGTCCTGAAATTAAAAATATTCTAGATGATATGATTGTCACACCTTGGAGAGCAATACAAGGAGAGAAGGATGACAGAATTATAGAATCAATATTATCTTGTATGAAGTCAAGTGAATTATCATTGGAAGAAACATGCGAGGAATTTCAAAAGTAAGTTTGTTGAATTATTTTTATTTATTTTTGGATTTTAATTTTATTTTAAGTATTACATATTGTTGTTGGTAGTATTTGTTATGCATATCACTATATTAACATTTTTTACTTTATGTATTTGGTCATAAGGTTTATATGAAAATACAAGAACAAATGGTTAAAATGTTGAATGAAGAGAGTTGGGATGATGTTGTTCGCAAATACCCAAATTCAACTTCTACAACAACACTAAAAGATTTGTATCTTGTATTTGAAAAGGTATGTTGATTTATAAATTGTTTTCATATGTGAGTTATTTTTATTTTATTACTTATACATATATTTGTTTATTTCGTTAAATATGTTGAAGAAGGATGTAGATGCAGTACCAAATAGCTTCAAAACCTTTATTGAAAAAATTAAGTTAGAAAGGTAGAGAAAGCAACGTCTTTAGAATGTTGAACTTGATCCTCGTCTTAATCATTGCATTTTGAATGGGCTTGACATTGTCCAATATCAAATAATACTAGGTGATTGTCAAGACATTAAAAATCTCAAAACTAAAAGGGAACATTCCCTTCTTATTACAAATATTCCTCGTGGTTTTAATTTCCCAAACATTGGATATGATAGTAAACCTTATAGTTATCAAATTTTTAATAAAATGGTTACGGTATTTCAAGAAGTCAAAACATCACCACTTTGGAGATTTGTGAGATTTCATGCAGATACACAATTTGCAATGATATTATCAAGCTTCAAGGGAAAAGCAAACTCAAGGATGAAACTTACATGGTAAGACATTGAAATTGTATGTTTGATTAAAGTTTAAAAAACTTATTTATGTACAAGTTGATTGAACTTTTACTATTTCATGATACAGGAAAAACTCAAATCTTATTGGTTGCGTAGATCGGCCAATTATAAGTAATTGTGAGTTCATCCATGTTGAATCTTGGACAAAAGATGATAGCTATAAGTCTTTTCTTCTGAATTTAGTAAATGGAATGAGTCATAATGAAGCACTGGTTCATGATGTTGTTGTAAGAAAACTAACATATTAGGATAAAGATGCAAAAGGAGATATAGTTAAAAATTAACAAAAACCACAGGCATTGATTAACTATCTTATAGATTTATGTTCAAATGAAGGAGATTGGGTTTTGGATTTGTTCTCAAGTTCACGTAAGTTTTATTATATAAAATTTAATTTCAATATTTTATTTTTATTTTTTATGTGTTTATACTAATTTACTTAATTAATTCTTTTGTACTTGATGATTAGGTACAACATTAGCATGTTTCCTACAAAAAGGAAGAAATTGCATAGGCATTGAAAAAGACTCACTACAATTCAGTTTTATTTAACAAAGAATTAATGTTATTCAATTTCTTCCGGATGCAATGCAAGAATTTGGTTTGGGGAAAGAGGATTTTAATGAATCACATGTGGAAAAAAAGGCCAATGAACTTCAACCACTGTTAGATGAAATGATTGGAAAGGGATACTTTGGGAGATTTGCAGACATCAAAGATCATCAGAAGAGGAAAATGACCAATCTGAAGCACTTAATACTATAGAATAACACAATAATGAAGCTCTAGAAGATGATGAGCATGGATTATATGATATTGTTAATTAAATTTAATTCATGCTTGCAAATCAAGCTCAATTTTGAGAACTATTCATTAGTTGTACTTGTAATGTTTTGACTTTGAGATTTTATGATAAGAATAAGTATTCAATTATTATTGTTATATGTTTAATATTTTCATTATCTAATTTTCACTTCAATTTTTATGTGAACTGTTATTTCCTTCTTTTTTTTAAATTGTGAATATTATTACTTTTTGACATAAAATTCATAAAAAATACTATTTTAAAACATTTTTTGCTAAAATTTTCCCATAAAAACCATTTATTTAACATGTCATTTTTAGCAAAAAAATCCTCAAAATGTGTATTTTTGTCAAATGTTTACAATTATTGTTTTTTTAGTGACAATTATTTGATGTACAATGAAATATTAATTAACGATACATAAAGATATTAAAAATTTTAACTTTAAAATACTGACCTTTTTTTTACTATGCAAAAAAAAAAAAAATCATTACAAAAAAAACAAAAACCTAAAAAACACTTTAAAAAAATCCCACGTAAGAAGAAGAAGAAGAAGAAGATGAGTACTTCAAAAATTATTAAATTTAACAAGTATTTATCCATACTTAATACATTAGAAAAATTAAAGTGTCAAAATTAAGCCCCCCCCCCCCCCCCCCAAAAAAAAAAAAAGGAGAGTATGGTGTGTCAACGTTTTTCGAAATCAACATGAAAAGCACTAACATTTTAAAAAAAGGTACATTAAAATTTAAAGTCTCAAAAATATGCTCCAAAAAAAAAGGTGTATTCGGAATCAACACTTTTCAATATCAGATGATTTTTTACTACCTCTAAAAAATTGAGAACTCGGTCAAAGTTCCCATTTGATTAGTAACTATGTTTTATTTCTAAATATTAAAAAAAAAATGTATATAAAATCTTGACCACTATTCTTTCATTTCTAAATGTATTAAATGGTTAAATCTTTGCACGGAATTTGATAGTGATGTTAAATGTAGCCATCAATGGACCAATAGTAAGTGTTCATAAGAGTCTTAGAAGATAACAAATTTTTAGTTAACTTTATAAATAGAGAGAAAAATAAGTTAATGGCTTATTTTGATTTATTTTGTTATTAAAAGTACCATCTATTTTATCAAATTTATACATTTTAATGTGAGCGAAAACATTTGTAAGAGTTAACACATTAACTTTTACAGTTTTATAATAAATAAAATACAAATTTATAGCAAAAAAACATATATGTGAAATAGGTATATACATGATCATTAAATATTACATGTGATATTTAGTTATGGTTATTGTCAATGGTTATGGTTGTTATAGGTTTCTATCAACTAAGGTGTTATGGCTGAGAAGACAGGGGAGTTTAACCCCTTGGACCCAAATGAATCAATAAATCGTTGCCTATGAAGTGAGGAGTCAAAAGATAGAATCTGTATAAAACATTTGATGTCAAGTATTGTCAATTCACAAAAGAACTATTGAACTAGTGGAAAGTTTGTTAAAGGACTTGAGGGGTAGTGGTTAACCCCTCAACCACCCCACCATTAACACACTAACCATGCAACTTATGATTATTGATCCACTAACCCACAATCCCTTTAACCATTGATCAACGAACCAACTGATGTGTCATAATCACTAACATATTAAATCCCTAGCTACTATGGTTAACTATAATCAAACATGGTAAACTATGGTCGAATATAGTTATCCATTATTGACACTACTAATCCACTAATATATAACCCACTAACTTACAAATCCTTTAAACATTATCCAACTAACCCCGTAAGAGGTAGGCTCTAATCAATTTTGCTACATTGCAATTCATTGAATGTGTTGTTATAGTAAATTCCATTATAAATTACAAGTATATCAAAACTAATGTACAAAGGTAAATCTACTAAGAAGACAATATCCAATGAGATTTTTATTATACATGTTCGAACAAATAATAAATACAAGTTCAAGAAGACTAGTCCAATACAACTTCCTTTCAACATATAAATTACTTTAAGACTAATATTTATTAGTCAAATTTGAAGGGCTTGATATCTCTACTCTTAATAAAATAGTATAAAGGAATTGTAACTACGAATATGATTAGTTTTTTGTTGGTGTTATTTCTATGGATATGTTGGAGTAAGGTCCCCTGGGGTAAATCAATTTTGAGTATTTTTGGGTTAAGTTTTATTTATACATGTTGCGCGCAAATGTAAAAGGGGCTTTGGGGCAGGTCAAAGTCCCTTAATGATTATAACGGGTAAAAGGGAAAACCATGAGTCTCAAACCATGGTTTGAGACCATGGTATGTGCACATCTGGAAAGATATAAATATGTGAAGAGTCAAGAAGGATAGATATCAATAGATCGATAGATGTTTATGCTTATGAATGTTTTGATCTAATTTTTGGGTCGATCTGGGTAGAAAGGCCCTGCTGCCTATGTGCACAGAGACATAGTCATGAGCTGTCTGCACAGACTCTGCTGGTGTGTGCGTAGAAGGGAAATATTGTACGGAAATGAAGATATCTTAATAAAGAAGGAAATTTTGGCGAACTCGGACTTTTATGTGGCTAACTGTCTTAGATTTTTTATGTGTTGCTTACTACAATTCTAGATCTGAATTTGTGCTATTGTATGCATATTTATCTCATATAAGTTGAATTAGATGCATTTGTAAGAAACTATTATTCCACTTTAACTCTTAGATCTGAATTGAGAAAGTCTATATTGAAGTAAGGATTGGTTCCAATTGCACAAGGGTTAAGTATGATTATTTATTTGTGTGACATAGCTTTTATGTTTTAGGGTTTATCTGCAAGTAGATCTGGTTTCCGCAAAGGGTTAGATCTTATTGAAATATAATCTGTCGCACATATATGTTAATGCATAGGTGTTAAGGGTTTTATCTAAGCTTAGACTTGATTTCTTGGGAAGTTCCGCGCAGACATTTAAGAATTTGGTAAGGGTAAACCACACATCAAATGCTCCCTCAGGGTGTAGAAACCTAGTTCCAGCACCCCCCTATACTGCTTCGATTGAGACTTTGTTCTACGCAAGAAAATTATTTCTGAAAGGGCCAGTAGTTGGAGGGTTTTTTTGGTTACACAGAATACTCCGAACCTAGGTCAGGACCCCTTTAAGCCAAAAAATGGTTATGTTGTCGGTACTGGGATAATTTTGAGGGAGATTTGATGTTATGGAATCTGAAACAAAACAAACTGCAAGATTGGCTCGACAAGAAGTTGCGCGAATTTGCAATCCAAGAGAACCAAAACCCTAAATTATATGTTGAGGATTGGGAGAAGAAATATATCTACATAGAGGTCCACAAAATTTTCTTTGCTTCCTTTTTGACTGAGTTACACGACTAGTTATCTCGGCTGATTGAATTTCAAACCTGCGCAAAGGACGATGTGATCACCAAGTGGACCCAGCATTGGTGCAGCAATTAGAGAAATATAGCAACAAGATTACCCTCGCAGTAGATTATTGGATTGATAGTGTTCTGATTGGGTTTGTGACTGAATTTTCTATTCATACTTTTGTATCGTATTCTGAAGCTAAAAGAATATTTTTCAAAGGCCCTAGAGGTAAGTTCCTACACTCATTGAAATCGTGTATTAAAATTCTTTTAAATGAAAAGGGTACTTTATGTAGTCATATTGAGTGAATGTCCCGAAGAGGCCGGACCATGCGCAGCGGAAGAACTTACAAAGTAGATCTAGAAGAGGGTTTTATTTATAGCCCCCTTAAAGGTAAATTTGATGGTGACGAGGAGTCTGAAACCAGTAGCTCTGGTGAATCTGCACACTTAGAAGAAGAGGAATTGCATGATCGGGCTATTTTTGGGTCGTCGTTCGTAGTTTATATCCCATCCACTCCACTTTCGAATTCATCTCACTCTAACAAGCCATCCACTTCACCTCCACCTCCACCTCCACCTCTAGAAGACGACATGGCTACTTCTATCAAGTTGTAGAATTTCAAAGGTGTTGGAAATGAATATGTTGATCAGTTTTGGTTCATCGTGTTATCACTCAGATTTTCCTTGAAGTTTTTGGGAAGAGGAAAGGGGTCCGAGGTAACCACAAACCAACTTTTAGGTACAGAATCTAGCCAATCTGTATCCAGAGAGGGCTCTCTCTTTAAGTTTTAGCTTTGTTTTTTAAAAGATATTAGGCTAGTTATGAAAGTTTGGGGATTTTGATTGTGTTTGGGTGATGGAATTCAATAGAAGAGGGGTATGACTAAATAGTTTAGGCCATTGGACTAATGGAGTCAAAGAAGATGGCTTAACTGGATTTAGTTTCTTAACAAGGGATGGTTTCACAGGGCAAGGTAATCAAATAGGGAACAATTAAAGATCTAAAATGGATGGAATGGACTTCAAAATGGGTGAAGGGAAATTAAGAATCCTTCAACATATTCGAAAGAGGGAACTTGAATGATTATTAATAAAGAGAAATTAAGAATTTTTTACCAAATAATCAAAATGAATAAACTAGGAAACAGGAGCAATTAAGAATTCACTGTTCATACTAGTTCAGAGGAAAACATTAAGAATAACAACGATTGAAAACATATTGCACTCAAGCACTTTTTGAATTATTCTTTTTCGTTTATCATTCAGATATGAAACATAGATGGTATAATAAACAAGTATAAAACTTTAAAACAAAAGAGATAGAAGACTTATTGATCCGTTGTCTGACTCAAGAATCCTGTGAAAAGTCCTTTGTGTCAATTCTTTATCCAACTAGCCATGCAAAATTTTTCCAACAGCACTTTATTCCAAAATAATCAATTTTACAGCAAAGTCTAAGAATCCACCCCCTCAATACTCTAATTGAGGGAGTATTTATACAAAAAATTATAAAAAACATCTACTAACAGAGTGAGATATATTTTAGGATGACTCATGAATATGTTACAAGAAAATAGAGACAAATGGTCTCATAGATAGGAGAAAAGGTAATCGATGTTGTGCTATTCCTATTTTTATGAATGTGCTGGAGGCAGACCCTATGATTTGGCTTGATGTTGTCTTCTCTGGTAACTTTGTGCTGGCTACTCTGTTTTTACTGATACTCTTTACCTGTACTGATACACTTTAACATGTTTGATCTCTGTTTATCCTTTTTACCATTACTTACTGTAGTAAATAATCAAAATTCATCCAAGGATATTTTCACAAAATGTCCAACATATCTTCCCACCATTGGGCTTCTGGTATTCTAGTTTTTTGAAGCTTTCTTAAGGTCTCATCAGTTTCTGTATATCTGAAAAAGGTAGGCTGAATTGGAAATAAGTGTTTTACCTCATGTTCAAGATAAAACAAATTTTCCAGACTGTCATGAAGAATTTTTCCTATAGGCAACGCTTTTGCTGCTGATGAACTTGTCGATGAACTAGCCTGGTTTTCTGCATGCTTATTCAATTTCTCAACATAGTTTTGATGGCTCATTAGTTTATCATGAGAAACTAAAGGACTTGGCAACTCTTTACTCTGCAAAATATCCAATCTCTTTGTAAAAGCATTGATTTCTTCCTGCATATCATGGCATCTTCTTTCTAAGTTTTGCATTAGAGTTCTTTTAGTAAAAACCTTTTTTACCTCCAAAATTGTCCCTGTTCTATCTTGGATACCCAGCTCTTCAAGTTGATACGTGTTCTTGGTATTTAAAAACTGTATGAGCTCATTGGCTTCTTCAGGCATATTCCCTAATTCTTCCCTTGCCTTTTGAACTTCTTCTAGAGCCAATTTAACTAAATCATTTTGCTCATACATTATTTGGATTGATGGCCAGACATCATTTATTGATTGAGTGATGTTGGCCCAAAGAATTTCCTTGATTTCTTTCAAAGGTTTCTCCAATGTGAGATCCTTTTCTAATGCTTTCACCAATTTTTCTAACCTGTTGATCTCTCTTGTCTTTTCTGCAAAATTTATCTTTGAGAGATCATACTTTTGTTCCAAGGTAGTAAATTGTACCTTTGTTTTCTGGAGCTCTGTAACTTGGAGTTTCAATTCATCCATTGATTTTATTAATTCATCAGTGCTAAAATTGGAAGTGTTGCCCTGTGCTAGTCCTGCTGACTGCCCTGTTGTTGATGTACCTATGACTACTTCTGTCGTAGATGCTGGGATGTTTGATGCTAGTGTTGTCCCAAGTGTAGAAGGGACTGCTGTTGAGACTACTGGTATCATGTTGGGAGGTTGAGAGGTCGACTCTCCCTGCTTGTCCTTTAATGCTTTTTCAAGTTCTTGTTCAGTCTCATTCAGTTGCTCATTAAGTTCTAAGAGAAAATCCATCAATTCTTCTTTAGATTTTTGCTTTATTACCTCAGTATTATGTGGATGCCTTGAAGGTGGAAACTTTAGTTATTTCCTTAGGGCTGCAATATCATCATCTTTATTTTTGATCAAGGCTTATGTAGCCTTAACATATTTGGGATTATGACCCAATCCAATAATCATTTCTTCCAAAGTTTTTATTATGTTGTCCTTGGCCTGGGAGGAAGCTTTTTCAAGATGTAGTTGAGCAGTTGTATTATCCAAAGAATTTTGTAATCTTTGGACCATCATTGACTTACCAGTCAAGGTTGAATAAATCATCTCTCCAATTTTTTTATGTAGTTCAATCTGATCCAAAGGATGAATATCCTTTTCCATGACAAAATTGGTTCTGACATAGTCTGTTGCTGTTTGAGGCTGCTGCACTTTAGGTTTGAAATGACTCGTCACCATTTTACCTTCCTGGATGTCATAGGCTAACATCAATCTCTGTTGATTTTTGGGAGCCATCTTCAAATATTGATTATAAACTTGAAGTCTTAATGGATCATTTCTGGCTTTTATGTTTATAAATGTCTTCTTAATATCCCAAGCATCCTTCGTTGGTGGTCTAAAGGAAGATACCTCTGCACTTTGTTGTCTTTCTAACTCCTTTCTCTGTGATTTGGTGGATGTCCCACTGATTTTAAATGTTTGTTGGCTGTCTAATCCTTTCCTCTGACTGTAAATGGTCTCTTCAACAAATTCTTCTTCTGAGAGAGGATTTAATCTTTGCCTTTTGATACCAGGTTGTTCTGAAGATCCACTGATAGGGGTAGTTGTTTCTGCATCTCTCTTTTTACTTTTTCCTTCATTTTGGGGAGTTTTCAAGATTAGAGGTTTTGCCACATTGACCTGAGTGGGAGAAATCTGCATTTGGACCTATTCCTTGGAAGATTCAGGCTGCTCCGACATTGTAAATTTCTCTGTGGCCTTTTTATCAGTCTCTTTTTCCTTACCTTTGGATATTACTGTGGTTGATGCATTGGTTTCCTGCAAATGTTGCTAAGAGGTTCCAGCAGAGGAAGGACCAATTCCTGGTCTTTGTACCTGCCCAAAAGAATCCAGGTCAAGTATTTTCTCAAGATCTTTCATAACATTCTCAACATTGACCTTTTCACTATCCTTTTCTACTAAGGTCCCTTCCATCCATTCATCCATATTTGCAAATTGTTCGATCTCTGGAATCCTATGGTGAAGGTATGGTGACAATCTATTTTTCATTCTCCTATCACATATAAAGCTGTTAGGGTCATGAGGTACCCACCAAACAAAATTTTGCAATTTGAGATAGTCTTCTAGAATTCTTTTTGCGTCTTTCCCTGCATCCCTAGTATTACAGACAAAAGGGCCTAATTGACTCTTGATTCTAAGCTGAGCTTTCTTCTTGGCATTACAAAAATGGACTATGTCTGAATTTATCATTTGTCTGAAATATTCTAAGGCAAAGATCCTCATTGGAACATACTTTGGTAGCTTGAAAGGACAGAGCTCACACCCATATATCCTAATTTTTGTATGATTCTTGTATAGGTACCAATCACCTATCCTGTATTGCTTGGAGAGTTGGAGGATTTTCTTCATATCACTATTGACCCTAGGAGGGGAAACTCCTGTCAATAAGGTGGTTGTTGGGTGAACAAATAGGTCAATTAACTCATTGTAAGAATAAGGGGAATCAAAGGAATTATGGAAGATTGCAGACCAAAAGATTACAGACTTTGGATTTCCTTTGGTGTCAAGTTTCATGACAGGGAAGGGGAAATTCTCTGACTGATAATAAAGCATAAGATGGTATATAAAAGTGGAGTATTTGAAAACTCTTTCATCTTCCAATCTCATGAACTGGTCATGAATCTTATCAGCAATGTAGGAGGCAAAGTCATATTTCACAACAGGGGGTTTTCCAGGAGTAAATATTGACAACAACACTAGGGTTAACTTATCAACGTATTCACTAGTGTTGAATCCCATTACAGAAGATATCATATTGATTATGAGTCTTCCCATATCTGTAAAAAAGGTATGTCCATAAGGAGGGGGGACTTTGGGTTGATGTTCTTGTAGCATGAAAGTTTGACAGAGGCGATTCAGCTCTTCTTGGGATAAATTTTTGGATTTTTCAAGTAAATCTCCCATGGAAAGGGGAGTCAGGACTTGACCGGGATGAAATTGTAACATTTCCTTGATGGATTGAGCAGTTATTGGGAAAAGAATGGTTTGACTTGGGGACATGATTGCTCGTTGATTAGGATAGTAATTGGCATGGCAGTGATAAATTATTTCAGGAAAAACATGAACTGAGGGTAAAAGATACATAGGAAGATTGGATTCCCACAGTCCAAAAATATCAGAGTCGTTTAGGTAATTATCTCTGCATTGGCAAAAGATTCTGAGAGGATTTTCACTAAGGATGAGGTCTTTTATCTGGAAATCCCTATCCGCTAGAGGCATATAGTCTAAATCTTTATGGGGGGCATTCAGAGGTGCAACATTCAAAGCCACTGGGGTTTCCATTTCTGGTTCTTGTGGATTCGGAAAGGAATTTGGGTTTTTGATGGAAAAATGGGCAAAATTACAAGTCTGGGAACTTATGGAGTGAAATAAAGACCGAATTGTACTGTTTATTAGTCTTTTTCTTTGGAATTAAATCAAAAACCAAGACTTGCAGGGTTCGACGGAAATTGGATAAATACCTGTTTCCGGGAAGTGAATAGTGATGAAAACAGGTGTAGGCAATTGCTGACAGGTTTTGGACTGTTCGGCTGCAAGTTTCTTAGCAAGGTGGTGGTTGGAAATCTTCGATAGTTGGCTTTGACGTTCTTTGCATGGGAACACTGGTCAGAGCACAGAATAACGAAAATGATGTTTTATTTTTTTTATTAACAAAATCAAGGTTGGCGGGGTTTTATTTTACAGACCAATGACGTATGCGGGAAAGGGTTTTGTCGTATGTGGAGGGCGGTAAGCGGTATGCATCACACCGATTTTGGGGATGGGTGGTATTTTGCCGGGAGCCAGCGATCCCATAGACCTTGTGACGCGTGGCGGGGTATTGTTAGCAAAACCACTTAGTGATCGCGCACTATCGTTCGGTCGTGGGGGGTGATGCGATATGGATGACAGTTGTTGATTGTGGACTGGTTGATCAGACGGTTGTTAGGGAGGCGAGATGACGGGTGTTTAAAAAGGGCGGGCCCAACATAATTAAATACTATTTAATCATATCGGGAAGAGTATGATTGGTTGGGTAAGTTATTAATTAACCGTGAGGGTTAATTAATCCTTTTTTAATGTGGCAGGGAGTCGGGGCTCTTAATTAGTTACAGATTTAACCAATTAATCCGATTTAACACAGTATTATGGTTATATTTCAACCAAGGGGCGGGATATATAATATTTGGGGATTTTAGATCATTATAATAATACGGGAACTGGTTGATTTATATAGGGAATTAAATAATAAAGTTAAAGTTACTATGTGAAAGTGAATGAAAAGCGCTAAGTATAAAACCTTAAGATTATGTATTTAACTTATGCTTGAATGAAAAAGGGTTTTTTGTGGAATATTGCATAATTTTCCTAAGTAAAATAGGATTTTACTTAGGAAAAGAATTATGGAAGTAAAAATGAATGGCTTATGGATGGTTTTAAGTACTTAGGCTTTTTTTAAATTACTGGGCCGAGGGTCCGGTCCCTCCAAAAGTCAAGGAAATGCCTTGAGCCCCTCTAATTTTCAAATGCCTTAGTACTTAGGGGAAATTAGAAAAATTATTAGGGAAAAATGAGAAGGGAAGTTAATCATTTGACCTTGTTTCGCTTGGAATTCTTCCAGTGTAATGTCTACCTTGCACTTGTGATGAAAGTAAATATTAACACATTTAGAGTCATTATCCATCACATGTAATTCTGCAACATCATCTACCTACCCTACCTACTTTAACCTATCATTTTTTCTTCTTTATTAGGGTGCACTTAAACTGGCAAACCCTTATCACACTTTCTTTTCTTTTACATGTAGAAATCTATCTAAGTCTAACCTTATTACATCCAAGGGCTCAGATTAAGTTGTTGAGCTCCTTTTATTTACTCTACCTATCTACTTATCTGCCAAGATTAAACAGTTTGGTCAGATTTTATTCTCTATCTCTAAAATATAAAATAGAAACATGAACTAGCCAAGCTTAAACTGTTTGACTGTTCACCAATTGTGGCATAAGTTACAAGTTGCACATAATTTGTTTATTTACATAAGAGAAAAAAGTAGTGGCATTTAGAATTGCACACTTTCCTTGGCCTTTCTTTTGGTGGGGTTCATTTTCTTTCACTTTTTTGGCCATTTTATTCTTTTTACCCTTTAATTTCTCTTTTAGGGTATACCCTCTTTACATTTTTTTAATTTTTTTATTTTTTTTGACGATATGGAAAACCTTTGCAACAAGGAAAGGTATGAACATATTACATAGCCCATCAAGTCAATCATGATATATGACACCTATTGGTATAGGAGCATAACACATCGCAAATGTTGTATGGACAGCACAACAGATAAATAATGATAATGCTAAGAGAGTGTAGTTGGATACTACATTTCAAGAATGTTCACTGGATTGGTAAATGAGATATATGGCAATCAATCCTGATGCCCTGATTAATGAGTTGAAGACCGCATTGAAGGAGCAATTCAAAAAGCCAAAATCCTTCTCTCGGTGCGTGACGGAATTAAAGGAAATCCACCAAGAAGTAAATGAATCTGTATGGGAGGCGGATCAACGATTGAAGTGCACCATCAGAGATGGAGGATTTACTAACGATGACACACAACACAAAGAGTGTTTCATTTCTATGCTAAAAATGCATATGCGCCAGTATTTAAATCAATAGAAAATTGCAACACATGATGAAGTTGTAGAGATTGCAATGTATTTAGAAGCCTCACCTGTACCAGCTGCGCAGGTCGGGTCTCAGCAGATCCAAAACCAGCTAGGTGCACTACACTTAGAGACAAAAATTCTACACCAAGAGAAAGAGAAGGACATATATGCAAGTGTATGGTGTATAAGTTGTAAAGTTGAAGGGCATCACAAAGATCAGTATCCTGTATACAATGACTATCTAACAGTCGGGGGACCAAGTCTGCTTAAGAGCGCAATAGGACCTAGTGGAACCCACACATTATGGTGCACGATTTTTCAAGTAACTGGTATGCACGTGATAGACTTCTGCCCTAGGATCGGTAAATATGTTCCAGAGCTCAAGCAACCTTACTGCAAGTTTTTCCGATATGTGGGACATGATGAGAAAAACTGTCGTAGCTTTTAATTGATGATTGATCGACCTGGTTTATATAGGATACAAGCAGAAGGACGAGAATTGGGTTCACCTGCATCTTTGTTTGGGTTTGGTAGATTCCAAGGTAGAGGACAAGGAAGGGGCGGAGGATATGGTCGTGGAAGAGGATAGCTCATTTTTTATAATTGTGGAAAAGTTGGTCATTACACGCGCAACTACCCGAACCCCACTCAACAATCTTGCAGATATTGTAGACAATTTGATCATGTTCTTGAAGATTTCCCTGTTCTATTTCAAAAAATGCAGGAGAAGAAACCACAAACACCTACCCAGAATGTTCAAATGATGAGATTCGAACCGCGCACTAAATACCCTAGCATAAATATTGTAATCAGAAGTGGTGTAGCCACTAGAGAATATTAATCAGAATATAAGAGACATGTTGCTGATGTTTGGGTCCGAAGAGCTCCTGATAAAAAGGAAGGATTCAATCTACAAATGGAAAAGGACACCTTTGTTGCAACAAAGAAGGACTTCGTAGATCCTAGAAAATCCAAAGTAGCAAGTAAACTTTCCATGGATGCCGACGAAGGGACAGAATCTGCAGAGATGAAACTATTTTTACAAGCATGTATCAAGCTTCTGCATAATAAGAAGGTTTTGGATAACCTTCAAGCTTTTATTAATAGTTGCGCAGAAAAAGAACAACCCCAGATGGAGCAAAAGGTTCTCAATAATATCTACAAGAACAAGAGAAGAATTGGTCGAGAGATGCGCCTGACTACTCAAATAGGAGAATTTGAAATGGACTACGTCATTATGGATTTGGTCTCTAACATAAATTTGATTCCCAAGCAGACTTGGTAGAAAATGGTAGAACCTAAGCTGGAATGATCTGAAATATAGTTGAGCATGGAAAATCAACAGAAGATTATCCCAATGGGTAGGCTTCCTGGGGTCATAATTGATCTCGAAGGAGTTAAGGCGCTAGCTGATTTTGAAGTTATTAAGATTTTTGATTATACATATCCATACCCCACGTTGTTGCGTCTAGATTGAGCTATTAACATGGGCTTTATCATCAATATCAAGCGCAGAAGTATCGTATTTGAAAACAAATGGACCAGGGTTGTAGTCCCATTGGATCCGGCAAAAGGAGAAAGATATATAAAACTGGTGCGCGCAGAAGAGGACGTGGATCATATCTACAAACTAAATATGCGAGATGAATATTGGATCAATCCCACAGTAAATGGATGAATTAGTTGGGATCGAGATAGTTTGTTCCATTCCGACTCAGATGAGGAATTGGAGAATTGGCAGAACCATTTACATGAAGTCTCAACACTTTTTTGCAACTGAGTCACCAGATCCCTACGATGCATATCATCTGAGGTAAGGTAACTACCTTATTATGATGGTATAGGAAACTTACTTGTTTCTTAGATGATTTCTAAAATTTTGTTCCATAAATACAACGGTTCCATGTGCTTGACTTAGCTCTGCGCTCAACTCCAGCACGTTGGTGGGAGAAACACAAGGACAACTTGGCGAATTGGGAAGAATATACCCATATGATGCAACTATGCTTTGAACAGCCCAATACTCGGTTGGAAGGGACCTATGTAGGCAAAGAAGATCCACACCTCCATTTATCCAGGTGGACTGAAGCTTGGGGAGAAGATCTGCAGATAGGTTGGGTACATACATTCATTCATACTTTAAGTCAGATTTGTTGGATGTGGAGCCTGATTATCTTGTTTATTTTGTATCACAGCGTTGGACCCCTGTACCTTAATGGGGCGGCAATGCCGCCCGTAATTAAACACTACCTGGGGGGTCTAGGGGGGGCAACTGCGACTTTATGGAGCCCCCCCCTGGCAGGGGGTTTCGGGGGCAACGCCCCCAAACCTAAGAACAGATGTAAAATTGCCTTGTAAAATTATAGTAATTTCTATTCAATCTGGGCCATTCATTAGGCGGATGATCTGACGGTAGAAGTTATGTTTATTTTAGGGTTTTTTTTTCCTAGAAGGCAACCCCTCGCTTTTATGAGGGTATTGTATTGCAGCTATGGATTGTGTGTGTATTCTCAGAGTGAGAAACAGATAGGGAGACTGTGAGAGAGAACAAAGGATACTACAGTGGATCTGCTGTAGGTTGTGTCTCTTCATTTATGCTGGATAATAGAAAGGAAGGACTAGTTGTTCAGGGTGGATGTAGCCCAAACTAGGTGAACCACGTATATCTGTGTCTCTCTGGTTTTATGTGTTTTGTGTGCTTGTGTTTTCCGCATATCTTATATGTTGCATTGCTCTGTAATATTTAATTTTATAACAAGATTCGTATGAATTGGTACCTAGAGGGTTGAGCTACAATAAGGCACGATGGAATGGATTGCGCTACGGGAAAGCTTTGTGTTAACATTCAGTTTTGAGATTGGATTCCCATGCATCAGTATCGCCTTACACATGATTCAAGATGTGGTCTTTGATGCCACCAAGACATCAGAAGCATGAACCATCCCAGCATGGGAGGCGCAGATGAAGGACATAGTTGACTTCCGGAATGTGACTATTAAAGATAATGAAGAAGACCCAAGGAACGTAAATATTTTGGAGTCTGAAGGATAGCACCCACTTTTTGGACCGCTATTTTCAATGCGAGATGTGACTAAACCCATGAAGAGTAGGCAAGTCGACATCAAAACGGAAGAGCAACCTAAGATTACCAAAATTGGGGATTACTGGAATGAAGATACAGTAGCTAAGGCTGCGAAGATGCTTGCTACATATCATAACATATTTCCCACAAAGTTCTCTGAGATGAAAGGTATTGTGGGTGATCTGGGTGTAATGAAGATCACATTGTTGGACGTGCGACTTGTCAAGCAGCATCCTTACAGGTCAAATCCTAAATACAAGCAAAAGGTCAAAGAAGAGTTGGAGAATATGGTTGTTTGCAAGGATCATTGAGCCAGTCGAAGAATCAGATTGGGTCAGCCCTATGGTGGTCCAAGAAAATAATACCAAAGGTGAAATTAGGATATGTGTGTATCTGCACAATTTAACTGATTCCCATGTGCATGACCCTTTTCTAACTCCATTTTCTGATGAAATATTGGACAATGTGGGAGGGAAGGAGTCCTACTCATTCACTGATGGTTTTTCTAGATACCACCAAATAAGAATCACACCTGAAGATAGAAGTAATACAACTTTTTCAATGGAATGGGGATCATTCCAATACACAGTCATGCTATTCAGTCTGAAGAATGCGTCAACAATATTCTCGCGTGTGGTGGTAGTCGCATTTAAGGAATATGTATATAATTTCTTATAAGTGTGTTTTGATGACTGGATTATCTTTGGCCTAGTGAAGAAGCATGTTTCAAATATGCGCTTAATTTTGGATACTTGTCAGAAGCATCAGATCTCACTAAATATGAAGAAATGCATATTATGCATGCCCTTTGGGATTTTGCTGGGTCATATTCTGTGTCAGCAACGATTGATGGTGGATCACACTAAGATTGATGTTATTATTAACTTGTAGGTTCCATAAAATGTAAAACAACTCCGCTCAATCTTGGGGAAAATTGGGTACTACATGAAGTTTATTCAAGGCTACGCATTGATTACTGCGCCAATGGAGAAGCTACTAAAGAAAAATGCATCTTTTTTCTAGGATGAATATTTTCAGAAGAGTTTTGAGCTACTTAAGGAGAAAATGGTAACTATGCCTATATTGGTGCTCCTAGACTGGACAAAGGAATTCCATGTACATGTGGATGCTTCGTGTATCGCGCTAGGCATTGTACTCGTGCAGCCAGGTGCCGGAGATATTGATCACCCAATTTCATTTGCGAGCAGGAAATTTTCAAGTGTTGAATGCAACTACTCCACAACGGAAAGGGAAGGATTAGATATGGTGTACGCACTGCAAAAGTTTCGTCACTATCTGCTGGGAGGTCATTTTAAAATGTTTATGAATCACTGTGATTTGAATTACCTAGTCAATAAGCCTGTGTTGGGGGGGAAAGACCTGCATATGGCTTTTATTATTTCAGGTGTATGAATTTGAAGTATTTGTGAAACCAGGGAAGTTGAATTTTGGTCCAGAACACCTCTCACACATAGAAAGTGGAGAGGAGCCAACGAGTTTGGAATACGGATTACCAGATGCGCAGCTATTTTCCATCAAATTTTTCGATGACCACTTCACAGATATTATCCACTTTCTAACCACTGGTAGTGCACCTACGGAGTATACAGAATAGCAAAATAAGGAACTCATCGTTCGTGCAACTAAATTTACCTTGATTGCTAGCCAATTGTATAATATGGGCGCTAATGAGATATTGAGATGCTATATTCCAGAGTTTGAAAAACAAAGCGTCCTAGTTGAAGCACATCTAGGGGTTGCAGGAGGTCACTATGTAGGAAAACCAACTGCGCTGAAAAATTTGAGGGTTGGGTTGTGGTGGCCTATGATATACAGTGATGCAAAGGAGTATTGTCACACTTGTGATGTGTGTTAGAGGATAGGGAAGCCATCACATAAAGATGAAATTCCACTGCAACCATAAGTGACTTTGTAGGCTTTTGATAAGTGGGCCATTAACTTTGTAAGACCAATCAAGCCTCCCAGAAATAAGACTGGCACGCATTATATCATTGCTGCAATAGATTATTTGACTCAATGGGCAGAAGATAAGCCTGTGAAGGATTGTAGCACCAAGACAGTTGCGCAATTTATTTTTGAGCATATATTGACAAGGTTTGAGCGTCCTAAAATCTTGATGAGTGACCAACCAGGGTACACACTTTGTGAATGAGACTATCCAAGCATTGAAAAACGAGTTTAAGATGCACCATCAGAAGAGTATGCCATATCATCCACAAGAAAATGGCACAGTAGAGGCGTTTAATAAGATTTTGGAGAATGTGCTCACAAAGGTTTGTAATGCTAATCGGAACGATTGGGATGTGTGCATACCTATGGCTATATGGGCATATCAAACTACATGCAATAAATTGACTGGGCAAACCCCATTCAGGTTGGTATTTGGACAGGAATTTGTTATGGAAATGGAGTACATCGTCCATAGTCTACACATTCCAGCAATGACTAACATGGTTGATCAAGATAGTATGGAAGAGAAACTCTCGTAGCTAGTTACGCTAGAGGAAGATCAATTCATTGTTGGTTTTCATCAACAGGTGCAAAAGGTGAGTGAAAAATCTTGGAATTACAGGCACATCAGACAAAAGGTTTTCAAGGAGGATGATCTAGTTTTTCTATATGAAATCAAGTTTGCGCGCCACCAAGGGAAGTTAAAAATGCATTGGATCAGACCTTATGTTGTTAAGGAGATTACAGAAGGGGGTGCGGTATGATTGGTTACCTTAAGGGGTGAAATCCTTCCTGCATCTGTGAATGGAAGCCGATTGAAGCCATACAAGGGTGACACTATCCCTGCACGCGCCAAATGACGATATGGTCGGAGGAGTGTCTTGACATCCTAGACAATTGTGAGAAGGCACAGGACCATAAAGTAGTCTGTCAAACATTGGAGCAACAGGTTTGTGTGAAAAGGATGGCGGATGCGAAAGCAGGTGCGATAGCCGTGCAAAGACTATGCTCAGAGGATGCAGCAGTCGCAGAGGTGCCAAAAACTAGCCGTTGGAATAGTAAATATAGATAAGAGAGATTTATTATCGTTTGGAAGAGTAGATAAAATGAATTTAATGAAGGGATTATGCCAGATTTGGAGCCGTTTTAGCATTTATGAGGCTACATCAATGCACATGAGACTGTTTTAGTCGCGCCAATGCTATAAATATAATAGGAAGGGTCGCATTTGTTCCCTTTTCTTTCCAAGTGATTTGTGGATAGTATTATCATTTTGTTTTCTAAATTTTATTTATGAGATTAACCCACTTTTCTTTGAGATGTTGCGCCAATGAGGGTTAGCACATTTGATTCTGCCAAGTATCACAGCTACCAAACCTACCCCATCTGTGATGCAGGTTGATGAAATATCTGTGCAGGCTGCTGAAACCCCTGCACCTGTGCCCCAGCTGCAGAACCCTAATAAGGGATAGTCTTTGGGGTCCCGGAATTCATCGCGCCAGAATACCCTGAAGACTCGGTCGACCCCCGCAGAGTGCCAGAAGAGACCTATGGTCGAGATACCATAGGTCATCGTGGAGGAAGATTTTTTCGAGGAGGTATATCCACTGTCACAGTTGGCCACGTATGTAGCTCTGTGCAAAGCATCTGTGAAGGTCCCAAAGGACCTGGATAAGGTTTAGTCCTACATTAATTCACCATTGATCCCCAAAGATGTGTCGTTTGAAGGGGATATGTTTGCGAAAATCCCCTTTCTTAAGATGGAAGACTAGGACCTGGCCGACCAGGAGAATTTCCCTAAGCTCGCTCCACTAATGTACTTGGAGTCGGTCACCTACGATGAGGGGGTGATCCAGATCAATCTGAAGCATTGGGAATTGGTCTTGCAAAAATCTGGGTTGTTGAATTTGTTGAACATTACGCACTTTGGGCGCAATGCGGTCCTTGACATGTGTGTGCACCAGCTGCTCCCCCTGGTGCACGATGGTTGTCTGTGGCTAGGAGAGTGAATTCCCATCGATGTTGATTTGATACACCATATCACCAACCTACCCTGTCATGGGGCGAACCCTGAGGCAGCCTTTGGAGGAAAGGGCCTAGAGTAGAAAGTTGAAAACACCGTGAAATAGAAATATAAGGTATCGCACAACACTCAGGGTTTCGTTGTCAACGAGATCAATGACCCCACAGCTTATTTTGGTACTCTCATCCTCTCCTGCAATATTATGAGGAAGTGTAGACCGAAGGAGGTTCTGGCCCATGTGATTTATTTAGCCTAGCAATGCGAAAAAGGGATACAATACAATTGGGAAAAGCAACTATGCGTTGAATTCTTGGAGAATGTCTGCGAGACCGAGGAGGAGGGAAAGCACTTTTATTATGCCTGGTTGTTGCTACTCATTGCGCTGATTGGTTGGAAGATGCCAAGTGAGTCTCAGTTCCCTGATATTGAGCCTGATCTTTGCAAAGTTACGCGCTATGCGACGATGTGGAATTCTAAGGTCCCTTCCCGCATCATGAAAAAAAAAAAAAATTGGATATTCTTTGATTATGAGTTGTTTCAAGTGGTGCAATCTAAGTCATGCCTGTCGTTGATTTTGTACGAGAAGTACAAGCATATTTCTGACTTCAAAGCTACTTTTCAAAACATCCACATGTGCACGAAGGGATATGTTGAAGGCGTGTGGTATGAGCTACCTTAGATGGTCACAGAGGATGACCTCGTGCGGGTGATGACAGAATGGCCAACCATATGGCTGGAAGCACACACCACTGGTGGTGCCTCATCTTTAGTACCCTTGAAGACTCTGAAAAAGTTGCACATGTTCAAGGATACCCAACAGAAGGATAAGGATGCAGAGAAAGAGCCAGAGCCAACCACAACGGGTGAAACCATTAGCCTGGAGAAGGAAACAGGGGATAAATATGGTGATGGTGTTGGGCACCTGTGACATAGACAGGTTCGACAAAAGGGACTAAGAGAGGATCTCAGGCCTCCCTGGGCCCGGGCAAAAAGAGGAAGGGATCAGATAAAATAGGGACAAAAACCCTGACCCTTACAGAAGATGCCCTAAATGAAATTGAAAACATTGTCAAAGTTACGACCAAGGATCTCTAGACCAATGTGGAATCCTAATACATATCGGTCCTCGAGGATGTGAAGCACGGTCTCCAGAAGCTCCGCGTGTAGATGACCCTGATTCAAGCGAGCATGAAACAAGCAAGCATGTAGCAAGCGAGCGTACAACAAGCGCGAAAGTTGGACAAACGAGCGTGCATCCCCTTAGTACTTTTGCACCAATAGATAGTTGGGTATTCCATGTCTCAGGGCCTTCAATTACAGTCGAGCAACCCGAGCTACGTGCCAACGTGCAAGCCTTCACTAAGGTAGGCATTGACTTGGCCATGCTTCTTAGTGGGAAGCTTCGTGCTATGCACACTATGATCATGGACGAGTTGCAGTACCGGGAGGTCCATGCCTTAAAGGTTTTTGCGGAGAATCAACATCAGGTGAGCACGATGTAGAAGGACTAGAAAAATGCAGAAGAAGCTCGTTGGGCTACCGAAAATCATCGCGTTGCACTGGAATCCATGATCTACCAATTGTGCAGTGACCTACCTGAAGTTATAGTACCTGCCACCGCTGCACCTAAAGTCAAGTTAGAAATCTTGGTAAGACGCACTAAAGGCCTTATGGTTGAAAATCACAACATTTCACATTCAGCTAGAGCAAAAGATCGCAAACCTTCAAATGAAGATGCAATTAGAGATGCCTTCGAAGGTGCGTGCCCAGTGCGCCGTAGTTGTGCAGGAGTCAACTGCTAGCACCATCACTTTTGTGGATGCTTGCAATAAGCTACTTGAACATGCCATTGGCCTTTGAACATCTGTCCAAGATGACCCTGTCATCCGACAATTGAAGCCATATTTTTGGGCCAAAGAGAAATAGTTTGATGAAATTCAAGTCATTACATCGACCCTCGTGCCTGCTCAACAATTCTCTCGATTATAGGAGAGTCACACCATTCATATGGAAATAGACACACTACGCCGCAAAGGACACTTGTTGGACGTGCGAATGAATCCATGGGAAAATGAGGCCTTGCAGCTCTCACAAACTATTGATGGACCTCTCAAAACTTTGCGGCAGACACAGTGCAGCATCAACTTGGCAGCTGAAGGACCAACCCTAGAAAAATTGGTAGAAGAAGCACAGAGTGCTGCAGCACAGAGTTTCGAAGTCCTTTTTCAATTTCAACATTCCATGCAGGTGCTCAAAGACAAAATGTAGGTAGCTAGACCGGAGTGCCTAGGGACGAGTCACTAGATTGTGTTGGGGGCCTTTTGGAGTAGGGTCCCCTAGGGTAAAGCAATTTTGAGTATTTTTGGGTCAAGTTTTGTTTATACGCATTGCGCGCAGATGTAAAAGGGGCTTTGGGCCAAGTCAAAGTCCCTTAATGATTGTAATGTGTAAAAGGGAAAATCATGAGTCTCAAACCATGGTTTCAGACCATGGTATGTGCGCGTTTGGTAATATATAAATATGTAAAGGGTCAGGAAGGGTAGATATCAGTAGATTGATAGATGTTTATGCTTATGAATGTTTTGATCTACATTTTGGGTCGGTCTAGGTAGAAAGGCTTCTAGTGGTTGTGTGTAGGGAGACCTAGTCCTAAGATGTGTGCATGGACTCTATTGTTGTGTGCACAAAAGGGAAATATTGTATTGAAATGAAGATCTCGTAATAAATAAGGAAATTTTGGTGAACTTGGACTTTTATGTGGTTAATTGTCTTAGATTTTTTATGTGTTGCTTACTGCAATTCTAGATCTGAATCTATGTTATTGAATGTGTATTTATCTCAGATAATTTGAATTAGATGCATCTATGAGCAAGTAATTGTTAGATCTGAATTGAGCAAGTCTATATTGAAGTAAGGATTGGTTCTGATTATGCAAGGGTTAAGTATGTTTATTTAGTTGCGCAAAACTATTTTTATGTTTAAGGGTTTATCTGCAAGTATATTTGGTTTCTGCAAAGGGTAAGATATGATTGAAATATAATATGTGGCACATATCTGTTAATTCATAGTTGTTAATGGTTTTATCTGTGCTTATACTTGGTTTCTTGGGAAGTTCTACACAGACAGATAATAATTTGGTAAGGGTAACCCACAGATCAAACGCTCCCTCAGGGTGTAGAAACCTAGTTCCATCACCCCCCCATACTGCTTCAGGTGAGACTTTGGTCTACGCAAGCAGATCATTGCCGAAAGGCCCAGTAGTTGGAGGGTTTTGTTGGTTGCGTAGAATACTCCAAACTTGGGTCAGGACCCCTTTAAGCCAATAGGACATCACATGTATTATTTAAGTATCATGCATATATCATCTTTGTATATATACTTCTTGCTGTAATATTTTCATTTTTTCTATTATGTCTAAACATTGATGAGTGACAAAATGCATTTTGTGTACTAGCACTTTTTTTTACAATAATTGGAAAATATATATTATAAATAATATTGTGTAAAATGACAAAGTAGATATCTAGAGAATGTCTTCATCATAAGTTCATATCAGAGATGGGTGAAAAAAAAAAACAAGCCTTCCCCCTTCAAAATTAAACAAAGAAGGGATCCAACTCTGTACCTACCAAAATTTAATCTAACTGCTTCTTGATTACAAGAGTAAATTCTAATAAATTATTTACATAAAATCATACAAAAATAGAGCATAACGAAAGATTGGCCAAGTTTTGATGGTGTTGGAAACCGCCAACATGCAAGGGGTCTCCCTAATGAAAAGTCCCTAAGGTGTGGGAGCCCTTTTGGAATAAAGGCTCGGTTTCCATATTCTTAAATATATGTCTTGGCTTCAATGTTCAGCATGAGAGAGTAATGCACAGGTAATTTTGGATTAGAAAGTAAGTATGGCTTGTGGTTCTTCAGTTGAGAAATGTATCAAGATTACTCTCCCGAAAGGGGAGATAAAAGTGAGTATTTTAAAAACAAGTAATAGTACTAATCTAGAAAAGACACACGAGAATGACATATAAATAAATCATTGGAAAAATTGTGAAATAGTTCACTTAGAAGCAACAATTCTTAAAACACATACAACACACCTTTAACAATATAAGTACCAAAGATACCGAAATAGTTTGATTTCCTTAGTACACATGAAACCAACATACATCGCAAACATTAAAAGAATAATATTACAATTTACATCATATGCATGAAAGTGTGTTGGATCAGCGAGCTTCTGAATTAAGTAAATGTATCAAGATACATCAAGACAGTGAACACCACTAGCCCCAATAATGGAGCATTAAAGCAACCACTTTCTCCTCCAAAGGAACTATCTTCCTCTCTAATGCGTTGTAGGAGGAGCCAAGGTGAAAATTCCTTTACATGAGCAATGATGGTGTATATATAACAAATGGGTGATCCATCACCTCCCTTGTTACTCTTGGACTACCCTTCTAACCGTTTGACTTCTCAGTGACCTTTTGACTTCCTACATGACTTTCCACATCAGATAGATGACCCTTGGACTTCACTTTAGATTACATTTTTTCCAATATAGAATTTACATAATCCACAAAATTATGTGGCACATGATGACTCATGACATGACGTGACATGACACTGATGACATGGGATACATGATGATATCAAAATGTCAAGCCACTCTTTGTTGTTGCTTTATTTTTGTCTTCATGAGAGATGGAACATGGCTTGAAGATAAGGAGTCTTCAATGTGATATTTGATCTCTTATTGTTGTCGTAGCTAATGTTCCTGTGTCTTCTTTGGATTTGATCAACTTGTTCTTGCAACTTCGAAAGTGTCTTCTAGAATGGTATCCTTATTCAACCCCTTCATCATCCTCATGTCATGACATGATAGAATACTTCCAACTGAAATCCACTTATAACAAGACGACATCAGTCCAATAAAACCCCTAGTCTAACATGATGCATAAAAATCCATTAACTGAGCTGGAACTCGGCGACAAGCTGGGAATCAAGCTTATGGATTGCACAGTTGCATAGCTCAGGATATTAGGGTTAGGCATTGAGCCTTGAGACTGTGTGGTGCGCAGTTTAGGCAAGTTAGGGCTTGTCATCTGCGCATTTGAGGGGCTCAAGAGGTTAATCTCGGGGCTTGAGGCTTGAGGTTTCCCACTGCGCAATTCTGGAGGGACAATGGCTGAGGGATTACGCAGTTCAAGGGATAAATTTTGAGGCTTGATTCTTGATATTTTGAAATGCACAGAAGAGACTGGCTAAGGGCAAGGACTGCGCAGTTTTGGAGCTCAAGGGTTGGGTCGTAGCACTATGACTGCATAGTGCGCAATTCTAGGAGACAGGGACTACGCATTGTGCAATGCCAAGAGGCAAGGCTGAGGCTTGAGGACTGAGATTGCACAGTGCACATTTCAGAAAGTTTGGGTGATGTCAGGTTGCTTGGTCAGGAATTTTTCCAAATCTGACTAAGTCTGGGACTAGTGAGATGAAGTGAACAATGATAATACTTGAGTGTGATCATACACTTAGAATACTTGACGACATAACATAGATCACCTAGAACACACAAACAACATACTTTCCTCAATGCGACGACATTGTGACGACTGACCCCAAGTGTGACATGAAAGATACACTTTGTGGAAACAATGATGACACTTGTGTGAAAATGCTTAAAACTTTGAGAATGAGTGTGATACATGTTTACATGGTTAGAAAAACCCATTAACATGAATCACATCCCTTGAAACAAACCAAAACTGCATTTATGTGATGTGCGATGCTTTCCTATGCTAAAAGATGACAGTTTTATTTTCTTCAAAAGGAACAAGAATACTTAGAGAAAACACATGGGATGACACTCAATGATTGCGATGATAACATGAAAAGGCAAAGTAGGCTCTGAATTTTGGATGTAGGCCAAAATTTTGGAGGGTGTTAAAGCAGTGACAACACTTTGTGACACACCAGTAGAATGTCAGCTTCTCTACCTTGGTTAATTATTTCGTGCAGGGTCTAGTTCTTCAAGGAGTATTGATCCATTGTTCAGATTACCCTTGCTTCCCCACTTACCCCATGCATAAACATAGTCCCGTTCATTTATTTTATTAGTTAAACACAAAAATGAGACCAGTAATATCACAACGTTTTGAATCGGGAGAGGGTAATATAGTTTGCGAGATTTATATTTTCAGAGTATAGTTTTTCGTCTTTGGTGTCTCTCCGCTGCCAGCAAGCCTAGACAGTACCCTAGCAGAGACATTATAGGAACAAAAACATTTCTCCACTGCCAGTGAGCCTGGACAATGCCCTGGAAGAGTTTCTTGCTTCACCTCCATGTGCAGGAGGCCTTTCTCGTATTTCACCCTTTATTTATGTATTTTATATATATTATTGTGCATCGGAACTTATTCATTTCATGGCCAGAAGACGAATCCCGGCTTATTGAGTGCAGAAGAGGCTGCTCCTTCGGAGAATCATATGTAATAACTTTGATATCAATTTTCTCTTATAGATTTTCCCCTTGCCCTTCTCTACTCGAATGGATAAACATGGAAAACACCAAAATATAAAGAATCAAGTATAGCGATGATGTTACCATAAGAGACACGGATATCATGGTTTGACACAAGGCCTTCCTTATGCACATATTCTATTTTCTATAAGAACATCATCGACCAAAATGTGTAACCAAGATGAAGAAGAAGGATGATAGGTCATCCAAAATTTGAAGTGTCACAAGACTCTTTTCAATCTATCCACATACAATGAAACCAAAACACACTCACATGACACTTATTCACCTAAAAGAACAAAATATAATAAAATTACACGCAACGAAAACAAAACAACAGATTATGTACATAGGGTAGGGCACAACCCTAGACTCTTATTGAAAATATTATTTCAAATCTTGGCTATTTACAGGAAAAGAGTTAGTATTCCCATCCCAAGATTGAAGACAATAAGTGTGATGGCCAAGCTTCTCAAGAACAACATACGGTCTGATCCACCGGGATAAGAACTTAGTGTGTTTCCCCTTATCTTTGTGGGCTTTGTCCCACTTCAAGAAAAGGTCACCCACACTCAATTCACTTTTCCCCGCACTCTTCTTATCAAACCATCTCTTGATATGACTCTGGTGAAAAGAAAAATTTTCTTTTGCTTTCTTTCTTTCTTCTTGTAGCCTTTCTGAACCAAGAGGTAAGGCTTTCCCCGAGATTCTTGCAAACGTTGAAGGGAAAGCAAGTAGATGTTCAGAGGTAGGATGGATTATTTTCCATATACCACGAAGTAATGAAAAGTATTCATAGAAGCTTTACGTGTGACATGGTCAGCCCATAACACATTCACTAAAGCAGAATGCCAGCTCCTTTGTTTAGAGAAGACGGTCTTTTTTATCATGCAGATAAGATTTTTATTAGTTGACTCAGCAAGATTGTTTCCCTGCGGGTAATAATTAGATGAGTGTTTCAATACAGTACCATTTTCCAATGTAAAATAATAATATTTCAACGATGAAAAATACAAAAAAACAAGTGAATTCAGGATGCCAAACTTGGTTATAATATTATGTTTGAGGAATTTGATGACTTCCTAATCATTCACTTGCTTGAGGGGAACTGCTTCCTTCCACTACGTGAAATAATATGTAGCAGTGAGAATATATCGGTGTTGCTTCGATGAGTGTGGAAATATCTCACTAATAACATCTAGGCCCCATTGTTGAAATAGTTCTTCTACAACGATGGTTTGCAATGGGGTGGTTGACTTCTTTTCTCAATTGGCACATCTTTGATAAACCGGAAAATAGCGGGCATAAGCATGAGAATATTTGAAAATTTTAGGCCGATAAAAACTGGCTTGCTTAACTTTGTGTGTCATTATGTCACCCACAAAATTTCCTTTGGCTAGTCCATCATCAAAGTCATGTTGAACCTTTTCTGAATCTAGTGCTTCCAAGCATCTGGGTAGGACTCCATTGTGGTGCTTTCTAAAAATCACTCCATGTATCAACTGATAGGATACATATTTCAATCTAATTTCCCTCTTTTGTCTTGTAGATAAGTGAGAAGTTAAAGTAACATGCTCAAGGTATTTTCATAGGTCTATGTACTAAGAGGTTGGTGTGGCAGTAGGGTCAACATGTTCGATATTCTACATTTCAATCTCCTGCTCCCATCAAGAAGAATCATATTCTAGTGCATTCCCCACTTCAGCTACCATTCGACAAAGACCATGGCCTTTGATGGTTTGAATTGGTTTGAACTCAAGATCATACTCTTATAAACTAGTCATGCATTTCTCCCTTCTTTCACCCATCTCTTATTGAACAAACAATGATCTGATCGTTGGGTGTGGCACAAAGATAACACAATGATTATTTAGAAACTAAGGCTGAAAGTGTCTCACCGCCTTGTAGATTGCATAAGTTTGTTTATCGATGGTGTGATATTTAAGTTCAAACCTATAACATTCGTGGAGAAAACTCCATGTAATAAAAGTTAATAAAGGAAAAAATAATAACCACGGTTGGTGGGAAACTTATTCTAAGATGAATTTTGGGAAAAATATCCTAGTGAGTGTTCACTTCAGTTAATATGGCTAAGGAAATTGGAAAAGGTAAAGGCTAAGGCATTTGGAAAGGAAAAATGGCATTTTTGGCACATTTATTTATGAAAATAATGGAAATTAGGAGAAAAGCGAGGTGAAACGTCACAGGTTGAATGTGAGGAGGAAAATGAAGGAACATAATGGAAAATGAAGAAAATAGAGGCCACATCAATAAAAAGGCTTATGAGGATCAGTTGGTACCATTTTGTCAGTTCAGTTTTGGAGCTCTCTCATTATTCTCTCTCTCTCCCTCACTCTTGGACACTTAAATTTTTCTTGGAGCACTTTGGCATTGGATCAAGAAAGGAAAAGAATGCAAAAGGAAGGAACGAGCAAGCAAGGAAGAGCGATATCAAGCAGCTACATTAGGATTATTTGTAGGTATCGATTTGAATGTGTGATTTACTTGCTATATTTGGCATGCATGGTATTGCATGTGGTTCTTTTTTGTCATGGCATGGGTTTTCCCAGGTGTGACAGTGTTTTTCAGCCTATCCTTGCCATTTCTGGATATCCATGGTGTGATGGGGTTCTCATGTTTTGGTTGAGTTGGATTGTGGGATGGATTCAAAATTGAGTAAGGTGGATCTCTAAAATGATAGAAAACATGGCCTAGTAACACCTGAACCGGATTGTGGGTTGTGTTAAAGTTTGATAGTGTGTTGCCTCAGTTTAGGGCCTAGTGATCCGGTGTGGATTGTAGTAAATCCTGAGAGGTGGGTGCTCTCCATCAAGCCTAGGAAGCCTGGGTTGGGATATACAGTAAATCTTGGAGATTATGTCTCAGTTTAGGGCCTAGTAATCCCTAGATCAGACTATGGATTTTGGTAAATCCTGAGAGACTAGGAGACAGGAAAATTCCTCACGATGTAGTTGGAGAAATGCGGTGGAATCCATGCTTGTTTTGTCTAGTGATCACTTGGAGATCATGGTAAATCTTATATGAATTATTTATTGTTTTGGCCTAGTGGTCTAGTGGGGATTATGGTAAATCATTATTTCTATTGATGAGGGTGAGGTGGTTTAGCCTCGAGATGCCCTGGTTAGTTCTTTTGGTTTAACTCCCACCTTCATGCTTAGAATATGAAATGGGGGTGATTGGCTGAAGATAGATTTGGCCAAGCCAATCTATGGTTGGGTGGAACGTGGAAGTCCCATCCTGGGTTGGATTTTACATTTATTAATGAGAATTTCATTTCCTTATAATTTGATGTGTAAATGTATTGCCTTTTATGTGGATCCTATGGTTGATGTATCCATGATATTTCTATTGTTATTATGTTGGTTATGAGCATGTATTCTAACAGTGATGATTTATGGATATCCTCATGTTTTTATTTGTAAATGAATAAAAAATGTATCTATAACCTACTAGATGATATTGCAGCTAATGATGTAAGGGAATAATGCTTCTTAGCGTTTCTCATATAAGTATGAGACCCCTATGCTCAGATATGTTATTTACACCTATAGATTACATATTTGTGATATGTTTGACGAAATGCCTGTCATGGCTATTCGGGGTCCAGTGTAGGTATTGTCATGATTTTTTCCAATACATCATTGTTTTGCTATGTTATTTCATATCAGAACTTGTCATTGAGTTCTGGGCAGTGGCCTAGGCTCTGAGTCTGAAAAGTTCATTAAATCCCGCAAACGCAGGCACAGTTCAGGGAAATTTAGTCCCTGGACGCAGGCATGCAGGATTGTGCATGCATCCAGAGCCTCCCAGATGCACCCATGCCCATACTGTGGGAGCGTCCAGGGGTTAAGTGAGTTAAAAAATCAGTGGGACCCAGGGGCTAGTTACCTGAGTGGTTGGGATGGTTCCTAGGATTCTTGCAGATGATGTGTAAGGTTTCTATAAGGTGTTTCCATCGATTCCACTTCCTTGAGGTCACCTAGGAGGTTGAATCTGATCATAGTATCCTCTCGTCACATGTTTACCCCAACTGGCCAGTTAACTGGGTAGATATGGGAGGAAGGTGTTACATATTGGTATCATAGCATGGTTCACCCTAGCTTGGACTGGATGGGCAGTTTGTTGGTCATGCTTTTATGTTGGTTTCATATGTGTTTCTAATACCTATGGTATATTTGCTTGTTGCATCCACACAGTGTTGGTCATGGTTGCAGTGAGCTCACCATGTGTAGTTTGATGGTGTTGGTATGCATTGTGTTGTCATGAGTGCATGACTGATTACATGTTGTTCGCATATGTTAAGTGCTTACATGTATTGTCTATGTGTGTTTGATTCCATGTTGTTGCATATATTATTCGTGCATGCTTGGTTACATGTTGTTTCATGTTTTCATGGGTATTTTCCATGCTTATGCTTGTGTATTTTCCATGTTTATGTTTGTGTATTGTCTGTGTGTACGCCTATGTATCGTCTATGTTTATGATTTTGTATTGTCCGCGTACATTGGTATGGTTTATTCTGTCATGCATGAGGTCATAATATGTGTAGTGATATGGTCATGCAGTGATGACTGGAATCTAGCTAGAATGATGTTATGTGTTGGTACACCTAGTTGTTATATGTTATATGTTGTTTTTATTATGTTTATACATGTATCATGTTGATTTGGATGATCTTGTAGATGAGGTATCCTCCCAAAATTATACTAAGGTACATTGGTTTAGTTGACATATTAAGCCTTGCAGGAAATATCAAAATGAATAGCAATATGGTAGACTATAAATACTCTCCCTATGAATCAGATGAGCAGCATGGTGGGAACTCTTTTGATTTGGCAGACACATTGAGAAGATTAAATGAAGAAATAAGGAGTTGTAAGGCAGACAATGACAGAATCATACAGACACAAGAGAAACAAGAAGAGTTTAATGCAATACTTCTTCAGAGCTTGTCATAATTTCAGCGACAAGGACCACTTCGGATCAGCCATGGACGGGAGGACAAAACTAATGGGGCATATGGAAGTAGGTCTCCTGGTAGACACAGGTTGTATAGAGTTGACAAAGTGAGAGATGGCAGGTTGTTGGATACTCCAAATAGGAGGGGCGATGAACACATGTAATACTCCAGTTTTGTTTCAGATAGACATTATGATCGCCATCGTTATCATCCTTACAGGAGGAGTGACAGGGGATACTTTAAAGATGAATTAAGAAAGAAAAACCACCTACTTTTGATGGGGACTTGAAGAAACTAGAAGAGGCAAAATCCCAAATACTTGTGATGAAGAAGTTATTTGAGTTTTGCAATTGCACAGATAATATGAAGATCGGAGTAGCTATCTTCAGCCTTAAAGGCAAAGTAGATATCTGGTGGGAAGATGTAAAGCAGGTCGGACACATCAGGATAGATGACTTGATTTGGCATGAGTTCAATAGGTTTTTCAGGAAGAAATACTTGTCAAAAAGGTACTATGACAATAAGGCAAAAAAATTCTATGAGTTAAATATGGAATCAATGATAGATGAATAGTACATGATAAAAATTCTAGAGCTATTGAGGTATGTACCGTATCTTGAAGATGAGAAGGCTAAAGTTCAGCAATTTGTCAATGGTTTTCCATTAGCATTTAGAGATCAGATTGAATATGATGAGCATCGGTCACTTGAGGAAGTCATTGGGAAGCTGAAGCATTTCTATGAACAGTCAAAGCATAAGAATGAATCTCAGCAAGGATGGAAAGGGAAAGATAAAGGTAAGGGTAAATGGCATCCTAAGTGAGCAAGGCCTCAGAATGCAGAAGATAAATAAAATGTGGCACCAAAAAATAAGTTCAATGTAGCTAGACAAGGACATGGATCACAGCAGCAGCGTAGAGGTGAGGGCATCGGATGGTTGGAGTGTTGGACATGAGAAAAGGAACATCATAAGAGATATTTTCTGTAGAATCAGGGTGGTAGGCCAAAAATATATAGTGCAAATGAGGTGCAGACTGTTGGGGATGTTGGGAAAAGCATTCCTCATATTTATGTAGTCGTGGAAAACAAGCAGGAAGATCACCAGGAATCAATCATTGAGATGGATGATAAGCTTTGTGATCAATTTATTTCTATTTTGATTGACCATGGATCTAATTATAGCTATGTTAGTCCTGACCTGGTGGATAAGTGTGGTTTGATTAAGGAAATGCATGCATAATTTTGGTTAATGCAGTTGGCTACAGCACACTTGAAAATATTGCCATTGGGATCATACAGTAAGCTATTGGGTATGGATTGGTTATACCTTCAAAAGACCAAGGTGGATTGTTACGACAAATATATTGAGTGCTTGGATGAAAATGGGGAACCAAGAGTCTTACACGGAAATTAGAAAGCCACATCAGTTAGGATGGTGACAACTATGCAGGCCAAGCATAGTCGCAAGAAAGGGTGTGTGTTATTTGTAGTACATATTTCTAGTGACAAGGGTAATAAAGTTGAGGATACAGATGTTTTGAGCACATACCCAGTTCTACAATAGTTTTAGGATGTGTTTCCAATAGAGATTTCAGAGTTGCCACCTCATAGGGAGGTAGACTTTTCTATTGAGTTGGTACCAAGGGAAGCTCCAACATCAAAAGCACCTTATAGGATGAGCACACATGAGTTGGTAGAATTAAAGTTGTAGTTGAAAGATATGCTTGACAAAGGATACATTAGGCCAAATGTATCGCCATGGGGCATACCCGTATTATTTGTGAAGAAGAAGGATGGTACTCTCAGTTTGTGCATTGAATACAAGTAGTTGAACAAAGTGACCATTAAGAACAGGTATCCGTTGTCGAGGATTGATGACTTGTTTGATCAGTTAAAGGAGTAGCAGTGTTCTCTAATATCAACTTGAGATTAGGATACCATCAGGTACGCATAAAATAAGAGGACATCTACAGGACCAGGTATGGGCATTACGAGTTTGTTGTAGTTCCATCAAGTTTGATTGATGCTCCATCTACATTTATGTATTTGATGAACATTGTGTTGTGTCCTTATTTGGAAAAATTTGTTATTGTGTTCATATGACATATTGGTATATTCTAAAAAAGAGGAAGAACATGTCGAGCATTTGGCAGCAATGTTGAGATTTTTGAGAGAGAATCAGTTGTATGCTAAGCTCAACAAATGCAGTTTCTTCCAGACTTAGGTAAATTACTTAGGACATGTTGTCTCCAAGGAGGGCATTGTAGTAGATCCATAAAAAATCAGGGTCATCATGGAGTGGGTAGCTCCTAGAAATGTAGATGAGGTGAGATCCTTAATAGGATTGGCGAGTTATTACAGGAGGTTCATCATGAACTTCTCACAAATTTCTCATCATATTACGTCATTGCAAAGGAAAGGTAAGAAGTTTGAATGGAAAGAGGAGTGTGAGGCCATTTTTGAGCAGATTAAGCAGTTGTTGACACATGCTCCAGTGTTAAAGATCACAAATCTAGACAAGGATTTTGTAGTATGTACAGGTGATTGAAAGAGAGGACTTGGTGGGGTCCTTATGAAATATGGACAGGTGATATGCTATCAGTCACTTAAACTAAACGAGAACGAGAAAAACTACCTAACACAAGATCTTGAGCTAGTAGCGATCATACATGCATTGAATATGTGGAAGCACTATATTCTTGGCAAGAGGTTTGTACTGATGAGTGATCACATTGGGTTGAGATACTTGTTTGACCAGCCGAATATGAACTCTAAAAAGGCTAGATGGTTGATCACGATCAATGAGTTTGAATTTGAGATCAGGTACATCAAATAAAAGGAGAACAGAGTCGCATGTGCTCTTAGCAGGCGGGTACAGGTAAATCACATAGCAGCTATGAGCTCCTATGGGACAGATTAACAGGATTGGATCTTGCATTCAAGCCGACAAAATGACAGGAATATGGAGATTTTGCATGGGTTTCAGCAGAGTACACGTACAAGTACAGGTAGTGGTACAGGTACAGGTATAGGTACAAGTGTAGGTGCACAAGATGTGGGCTGTCGTCTCACGGCAGATGGATTGGTCGTGTTTTAGAGATATGATATATGTGTCAGACAACGGTGAGCTCAAGAAGGTGATCTTGAGGGATTTTTCATCGAAACCACATTCAGGTCACCCAGACTATCAGAATACACTGACTGCAGTGAAGAGGTTATATTATTGGTAGAATTTCAAGAGAGACGTTGCCGAGTTGTGGTGAGGTGTTTGGATTTTCAAATGGTTAAGGCGGAGTGTAGGCATAAAAGTGGAATACTACAACCGATTGCAATTCCAGAGTGGAAATGGGAGGTCATTTCCATGGATCTCATCACAATTTTTCCCAGGACAGCTAGACAACATGATTCTATCATGGTTGTGGTGGACAGGTTGATAAAGGTTGCACACTTCATTCCAGTGAAGACTACATATTCAACTTGAGATGTAGCATATGTGTTCATCAAATATATGGTCATATCGCATGGTGTTCCAAAGAAGATTGTGTCAAACAAGGATGCAAAGTTCACCTCCAAGTTTAGGAAGAATTTATTTGCAGGTTTTGGCACGGAGTTGGCCTTTAGTAAAGCTAATCATCCGCATACATATGGACAACTGAGAGGCTCAACAAGATACTGGAGGATATGTTGAGGATGTATGTGATGCATCAGCAGTGAAAGTGGGAAGAGTATCTTCCACTTGTATAATTATCCTACAACAATGGGTATCAGGATTCCTTGAAGATGTGTCCATTTGAGGCATTGTATGGGTGGAGTTGCAATACTCCCAATAGTTGGAGTGATTCGGTTAGCAAGGTATTGATTGGACCAAACATGTTGGAAAAAATGGAACAAGAAATGCAGGAAATCAAGAAGAATTTAAAAGCAGCATAGGATAGGCAGAAGATTTATGTAGACTGGAACAAGTTTTTTAAGGAGTTTCAGGTTGGGGAACATGTGTACTTGTGCATCAAGCCCAAGAAGAGCTCCTTGCAGATTGGATCATGTGCCAAGCTGGCACCCCGGTTTTGTGGACCCTTTGGGATTATTGAGAGGATTAGACTAGTGACCTAATGACTTGCACTGCCTTCCAAAGTGAAATTCCATGATTTTTTTCATATATCATAGCTTAAGAAGTATGTTAAATATGTTGATCGTGTGATTGACTGATCTATATTGCAGGTGGAGCAAGATGGATAATTCCAATCGGAGCCTCAGTGTATATTGCTGAAAAATGTGCTCATGCTCTGGAACCGAGAAATAGAGCAATTTAAAGTGCAATGGAAGTACTTTGGGCCCGATGAAGCTACATGGGAGATGGCAGACCAAATGCGGGCTATGTATCCTTCCTTGTTTTCGGGTTGAGGCAAAGCAGTTTTTTTATGGTTTTTGGTATATGTTTTGGCGTATGTATTGGTGTGATGTTTTGATATATGTACATATGTATATGGATGTAAATTCCACCATGATATATATTATAAGGCTCCAATAAGAGGTATGGGTGTCATGTCATTATAGTTGTCATGTTGTTGTGTTGTCATGTTGGTTTTATTCGTAGTAGGGTGCTCATTGTAAATACTGCATCGAGTTATGGTATAAAGCACCAGGGGTAGTATGTTTGTTTTTCAATGGTTTTGCTGAGGTATATGTGTGGTTGAACACCAAGGAAGGCGTCCCCCAAGGGAGAGGGTTTTGTAGTAGCCCTCATGAAAATTCCATGTAATAAAAGTTAATAAAGGAAAAATAATAACCATGGTTGGTGGGACACTTATTCCAAGCTAAATGTTGGGAAAAACATCCTAGTGGGTGTTCATTTCGATTAATATCATAAAGGAAATTGGAAAAGGTAAAGGCTAAGGCATTTGGAAAGGTAAAATGGCATTTTTGGCACATTTATTTATGAAAATAATGGAAATTAGGAGAAAATGGAGGTGAAAGTTCGCATGTTGCATGTGAGGAGGAAAATGAAGGAAAATAATGGAAAATGAAGAAAATAGAGGCCTCATCAATAAAAAGGCTTCTTAGGATCAATTGGTACCTTTATTCCAGTTCAGTTTTGGAGCTCTCTCATTATTCTCTCCCTCTCACTCACTCTTGGACACTTAGAGTTTTCTTGGAGCACTTTGGCATTTGATCAAGAAAGGAAAAGAAGGCAAGAGGAAGGAAGGAGCAAGAAAGGAAGAGCAGGATCAAGAAGCTATGGCACGATTCTTTGTAGGTATCGATTTGCATGTGTGATTTCCTTGCTATATTTCGAATGCACGGTATTGCATGTAGTTATTTTCTGTCATGGCATGGGTTTTTCCAGGTGTGACCTTGTTTTTCAGCCTAACCTTGCCATTTTCGAATAGCCATGGTGTGATCAGGTTCTCATTTTTGGTTGAGTTGGATTACCATATGGATTCAAAGCTAAGTGAGGTGGATCTCTGAAAAGATAGAACACATGGCATACTAACCCTTGAATCGTACTGTGGGTTGTAGTAAAGCCATATAGTGGGTTGCCTCGGTTTAGGGCCTAGTGATCTCATGTGGATTGTGGTAAATTCAGAGAGGTGGGTGCTCTCCATCAGGCCTAGGAATCTTAGGTTGGGATATACGGTAAATCCTGGAAAGTATGTCTCGATTTAGGGCCTAGTAATCCCTAGATCAGATTGTGGATTGAGGTAAAGCCCGAGAGACTAGGAGACAGGAAAATTCCTCGTGGTGTAGGTGGAGAAATCTGGAGGCATCCATGCTTGTTTTAGCCTAGTGATCGGGTGGATATCATGGTAAAGCATGTATGACAAGTTTATTATTTTGGCCTAGTGATCCGGTGGGGATTACATTAAAGCCTAATTTATATTTATTAGGGTGAGGTGGTTTAGCCTCAGGATGCCCTGGTTGGTTCTTTCAGTTTGAGTCCCACATTCATGCTTGGAATATGGCACAGGGGCGATTGAATAAAGAGATATTTGACTCAACGAATATATGGTCGGGTGGAACGTGGAAGTCCCATCCCGAGTTGGTTTTTACATTTATTAATGAGAAGTTCATTTCCTTGACATTTTATGTGTAAATGTAACGGTTTATATGTGGATCATATGGCTGATGTATCCATGATATTTCTGTTGTTATTATGTTGGTTATGAGCATGTATTTTGATAGCGATGATGTATGGCTCTCCTCATGTTTTTATTTGTAAATGTATAAACAATGTATCTATGACCTAATAGATGATATTGCAGTTAATGATGTAAGGAAACAATACTTCTTAGTGATTCTCAGATAAGTATGAGACCCCTATGCTCAGATCTATTATTTACACCTATATATTACATATTAGCGATATGATTGATGAAATCCCTGTCATGGCTAGTCGAGGTCTAGTCTAGGTCTTGTCATGATTTTTGCTAATACATTATTGTTCCATTGTGTTATTTCATTTTTGAACTTGTCATTGAGTTCTGGGAAGTGGCCTAGGATCTGGGCCTGAAAAAGTTCCTTAAATGATCCAGGTGGATATTAATGGGCACCTTCCTGTTCCACTTGGTGCCCCGCCATTATTTCTTTCAGTTTTTCAGTTTCCTTAATTGTAGCAAAGTTTACTATTTTTGGCATTTTTTCGGGTCCTAAACTTCAGGAGCTGTTTTGAGACCCTAAACATCGTTTTTTATAAACCATTACCAACATGGATTTTTTACCATGTTGGGCACTCGAACGTTGTAGCCCTCGAATAGATATTTTTAACGAGGTATTGTGTGCATCAAACAAAGACAGTATGCCAAAGTAACGACCCCGAGAATTTGATGTACCAATTTACCCAAACGGGGCCCATATTTTTGGCACTTCATCTCTTAGGGTTAGGTTTTTGGATGTTTAGGGTTTTCCATTGTTTCTCAATAATAAATAGGCCTTCAAGCCTCATTGCAACACAGTTCAAAGGTATGTAGCCACCACATCTGTCCTCAGAGATAAGCTACCATCATCTGAGATAGTTTATTTCCATTTTGTTTATAATCTTATTTCAGTTGTTTGATATTAGTGAAATGAGGTACATTTTTTGTTGCATCTCTATGTTTCTGTTTATTCTTGTATTTTATTGTGTTCCTGTATAAATCTGGATCAATGGTATCAGAACGGTCTGCTCTTTCTTGATCTTTCTTTGCATTTCCCCAACGAAATCGAGGTATAAGGATTTAGGGCTCGATCTAGTTGAATCTTTGCAAGATCAGCCTCACAAACCCCGACGACCTCCCTTGGTGGAGGAAAAGAAATATGAGGGAGCAAGACATCCTATCAAAATATTGCTTGAGGAAGCCCTCGAGAAACATAGGAACGCGATGATGGATAACTTTTCCCAGATCCTTTGACAGCTACCATCGGCAACGCATCTTCATTCAATAGCCACTCTGGAGGTACCACTCCTTTTAAGGTACAATTTAACTTCGACATTCCCATATTTGACAGAAAAATAGATGCAGATGCGGTAGATAGATGGTTGAATCTATTAAAAGAATATTTTTTGGTTCATGACTTTTCCAATCGGGAAAATATTACTTTTTCACTTCTTAAAGCTGCCCCCCATGTCAAGGACTGGTGGGAAACCTATTGTGAGCAAAAGGATGAGGGGGAATCCTCCCTATTCTTGACCGCACCCACTTGGAATTCTTTCTGAGATGCCATAAAAGAAAAATACTACCTCGTGGGAAGCTATGAGGACAAGTACATACAATGAACTACGTTGCGGCAGCAAAGGGATCAAGATGTGCATGAGGTGATGAATGTGTTCCATACCATGCGCACAAAGTTGTGTATCAAAAGTTCAGAGAAACATTTGGTGCTTAAGTACCACAGTTGTCTGCACAGATACATCCAAGAGGAAATGGATTTCCTCGACATATCCTCAGTTGGTGCATCATAGTAGTATGCTACCAAGATTGATCAGAAATTCAACCAGAAGAAGCAAGACTTTGGAACTGTGAATCAGAAGCAAGGGAAAGGTGCCCCCAAATCCCAAAAAAAAGGACAAGGCCAAGGCGAGGAAGCCCGGGACAACCTGTCTAAGCCACAAGCAAAGAAAAATATCAAGAATCCAAAGAAGGGCATAGGAAAGTGGTGTGAGTTCTAGGAGAGCTTCACTCACAACATAAGTGAGTGTAGGTCCAAACAGTCACTGGTGGCCGAGTTGAAGACTTCCGAATCAGATGCATGTTCCCACTATGAGTCAGAACCCGACAAGGGGAATGACAAAGGGAAGCATATTATCAATGCGAAGCCCAGTTCCATTATTGCCACCACAAAAATCCAGAAGGAAGAACCCGAAGATTCACAGGAGGGTGAGCGCCTCTTCCAAACCTAGATGTGGGTGAAGGGTTCCCCGCTAAAATTCATTTTCGACAGCGGGAGCCAAAAGAACCTAATTTCAGCAGATGTCGTGAAGCAGATAGGCCTGTTGATCACAGCACACCCACAACCATACACGATCGAGTGCCTTCACCAAGGACGGGATCTTCGTGTCAGCCAGCAATGCCACCTTCCCTACAACATCAGGCCCTTCACAGATGAGGTATTATGTGATATTGCTCCTCTTGAATTTTGTGATGTATTATTAGGCCAACATTACTTGTGGAAGTGACATGTTTTGTATGAGTCTCATCCTTGTGTTTTTATTATTAATTTGGGTAATAATTTGTATAGGGTACCGGAGGTAGCACCGCTTACTGCCATATCTTTTATCACAGCAAAGAAATGTAGTAAGATCATTTCCCAAACCGAGAAATTTATTTTCCTTACGATCTACACTCAAGAAAACAAGAATATTGCAACCACAACCTCCAGACAAGGTTCCTTTGCCCGATGACAACAGATGGAGAAGGTCGTGGAGGAGAATGGTGACATCTCCACCTCACCTACAGGGGTGCCTCTGCAATGTCGAGTCAAGCACTCCATTGATCTGACCCCAGGCGCGTCGCTACCCAATGGAACAATCTATCATTTGTCTATTATGGAGAATGACGAAATCAAGAAGCATATCGTGGGAGCCTGATCATGTTGGTGCAAAATAAGGATGGGACTTGGAGACTCTATACTGACTATCGAGCGCTAAACAAGATCATTGTCCAGAATAGGTATCTGATCCCACAGATTGATGACCTTTTGGACCAAGTCAGAGGGGCCAAATAATTCAGCAAGATTTATTGGAAGTATGGGCATCACCAAGTACCAATCGAACCCTCTAATGTGTAGAAGACTGCCTTCAAATCGAAGGAGGGACTTTTTGAATAGCTGGTCATGCCTTTCGGGTTGACGAATGCCCTACCACCTTCATGAGGCTAATGGATGACATATTGCGACCATTCACCAACTCATTCATGGTGGTGTATTTGGATGACATCCTGACCTTCAACTAGAGCTAGGAAGAGCACCTCCACCACATTCGACAGGTCCTCCAAACACTACAAAAACACAAGTTGTGTGCCAATTTGGAGAAATACACTTTTGGCATAACCCAGGTTCAATATCTGGGATACATTATTGATGAGCAGCGGGTGCATGTGGACCCAGCCAAGATCCAAGTCATTCGGGATTTTCTAGCCCCAACCACTCTAACAAGGCTCCATAGCTTTCTGGGTCTTACCAATTTCTATCATAGATTCGTGTTGGGGTTCTCTCATATCACTTGGCCTTTAAGTCCAATCACCAAGGGAGGAGAAAAAACCAAATTATTTTGGTTTGAAGTTCAATAGAAGGCATTCGCAGAGTTGAATCATTTCCTCTGCTATGAACTAATGCTCACATTACCAGACTTGTAGCAACCATTTGAGATTGAGATAGATGCCTCTGACTATTGATCCGGATTTATGCAGGAACGCAACAGAATAAACATATAACCATAAATACAGAGATGCAACAGAAATAACACTTCATTTCATTAATATCAAAGAACTGAAATTTGCTTACAGACAGAATGGAAATAAAACTAGCTAGGGCGCTGGTAGTTATCTCTGAGAAGAGATGTGGTGGCTACAGGCCTCTAAACTGAGTTACAATGAGGCTCGAGGGCCTATTTATTATTTAGAAACAATGGGAAATCCTAAACAGCCAAAACCCTAACCCTAGGAGATGAGGCGCAAAAACTATGGGCCCCATTTGGGTAAATTGGTGTTTCAACTTCCCATGGGCGTAACTTTGGCATACGATCTCCGTTTGACGCGTACCATACCTTGTTAGAAAGATCTATCCGAGGACTACAAATTTTGAATGAGCAAACATGGGTGACCCATGTTGCTCTCCGTTTTCCCAAAAAACGTCGTTTAGGGCCTCAAAACGGCTCCGGAAGTTCAGGACCCGAAAAACTGCTAAAAATAGTAAGTTGTGTCGAAACAGAAAAACTAAAAGAGACAATGGTGGGGCCCCAAGTGGAATAGGCGGGTGACCACCAATATCCACCTGGATCATTCCTCCCCCCTTAGGAAGCAATGGTCCCCATTGCGTTAAGTTCCTCCATGAGATGAGGAAATTTCTGCTGAATTTGGTCCCTAGTGAACCACTTTCCTTGGTGTAGGAGTTGGCCAGCTTTAACAACCCGATACAGTTGGATCTTCTGTTGGCGAGTGTTCTTGATTTACATGTCCATGATACAATATGTGGTGGCCTGTTCCATGCAGTCTGGGTTTAACTCTGTTGGTGTGAGTTGTTCTGCAATGTCCGAGGTGTCCAGTAGAGGTGGGAAGTAAGGACGAAGGTGATCCACATTTAAGACTGGGTGCAGACCAAGGAATGGTGGAATACTGAGCTCGAAGGCATTATTCCCTACAACCTTGGTGACGATGTACGGCCCGTATCGGAGCGGGCGAAGCTTGCGGTGGGGTCCAGTGAGAAGCTCCTTCTGCAAATGTAGCCATACTTTGTCGCCCACCTGGAAGTTGTGTGGCATCCGGTGTTGATCATGGCGTTTCTTGTACTTCGCATTGGCTCTGTCCAATATATCATGAACCTGTTGGCGGATGTGTTTAATGTGCTCGATGAAGCTACTTGCTTTGTCAACTTCAGACTGGACATGAGTTGAATCGGCCTGAGCAGCTGCAAATGGCATGGCTACGTCAATGGGACATAGTGGCTGGAATCCCAAGCCCACTTGAAAGGGGCTATGGCCAATTGAACTGTGGAGAGCCCGGTTATAACTATGTTGTACATAGGAGAGGCTCTCGTCCCATGTGCGTGGATACTTTGAATTGTACATGCGCAGAATGTGTACAATCATTCTGTTGACGACCTCTGTCTGGCCATCTGTTTGGGGATGGAAAGATGTGGACTTGGTGAGCTTTGTGTCCAACATTGACCAGAGGGTGGACCAAAGTGTGTTGATGAACCTGCTATCTCGATCTAATATGATATACTGTGGGATCCCAAAGTGCACCCACACTCGTTCAAAGAAGAGTTTAGCAGTGGCTTCTGATGTGATATTCTTCTTACAGGCCGCCATAATGGCCATCTTCGAGAATCTGTCAACGACCACAAAAACACAGTCATTTCCATTCTTAGTAGAAGGCAAGCCCGACATGTAATCCATGGAGATGGATTCCCAAGGTCGACTAGGGGTAGGTAGTGGAGTATATAGGCCTTGCTTCTTGATGGTCGGTTTGGCAATGGCACAAGCAGTGCAGGATCTGATGTGCTTCTCGACGTCCTTTCGAAGGTTCGGCCAATAGAAATACTTCTGTAGTATTGCTACTGTTTTCTCGACCCCGAAATGCCCAGCGACTCGACTGTAGTGTGCTTCCCATATCATCCTGGCACGCTCGCTTGAAGGAACACAAAGGTGTCCCAGGTGACATAAAAGTGCATCTTGGAGGTGAAAATTTGGAACTTGCGTGCCCCCCAAGAGTGCCTTGTAAGTGTGGCCGAATTCTAGGTCACTCTCATAGAGAAGCGGCCAATCAGAAGTCTCGTGCCCACAAGAGTTGAGCACGGTGGTGAGTGCCACGATCGGTGGTCGGCTGAGGCAGTCTGCAACATTATTGGTGCTACCCTTCTTGTACTTGATGTTCAATTGAAACTGTTGCAGATATGTGGACCACTTCTGATGGCAATCATTCTGCAACTTCCCTTGTGTCTGTATGAACTGCAGGGGCCGGTGGTCTGTGTGGATGATTGTTCCTTCCCCAAAATGTAATGCTTCCATTGTCGACAGGCTTGCACAATGGAATACATTTCTTTGTCATAGGTGGGATACTTGCGAACTGTCTCAGACAATGTCTCACTGTGATATGCCACTGGATGTCCCTGTTGAGTAAGAACTGCCCCAATAGCATAGTCAGAGGCATCTGTCTCGATCTCAAATGGATGTTGCAAGTCTGGTAATGTGAGCACTGGGGCAGAACAGAGGCGATTTTTCAATTCTGTGAACGCCTTCTGTTGAGGTTCCGACCAAAAGAATTTTTCTCTCGCTCCTCCCTTGGTGACTTGACTCAAGGGCCAAGTGATATGAGAGAATCCCAACACAAATCTACGGTAGAAATTAGCAAGACCCAGAAAGCTGCGAAGCTCTGTTATAGTAGTCGGGGGTGGCCAATCCCGAATGACTTGGATCTTGGCTGGATCCACATGCACCCCCCTTTCATCAATAATGTATCCCAGATATTGAACCTGGGTCATGCCAAAAGTGCACTTCTCCAAATTGGCACATAACTTGTGTTGCCGCAGTGTTTGGAGGACTTGTCGAATGTGGTGAAGGTGCTCTTCCCAAGTCTGGCTGAAGATCAGAATGTCATCCAAGTACACCACTACAAATGAGTTGGTGAATAGCCGCAAGATGTCGTCCATCATCCTCATGAAGGTTGCGGGAGCATTTGTCAACCCGAAAGGCATGACCAGCCATTCGAAAAGGCCTTCCTTGGCTTTGAAGGCAGTCTTCCACACATCGGAGGGTTCAATTGGTACCTGGTGATACCCAGACTTCAGGTCGATCTTGCTGAAATATTTTGCACCTTTGAGTTGGTCCAGGAGGTCATCAATCCGTGGGATTGGGTACCTATTCCGGACAGTGATCTTGTTCAGCGCCCGATAGTCAATACAGAGTCTCCACGTCCCATCCTTCTTCTATACCAACACGATCGGGCTCCCACAGGGCGATGAACTTGGTCTGATGTGACCTTTCTGCAACAGCTCCTAAATCTGCCTCTTGATTTCATCATTCTCCAGAACAGAGCGCCAATAGATCGGTCCATTGGGTAGCGGTGCACCTGGGGTCAGATCAATCGGGTGCTTGACCTGACAGTGCAGAGGAACCACTGTGGGTGAGGTGAAGATGTCCCCGTACTCCTCCATAACCTCATCCATTTGTTGTTGTCGTGCAGAGGAGCCCTGTCTGGAGGTTGTGGCCACAGTCTTCTTCTTGCCCTGGGGGCGGATCATCAGGAAAACAAATTTCCTGGTTTGGGAAATGAGCTTACTGCATTGTTTTGTAACGAAGAGATAACGGGGGTGGTACCTGCAGTATACGTAACTTATTTCCCCAATGTAATAACAACACAAGGTGGGAGCTCACTTCCTGACATAGCCCATATCGGCCGCTGGATTTTCAACTGTTGTGGAAACAAATGGAGCAACGTCACCACTGTGCCTGTTAATGAAGAGCATTACTCACTAAGGAGAAAAGCTGCTTCTTTGGGCAGCAAAAGAAGATCTCGTCCTTGGTGAAGCCACCCGATGGTGTATGGATGTGGGTGAGCTGTGGTCGGCAAGCCCAACCGCTTCATGGAGTCTGCTGAAATGAGGTTCTTTTGGCTCCCATTTTCGCCAATGAACTGTACAGGAGAGCCCTTTACCCACATTTGGGAGTGGAAGAGACGTTCCTCCTCCTCTGGATCTTCCGATTCCTCCTTCTGGATCTTTGTAGTGGAAACAGTGGCGTGGGGCTCCGCATCAATAATCTGTTTCCCTTTTTCATTCCCCTGACTCAGAAGCCCTCATCTCGGCCACTAGCGACTGCTTGGCCCGACACTCAGTTGTGTTGTGAGTGGAGCTCTGATGGAACTCACACCACTTTCCCGTGTCCTTTTTTGGCTTTGCGGTGCTGTTCTTTTCTTGTGGCTTCGACGGGTTGTCCTTAGCCACCACGCCTTGGCTCTGTCCTTTGTTCTGCGGTTTGGAAGCACCTTACCCTTGCTTTTGATTCGCAGAACCAAAGTCTCGCTTCTTCTGTTTGAATTTCTGCTCAATCTTGGCAGCATACCAGTATGTCGTACCAAGCGAGGAGATCTCGAGGAACTCCATTTCCTCCTGAATGTATTTGTCCAGACAGCTACGATACTTTAGCACCAGATGTTTCTCTGAATCTTTGATACCCAACTTTGTGCGCGGGGTATGGAACAGATTCGTCAGCTCATGCACATCTTGATCCCTTTGTTGTCGCAGCGTGGTCCATTGTATGTACTTGTCCTCATAGCTCCCCATGGGATAGTACTGTTCCTTGATGACGTCTTGAAAAGAATTCCAAGTTGGTACGACCGAGAACAGAGAGGGTTCTATCTGGTCCTTGTTCTCACAGTAGGTTTCCCACCAGTCCTTAACATGGGGGGTAGCTTTAAGGAGTGCGAAAATAATCTTCTCCCGGTCTGAAAAGTCATGAACAGAGAAATATCCTTCTAATAGATTCAACCATCTATCTACGGAATCTATGTCTATTTGACCCTCAAATATGGGAATTTCAAAATTTACTTGTACCTTAAAAGGAGTCGCGCCTCCAGAGTGGCTGCTGGATGCAGATGCGCCGTCGGTGGGTAGCCGTTGAAGGATCTGAGCAAATTTATCCATCATCGCGTTCCTTTGTTTTTCGAGGGCCTCCTCGAGCAATATTTTGATAGGATCTCCTGCTCCCTCATCTTTCTTTTCGTCCCCCATGGGCGTCCATCGAGGTTTGCGAGGCTGATCTTGCAAAGGTTCCACCAGATCAAGCCCTAGCTCCTTATAACCCCACCTCGTTGGGGACATGCAAAGAAGGATCGAGAAAAAGCAGACCGCTCTGATACCACTAATCCGGATTTATGCAGGAACGCAACAGAATAAACATATAGCCATAAATACAGAGATGTAGCGGAAATAACACTTCACTTCATTAATATCAAAGAACTGAAATTTGCTTACAGACAGAATGGAAATAAAACTAGCTAGGGCGCTGGTAGCTATCTCTAAGAAGAGATGTGGGGGCTACAGGCCTCTGAACTAAGTTACAATGAGGCTCGAGGGCCTATTTATTATTTAGAAACAATGGGAAATCCTAAACAGCCAAAACCCTAACCCTAGGAGATGAAGCGCCAAAACTATGGGCCCCGTTTGGGTAAATTGGTGTTTCAACTTCCCAGGGGCATAACTTTGGCATACGATCTCCGTTTGACGCGTACCATACCTCGTTACTCAGCAGGACCCAAAAAACTGCTAAAAATAGTAAGTTGTGCCGAAACTGAAAAACTGAAAGAGACAATGGTGGGGCCCCAAGTAGAATAGGTGGGTGACCACCAATATCCACCTGGATCAACTATGCTATTGGGGCAGTACTTACTCAGCAGGGGCATCCAGTGGCATATCACAGTGAGACACTCAGAGAGGTATATTCCATTATGAAGGCTTGCCGAAAATGGGAGCATTACATTTTGGGGAAGGAAATGCTCATCCACATAGAACACCGACCCCTGCAGTTCATACAGACACAAGAGAAGTTGCAGAACGATTTCCATCAGAAATGGTCCACATACCTGCAACAGTTCCATTTGAACATCAAGTACAAGAAGGGAAACACCAATAATTTTGCATGTTGCCTCAGTAGACCACCAATCGTGGCGCTAACCACTATGCTCGACTCTTGTGGGCACGAGACTTCGAGTTGGCAACATCTCTACAAAAGTGATCCAGAATTCAGCAACACATACTAGACACTCCTGGAGGGTAAGCAAGCTCCAGATTTTCACCTCTACGATGCACTGTTATGCCACCTAGGACAAATATGTGTTCCTTCAAGCAACCATGCCAAGATGATTTGGGAAGCACACTACATTCGGGTCGATGGACATTTCGGGGCTGAGAAAATAGTGGCAATATTGCAGAATAATTTCTATTGGCCAAACCTTCGACATGATGTCAGGAAGTACATCAGATCCTGCACTTCCTGCACCATTTCCAAACCGACCATCAAGAAGCAAGGCCTGTATACTCTGCTTCCTACCCCTAGTCGATCATAGGAATCCATATTCATGGGTTACATGTCGAGCCTTCCTTGTACCAGGCATGGCAATGACTATGTTTTTGTGGTCGTCGACATATTCTGTAAGATGGCCATTATGGCGACCTGCAAGAAGAATATCACAGCAGAATCCACTACTAAAATCTTCTTATTTGAGCGAGTGTGGGTACACTTTTGGATCCAACAGTCCATTATCTCAAATCAGGACAGCAGGTTGCTTAGTACATTTTGGTCAATTATATGGTCGATGTTGGACACCAAGCTCACTAAGTCCATAACTTTGCACCCCTAAACTGATGGGCAGACAGAGGTCTTCAATACGATAACTGTACACATTTTTCGCATGTACAACTTGAAGCATCCACGCACATGGGATGAAATCCTCCCCTATGTCTAGCAGAGTTATAACTGGGTTCTCCATAGCTCAACTTTCCATATACCCTTTCAAGTGGGATTGGGATTCCATCCACTATGTCCCATTGATGTGGCCATACCATTTTCATCTACTTAGGAAGATTCGTCTCATGTCCAGTCCAAAGCCGAAAGGGTGAAAATATTCATTGAGTGCATTCAATACATCCGTCAACAAGTCCATGACATATTGGACAGAGCCAATGCTAAGTATAAGCAACGACGTGATCAACATCGAGTGCCACACAAGTTCCAGGTGGATGACAAAGTTTGGCTACATTTGCAGAAGGAGTGCCTCGTTGCACCCCCTCGCAAGCTTCACCAACTCTGATATGGGCCATACACCATCACCAAGGCTGTCAAGGACAATACCTTTAAGCTCAGTATCCCACCATTCCTTGGTGTGCACCTAGTGTTCAATGTGGACCGCCTTTGGCCCTACTTTCCACCATTACTGGACACATCAGATATGGTAGAACAACTCACACCAACAGAGCTAAACCCTGACAGCATGGAACAGGCCAAAATTGATCAGATCATAGACACGCAAATCAATAACACTCACACACATAATATCCATTTGTATTGCGTTGTCAACACTGGCCAACTCCTGCACAAAGGCAAGTGGCTCACCAGGGACCAAGTTCAACAGAAGTTTCCTCATCTCATGGAGGAACTCAATGCAATGGGGACCATTGCTTCCTTAGGGGAGAGGACTGATCCAGGTGGATATTGGTGGGTAAATGCCTATTCCACTTTGGGAACCACCATTATTTCTTTCAGTTTTTCAGCTTCCTTAATTGTAGCATAGTTTACTATTTTTGGCATTTTTTCAGGTCCTAAACTTCAGGAGCCGTTTTGAGGCCCTAAACATCATTTTTTTAGAAAACCATGACCAAAATAGGTTTTTTACTATGTTTTTTACTTGAATGTTGTAGCCCTTGAATATATATTTCTAACGAGGTATTTTTTGCATCAAACGGAGACCGTATGCCAAAGTAACAACCCTGGTAAGTTGACGTACCAATTTACCCAAACGGGGCCCATAGTTTTGGCACTTCATCTCTTAGGGTTAGGTTTTTGGATGTTTAGCATTTTCCATTGTTTCTCAATAATAAATAGACATTCAAGCCTCATTATAACACATTTCAGAGGCATGTAAGCCGCTACATCTCTCCTTACAGATAAGCTACCATCACCTAAGCTAGTTAATTTCCATTATGTCTGTAATCTTATTTCAGTTATGTGATATTAATGAAATGAAGTATATTTTCTGTTACATATCTGCGTTTATTCTTATTTATGTATTTTATTGTGTTTTTTCATAAATATGGATCATTAAATCTCGTAGACGTAGGTATAGGTTAGGGAAATTTCGTCCCTGGACACAGGCATGTATGCTTGTGTGTGCGTCCAGATCCTCCCAGACGCACCCATGCCCATACTATGGGAGTGTCTGGGGTTTAAGTGAGATAAAAACTTAGTGGGACCCAGGGGCTAGTTACCTAAGTGGTTGGGATGGTTCCTGGGAGTCTTGTTCATGATGTTTAAGGTTTTTATGAGGTGTTTTCGTCAGTTCCACTTCCTTAAGGTCACCTAAGAGGTTGAATGTGATCATAATATCCCCTCGTCGCATGTTTACCTCGGTTGGCTAATTATTTGGATAGATATGGGAGGAGGGCATTACAGGACCCTTGTAAGTTGGCCCTCATGAATGATATAGTTCATTCATTATGTTGATCATCTTTATTCATAAGAATGGCAACAAGAGAATAAACAAAAGTGAAGGTGTAGAGCAAGAAATCTTTATTGAAGTCAGGACTGAAAAATGTTGGTGATTCTACGATAGTTTTCTTTATATGGGAGAACGCGTCCTTTTCCCTCTTATACCATTTATATATCACATCCTTCTTTACCATCTCCTGCATAGATTTCATGATATGTGCATAGTCGAAGATGAATTTGCGAAGTTAATTTTCTCCAAGAAGAACTACATGGATTTCTTGCTCATAGGGAAAGGAATCTGTGTGATAGCTCTGACCCTTTCAGGGTACACCGTAACCCCACTTTTTTCAATAATGTGGCCCAAGAGAATCCCCTTGGACACTACAAAAAATCTCTTCTTTGGATTAAGTGATATCCCATATTTACGACACTGGTCAAAAAATTGCTTCAAATGGCGTAAGTGATATAACCTCCTTTTGGAAAACATTGTTACATCCTCAAGGTAGACCACTACGCTCTGGCCAATCAGACCATGGAACATAATTTCCATTACACGTTGTAAAGTAGAACCTATGTTAATCAATCCAAACGACATTCTTTTGAAATAAAATGTGCCCCACTTCATTCGAAACGTTGTTTTATGTCTGTCAGGTTCTGACACTACAACTTGGTTGTAACTTGAAAAACTGGCCAGCAAGGAAAACATTTATAACCCCGATATTGTTTGCATAATATTCTCCATTGACAGCATGATTAAGGTTGTGAAAATATATGCACAAACATATTTCCTTGGACTTCTTTCTTACAAAGGACTAAGTTTGAAACCCACGTTGAATTTTTCACTTTAAATATGATCCAAGCATCCAACAACTTCTATAATTATTTTTGAATCAAAGGCTCAAGCATCGGATGATTATTTTGCAAATTTTGTTGAAAAGGCTTGGCCCCTTCCTTGATTAGAATAAAGTGTTGGATTATTCATGTGTCATAAGTTCTGATATCATCATCTGTCCACACAAAAGTATCCCAGAACTTCTTAAAAAGGCATATGAAAGTTTTCACTCCAAGGGTGAGCAACAAGTACCAAGATTGACATAATTTGGATCTTTCTTTATGCCAAGATTAATATGCTTATGCGACAGAGTTGAACTATGAGTTTTCACGTTGCTCGGTTCCTTGAAGCGATTTTTCAAGTCATACAACTTTTTAAGTGACACCATGCCCTTGGGAATGGGGTTTTCTTTCCTTGCTAGTGTTGCATCCTGCAATACTCTATTGTGCTCATCCTCATCAATGATTGCATCTTTAAATACATCAAAATTCACCATAAATTCCAGTATCTATTGGTCATCATTGAAAATGTGAAATTTAGTTATCTTATCAAGAATGTATGGCTTATAAATAATTTCAATAAATAATTCATCCCTTAGTGGTGACAACCTAGCAGTAGAATTTTCCAATGTATCAGTAGCGGCATTACAATTTTCAAAATTAAATGTCATACCTCTTGTTTTCAACCTTTAAGATTAGGTGACATAGTTTATTGTATTTTGTACCTGTCATACAACGATTTTAGAGTACTTTGATGTCAATGGATTTCTTTAGACCCAAAATGAGTGCTTTGTATTCTGCGACGTTTTTGGTGCACTCAAACTGCAAGTGGCAATAGACCATATTCTTTCTCTATTGTGGGTCTACTAAAACACAACCAGCTCAAGATCCCTTCTGCGTTTTCGAACCGTCAAAATATAAAGTCCAAAATTTAGAAAAAATAGAGTTATTTCCTGCACTACTACTACCTACGTCTATTGTACAAAGGTCATTATCATGACTTGTATTTCTAGGAAGGAGTTCCAACTATTCATTTGGTGGGACAAGTGGAGGATGTGCTAGATAGCATCTGTGATCAACCTCTAAAAAACAATTCGTGCAAATGACTTCTGTGAAGCCCATCATTTCATTTTTTTCTTCAAGTTGTGTCATGGTACGCTTCATGTAAGGATCACTATCCACTCAATTCTAATTATTTTTTCCCTTGTATGGAATCCATAAGTGAGACCATTCTATCGCAAAGTATCCTTGAAGTTTGATGGACCAATCTCTGCTTAACAGTAAACCATATGCTGCCATAATGTCCATAACCACAATATTGATACACTGATGAACTCGGTGATAAGAAGAAATATGGATAAGAACATTTTGGAGTTCACCTATAGTATGGAAAAATGATTTGTCCAGTTGTATAGTCTGTGCATCAATATTATCCCATTGTGCACTGATTTTCTTAGCAATTGACAATGGCATCACATTCGTGGATGCAGTGAAATCGACTAAACAATTATGAACATTATAATTCAAAATTCAACAGAAAGGTGGGCAAAGAGTGTTAGAATTTAAATTTACAGCATTTACAGCAAATTTGAGGATATCGCGAGAGTTATCTAACATTACCTATGATGTAAAACCCTCTTTACCTATCGGATTTTGCGATGAGAGTGCTTGGATAATTAGGTCACGCTGGCCAGTTATCCTTGTGAGATCGAAGAGTGAAATATTTGCACAAGCTCTTTTCATATCTTCGACAATATTGTAATTTTTGTTAACCATCGCAACGGGTTGTGCCGATGACTCAGGTGGCATAGCATTATCCGCAACAGCAGGAGTGTTGGAATTTTTTGTTGTTGTCGCTAGAAGTGTTCTTTGAAGTAGGAGCACCTCCATACTTGTTATGTGAATTCTGAGCGGGATTTGAAGGTGGAACAATTATACGTAACAATTGTTTATTGATCTCTTACTCGGAAACAAGTCATTTTCTCCTTAGATTGTATCGATTAGTTGACTGCTTGGGCTGACCTTCACTCATGTCAGTTGATCAACAATCTATTTGTCAGTGTTGTATATAACAATGAACGCATTAACTGAATTTATAGCACTTGTGTTGTCTTCAGTCGCAGTAGGTTCGCTTGTATCATAATTTTGCGCAGATTATTCCTCTGTTAAAAGGGTATCAACAAGATTTTCCATCATAGTGTTCATATTATGGTTCCACTACGGGCCCGTCTTCTCCAAATGTTTCTCTTGATGAAAAGTGCATAAATTATCTATGCCCAAGCTTCCAATGTTGAATATTGTGTTGGAACTCTGAGCAGATTTGGCCTATTGTGAGATATTCTTTCTTTTAGGGAACGATGGCCTAAAATATTTTTTACTGGTAGTTGATGCCCCTCTTCACCATCTCTTCAATTCTGAAAATTTGTTTGTGAGAAACTTCAGAGACTTGGTTAAGCTCTCCATATCGAAAGAATATTTGTCCTTTGTTCTATTATAAGAGGCTTGGTTCTTCTTACCAACTTCCTTGGATTCTTTAGTATCGTCATCATCTGTGATGAATCTAATGGATAGCAAATCCTTTTCTACAATGAGAGCTTCTGAAAATTTCAATGGAAATTTTTCCTTCACAACTCTCTTTACAAAAACGGAAATGTTAGTTGGCAAGGCGGATGTGTAATAATCTCAAGTGATGTCATCATGGGGTTGCACACCCTTGGGGAACTTATTTAGAAATTGGATAAATATTTGATTAAAATATTTGATTCATTATTTTTCTCCAACCTTCAAATTCCCAAGTTCTTTCAGCAATATGGCGAGAGTTTTATTGTCAAGAAATTTTTCAAGAAACAGTTTCTCAAACTACCTCCAGTTTAAGATTGAATTGGCATGAATATTTGTATACCATACAAACGCTCTACCTTTTAAGGTACATTGAAAAAAAAATTAAGCGACATCCTTGAAACATACCTCAAGCATTCGTAGATGCATGTAGAACTCGTCTATATGATCTTCAACTTTAGTCTTCTTGTCTGGATTGAAGTTTGACAACAACTTTTCCGGATGTTTGGGAATATTATGTAGATTAGCTAGAAGAGCGAGTGGTCCTTGGGACATATAATACAAATATGCATCAGCCATGCCTGTGTATTTTTTTCTCCTACTCTTATTTTGAATCCTAAGATTCTTCTCCCTCACCATTAGGATATGCTATGTCGTCAGGATGTTCCTCGTCCGAAAAATGAAAAATATTCTCCTTCATTGTCTAGATTCTCCTCAACAGGTGGAAGTCCCCCTCGTTTCCCTATAGGATCAACCAACTCTTCGAGGGTTGTGCTAACCAAATATTCCACTCACGAAACAAGAATACCATAAGGAGTTACTCATTTTCTTATAGTCTTATGAGTAAGAATCGTCATGACAGGGAGCAGAGCAAGAGCTTTCGCAAACTGATGAGTGACGGGTAGTAGAGTTGATCGTAAGTAACTTCAAAAGCTTGTCCCCAACTAGACTGAACAATTATTTCATTTTTAGAAGTACAAATAGGAGTGGAAATGGGAATGTTATTGCCTTGCGCAAAGTTATGTCTGTTATGATTCAAAGAATCTTCAACCATAAAAAGGTGGTAAAAAGGTGGTTTCCTCCTTCTAGTGTTAGAACGTTGACGGTGCTGGAAACTGCCAACATTTAAGGGGGTTTCCCCAATGAAAAATCCCAATTAGACTTCACACTGTTTGGTGTGGGATTCGTTCCAAAATAAAGACTCGGCTGCCATATTCTTAAATATATGCCTTGGATTCAATGTTCAACACAAGAGAGTAATGTGAGGGTAATTTTGAATTAACAAGTGAGTATGCCTTGTGGTTGTTCAGTTACGGAATGTATCAAGGTTCATATAATGAAAGGGGAGATAAAAGTGAACCTTTTAAATACAAGTAATAGTACTAATATAGAAAATACACACGGGCATGACATATAAATGAATTTTTGGACAACTAGTGAAATATTTCACTTAGAAGCAACGATTGTTAAAACACATACAACACATCTTCAACAAGATAAGTACCAAAGCTACCGAAATAGTTCAAAGACCTTAGTACATGTGAGAAAAACATACATCGCAAACATTAAAAGAATAGTCTTACAATATTTATGACATACGCATGAACGTGTGTTGCTTCAGTGAACCTCTGAATTAAGTAAAATTTCCAAGATACATCACGACAGTGAACATCATTAGCCTCAATAGTGGAGTGTTATTGCAACCACTTGCTCCTCCAAAAGAAATATCTTCCTCTCTAATTATTGGTAGGAGGAGACAAGGCAAAAAATCCTTTACATGAGTAATGACGACGTATATATAGCAAATGGGTGATCCATCACCTCCCTTGTGACTCTTGGAGTACCCTCATGACTATTTGACTTCTCAGTGACATTTCGACTTCCTACATAACTTTTCACATTAAATACATGACTCTTGGACTTCCACTTTACATTACATTTTTTCCAATATAGAATTTACATAATCCACAAAATGATGTGGCACATGATGACTCATGACATGACATGACGTGACACTGATGACAAAAACTACATGATGATATGACAATGTCAAGCCACTCTTTGCAGTTGTTTTCTTTGTGTCTTCGTGAGAGATGGAACATGATCTTCTTCTTCCTCCTCCACATGGCTTGAAGATAAGGAGTCTTCAATGTGATATTTGATCTCTTACTGTTGTTGCAGCTAATGTTCCTTTATCTTTTCTTGATTTGATAACATTGTTCTTGCAGCTTCGAAAGTGTCTTCTAGAAAGGTCTCCTTATTCATCCCCTTAATCATCATCCTCTCATGCCATGATAAAATACCTGCAACTAAAATCCACTCATAATAATACGACATCATTCCGATAAAACCCTTGGTCTAACATGATGCATAACAATCCATTAACTGAGCTACAACCGGGTGACAAGTTGGGAATCAGCCTCAGGTATTGTGCAGTTGCGCAACTCAGGATGTCAAGGTCGGGGACTAAGACTTGAGACTACATAGTGTGCAGTTCATGCAGTACAGGGCCTGTAATATGTGCAGTTGAGAGGCTCAAGAGGTTAGGCTCAAGGCTTGGGGCTAGAGGTTTCCCACTGCACATTTCCAAAGGGATAGAGGCTGAGGGATTGTGCAGTTTCACAGTTCAATGGTTCATGGTTGAGGGTTGATGATTGAGACTGCGCGGTGTGTAGAAGATATTGGTTGAGGGAAATGACTATGTAGTTCTAGAGCTTAAGGTTTAGATCTAAGAATTGTGACTGTGCAGTGCGCATTTCTAGCAAATAGGGACTTCACATTGTGCAGTGCCAAGAGGAAAGGTTGAGTTTTGAAGACTAGGACTGCGCAGTGTGCATTTCAGAAAGGCTAGGTGATGTCAAGTTGCTTGGTTGAGAAGTTTTCCAAATCTAACTATGTGTGGGACCAGTGAGCCGAAGTGAACAGTGATAAGACTTGAGTGTGATCACACACTTAGAATACTTGACTACATAACATAGATCACCTAGAACACATGAATAACATATTTTCCTCAATGCGACAACATTGAGATGCCTTACCCCAAGTGCGACATGAACGATACACTTTACGATGACAGTGACAACACTTGTGCAACAATGCTTAAAACTTTGAGAATGAGTGTGATACATGTTTACATGGTACGAACAAACCCTTAACATTAATATTATCCCTTGAAACAAACCAAAACTGCATTTATGTGATGTGCGACTCTTGCCTATGCTAGAAGATGACACTTTGATTTTCTTCAAAAGGAACAAGAATACTTAGAGAAAACACGTGTGATGACACTCAATGTTTGTGACTACAACGTGCAAAGAAAAAGTAGGCTTTGAATTTTAGACGTAGGCCAAAATTTTGGAGGGTGTTGTAGCAGTGACAACACCAAGACACACCCTACACTAAAACTAAGGGAGTCTAAATATTTATGGGAACTAAATTTTCTTTATTTCCAATCTTTCTTGCCTCTTGTTAGAGGAGGAGACGAATGAAAATTTTTCTTTAACACATACAAAAAGGAGGGAGAGGAAGGGACATTGTTTCCATCCTTCTTTATCCTTTTTTTTGTAGGTAAATCTTCTTTTTCTATAACTACATCCTTATCTTTTGAAGCTTCCAAAGAATTTAAAATGGGGATCACATATGCTTTTGGATAATTTATGTTCTCTAATCGCACTTGAGATGATGACAACCTATCACAATTGGGATTATCAATCTCTTGCACTTCTTCTTAAGATTACAGAACTTCAAGTCTATTATTGGAGTGATATTTTGGCTTGGAGGGAGGTTGAGTACTGATGGGAGACTAAGACTGAGTCACAACTGAGCCAAAGCCCTATAAACTTACATATTAATCCTCTCTCCTCTAATACATTGATAGTCCAAAGAGCCATCGAAGTTTCTAGATCCAATTTGGGAATGAATTCTACCCATTTGGAACATTTGATTTTTTCAAAATCGAGTTTATTCCCAAAAGAAAAGGGAGCATCTGCATTAGATTTGAGACTAATGTTTATTACGAAGCTAGCCAGCCACGTATGATCACAGATTCCCCCTCAACACAATTTAGGGTCCAATTTTCCATAGGATTTGATGAAATGATCATGGCATCAAGCATGTCCTTCTAAAAAAACTCATTGAACAATCATAGATCTACTTCGTGTACATGTTAAAACCAAAGAAAGGAACACACTTTTTGTGCTAACTCTTATAAATGTTTTCACTCAAATTAAAAATATATAAATTTGATAAGATATATTGTAAATTTAAAAAATATAAATCAAACTCAATAATTAACTTATTTTTCTCTTTATTTATAATAATATTATTACATTAAAACATGTTTCATAGATAATTAGTAATGCATTAAAATATTAAAGGCTTCGTAGAATTTTACAATATTTTAGTTTTGTTTAGACAACAAACTACTTTATCGATTGACAATCAGTAAGCAATAAATATGGCTAAGAATATAGTCTTCCATTCCAATGCCAAGCATAATGACACCAATTATCACTTCATCAAAATGTTCATCAACAACAACAATATCAAGTCAAAATATTGTCCACTGGAAGATCAAACTTCAAATATTTTCACCAAGCCACTAGGAAAAATAAAATTCACTAAGTTTAGAGATGAACTTGGCATTTGTAAAAAATAAACTTTAGAGTTAAAGGGGTGAATTTTAATCTAAAGATTTTTGGGTATATTTGGATAAGTATCTTTCCTAGAATAATAAAACTATTCTAAAAGTTATGTATTTCCTAAGAGATAGGTTGGCCTTGTCACATCCTTTGTAGAAAATATGATGTATATTTGCAAATGCTCATGAAATATTAATCAAAATCACAAGACACTAACCTACTCTACTGCTCTGCAGCATTCAATTCACAATTTAGAACATCAATCACAAACATGCAATGAGAAATAACACACATGCACACAAAATTTTTATAAGGGAAATAAATCTAGTAAAAACCCATTCGCCTGCTTGCATTAATCTAATGAATAGAGATGTATTAAAATTGCTTTGCTCAACTTATCATAACTTGCAAGTGAATAATGTATCTCTTTTCTCACTAAGAAGCTCTGACCTAGACTTAGTAAAATTTTGCCTCTTCTTGAGCCCCTATTTCCTTGCGCAATTCCTTGAGAAATTAGGCCCCTATTATTAAGGAAATTCCTAAAATTGATTGCAGAATTCCCAAGGTTGATCATGCAACAGATGTACACTCAAGACTAGTCTACAACTGATGTTACACTACCTTGGAATCTCCACCACAATTGGGGATCTCAAATTCTCTGCATGCACTAGATATTTTGGGTTGATTGATTAGTTAACTATATCACCAATCAGTTTGACTGAAGTCCCACTGGAAAACTAACCTTCCACTAGTTCCTCCAACAGTTAGAACTATTTTAATTAAAAAAATAAAAATAAAAATAAAAAACCTTGAAAGAACTGACCTTGATTGATACAAATTAGAAATCACACATGCTTAACTGAACTCTAACTCAAATTTGTTGAGCTAACTGAGTGAGAAGATCCATGTCACCTTAGTTAAATGTATCCAAGTTGTCCGTTGATGTGGAAATTCAAATTTTCTCAATTTGATAAAGGAAAAATCAAATTGAGAATTTCATGTTTCATTTTTTAACACTCCCTCTCGGCAAGAAAGGGATTATCAACCACCCTTATCCTGCACCTGTGGAACTCAAACTTCCCTCTTGACAAAGCCTTTGTCAAAATGCTAACATCTTGTTCCTTTATCGGAATGTATTGTGGCAACATTATCTGCCTCTGCACATATTCTCGTAAATGGTGATATTTGATATCTATATGCTTGGATCAATCATGAAATACAAGATTCTCAAGGAGCTTGATGCAACTTTGATTATCACAATAGATCACAATTGGATCCATCATCTGACCAAAAATTCCCATAAGTATCTTTCTCATTCAGGTCACCTCACATGTCGTTAGACTTGCAGCCATGTATTCTGCTTCTACCGAGATAAGCGCCATAGATCTTTTCCTCTTGCTATACCAAGAAATTGTAGTGGACCCACCACAAAAAAAATCCACCTATTGTACTCTTTTGGTCTAATGGACTCCTTGCACTACCCCACCCAATCTTCATCTATGAAGCCACACAACTTCACTCCCTCTATCCGTATGTACCATAGTTCGAACTGGGTAGTGCCTCTGAGGTACCGTAAAACATGCTTAGCTGCCTTCCAAAAAAATTGGTTGGCCTAACTATAGCTTCGCCCATTTGGTTGAATGAATAGCACATATCTAGTCATGTGTTGATAAGATACATCAATGAACCCACTAATAGTAGATAAATTGTAGCATCCACTTCTTCACCTAAAGTGGCATCCTCCTTCCTCTAGTTGGTCGTTGGAGGTGTCTCCGAGGGTTTGCAACTCTCCATGTGAAATCAATGTAGTATCTCATTTACATACTTGCATTGAGAGACAAATAGTTCCACATCACCTTGCCATACTTCCAACCCCCAAGAAAGCAGTGCATGAGACCCATGTCCTACATTTCAAATTCTATTGCAAGGTCCTCCTTGCAAGATTTGATCGGCTTTTCATCATCAGTTAAAATCAAATCATCAACATATAATACATTTATAAGCAAATTAACATCTACCAAGATGTGATAGAGGTTTGCATTCGCTTCACTTTTGGTGAAGCCCACACCAGTGAGATAACTATCGATCTTGGTGTACCAAGCACAGGGTGATTTTTTGAGATCGTACAATGCTCTCTTGAGTATGCACACATGAGACTCCCAATAAAATGTCTCAAAACATTATGGTTGCTCGATGTACACATCCTCCTCAATAACCCCATTTATAAATGTTGTTTTGACATTGGTCTGGTGGATATTCCACCCCATCTGTGCATCCAGAGTAACAATTTATCTAATGGATTAGTACCTTGCTACAAGAGCAAAGGTATCACCATAGTTAATTCCCTCAACTTGAGAGTACCCCTTGGCCACAAATATGACCTTATACTCCTTTATGCATCCGTTTATTGCATTCTTTACCTTGAAGATCCATCTTCAACCCACAACTTATTTATTTTTCGGTCTTGGGATCGCTTCCCCAACATTGTTCTTTACAATGGATTCATATTCCTCCACCTTTGCATCAACCCATACAGGTTTCTCTATTGCTTCATCGAAAGAGGATGGCTTAGTCTCTACAAGCTTAGTCATTAGAGCCATGTAGCTAGTATATTGATCAGGTGACCTTCTCTGCCTACACAAATTTGAAGGAGCTCTCACATCTTTCACAATTCTATTAGCTTCCCTGGTCCTTTTTATGCCTTCTCTAGATGAGTCTTCTTGAGTGGATGTCTCCACTCTCTACTACTCAATTTTTGGTAGCTCCAAAATTTCCTAAGGCTCCTATTTTGGAGCTAAAAGCTCCTCTTCTAGTGGGATCTGAAGCTCCCTCTCAAGAGAGCATCGCATCACTTTCTCCTCATCAAATTTTACATCCCTTCGCACTACTATCATTCTGAGAGATGGAAAGTAAACACGGTAGTTGTGAGGAGTTTATGTGTAACCCACAAATACCCCTAACTCTGATGTCGGCTCAAACTTCTTCCTTGATTCTTGGGATACATGGTAGTAGACATAGGCTCCAAAAATCCTGAACTGCGACACATCTAGATTTCTCCCCGAGAAATCCTCCTCTAGTGTAATCATGCCCAGAATTCGATGAGGACTCTGGTTCTACAAATATAATATTGTGTTGCATGCATCTGCCCACAAATGCAGTGGTAGGCCTTGGCCATCCAACATAGCTTTCATAGCTCCCACAATGCTATGGTTATTTCTCTCAACCACCCCATTCTGTTGTGGGTTGTTGGGTGTTGTTATCTCTTGTCGAATGCCTTCTTTCGCACATAAATTTCAAATTCATTCGACACATACTCACCTCCATTATTGATCCTGAGAAACTACACCTTCTTGTCAGTTTATTTCTCAACCAGTGCCTTGAATTCTATGAAATTAGAGAATGTATCATCCTTCTTTCGCATGAAGAAGATCTAACACTTCCTTGAGAAGTCATCAATAAAAATGAAAAAATATTTTTGTCTGGTAGTGGAGGTTGTCATGAAAGGTCCATATACATCAGAGTGTATCCTTTCCAAGACTGCATGTGCTTTGTTTTCCCGATCATGGAATGTAGATTTTGTGTACTTCCCCAACGTAAATCCTTTGCATACATCTTGTTTCTCAACTCCTCCTTTAGGAAAGAAAATGGTTATTTGATGCATAATCTTTAGGGCACCATGATGAAAATGTGTCTCAAGAATGTTTTTCATTTGTTGAAGATCACATCATAACCATGGTCTTCCAAAATTGCAACATAAATGAGAATTTTCTTTAGGCCCAGATTGAACATGACATCCTTGAGCCTGAGAGGGGAGCCTGAATTCCTCTAAAAGGTGATTTTACCAATCCCAATCGCGTTGTACCATTCGTCGTCTCCCAGCTCGATGTGCATCTGCAAATATTTCTCCTCCAGGTCATTGAAAAAATCTCTTCACCATGTCATGTGGAACGATGCACCTGAGTCTGAGTACCACGCACTCCCCATCATTGTGCTTTCCATGCATGCGATAAGGGTAAAATCAAGCTTGAATTATGAAGCCAAGGCTTCACCTACTGGTCTTCTTGATGTCTTCTTTCTATCATTTTTGTATGGACACTTCGTGGTGTAGTGCGTGAATTCATGACAATTGAAGCATTTAATTTTGGAAAATATTTCTTCTTTCCCCGTTGGATGTACTTTGGTTTGGATTGATATTTCTCCCCTTTTCCCTTCTTTCCCAATCCAAGCAATGCAAAATTTTCTTTGTCCTCTCCCGTGGATGAAGTCCCATCTCTGGTATTCCACCTTATTTCCTCCTATACCAAATAAAACCATAAGCATTCCTAATTCGGCAGTTTCTCCCTCCATTCATCGAATCTTGGTAGCTATGCCATCTCTTGGGAAGGCCTAAAAGGGCTAGGATTACCAAGTCATCATCTACAACTTTAACACCAAACTCGCCAACTTCATCACGAACTTGTGTGAACCTGCTCGGATTCTGCGGAATAGTGTCATTATTCTACATCTTTATATTTCAAATTTTATCCATGAGTGCCAGCTTCCTGTGGTCACTACTATTCTTGAACAATTATGTCAGTTCTTTCCAAATTATGAACAAACTTTATTTTTCATGGAGATTTGAGATAATTTGATCCCATACTACCTCCAAGATTATTCTCCTTGCCTTGGCTACATCTTTCTTCCACTAAGCAAGGTTTTGGGCATCAGATGCTTGTGGTTTTGCCGCATCTATCTTGATGTATTCTAAAAATCCATTTTCATCTAGTATAGCCTTGATGTGATCCTTACATGTGATGAAATTAGATCTGCCTTCCAAGGAATACTCTATCCTCGACCTGTTCAAGGTCATTTTCTTAGCTCTGAAGAGATTCTGCTGCACTGAACTACAAATTCGATTCTCCTAAGAAACAACTTAGAAATTCTTATTCTAATGTGAATCTTGCTCTGATACCATGTAGAAATTATGATTTGGATTTGCAACTGCTCATGAAATTTTAATCAAAATCACAAGACACAAACCTACTCTACTATATGGAATTCAATTCACAATTTAGAACATCAATCTCAAACATGAAATGAGAAATAACACACATGCACATAGTATTTTTCCAAGGGAAAGAAATCTGCTAAAAACCCCTTTGCTTGCTTGCATTAATATGATGAATAGAGATGTATTACAATTTATTTGCTCAACTAAGCACAATCTGAAACCTATCTCTCTGCTCACTAAGAAGCTCTGACCCATACTTAGTAAAATTTTGCCTCTCCTTGAGCCCCTATTTCCTTGCGCAATTCCTTGAGAAATTAGGCCCCTATTATTTAGGAAATTCCTCAAATTGATTGGGAAATTCCCAAAGTTGATCATCTGACTGCATGCAACACCTATACACTCAAGACTAGTCTACAACTGATGTTACACTACCTTGGAATCTCCACCACAACTAGGGAACTCAAATTATCTGCATGCACTAGCTATTTTGGGTTGATTGATCAATTATGTGGATGATCACTAAGTTTGACTAAAGTCCCACTACATAATTGACCTTCCACTAGTTCCTCCAACAATTAGAACTAGTTTAATTGAAAACAGCTTGAAATAATTAACCTTGATTGTTACAAATTATCAATCACGCATTCTTAACTGAACTCTAATTCCTGTAACTCAAATTTACTGAGATAAATGAGTGACAAGAGCCATGTCACCTCAGTTATTTGCATCCAAGTTTTCTAATAATGTGGAAATTCAAATTTTCTCAATCTAATCAAGGAAAAATCAAATTGAGAATTTCTTCCTGCATTTTTCAACATCCTTGACATAGTGATCATTTTTGAGTTGTTAGTCAAGGACACATGTACATTGAGATAAGGTTATAGAGATTATATATGTTATTTCTCCCACCTATTATGTAATATTTTTTCTTAATTAATATAATTGTGTCTTAGGACACCTAGTCAAGTTAACACACTATGCATTGAAAATTTCAAGACAAATGTAAGTTTTTATGTATTTATTTTAAAAGCTATAAAATTTACAATTTCATTACCAAAAAAGAAATGGAAAAGGTGGCACATAATAATGAGATTTCCAAATTGGAAGACTTGGTTCTCTAAAATGCATAGCCAATTTGATCCTAGAACCTAAGAAACATTGTTTATCTACTTTTTGATAATTGGAGGCTTAATGTTGAGGAAAATACTATCATATATGTAAGTTCTAGACTTATAATATCCTTAGTGTGAGTATCATTGGACTTTGAAACATATATTCGAGTTCTTCCCTTTAGCCTTGTGTACATACACATGGGTAAATATTCTTCCAGTTATACCTCCCAACCTTCCTTTTTTGGATAGAAACTATTTTAGGGGATAAATTACCACAAGCTATAGAATTTTCCTCTACCTTACTACATGGGAACTATTTTTTTTTTTTAAGAAATAATGAAATGATGTGATATTTAACAAGGATGAGCTTTCTTATTCTTTTTCATGTTACGATGGGGCATTAATTCATGCTAGTCAACCCATGCAAATTATTTTAAAACTGTTTAAATGAATATGGAGATAAGAAAATTACAATAGTTTCTTCGTCCACGAGGAGGCCAATAAAATATAGTAACAACAAGTTGTTCTCTCTCTGAGAATTTTCTCCCACAACAAGGTTGTCCTGGTATTATCTTTCAAACCATCGTGAATGTAGTATCTCTTCTGCAGCGTTAGATGATAAAGAATTTAGTGAAGGATCCAACTTAATATCCTATGAAGAAGCCAGTGAGACATCACCATTTCTCGACTCTCGAGCTAGCTCATCGCACTCCGAAGAGGAAGGTGGTTTAAATAAATCGGATCTAGTGGAATTAAGGGACTACCCTGCAGTCAAAACTAAGAGATGCGATAATATTGTGAACAACAATAGCCTCATAGATACTTTCTCCTATGGTAGCTCGGTTTATTCAGATTTATTTTCATCCAGATCCAAGGACAGCGCTACTAAAATTAAGCAGCATATTGATGCGCACCAAGATGATGGAATAAAAGAGGGTGAAATTCTGGAGCATGGCCCCGTGAGAAATCGTATTAGTGATGTATGCCTTAGCGAAGATGAGAGCTTGAGACATGGTATTAGGAATGGTTCAGGTGAACTTTTGGTCTCCCATCCTGTGGCTTTGGGTGTGGGTAGTAAGACCGAATGCTACCAGGGTGTGGAGAATAGCAACAACTTGAACGATGGCTTTAATGGTGGTGACCATAACCACATTGAAACCAAGAATAAAAAATTTATTAATATTTCATTGGTATATTTGAATCAAGCAACCTATAAAATTCTCAGTAAGGTTTAGGATTTGTCGTTTCCCCTAAGGGCATCCTGAAAGAGATCATTCTCTGCAGCATTGAGGAAGGAATTCAAAGTTTATATCTGGAAGAAAAATAAGCATTAAGGCAAGAATGCTCCCTAATTATAAGGAAATCAAGAAACCCTAGGAGCAACTTGAGCAAAGATGAGCTTTTTGCTCTAAGAGCCCTTCGCAACAATGACAATATTGTGGTCCTAAAGGCAGAAAAAGGAGGAGTTGTTGTTGTTTTTGATAAGGTTGATTATGTTAGAAAAATGGAGGAGCATTTGGAATGTGGTAGTTATAAGAAACTCAAATCCAACCCCATGCCCAAGGTTCTAAGAGATGTCAAGAAGGCGATTATGAATTCTGATCTTGATGAGAAGACAAAGAAGATGTTGACCCCCTCTTGTGAGGTCATTCCTAGAATCTATGGATTACCAAAGATTCATAAAGATGGTGTTCCCCTTAGACCAATTGTCAATACCATAGGATCCCCCACCTATGAACTGGAAAAATATGTTGCCAAGATTCTCAAACCCCTTGTTGGAAATACTGACTCCTTCATAAAGGAATCCAATGATTTTATTAAGCTTATTAAAGAAGAGAGGGTGGAGGAGAGCGACATCTTGGTGAGTTTTGATGTTGTGTCATTATTTACCAAGATTCCTTTAAATGAGGCAGTTCAGGTCATTAAAGAGGTTATTGATCCAATAACAGCCAAGCTTGCAGAGATTTGTTTACGATCTACGTTTTTCAACTTCCAAGGAGAATATTACGAGCAGATATCAGGTGTCGCAATGGGCTCACCTCTCTCACCTATTGTCACAAATTTATATATGGAGCACTTTGAGAAGAAGTAACTTGCCTCCTCTCCCTTAAAACCAGCTTGGTGGAAAATATTTTTAGACAACACCAACATAAAGTGGACTCATGGGAAGGAAAATCTTGATAGATTTTTTAATCACCTTAACTCAATCTCCTTAGAGATTAAGTTTACTATGGAGGTTGAATAAGGAAGGAGCATTCCGTTTTTAGATTTTCTTGTTACTAGGAAAAATGATGGAACACTGGGACATCAAGTATTTAGAAAGAAGACTCATATTGATAGCTACCTTCATGTTGAGTCTTACCATCATCCGACTCAAAAGTTTGGGGTCCTTAATACTCTTGCTGTGAGAGCCCTGAGGATATCCGATACAGATCACCTTAAAGAGGAACTCAATCACTTGACGTCTGTATTTAAAGGTATTGGTTATAGTGAGAAGTATATTAGAAAATCCATACATAGAGCCAAGGGCTCTGTCATGTCTCAGAAACACAAGGGACCTCAGGAAAATCGGGAAAATTGTGGCAGGGTTTTCCTTCCACATATTAAGGGTGTTACTGATAAAATCACCAAGGTCATGAGGAAGAAAGACATATCTGCACAATTTTCAGCAACAGGAACATTAAGACAAAATATGCGGTCAGTTAAGGATAGCATAAGTCACGAACAACTCAAAGGAGTTTACAAGATTGGCTGTTCGTGTGGGAAAGGTTATATTGGGGAAACAGGGCGTTCACTGCAAAGACATCTTAAAGAGCATGGCGTTGGTATTAAGAATGAAATATCTCATACCTTAGCCCTGGCTGAACACTCCGCAAAAACTAACATCATTTGCGTCTCGAGGATGCCAGAATCATTGCAAGAGAAGATCACTATTGGAGAAGGAAAATTAGAGAGGCAATTGAGATTATAAAGCATCCTCATAACCTTAACAGAGATGGAGGTTGTGAAATCAGTGACAGCTGACGTCCTCTAATTTGTCAAATCTGTTCCTCCAGTTCAACAACCTCCCAGGTATAGTTCCTCAGGTTTGTTTTTCTTTCCTATTATATTTTAGGGTTTAAGGGCTTTTTGACCTACCTTTAATATAAAATTAATATTAAACAAAAATTATAAATACAAATAATTCAATATTTACTTTTAATAATTAACCCTATTAATTAATTAGTTTTTATTTACAATTAATAAAAATTAATTAATTAATAAATTATTATTATTATTATTATTATTAGTATCTATTATTTTGAAAAAATAAAGAACAAAATTAAAATTAAATAGGGTTTTTACAATATAAACTAATTATAAAAACATTAATCTTATTATTAATAATTATTATAGCAATAGATATTTAGATATTATTAATAATGATCATTAACTATTAATTAATCCAAGATAATATTAATTAAAAACAATAAAAATTGTAATTATTAAATTTATTAAATTCTAGGAATAAAAATAAATATTATAATACTATTATATTAATGGATATTATTATTAATAATTTATCAATATTAGATTTTATTAATACGTATTCCTCTTATTAGTAATATTTATTATAGTAAAAAACCAAACTTTTTTGGCTAGCCTAAGCCTGCGCTCTGCCTGCGGCGCCCTAGTAGCTGGTTGCTGCCACTTGCTCAAGCATGGCTGCTCCGGAGTCCTCCCCGAAGGTGGCCGCTTCTCTGATTAAGGCCCAAGCCTTCCTCGCCCTGATCAACTCTTTGGCCCCTCCTCGCCCAAGGCCGATGATCTCCAAATTTGTGAAAAAGCTTGATGGAATACAGGAGGTTGTTCTTCCACCTTCTCTCCCTCACATGGCTACCCTTTCTCTTGCAAAGAAGGGCCTTATTGGTCAATTCACTGGACTCTGGCCCTCGCCGAATACTATGCAAAAATGGGTCGAGCGCAACTGGTCTGACAAGATGAATGGCAAAATTTCCATTCGTTTCTGCGGCAGGGGTTATTTCACCTTCCACTTCGAGACGAAAGAAGACAAAGACCTGATCTTCAGGAATGGACCTTATTTTATGGACACCAGGGGCCTATACCTTAACAAATGGATGTATAATTTCGACCCAAAACTAGATGTACCAAATGTTGTTCCTGTTTGGATGTGCCTTCCGCACCTCCCTTTACACTGCTGGGGGGATGATTCTGTTCGAGCCATTGGAAATGCAGTAGGAAAATTCATAGACCGAAGCGAGCCAAAGGATAACATGCAATCTTGCGCCAGAATCTGTGTCGAGGTGGATCTAGGCAAAGGCCTCCGCGAGGCTATCAAGCTAAAAGTAGATGAATGGACGAATATTTAGCAACTCGACTATGAGAAGATATCATTTAAATGCAAGGTATGTCATGAATATGGTCACTTTGCAAATCGTTGTTAAAAAATTATTGATATTGAAAGTCCGAAGACTAATTCACAATGGGAAACTGTCAAGAGACAGAAGACCTCCTCTAACCCTAAGTAACACCCCTTCAGCGCCCCCTCCTAAATCTGACCCTCCCTCCTCATCTTCTCCCAAGATCTCGGATTCATCCCATAAAGCTACTGCTTCCCCCACTCCTCCCCCAAACTCTTCGCTAGATCTCTCCAATCCTTTTTCCTCTATTGCCCCCCCAGATGAAGATCCCCCCCTTCTTACCTCTCCCTCCCAACCTGCCTCTCCTTGTCCCACTCCCGCCATCCATGTCCCTCCTTCCTCCTCCACTGACCCTTCTTCTGTCTAAATCACAAGAAACTTTGTGAAGGAGCATGGCGCAACGCTGGAAAACACTAAAAAACATGGCCCCGGAAGGAAATCTTCAAAGCAGCACCGCGACGAAAATTCACAAAAGGATATAGCACTTGGAACTCAGAACCCTATTGAAACTTATATATTGGGGTAGAATAGTAAGGATACAGGATAAAAGGACCAAGGAGGGAAAGCAGCTCTCCGAACTACCTTTCTGTAATGATGAAAGTCCTCTCATTGAACTATAGGGGTCTAGGGCACCCCTCCAAAATAGCAGCTCTAAGAGACTTAATAAACCAAGAGAAACCGAAAATTATTCTCTTGCAGGAAACAAAGCAGGGAGACCTTGAAATGAAGACAATAATGGATAGAATGAAGCATTATGGAGGCACCCAAACTGAATCAAGGGGAGCCTCTGGTGGGTTAGCCACCCTTTGGAACCACAACACTTGGAAACATAAAAACACTACAACAACCCAGAATTGGATCAAACTGATTCTTGAAAGTGCTAGAGATCAGAAAGAAATTATTGTTTACAATGTATATGGTCCCAATCATTATAGGGACAAATAAATTCATTGGAACTCTCTTAAAGAGGACATAGATAATGAGGACAGCAGCAACACTATTATGGGAGGAGATATCAACTTAATCCTTCATGCAAATGAGAAAAGGGGAGGTTGTTTTAATTCGGACCCTTCTTGAGACCAGCTAGAAGTCATGATGCAAGACCACGAGCTCGTTGACATTGCCCCTAAAAACCATAGATATACTTGGAGCAACAGAAGAATTGGGAGAGGAAATATCATGGAGAGGCTTGACAGAATCCTTGTTGTTGTCACACTCCTCTCATTTTACTCCATCGCCTCTGCCAATGTTCTCTCCTTTTCAGCCTCTGACCACTAACCCATCACCCTCACCTTTGGTGATCATTGCTCTCTCAGCCCCATTCCCTTCAAATACAGTCCGCTCTGGAATGATATCCCGGAAGCAAATCAGCTGGTACGCAATACTTGGATGCAACACATTGAAGGTTCTCCCTACTTCATATGGGAAACCAATTTAAAAAAAAAAAAACTAAATTGGCCTTGAAGTATTGGGCCAAAACTCAATATAAAGAGCCAAAAAAGACCAAGATTGAAATCAAATCCAAGCTCGATTATGTCCACAGCTATATCGACCTTCATGGCCTCAACCAAGATCACTTCAATCAGGGAAAATATCTTTATTGGCAGCTCTTCAGAGTCAATAGAAAATAAGAGGAGAAGTGGCGAGTCAAATATATAAATCTTTGGCTTCAAGCAGGTGATAAGAATACTTCTTTTTTTCACAAGCAAGCCACTATTCGAAAATCCAGGAACAATATTTCCTCCATCATTGATGCGGAAGGAAAAATTCAAATAGATCAAGAATTAATTAAAAATGCTGCCACCATGCATTACAAAGATCTTCTAACAGAGACAAAGACGCTGGAAGTTTACTCAAATATTTTACAACATCTTCCAGCCATGATTACAGAGGAGATGAACAACACATTCAACAAAGAGATCGACGAAGAAGAAGTCCAAAAAGCAATCTGGGCCTTGCACCCGGAAAAAATCTCCTGGGCCAGATGGGTTTTCTATCAGCTTCTACAGAAATTATTGGGATCTTATAAAAAAGGATCTTGTCAAAATGATACAATGGATTCAAAGGAAGAATAAAATTGGGGGCTACACCAACTCTACATTCCTTGCCCTTATCCCCAAAGAAAATCGCCCCTCCTCCTTCTCTAGATTTAGATCCATCTCTCTTTGCAACTCCTCCTACAAAATCATCACTAAAATCCTCACCTTGTGCCTCAAGCCCCATCTCCACAACCTCATCTCGGAAAATCAAGGAGGCTTCATCTCCCAAAGGCAAATTACTGGTTCCATCCTCCTTGTTCAAGAAGCCATCCACTCAAGCATCTCATGCAATGAAAAAGGATTTATCCTAAAGCTCGATCTTGCCAATGCCTTCGACAGGGTCAGGCACTCTTTCCTCTCTGTTGTGCTCCATAAAATGGGTTTTTATCAAAACTTCCTTGCCCTTATTAACTCTTGCATCTCTAGCCCTTGGATATCTCCCCTTGTCAATAGCAGACTAACACCCTCCTTTCAATCCTCCTGAGGTCTAAGACAGGGGTGCCCTCTTTCCCCCTACCTTTTTATCCTCATGGCAGAATCCTTTAGTAGGGCCATGGATCATATGAGGCAAGTTGGCCTCATCACGGGCATCAAATTTGGCAACGATGTTAAAATTATGAACCATTCTCAATTTGCAGATGACACTCTTTTGATGGGAGGAGCATCCAGTATAATTGCACATCGATTTAAAACTGTATTGGACAAATTCATGCTTTATTCTGGAGGCTTGATTAATTTTCAAAAAAGTTGCATTTATGGCTGGAATGCCACCAACCAAACCATCCACAACATTGCTAATATTTTTGGTGTCCCCTGCAAGCTGAATTGGGACCATTTCAACTACTTGGGCATGCATGTCAGTGCTGGCCATTTAAAGGCTGAAGTATGGAATATTACAATTGACAAGATGAAGAGAAAAGTGCAACAATGGGGCTCCTCATGGCTAAATCTTTCAGAGCGCATAGTTCTCCTCAAATATGGTCTCTCATCTCTGCCATTGTATCACTTCACCCTCCTTCAAGCCCCTGCTATCTTCCATCTCAAATTTGAAGCTATCATCAAGCACTTTCTCTGGAAAAGTGGGAAAAATGAAAAGAAAAAAAGCAATCATGTCAAGTGGAGACAAGTAATCCAAGATCAGGAACATGGAGGGATTGGAGTTCACTCTCCCAAGCTTCTGAACAGAGCTTTCGGAGGGAAGATAGTTTGGAGACTAATTAGTGGGAATCAGGCATGGTGGAAAAAAGTCTTAGGGGTAAAATACCTTAATTCTCCTTGGCAATACCTTCTAGACCATGACATCCCTAATAAAACTTGCTCTAAAATCTAGCCCCTCTGTAAGAAAGCCACCCCTTTTTTAGCCCAAAACCTCTCTAAAGTTCCCATGGGGGGTAACTCTATTAATGTGGGGAAATATCGGATTATGGGGTAAATTCCCATATTAGACAGACCTTGCACCCAACGCATCCTCTCTCATTTTAGTAATATGGGCCTCAGCCTCTTAAGCCATTTTTATAAATGGGATGACCAATCCCAAAACTGGATTGGTTGGCACTTCCCCAAAGTCCCTGCTCATCTTGAATCTGATCTTTGCACCCTGTAGACTCACCTCTATGGCGCTGCTCCCTTAAAAAAAGACAGCATTGATGGATTTCATTGGGACCCCTCTAGCTCAATGTATTCCATCAAAGCATCCTACAAGCAACTCTGTAGTGACTATTACCTTGCAACTATTTGGCCCAATTGGAAAGCAGTGTGTAAATTGGAAGCTATCCCCAAGATTAAGGTTTTCACATGGACGCTCCTGAAAGGGAAAATTTTAACTTCAGAAAATCTCAAGAAAAGAGGTGTTCTCGGACCATCAATGTGCCCCAACTGTCAAGGTGTTGAAGAGACAACATTCCATCTCTTCATTGGGTGTCCTTTTGCTGCACGTTGCTGGATTGAACTAATCCCATCCTATCGGCCTCTTTGGGAGCAGCAAGGCACCATAGCAGAGCTTCTCCAAACTTGGAAGAGCAACTACCCATGGGGGAAAACGAAGAGCAATCTTTCAAGGAGGGTCTGGGACACTCTGCCATACGTGGTCTTATGGAATATTTGGCTCACTAGGAACAGGAAAATATTTAGAGACAAAGAACCTTCCTTTAGGAAAGTCTGTAGCAAATCCTGGAGCCTTACACTTGAAACAATATCCACCAAATGCAACAGTAGAATCAACTTCTTGTGAACTCTGTGTGGAGGAAAGGAGTTTCCTCGACAACCTTTGGGATAGAAATAGTAGCTTTAAGCCTTATTCAATTCAGCCTTCTAGAAAAGACATAAGCTGGAAGATTCGTCTTAGAGATAAGGACTTCACTGAATGGATAAACAATTGTGCAAGACCTTCTCTTTTTTTCGATGGAGCATCAAAAATGAATCTGGGCATTGCAGGTGCAGGAGGCATCATCATAAATGAAAATGGTAGCATTCTCACATCTTTTGAATGGGGTCTTGGCACCCTCTCCAACAACATAGCGGAGGACCTTGCCCTCCTCCAAGGTTTATATCAGCTAAAAATGCTCAACATTTCTGACGCTATGGTTTTTGGTGATTCTTCCATTATCATCAATTTGATGAACCATGCTCGACCATCAAATAACATAGCTCTCCATCAGAAAATTAGCAGATGTCGCAGCCTCTTAAAGGGTATGGCAGGAACAACCTTCTATCACATCCTTCGAAAAAATAATAAGGATGTTGATCAACTCGCAAACAGAGCTTGTGCTCGAATCTCGGGGTAAATTTTTTGCAAAAATTTCACATATCTCATGCCTATGCCATGATCTTACTACAGACAATCTCCATATTTATTCCAATCCATCCCACAGAATTCTCTAAGCTCCTCAGATTTTTTTGTACTCCCTCCATTCGCCTCCCCGTGACCTTACCTCTTTGGGTCTCCCCCCAAGCTGCCTCCCTCTTCCTGCGATGTCCTATTTATACTCCTGCTCCCCGCACCATCAGGCATCCCTTAGCTCTCGGTAAGCGTGGTAATTTCCCCCTCTACAAAGCTCTTATGTTCGAGACTTTGGATTCCCCTTACACTCCTTCCCGACCCTTCTATCCCGAGCTCCACCATTTCGCTCTGCTATTATGGCGCTCTTCTCTCTCATTCCTCAGCCTTTGGCTTTTGTGGCCTCTGCTCATCTTTTCACCCTGCTTACTGCTGAATCATCCTTTTTCTCCTCCTTTACCTCCAACATGGCTCGCAGCGAAGATTGCCTTCACTGCGCGGATCTTCAAGCCGAACTGGAACAAATCTGGGCACACCAAAAAATCCTAGATGCAAAGTTGAAAACAGAGGTCAAGATCTTAGATGAAAAGCATGAAGCAGATGTTAATGTTTTTCTCCACAGGGTCACCTCACTCCAAAATCATTATAATTCTCTCTCCAATCGGTGTGCTCACGCTGAAGAATCAATTCAAATACTGAAAAACATCTTGGAGAAGGGCACAACACCTAGCTCCAACTCCAACAATATGGGGAATGTTGGCAATGAGGACAATACGGATGACTCAATAGGATATCAGCATCGATTGATCTCCACTACCATAATTAAGCATGTCTTTTAAGTTTGTTTTTCTTTTATCTCAGTTATTCGAATATATGCATTATCTATATTTCAGTTCTTCTCAAACAGTAGAAGCAAGGGAAATGTAGCATTTTTCTGTAGCTACTTCCTCTGTCGCCCTGCAAGCAGTCTAGCATGTAAACAAGAAGCTTCTCCTCATCTTTTTGGGAATACAAAATAGCAATCGATTTTGTTAAAAAATAAATAAATAAATAAATAAAATAAAATAAAAATAAAAATATTATAGTAATAGGTATAGTTATTAAATAACTATTAATTAATTCTAATCCATATTAAGAAAAAGAAAAGCATATAAATTATAAATTAAAATTTAATCATAAAGTAAATAAAATATTTATTAAAAAATTCTAAAATAAATAATAAAATAGTATTATTTTATTATTAGATATTATTATATATACATATCATTATCAATAGAATTTATTCAATATAAGTAATTAATTAATTTTAATTTAATCTAAATAAAAATTAATAAAAATTAATTAATTAATTCCTAGATATTAATGCTTGTTGGCTCTTTTTAAATTTCCTTTCCTTTCTCTATAAATTTGACCTAAGTCTTTCTTTCAATCCTTCATTCATTCGTCCTGAAGATGGATCTCCATGGGGATTTGAATCGTCGACAAATATTCTCTAACACTGTGGAAAATCCGGATTCTTCTTCATCAGTTGCTAGATTACCAAGGAGATGCTCATGCATGATTAGTTTAGGCTTACCTCAACATAATAATGATAGAACAAATATCGTAGAATCAAGAAATTGATTAGAAAAGGAAGAAATCAAGTTTATAGTCTATTGACCCGCTCCTCATGAAATTGCCAAGAAATAATTTTAATTTCTAACTTAAAATACTTTACTCATTATTCAAAATGAAATCACATTATTATTATGTCAATTATTTCTAACAAAATCATTGTTGTAAAATCATCTTACCTTGAAAATGAACCCCGAAGTGGTGTTATCTAATATTAAAAGCAATTTAACCCCTTTTATAAGTTACTATACGAAATGTTAAATATTTTATTTCAAAAGAATTGATTGTCACACATGCCTTGAAAAAATCTAATGAACAATATCAAACATATCATTGCATTGAGAGGTTATCTACAACCTAGTATGGGGGAGATATTGTAGTGGAGTGTTATATCAATGAGGCATTAGATCAAAACAGAATAATGAAAAAACAGAATATCCACTTGATTAAAAATGAAATGTAGTGGAGTGTTAGATCAATGAGATGTTAGATCAAAAAATAGTAATGAAAAAACACAATATCCACTCAATTAAAAAGGTAATTAAAATAATAAGTGAGCTTAATTCAAATTCTTATAGTGTAATTTTGTTTTTATTAATAAAATTACAAACAATTTTTTTGGAAAATAAGTTCATAATATGCATATAACATTAAAATAAATTTAAAAAATGACAATACACACTCATAACCATGATACCTCAAAAAAGCATGTTCAAATTTAGTTAATAATTATATAAAAATTTAATACTTACAATAAACTCTTTTTCTAGTCTTATCTATAATATATGTTATGCATATCACATTGAAAAATAAATTTACAAATTTATAAAACACCTTAAAGAAAAATTCCATATGCATATGTATGTAGTTATATGGATTTTGAAGGTTATAATAGAATTAAAAACAAGAAAGTTTTTATATATAGATATGTCAAACATATGAATTTTTTTTGAGAGTATGTTAGTCTGACATCGACGGGAGATGAAATGGAAGAGCAAGTAAATATGGAGTCGGAAGGTGCTAGGGAGGGTTCGTTCAGGGTAACCACCCCAGATTTCCAGTTAAGGATAGGTGGTGGCAGGTGCATGGGAAATCTTGAATGGGATTCACATCTTTTTGTCTCACCCAAACATGCAACCATGGAAGAGCTTCGAGGAATTCTCTTTGGTTCAGAATCCCCCATTTCTAGTTTTTTTCAAAAGTATTTTCCATGTTTTGAGCCCTTCAAATATGGATTGGAAACATATCTCTCATTGGTTTTCTTGGGGTTTGGCATTTTCTTCTCTCTTCTCATTTTCCGATATCATGCATCCTTTTTCTGGTTGTATATCGATCGGTCCGAGTGGTCAAGATTTTCTAGTGTTTTCAAGGAGTTTTTGGGCAGTCGAGGGAGATTCCAAGGGTTTTGATTTACAAAATGTTGTATCCATCCCCACATTTGGAAGGTCTTGTTGTTGTAGACAGTCTTCAACCGACCATTAGCAGCTTCTTGATTGGCATGTTAGAAGTGAACAAAAATGATGGTAAAATTTCAATTTACAAGGGAAGATAAGGGTTTGGAGAGAGAGGCTTCAAGAGGAGAGGTTAGTGCATCTATTTTTCCATAGGAGAGTGATTATGGAGAAAAAAGAAAGAAAGAAAGAAAAAATCTAAAAAACAAACAAATTCAGATAAATCTTAAGCTTGTTCTTGGGGATGAAGTTTTGATGATGAATGAAGTAGAGTTTGGGGGAAAAACCCTTGTGGGTAGAGCAAGAGGAAAAAAATTTAACAATAAAAGGTACGATCTTGGGCAGAGGAGAAAATCAACCCCATGGTCGAAACCCTCTTGGGGTCTCAATGTTGGCCCATGGATGGATCCAAATCAACTTCTCAAATCATGAAAAAGAAAAAAAGGTCTCTAAAAATGTATGGATGATAGCTTCAATTCTAGTCTTATTTAAATTTTTGACTCCTCTCTTCGATGCTAGTAGAGAGAGAATGGATATTGTCCCTATCTGGGTACATTTCCCAATCTTGCCTTCTAACTATTTGGATCACCGGGTTTTTGAAGACTTGGGGAACTCTTTAGGCACCTACATGGATCATGATTCATCTTATAAAGAAACATGGGATATGTCCATAGGTCGTGTTTTAGTCAATATGATCTCGGAAATAATTTATTTAGGAGAAGCCAAGATTCAACTATAAGTTTTGGATTATGAAGGATTCCCTTTCATATGTAAGAAATTCCAAAAGTATGTTCATCTATCAAAGGATTGCAATCTCCCCATTCTCAAGAAGCCTCAGATTGAAAGCACAATCAACCGGAAAAAGAAAGAAATTATGATATCTTCTCTTGTTGGGGAGACAATGGAAGTAGAAAAATAAGTAGAGAAGAATTAGCATGAGGACATTTTCAAGTCGAAATTCTCTCAGATGTCAGACTCTAACCCTCAGCAAGGATATTTTCTGAGGCCAGATGCAGTGGATACAGTAAAATAGTTGATAGAAGGATCCAATCGGCGATCTCTTCTAATAACTCTTTTTATTACTTCTCTCGATTCTTTTATTAATATTTCCTTATCTGAGATTGGAAAGGATCGGGTGAATATATCTTTGGAACCAGCCTAAAAATATTATATAGTTACATCTATTTCCCCCACTGTGGCTACCTGTATTTATTCCTGGGTGGTCAATGGTCATTCCTCTTTGATGGTTTTGGCACTAACAGGACTTTTAAAGGAGGTGGAAGAAGGGGATATTTTGTACAATTTATGCTCTCCCTCGAATTTCCCGAATCCAGAAGGTTTGGTGGGGGGCTTGGGTGAGTTTTTTTATTTCCGCCCAGCTAAGGAAAGGGGAGGGAAGAAAATCCAATATGACAAAGGCTAAGGAAAAATCACATGAGGAACTTGCTGCACGCACTCAAAAATCCATTGAGGGGGAAATTAGAGCAGTGAAAGCCTTAATCCTTCAATTTTCAAGGTTTAGCAAGTCCCTCTAAAAACATTTCTCTAGGAAGATTAGTGTAAGTAAAAATTTTGAATGTAATTCTACTTCAGGAGACTGCGGGGGATGAGCATATCTCCTCAAAATTATTGGAATATTTATTTGCTGGTTGGAATTTCATGGGTTTGGATGTGAGGGCTAGATCACGAGGTCTGGAATTGGAATGGAATACCAAGAATATAAAATTCCACAATTCATGGAATATTGAATCACAATAGGGCATTGAACTTTTTTTGAAGATATGGGTCCCCCCTTCACTATTATCAATGTTTTATGGTCCTTACATGGACATGCTAGATTTTTGGGATATATTCTTTGCAAAATATTTAATGAACTCTTATTATCTGATCATTGGAGGGGATTTGAATGTAACTTTGGAAGCATTAGAATTTTGGTGGTCCAAGGAGAGGATTAATCCCTTAGCAGATTATTTCTCCCACAGTTGTAACCTCATGGATCTTGAGCCCAACAACTTAAAACCAACATGGATAAATTGTCGAGTGGGAGAAGAAGGGATTACAAAAAGACTAGATAGGTTTTTCGTTTCAAAAATTTTTATTGAAAGGTTTCGTCTAATAAGGTTATGGGTTGGCAGCGGAGGGGAATAAAACCATTCCCCGATCTTGTTGGAAATTAAAAGGAATGAGAGTAAGATTTCTGGTCCTTTTAAAATGAACTCCTTGTGGCTAAATAAGAGGAATTCTTCACATTAGTTAAAAGGCATTATAAGGAATTTGATCCACAAGAGCGTTTTTTTGCAGCAGGTTAGTTTGAGGAAAACTTAAAGCTCATCAAAATGACTCTCTTTGGACTAGGCCTTCAAGAAAAGGAAGTTTGATGGAAAATAATTCTCTTAGGTCATGACAAATATTCAACAATATTCAAACAGTAGTGGGGAAGGTTTTACAGATGATGGATCCAGAGAAGATATTTTTCAAATGGAAGTTAAAAGAAAACATATCCTAGAGGTAAGGGAAGTGACCTGGATATTAAGGAGCAGGGCCATATGGTTGGAGTGTGGGGATGAAAATACAAATTTTTTTCAAGATTATGACAAATGAAGGAAAAATGTCAACACCATATGGAACTTGTAGGACCCGGAAGGAAGATAAGTCTCAAGGTTTAAAGGTCTTGAAGATCTAGGGGAGAATCACTTTCAAGGACTTTTCAAGGAAGCATAAAGGGCCACCATTGCAGAAGCCATCAGATTTTATCAATACTTCCCCATATTTGTAGAGGAAAACGAAAATTGTGCACTCATGGAGGACGTTTCAGAAGAAGAATTGAACGCAGTGCTCACCTCCAAATGGAGAAAAGTCATCCTTGATGGATAAGCGGTGGACCTTTTTTCTAAGCCATTATGATCCGATAAGGTAAGATTTTCGAAAGGTAGTAGAGGAATCCAAAAGGAGTGGAATAATCCTTCTTCCATATAATTCCACTTTTATTTCCCTAATTCCAAAAGTGGATAATCTTCTTTTAAATATTTTCATCTAATCTCCCTATGCAATTATATCTATAAGGTGATATCAAAAGTCATTGCAAGGAGTCTCAAACCCATTCTCTCCAGGTCTATATCAAAGGAACATTAATGTTGGTTTTTCGAAGGGAGACAATTTCATGAAGCAATAAAGGTGACTCAATAAGGGCTTCATACCATTAAGAATAAAAAAGTAAAATGGGTAGCCCTTGAGATTGACCTATATACAACATGTGACTGGGTCAGTTAGCTCTACATTAGGTTTCTTCTTACTCATGTGGGGTTTTTCTCGGTGTTCATCATTTGGGTCATGAGTTGTATTCAATCCGTGTCTTTTTTGGTTCTCTTCAATGGAGTACATCCCCCTTTTTTCATGCACAAAGGGGCTTGCGTCAGGGATGTCCACTATTGCCACTGCTCTTTCTCTTAGTGGTGGAAGCCCTAAGTTGAATGCTCTAAGAGGCTAAAAGGAGAGGTGAGTTCCAAGGTGTAGCAATAGCTCATGCCCTATATATCACTCATTTACTCTTTGTTTATGATATCATCATTTTTTTTAATGGAACTCAAAGAGATGTAGATGAACTTCAAGAAAAATTATCTCTTTTTGTTAAATCTATTGGGATGTTCATAAATGAAAGGAAGTCCATCATCTCCCTTCAAAACCAAAAGGAAAGAGAGATTCATCATTTAAGAACATGTTGTGGCCAGCAACAACCCCCCTTCTTATTTAGTATTAGTAATAATACTAAATAAGTGGGGACCCTTAATCAAAAATCCAAAAAATCGTTTAGTGCTTGTTTTTCCTTTCTCAATAAAACTTACTATCATTAACTTAGGAAAATTCCTTGGAAAATCTTTAAAAAAGCTTAAGTTTTATGATATTATAGAATAAAATAATTCTTTGAGAAATATCGCATCGCAAAAGGATAATGAGTGCCTCTTTACAAGCGGAATTTTAAAAGTGCGATGCGAGACTACACGCTAAAAGAACATTCATCGCATCGCAAAGTTTTAAATATCATATTTTATGTTGAGAAACCTCAAATCACCGATGTGCGATAACATGTATCGCAAATCGCATTTCGCAGAAAATACTTTAACGAATGTTTACTATATGAGATGTCTTGCGATCTACGATATTGCGATATAACAATTTCAAATGGCGCCATTGCGATTTGCGATAATTGTGATTTGCGATATTTTCGATTTGTGGATATTGCGATTTTGCGACATTGCACAGTAAATCACAGATCGCATTATCGCAGATTCTTAAAGCTTGTTGTACGAAGAAAATCTTTCCATAAATCGATATCCGTTATGTGCTTTAATGTCAAATTAATGAATGGATTGTCAATTATTAATGAAAAGGATTTTGTTTTGATAGAAAGGTTATTTCACGTTAAAGTAATATATTTCATACGCCTTCAGCATTTAAAACTATCCCGTCACCTTTCTCATATCTTTATTCTCACTTAATTTGTAAAACCGCAGGCGCGAAGAACAGAAGACTATACAAAGCAATATTCAGAGTATTATGGGAAAGAAAGAGAAAACTCTGAGTTATGAAAGTAAAGAGATGGCGTCCTTATACGTAGACACTGCTTGCAACAAAGACGCTGGTATCACCACTTGGGAGGGTATGTTTAATTTGATTGAAGAAGAAAACCCAAGAGTAATGGATGTTGCGACTACTGTAGGCTCAAGTAATTCTTCTGAAGCATCTCTTACAGAACTGGCTTGTTCATTTTTGCATCGGATAACAGCAAGACCTAGAATTCTTCCATATACAGACATGGTGAAATGGGTGCTGGATAGCACTGATATTACGGACAGGCAGTTTAGAACTCAAGGTCAAGAGCTCATCGGGTCGTTTACTCCAGAAGATTTGAGGCTTATGTATCATTTGCCGGAGCCTCAAGCAACTTACAACAAACAATTTATGGAGAAATTTGCCAAGGAAAATGCAAATTTGGCGGAATGCACCAAGGAATGGTCCAGAAGAGATGAACCACTGAAGAAAGATAAACACGGTATGTACACTACTGGTTCACTCACTTCTCCATATTGTTTTGCTGCTGCTATGCTATGTAGGCTTTTTAGAAAGCCTGACATTAATAAGTTTTTGCCTGAATGGCTTCCCTTATTGAATGCTGCTGTTAACGCTACCATTGTGGACTAGGCTAAAATATTGTCCGATAACTTAGCCACGGCTATTTTCAATTACCGGTCTAAACGGACTGTCTCTCAGAGAATTTATCCTCCTTTTTATCTATCTGCTTATGTTATGGATTCAATCTGCTTTGTTTCTAAGTTCCCTTTAATGGGTTGGCAATGGACAATTCAAGATCCCTTGCCCATTCATGTCTATCACAAAGAGTTGTGGGAATCAAATTTCATTCCTCATTTTTACAAAATTTGCCATGGCATAATGTTACCCCTTTACAGAGTGTTGTATAATAAGGATGCTCTAAGATTCTCTCCTGAAGCAAAAGTGGACATTCTCCCTGTCGCAAGATGGTTTGGAGAAGAATTGTTTACCTATGTTAGGGTTTTTGGAATTTCTGCTTCTCCTCATGTTTTACCTTTGTATGTTACGGATAAACTCCTGGCCCGAGAAATTGCATATCAAACCTGCGGAGAGGGAGATTTGACCAAAGATTTAAAGGATAAAAAGAAGGCCATTTGGCCACAATTTCCTGTGGCCTGCGGAGCATTTTCATTATCTGATGTTGGTCATGCATTTAAAGAAGTAAGCAATATTACATGCTTACAATTGTTCAAATTTTCAAGAAGGCTATTTGACCCGTATAATTTTGTTAAGGATTTCACCACTACAGTCAAGGTAAGGATATTTTCTGGAGAAGAAGATCCTTTTGACGATTTGTTCCAAAGAAAATGCATATTTAAGGAGATTCTACATTCAGCTCAAACACATCTTTCTCCAGAAGAATTCCAAGAATTTAAAATATACAGAGAAAGGAGATTGACTACCATTCCTTTGGATAATTTGTGCTTGGAACCAGCAAGGGAACCAACTCCTAGTGTCAGTCTCAGTGGCAGCTCAGATACAGAAAGGTCTAAGTCAAAGTCTGGCAAAGAAACTTCTGAACGTTCTACAAAGTCTGATAATGATAAAAGTGAAGGCTCAATGAAGGATACAGCTCAATCAAAAGAGATTTCACAACAACAGACTTCAACCATTCCACAGTTGAATCCTTCACCTCTCAATGTACAGCAACCATCCATCAGCACTCAGTTAGATAAAGAATGGGAAACATTTAATGATTTGATTAATGTTGAAGGACAGAACATACAAACTTTTGTACAGACAACAAAAGGTTTAATCACAGGAATAAGTGGCAATGTCACAGAAACAGAACATATACCCATTACTCCCTCCTCTGAGCTTGTACTTAAAATAGAAGAAATTCCTCCTCTGGATATATTCTATAGCCCACAACATAAAGCAGTAGTAAGGAAACAAAGGAAGAAAAGGAAATTAGAAAGTGTGCTCTCTACTGATGCAGAACAATTGGATGTTTTATGGAAAGATCCTACTACGGATCCAACTGAAAATCTTACTAAATTATCTCAGATTACAGGAGCTTATGCCTCCAAAACTATTGACAAAGCATCTGAGGTACAACTATTATTAAATGAAAAAGAAAATCAAATACAAATTCTGCAACAACAATTGCAACAAACACATGCTAACAGTGAAGCACAGATAAAACTTGAAAAGTTACAGCAAGAGTTTCAACAAATGCAAATCAGATATCAGAAAAGTTTGGCCGAAAAAAAGGAACAAATACAGATTATCCAAGAGATGCATAAAGATGACCCCAAGCTTACGGAGTTTATCTCAGAGTCTATTTATTTGAATAATCAACTATTGCAACAACAAGATATATTATGCCAGAAAATCTCACAATGGAACTCTTTTTGTCAAGAAAGTGATAGAATCACTAATCATGTCGTAGAATTACGACATGATTATGATTTAACTAATGAAAGAATTACTAATTATTTGGCATGGCAAAAGACAGAGGAAGGAAAAAGAGCAGGAGCACCAATCATCAATGATAGTCATAAAGAAATGCTCTTCAATAATTGGGATGCACAGATCAGAGAGGCAGAAAAAGCAACAGAGGAAGCAGCTACATCAGCAAGTAACATTACTGATTGTATAAATGAAAATTTCCACAAGATTAATTTGATTTCAGAAACTATTCCAGGATACCTACCACAAGCACAGCAATTGCAAACAGAGTGGAAACAAAAAGCTGAAGAAAAGGCAAAATCAATTCAAGGATTGACAAAATTAAATTGGGATTCTTACTGGACATGTCTGGTAAAACCACATAGTCAATGCAGTGCTCTTAATTGCATCATTAATTCTGCTGAGAAGATCGCGCCAACACTTGTCAATTATGTTTTTTCGAGGCAGTTAAAATCTGAAGTCGGCCAGTCTCCTCTTCTCAAATCAATGCTGGATGCTTGTGATTTCAAAGACCAGATTCATAAGTAGTTAGTTAATAGTTTTTAATTTTAGATTTAGTTTTAGTTTTACTTTATTTTTGCCTAGAAAAAGGACGGTCATTTAAACCGAATCCTAAATTTTTGTAATAAACTATTTTTAGATTTAGTTAGTAGTATTTAAACCCTTCTCATGCATTTAGAGAAAGGTCCTGAAATTTGTCAAAAACTTGTCCTCAGAACATGCACTTTTGCACCCTCCGAGGAGGTTTTGATGAATGAATGGAACATGATTTATTGATATCTGCATTTAATATCTACTACTGATGTTGCACTTTTTTACTCTTAGTGGATGTTGGATTAAGAAGAGATAAGTCATTATTGCTTGAAGCTCATGAGTAGAACTAGTTATAAATGGTACTTTTATCTCTTAACTATTTCTGCCTCTGTGTTAAAGTGATATTTATGTTCAGTTGTTTATGTATTAACGCTTGAATGTTTGAGTTATCATTTGGCACTTTTGTACGGTGATAGCTATTTATTTATGCTTAATGTATGAATAGCTTATTATGTGATATGTTTTTCACAACTGTTTCATCTAACTTTTTATATGAAGTGGTTTATCTTTATTGAATTCTTTTCTTATAACAGTTGAATGATCTTTATTACCAAGTGTTATTCGAAATCATTTTAGATCGCATAAACAAAAAGATTACATCCCGGGTTAGTTTAGAGTTAGATATTTCTTAGAATACAATTTGCATATGATTAGATTAGAAATAGAATAAAAGCATTTCACTTAGGAATTTTTAGAAAAGAAATATCAATTCTCAACACACACACACATATTGGGAAACTGGTCCCATTATCCCCAGTCAGACCCACTACACCAAACAGAAAAGGAGCTGCTAACCAAGGTCCGGACCAGGTGGGTATCCCCCTTGTTGTAGACCCAATTTTCGGGGCTTCAACAGAACTATTTTCAATTTTGAAGCAAATACCTTAGATGAGAACCTAAAGTATTTGGGGTTTCATCTCAAATAAATTTTCTACTCAAAGGAAGATTGGTTTTGGTTATTAGGAAAGCTCGAGAAGAGACTGAAGGTCTGGAGTCTGTAACATCCCACCCCACATTTACCCATTTTTACAAGCTCTCCAGGGTAAACATGAGCTGATATTTACCATGCATGACCCAAAAACCAATTTCTAGTTATGGAAGTGGGGTCTACAATACTAAAACTCACTGCAACTTCCCATGGACACCAGAGCACCCAAATGTCAGACAACATCCATTGATGATCTTACCCTGAGCCGAAACTAAATTTTCACTAGACTTCACAACCTGGCCACGTGCATGCCAAGTTGTGCCTGTCTCTAGAAGGCTTCAGCCACACGCACAAGCCTTCCTCCATGTGGCTACTACCGATATTGCTCAATTAAGAGACTGCGATTGAGGAATTAGTGCCACATTTTCAAGGCTAGCATACAAGCCATTGCCTGGAAATCTCCATAATCAATTCTGAGATAGCCACGAGTGTGTATAACCTATACTTAGGCCAAGATATTGTTGAGCCATGCCATTCACATGATAAATATTTAGACAAACCTATGGTAAAAATAGTAGTTATAGGTCATGAATGCATATTTGTACATTATTTCCTTAGTTTCATCATAGAGTCATCAGGAAGGCTCACTTCCCGCTCAAGTTAGCTACAACAACACTAGTTATCCCATGCATTCATATAACCATTCAATAACTTATTGAATCATGAACAAGATCCACAACAAAATCACGTCATTTAACCATGATTATAACTAACATTCAAATAGAATGAAACTGTGACAAACCAATCATAAAATGAAGGGGATAACCAATACATGTGCTCATTGATATCAATAAGAAATAACACATAATAAAATATGCACAAATCCAACCATGTCAAGGACTTCCAAGTACCACATGACCATAGATTGGGTTGAACCAAGTGTCTCTTTTAGCTAGTTTCCACCATGCCATATTCCAAGCATGAATGTGGGATCATATGGGACAAACCAAAACATAACTAACCATAGCTTCTGGAGGCTAAACCACCTCAAACCTCAACCACAGTGATTTCACCTAAACCGATCTAGAAATCACCAAAACCAACAATCTTGGATGCCTCCAGCTTTCTTCACCATATCCAAAGGAATTTTCTTGTCTCCACCCATCTGTCAAGAGTTCCAGAATAATGCCCATCTCCACCATTGACCCTTGGGAATTTTATTGAGACCACCTCACCAAGATCTGAAATCTACTAGCCATCTAAAGCTTAACCAAAATATGGAACCCACTACATCATGACTATCTAGGAAATTGCAAAGCAAGGCTGAAACCACTATCAATACAGGAAAATCCCATGCCAATGACAGGAAAGTGACCAAATACCCAAATGCATGTACCATGCATTCAAATATCAACAAGGAAATCACACATACAACATGTTATCTGCAATGTTCTCCTATTGTAGCTGTTTTTTGAACATTCTTCTTCGTTGCCCCCATTTCCTTTGCTTGCTTTCTTTCTTCTGTCTAAGTACTCTCACTCTCCAAGTCCAAGTGAGAATTCCTAAATGTCGAAATGAACACTACAATGCTCCAAGAGTAACCAAGAAGTGATCAAGAGTAACTAAGAGTAATTCAGAGAGGAATAGAATGTTTTCCATCTCCTTTTGTTTCTTTTTCCTTTTCTTTCTCCTTTAATTTCCTTCATTTTCCCTTACATGCATATTCTTGTCTCTTCATCTTACTTTTCTCCTATTTTCCTTAATTTCCTTGATTAATTATTATTTATCACCTTTTTCCTTTACCAATACCAATGCTAATTTCCATAGGCAATAATAAACAACAAGTGATGCCCACTATATTTATTTTCTCTTCCATTCATCTTGGAATACATGTCCCACGACCTTGGTTTAAATTATTTACATGGAAAAATAACCTGAGGCTATTACAAACCCCTCCCCCTTCGGGGGACACTGTCCTCAATGTTCTATGACACTTATGACTAGTAAATCATACTTCTTATTAGAGCTTTATAAACACAACTCAATGCAATATTTACAATGACAATTGTTGAAAACATGACAAACATACCACTTATTGGAGCTTTATAACACAACTCAATGTGGTATTTACAATGACACACACACACACCAAAAACTCATTTTATTTAACCAATAAATATGAAAGGATATAATGCTTGCATCTGATCAACCATATCCCATATAGCTTCATTGGGCCCAAAGTGCTTCCACTGCACTTTAACTTGCTCTATTGCTCGATTTTGGAGCATGAGTTGTTTCCACTGTAACATGCACTATGGCTCTGGTTGGAACTCTCCCTCTGGTTCCACATACAATACAGACCAATCAGTCACATGATCAACATCATATACATATCTCTTAGGTAATGAAACATGGAAAACATCACGGACTTTCACTGATGGAGGCAATGCAAGTCTGTATGCCACTGGTTCAATCCTCTCAAGGATCTCAAAAGGTCCATAACACTGAGGTGCCAACTTGGCACATGACCCAATCCTCTTGGGTTTGATGTGAAATTACACATGCTCCCTAACCTGAAACTCCTTAAATACTCTGTGTTGATCTGCATAACTCTTTTACTTGTCTTGTGTTACCTTTAAATTTCTTTTGATGATATGCATCTCTTGCTCCATCTTTGCTAAAATATTTGGTTCAGTCAACACCTTGTTCGTTGGATCACTCCAACTCATAGGAGTATTTCAACCTTGCTCATAGAGAGACTCAAATGGAATCATCTTCAAGGATTCCTGATACCCATTGTTATATGCAAACTCCACTAGTGGAAGATATTCCTCCCACTTCCTCTGCTGATGCGTGACATGCATCCTCAACATATACTCTAGGATCCTATTAACCCTCTCTATTTGTCCATTTGTATATGGATGATAAGTTCTACTAAAATCCAGCTATGTCCCAAAGCCTACAAACAACTCCTTCCAAAACTTGGAAGTAAACTTGGAATATTTGTCTGATATTATTTTCTTGGGAACCCCATGCAACCTCACTATATCCCTAATGAAATTTTGAGCTACCTCACTAGCTGAATTAATAGAATTCACTTCAATGAAGTGAGCCACCTTGCTCAACCTGTCGATCACAACCATGATGGAATCATGTTGTCTCAATGTCCAAGGAAAACATGTCACGAAGTCCATGGAAATTACCTCTCATTTCCATTCTAGAATCGAAATAGGCTGCAATAGACCAAATGGATTCTTGCATTCAACTTTCACTTATTAATAGTCCAAGCACCTTACAAAAAACTCAGCTATCTCTTTCTTCGAATTCAACCAATAGTAGAACTTATTGATAGCCTTCAAATTCTTTCGATATCCTGGGTGGCCTGAATATGACTTGACATGAAACTCTCTCAAAATAATCTTCTTCAACTCACCATTACTACTACAATCTCTACTTCAGTTGCCACTGTACCTCTCATCATGTTTTAATACATGTAAGATCTACCCCTATAAATCTATCCCATAATATTTCACAGTTAAAATATGATTCACCTGCATTCTCCTACAGATAGCATCTGCAACCCGGTTCTCCTTGCCTTTAATGTGCTTGATATCAAAATCAAACTCGTTGAGAGTGGCCAACCACCTTGATTGCCTTGCATTTAGATTGGGTTGGTCAAACAGGTACCTCAGTCCACTGTGATCACTCACCAATATGAACCTTCTGCCAAGGAGACAATGTCTCTACATCTTCAATGCATGAATGATAGTTTCCAACTCAAACTCATGAGTCGCATAATTCTTCTTGCGCTCATTCAACTTTCATGATTCATAGAAAACCAGCTGCCCTTCCTGCATCATGACGCCACCAATTCCTTCCTTACATGCATCTGTACAAACCACAAACCCCTTAACAATATCTGCAATATTAAAAACTAGAGCATTGGTAAGAAACTGCTTCAATTGATCAAAACTAGTTGCACACTCCTCGGTCCATTCAAACTTTTTCCCTCTCCTCTACAAAGATGCGATAGGATATTTATTCTTAGAGAAGTTCATAATGAACATCTTGTAATAACCTGCTAGTCCAATGAGAGATATGACCTCATTCACATTCTTCAAATCTAACCACTCCGTGATAGCTTTAATGTTATTCGGATCTAATGCTATCCCTTCCTTGGAAACAACATGTCCCAAGTAATGAATCTGAGTTTGAAAGAAGCTACACTTGCTCAACTTCGGATACAACTGATGCTCTCTCAACAATATCAACATTGCTACCAAGTTCTCTTCATGCTTGTCCTCATTCTTTGAATATAGAAATATAACATCAACAAATACTATCACAAACTTATCCAGATAAGGCCGCAACACACTATTCATCAAACACATGAAGGTGGTTGGAGCATTGGTAAGACAAAAAGGAACCACCATGAACTCGAAATGCCCATACCTTGTACCGAATGCACTCTTGTAGATGTCTTCTTCTTTAATGCACACCTGATGATATCCTAATCTCAGATCAAACTTTAAAAATATTTTTGCTCCCTTCAATTGATCAAACAAATCATCAATCTGTAGCAATGGATACCCATTATTAATAGTCACCTTGTTCAAATTCCTATAATCAATGCACAATTTGATAGTATCGTCCTTCTTCCTTACAAATAACACCGGTGCACCCTAAGGAGACACACTTGGCCTTATGTATCCCTTATCAAACATCTCTTTAAGTTGCAATTCAATTCTGGCAACTCCAGGGAGCTCATCTTGTACAATTCCTTAGATGTTGGTATTACTCCTAACATCAACTCAATAGAGAAATCCACCTATCTGTGAGGAGGAAACTCTGGAATATTTGCAGCAAACACATCCTGAAACTGTTTTAAGACATGATATCTCGTTAGGACTTCATCATCCTCATCTGCCTTCCCTTTGTCACTAGAAACATGAACTGTAAATAATAAACATCATTTCTTGCGGTTGCGCTTAAATTACATAGTTGTAACCATTCTCACTAATGTAGGCTTCTTCTTTCCCTACAAGGCTCTCTTTTCTCCCTCATCATCCATGCACTCAATGGCCTTGTCATATAAATCAACTTTGGTCTTGGAAATGAACAACCAATCCATGCCCAAAAGCATGTTATATGAACCCAAAGGAAGCGCATTTAGATGTCCTGATGTAGGCATGCCATTAAACTCAAATGCATAAGATCTCACCTAGCGGTGAAATCTTCTCTTGGTTTCCATAGCCAACTGTACCATCCAAGATTATTCATGCACTTCCTTATTCAACCGGAAATGATCCACCAGGTCAAGACTAATATATCTATAATTTGATCCAGGGTCAATCACAATATAAAAAACATGATCACAAATCTTACCTTCCATCTCGATAATGGATGCTTAATGGTTTTCCTGCATGTTATCCACTACTGCATAAATCCGGGGAATGCTCTAACCTACATCCCCAACTGTTTGTGCCTCTTGAGCACTGTAGATCTGAGGATTGTCGCCCTGATGCAATGGACAATCCCTCCTGCGATGGTCTCCACCACAAGTCCAACGCCTCAAAGCTTTTCTACCATCGCCTTTATTATGTTGCTCCGTAGGCTGAGATCCATGTCCTCTCTCAATTACATTGAACTTCTTATGAGGTGCCACATTTACCTTGTCACCTGCATCCTGAGATATTCCTCGCTTATTGAGCCATTTCCCTTTATTCATCTCATTACCTTTCTAGTCACGCTTGAACTAAGGCTTGCACTTTGACTACTCATAAAAATGCTTCAACTTTCTAATGGCTTCCTCCAATAATCGAGGCTTGTCAAACTTAATTTGGCCTTATGCTAATGGCAATTCATGATGAACCTTTGGATCTTTGGTTTCTCATCCTTGAGATAGGGAACATATCTCAATAGCTCTAGAAATTTGGTTGTGTACTTTTCATCTGTCATGGAACCCATCTTGAGCTCATAGAATTCCTTGGCCTTTCTGTCGTAATAACTCTTAGACATGTACTTATTCCTTAAGAGTCTTTGAAACTCATCCCAAATCAGTTCCTCTTCTTTGAAGCCTCTGACATGCTTAACATCTTCCCACCAGATATTTTATTTTCCCTTGAGACTAAAGGTAGCTATCTTGGCTTTCATGTTCTCTAAGTAATCACGTAACCTGAATAATTTCTTTATCCCAAGTAGCCATGCTTTTGCATCTTCTAATTTCTTCATTTCTCCATCACAAGTAAGAGGCTTGGCTTTCTTGAACTCCTTTGGAAATTACCCCTTCTCACTCCTCCTATAAGGATGTTGGCGGTGATGACGATGATGTCTCTCAGAACCAAAGCTAAAATAAAATCCATGAGTGCTAAAATCCTTTCAGGGACCTACTTCCATCTACACTGTTATTCTTTTCTTCTTGTCTATCCCCATGATTGATCCTTAATTGTCCCTGCCTCTACAAATATGAAAGGATCTGGAGGATGACCACATTAACCTCAACTTTCTTTTCTTGAGCTTTGAAAAGCCTTTCCCATGCCTCAATAAATTTCTCATTGTCTACCTTGCAATTCACAATTTATGCCTTTAAACTTCTCAATATATCTATCAAACCAGGATAATATCCCTCTCCTTCTTGCTCAATTGATCTCTCCCATCCTACCAATGTCTCTTCCGCCATGTACGGAGACTCATATGAACTGTACTCAATTATTATGCTCTTCATCTCTTGGCATTCTATTTCCTACAATATGCCATTGTTAGCTAAGTAAAAACATAATCAAAATCACACCTCAGTGTATCTCAGGGGAGGCTATGGAATATGCATAGGCCAATTCTAATTAGCATGATACAACATCACAAGCATACCAGTTCATACATGAATATCATAACCATATCAATAAATAGATAACAACATGCATGATAAACATATAGACAAGTGACATGCATGCATAACAATCTGCATTCACCCCTATGTCCAATGTTGCAACCTTGCTTTGATACCATTATGTAACATCTCATCCCACATTCACTTGCTTTTACAACCTCTCTAAGGTAAACATGAGCTGAGAGTTACTATGCATGACCCAACAACCAAGTTCCAGTTATGGGAGTGGTGTATACCATACAAAACTCACTGCAACTTCCTAGGGACACCAAAGCACCCAAATGTCTGACAACATCCACTGATGAGCTCACCCTAAGATGGAACTAGCTTTTCACTTGACCTCATAGCCCAGTCGCACACATGCCAAGTTGTGCATGCAGCCAGAAGGCTCTAGTCGCACGCACAGGCCTTCCTCCATGCAATTACAACTGAGATTTCCCAGTTAAGGTAATGCGGCTACAGAATCAGTGCCACATTTTCAGGGATAGCCTACAAGGCACTGCCCATAACTCTCCAGAATCAAGTCTAGGATAACCAAAAATATGCATAACCTATACTTAAGCTCAAATATTTTCCGACCATTCCAGTCACATGATAAAAAATTAGACAAACACATGGTAAACACAATAGCTACAATTTTTCCTTAGTTTCATCAGAGAGTCATCAAGAAGGCTCACTTCCCTCTCAACCTAGCTACAACAACACTTGTTAGCCCATGCATTCATTTAATCATTCAATAATTTATCAAATCATGAACAAGATCCATAACAAAAGCACATCATTTAACCATGCCTATAACCAACATTCAACCATAATTAAACCATGCCAAACCAGTCATAAAATCAACACAATAACCAATACATGTGCTCATTGATCTCAATAAGAAATAACACATAATAAAATATGCATAAAGCCAACCAAGTCAGGGAATTCCATGTACAATCCGACTATAGATTGGGTTGAACCAAGTATCTCTTTCAGTCAATAACCCTTGTGCCATATTCCAAGCATGAATGCGAGGTCACATGGGATAAACCAAAACATAGCCAACTAGGGCTTCTAGAGGATAAACCACCTCAACCCTCAACCATGGTGATTTCACCTAAATCTGTCTATAAATCACCAAAACCAACAAGCTTGCATGCCTCCGAATTTATTCACCATAAATAGAGGAATTTTCCTATCTCCACACATCCATCAATAGTTCCAGAAGAATGCCCATCTCCACCCTCGAACCTCAGGAATTTTCTTGAGACCACTAGTGAGCCCTCGTATTGCACCAAGAGTGTTGCAACTCCAAGGGGTCGCCCTACTTTACTTTATCAACCCAGGGTTCATAAAAACTTTGAGGTGACAGTGCTATATACATAGCAGATGCATTATGTTCATGTCATCCTCTTCCGCTTTACGAAAGGGTGCTATTTCTAAGGGTTCTCAGTGAAGTCTATCAAACTTCAATGAAGCTAAAATAAATTGCAGAAAGGAAATGACAGAAGGAAAATAAATTACATTGCAGAAAAGAAATGATGGGAATGAAACTAATTTAAGTTGTAGAAAAGGAAATGACTGAAAAGAAACTAAGCTATATTGCTGAAAAGGAATGACAGGAATGAAACTAGTTCTAAACCACACTTAACTTATCCTATGATCTATCTACCATTCTACCATGCTTCTATCCATGCAACTATTCATGATCTAACTAAACTTTAAAATGTGTTGCTTGCAGTTTGGGGAAAAAAGGGCTAAAAGAGGCTAATGGAGGGCTTAACACATGAAACGAGGCTTAGAAGTGGAAAGAGGGGGTGTAAACCTTATAAAACTTGATTATAGCGCAGAAAAGGCTTTTGGAGCGGAATGTTTTGAAAAGTGCAATGGTCGAGAAGCAGGAGTATAGTTCGGGAGTGGGAGCAAAGTGCAAATTGTGAAAAGGTAAAATCTGCGAAGTGCGAAGTGCGATGGAGTAAACATTGCGATGTGTGAAATGCAATATCTCAATCGGTGAAAAGAGCGGTACGTATTAACGAAAACCACTAAACGATGCAAAGTGTGAAATGCGACTGAGATAAAGCAGTGAAATGCGATGAGGTAAATGTTGCGAACTGTGAATTGCGATGTGGTAAATGTTGCGGAGCGCGATATGCGATATCGCAATATCACAATATCGCAATCGGAAAAATGAGTGGTAAGTGTTAATGGAACCAAATAAAAAGTGCAGGATGTGATAAGGTAAAAACTGCAGGATTTGATTGCGATAGGGATGACGTAGCAGTGGGACTGGAAGCAGAGTGTGATCGTAATGTTGCAATCAGCATTCAGAGGCAGTAAGTCTTAAGGAAAAAGGGAAAAGTCGCTATTTATAATCTGCGAGTACGGTAGCAGGGATTTCAATGAGGAAAGGCGAAAGACGAGTTTTAATGGTTTTTCAGGCGTTTAACGTTAAAGTAGCTGGGACAAATAAAAAGAAAGGAATAAGGCAGGTTGAATGGTTTTAAGTGTTTTTATGAATCAAAAGGTAGGCGCAGTAGCTGCGATGAGAGAAAAAAGGGAGGAATGGAGGCATAAAGGCAAGGTTCAGTAGCGTAACACAAAGATGGAAGGAATATAGAAGATGAAGTGGGAAGTGCTAGAAAACTTCTCCTAGGCTATGTTGCCCGTACCTGCAATAAACCTGCCTATTTATGCCTGAAAGGAAGACAATATGTTCATGAAAATAAAGGCACTGATCTAATCTATTTCCAAAAAATCATAAGCAAGAAATCATTTTTGGTCTGTGGGGAAAGTTCAACCCTCCTCGAGCTCTATTGACAGAGTTGAGAGGGGAAGGTTGGCCTCACAGCTTTATGGAGTTTATCAACTATTCTACCACTCGGTAAGCAGATTAAATCTACAACAAAATACAACGGGAAGCAAACTAAAACACAATAAAAATACCAGCAAACTAGCTAAATACTCAGAAGAAAAACTATCTAAATGACATGAAAGAAAAGCATGAAAAAGCAGAGGAGTTGAGGCACATGGATTCGGCCCTAACCCATGAGCCCAGCTCTCTAGAACTAGATCAATAAAATAACATCTGACTACTCATTGCATTACAAAAAATACAGTCTTATTACATCCTAAAGGTCTTAAAAAACAAAAGCCTAAGAGAATGGAAAATGAATGGCATGGGATGGAATGGAATCGAAGAATGGAATGGAATGGAAGTCGACCCACTGGCTAACTAACTAACTCCTTCCTAGCTCTAGCTCTGCTCTATTTATTCTATAGGGAAACTACCAACATCTCCCTTGAAAATGGTGATTGAGTCCACTTTGACTCCATGTAAACATAGAATGAGTGCCCTTCGTCTTGAGTTGCTTGCCTGCCTCTTGGAATTCGATTTTCTGGAGACTCGAAGTGAAATATGGCTTGAGTGCACTTGGTCTTGAGTTGCTTTGCTACCTCTGGAATTTGAATTGCTGGAGGGGGATATCATGAGGATCCTTTGGCTGCCTTTGATAGTTAAGGAGGGTGGACAATCCCCTTGAATCTCTCCAAGATTTCTCCCTAATTTCCTGATGTTGTGCTCATTTATTCTCCAATCCTGATCTTCTAGTGGCAAGGAGCAAGTCCCTAAATCATCTCCTTCTCCAAATCTGTCTAATCTGCCAATATTCTCACAATATTCTACAAAAATAACCAATATTAGGCAAAAATATGCAACTACCTTAATCCTTCCGAAGAACATATTAAAGCATAAGAAAACATTATTAAGTGTAGAATGAGAGATTTAATATATATTTTTATGTGCATAAGGAAGGTAGATGGGCCTTATTTTATATCTAATTTAAAGGCCCATCATCACCCCCCTGCTGACACTTTTGCTCATCCTCTAAGCAACCTATTCATCCTCCCTGCCTTATGGTTCTTCCTGCATGTTGGCTTATTTCATTTTCTATTTCTTGGGCCATGCATTGCTCTTCTGCTAATATTCTTGCTATTCTTATTGCTGTAATTATTCTTGTAGGTGCTTCACGGAGGTCCTCAGATACCTTAAGTAAATCTGTTTTTCATGCAAAGTGGTGGTGGATCCACCTTTTATTTTTTTATTTTATTGCATGCAGAATAAACTCATAGTTTGTTTTTTGTGAATTGAGTTCACCCTTGGTTATCCCTTGGCACTCCTTGTCTTCTATTACAATGAACTGCTTACTTCCCACTTTCTCAAGTCCTTTTTACTTTTGTCTTGTTCCTTTTCTTGGTGGAAAAAGTGAGGCTAGTTGCTAGATAAGGCTAAGGTTGCTCTGCTACTCACTTTGGCTATATAAAAAACTTTTCTTCTCACACTTTTTAATGTTTTATTAAGCTAAAATAGATTTGAAGAAAGGGTTAGATGATTGCATACCTGAGCCTTACCATTGATTTGTTTTTGCAGGTGATATTGAAGTTGATGATATGGTTGTTGAAGTTGTTATGAGGCTGCATATGATAATCTGCTTGAGGTCCTTTGGAGCTTCTGAGCACATGAAGAGGAAGTCCAAGTTTGACTATCTTTGACTAAAGTGTTGACCAAATTTTCTTTTTGTGCCAATTTGCTGCTTTTTCTACTTGTAAAGGTTGGAGAGCACTTGCATTCATTAGAGAGATATAGATGGAGAAATGCAATTTTTTTTAAGGTCTACTAGCTGCCCTAATGAGGTTTTCAACTATTAGGTCTGCCTAGGCGCCTCAAAGGATGTTTTCACCTAGGATCTTTTATTTTTTCTCTTTTTTCTTTAACCCAATGACTGCCTCATGGAGGTTTTCAATCAATGAGCCAATCTTAGAAGCCTCAAAAGAGGCTTTCACCTAAGATTTTATTCTTTTTTCCTTTTTTCTCATTTTTTTCCTACTCTACTTGAAAAAAAAAAAAACATTTTTCAAGTATAGGAATACTTCCAATGGAGCCATGTGCACATCAAGATGACAGATAAAATCAGGTGCACACTTGGAATACATGTTCTAACATGTACTTGAATATAACAGATGAATTTCTTTCACTGGGATTGTATCAAGTACTGTTTGAGAAGAGTATGTTGCTGCAACTTAATGACTGTTTGGAACCATATGTTAATATAGTTGTGATTCCCCTGGTTCACTTGTTGAGTTGGATCACCTTGGATGTCCTCTTCTATTATGGCAGTCAAATCTTCCTCTTTTTGCTAATTGTTCTCTTGAAAACATGGAGGAAATGCTGATAAACATTAGGGAACTCTCTCAACATATGATTCTGATATCTTCTCTTTATCAAGTGCAGCACTTGATTCTTTGATCTCCTCATTTGAATCTCTTTCTTCTTGAGGTTGTCCTGTAATGACATTAATAAGGTCTATTCTTGGAAATTCCTTTCGTGAACTATCTAGATCAAGAAAGGCATTGCAAAGAAGATATTTTCTTAATGTTTGGAAGTATTGTACCTAATCATTGTAAGTGAGCTGAGATACTTCATTGTATGGGTTTGGAAATGGTGGTACAGGCAGTTGAGTGGGGGCGGATATATAATATGGATGTGGTTTAGGTTGTGGTTGTGGTGGACGTGAATGGTAGGGATAGCATGGAGTTGGGTATGGAGGATATTGAGGGGAATGTTGAGGATGTTGAGGATTTTCCCAAAAAGGATCTTGCCAACCATGCTGCCAAGATTGGTTTTGGGATTGAGATGGCCAAGGTTTCCAAGGAGGGAGTGTGTCCCAATTAGTTTGAGATGGATGTGAATAAGCTTGACATTGTGAAGTAGGTCCTTGCATCATATCAAGTTGACTAGGATGCCAGGGTATCCTTGGAGCTACATAACATAACTTCTTTGGTGATTGCCTTGCTCCATTATCTTCTTAGTAAACTTCTTTAAACCTGGGGAATGATGAACAACATTTAGTAGCATATGATTATGCCTGGATAATAAAAATATCAACATATTCTTTTTGCTCATTTTGCATTCTTAACATTTCTACTTGTTCACTTAGATTGCTAAGAATTTATGTTTTAAATTTATCAAGCAAATTTCCAAGTTCATCTTGCCTTACCAATGTTGATGTTGATTTACTTACTCTTTCCCTTCCTCTTAATATGCGCTTGCATGTTTCATAAATTTCTTCAAATGAAAATTTTTCTACATCTCCTCTACTCATGAGATTAAGGAGATCAATCCACTCATCCCTAATTGTTCTGAGTAAGAGGGTTTTTAGTGTGTCAAATCCTAGATGATGCAATTTTTCCCTCTTAACATTATACATGAACCTCTCTATTAGATCCTCAAGGCTCCCATCTTCTTCTTGGCTCATTCTAAAAATTTCTTCTCTAAGATCACGATCTTTATATTTTTCTAGGAATATATTTTGCATATCATTCCATGATCTTATTGAATTAGTACCTAGACTCATGAACCATTTAAGAGCTCTATCCTTCAATGTTGCAGGAAACAATCTCAGTTTTTGAGTGTGCAATAAGTAGCCATAAGACCTACAAAGTATCTCAAATTCAATTGGAAATGTTTATGGATCCTCTGTCCTCATACCATGGAAGTTGGGAAGGAAAGATGGAGGGATGTTCTTCATAGGTACACTGATGTCCATATATTGAATGGGAAACCCAATAAGATCTTCTTCATTGTCATCATATCCATCCATCTCTTCTTCCTTCAAAAGTGTATGGTGATGTGGTTCTTACTGCACCACATGGTCAAGTCGGGGGGGTGGTATTGGAGAAGTATTAAAAAAAAAGAGGATTATGAGTATCCCTACTCCTATGAGGCATGAAAATTAGATTTTTTTGTATTTTTCAATATTTCAGAAACCACATGAAAAGGAAAGCAGAAAAGAATGCTAAAAACAAAATTAAAACATCTACTAGATTCCTCCCTGGCAACGGCGCCAAAAAGTGGTGAGCCCTGGTATTGCACCAAGAGTGTTGCAACTCCAAGGGGCTGCCCTACTTTACTTTATCAACCCGGGGTTTGTGAAAACTTTGAGGTGATAGTGCTATATACACAACAGATGCATTCTGTTCATGTCATCCTCTTCCGCTTTACGAAAGGGTGCTATTTCTAAGGGTTCTCAGTGAAGTCTGTCACACTTCAATGAAACTAAAATAAATTTCAGAAAGGAAATGACAGAAGGAAACTAAATCACATTGCAGAAAAAAAAATAAAAAAATGACAGGAATGAAACTAATTTAAGTTGTAGAAATAGCTGAAAAGGAATGGCAGGAATGAAACTAGTTCTAAACCACACTTAACTTATCCTATGATCTATCTACCATGCTACCATGCTTCTAACCATGCAACTATTCATGATATAACTAAACTTTAAAAGGTGTTGCTTGCAATTTGGGGAAAAAAGGGCTAAAAGAGGCTAATGGAGGGCTTAACACATGAAACAAGGCTTAAAAGTGGAAAGAGGGGGTGTAAACCTTATAAAACCTTATTAAAGCACAGAAAAAGGCTTTTGGAGCGGAATGTTTTGAAAAGTGAAATGGCAGAGAAGCGGGAGTACAGTTCGGGAGCAGGAGCGAAGTGTGAATTGTGAAAAGGTAAAATCTTCGAAGTGTGATAGAGTAAACATTGTGATGTGCGAAATGCGATATCGCAATCGGCGGAAAGAGCAGCATGTATTAATGAAAACCAGTAAATGATGTGAAGTGCGAAATGTGACGGAGATAAAGTGGAAAAATACGATGAGGTAAATGTTGTGAACTGCGAATTGCGATGTGGTAAATGTTGCGGAGTGCGATATGCGATATCGCAATATCGCAATCAGCAAAAAGAGAGGTAAGTGTTAACAGAACCAAATAAAAAGTGCGGGATGCGATTTGCGATAAGGTAAAAATTGCGGGATGCGATTGCGATAGGGATGACATGGTGGTGGGACCAGAGGTAGAGCGCGATCACAATATTGCAATCAACATTCAAAGGAGGTAAGTCTTAAGGAAAAAGGGAAAAGTTGCGATTTGCAATCTGCGAAGTATGGTAGCAGGGATTTCAATGAGAAAAGGCGGAAGACGAGTTTCAATGGTTTTTCAGGCGTTTAGCATTAAATTAGCCAGGACAAATAAAAATAAAGGAATAAGGTGGGTTGAATGGTTTTAAGTATTTTTATGAATCAAAAGGTGTGTGCGGTAGCTACGATCAGAGAAAAAAAGGAGGAATGGAGGCGTAAAGGCAAGGTTTGGGAGCGTAACACAGAGATGGAAGAAAGATAGAAGATGAAGTGGGAAGTGCTGGAAAACTTCTCCTGGGCTATGTTGCCTGTTCCTGTAATCAACCTGCCTATTTATGCAAGAAAGGCAAACAATATGTTCATGAAAATACAGGCACTGATCTAATCTATTTCCAAGAAATCATAAGCGAGAAAGAAATCTTGGTCTGTGGGGGAAGTTCTACCCTCATCGAGCTCCATTGACAGAGTTGAGAGGGGAAGGTTGGCCTCACAGCTTTATGGAGTTTATCAACTATTCTACCACTCGGTAAGTAGATTAAATCTACAGCAAAAGACAACGGGAAGAAAACTAAAACATCAATAAAAATACCAACAAACTAGCTCAATACTCATAAGAAAAACTAGCTAAATGACATGAAAGAAAAGCATGAAACATCAGAGGAGCTGAGGCACATGGGTTGGGCCCTAACCCACGAGCCCAACTCTCTGGAACTAGATCAATAAAATAACATTTGACTACTCATTGCATTACAAAAAATATAGTCTTATTACATCCCGGAGGTCTTAAACAACAAAAGCCTAAGAGAATGGAAAATGAATGGCATGGGATGGAATGGAAGTCAAATGGAATGGAAGTCGACCCACGGGCTAACTAACTAACTCCTTCCTAGCTCTAGCTCTGCTATATTTATTCTACAGGGCAGCTACCAACGGCTCCCTTGAAAATGGAGATTGAGTCCACTTTGACTCCAAGTAAACATAGATTGAGTGCCCTTCGTCTTGAGTTAATTGGCTGCCTCTTGGAATTCGATTTGCTGGAGACTCCAAGTGAAGTATGGCTTGAGTGCACTTGGTCTTGAGTTTCTTGGCTGCCTCTGGAATTCGAATTGCTGGAGGGGGATCTCATGAGGATCCTTTGGTTGCCTTTGAGAGTTAAGGAGTGTGGACAATCCCCTTGAATCTCTCCAGGATTTCTCCCTAATTTCCTGATGTTGTGCTCATTTATTCTCCAATACTGATCTTCCAGTGGGAGGGAGAAAGTCCCTAAATCATCTCCTTCTCCAAATCTATATAATCTGCCAAATATTCTCACAATATTCTATAAAAATAACCAATATTAGGAAAAAATATGCAACTACCTTTAATCCTTCCTAAGAACATATTAAAGCATAAGAAAACATTATTAAGTGTAGAAGGACAGATTTAATATACATTTTTATGTGCATAAGGAAGGTAGATGGGCCTAAGAAAGGTTAGATGGGCCTTGTTTTATGTCTAATTTAGAGGCCCATCAACCACCTCACTAGGATCCGAAATGTACAGACCATCCAAAGATTAACAAAAAAATGGAACCCACTACATCGTGACTATCCAGGAAATGGAAAGGAAAGGCTGAAACCACTGTCAATCGAGGCAAATCCCATGACAATGACAATAAAGTGACCAAATACCCATATTCATGTAATATGCATTCAAATATCAACAAGGAATCACACATGGAACCTATTATCTGTAATGTTATCCTATTGTAGTTGCTTTACCAACCTTCTTCTTTTTTGCCTCGATTTCCTTTGCTTGCTTGCTTCTGTCCAAGTGCTCTCTCTCTCCAAGTCCAAGTGAGAATGCCTCAATTTCCAAGTGAACACTAGAATGCTCCAAGAGTAACCGAGAATTGATCAAGAGTAACTAAGAGTGACTAAGAGAGGCATAGAATGTTCTCCCTCTCCTTTTGTTTCCTTTTCCTTCAATTTCCTTCAATTTCCCTTGCATGCATATTCTTGTCTCTTCATCTTCCTTTTCTCCTATTTTCCTTTATTTCCTTAATTTATTTCCATTTATTGTCTTTTTCCTTTACAAGTGCTAATGCCAATTTCCATAGCCAATAATAAACGACAAGTGAGTCCCACTATAATGTTTGCCCCCTCCACTCAACTTGTAATATGTGTCCCATGACAGTGGTTTAATTTATTTACATGGAAAATCAACCTTGGGTTGTTACAAAGTCATAGATGCCTATCTAGAGTGGGTCATTTAGTTTTGGTAAAACTAGTACCGAAATCCATCCTTGCATATTGGATGTCCTTGGCATGGATACCCAAAAGCATTTTGGAGAAAGCCCAAAGAATATGTTTCAATTTTTTATGGTCAGGAACAAAGCACTAGTTTGTGCTCTCGTAGGTCAAATGGAAAAAAAAAAATTTGCACTCCAAAACTACCTGGTGGATGGGGTGTAAAAGCATATTTCTCTTCTCAAAATATTTGGCAACCAAGTGCGAATGGAGGCTTTCTACTACCAATCTATAGATTATGGGGAATACATAGCTCCAAGCTTGATAAAGGAGTGGATCAAAAGATAGAAAAAATGTAGATCAAATATGTTCATCATATGGACAGAAATTTTAAATTCTTTTGATCTCATTGAAGTAGGGCTTGCTTGGTGGGTAGGAAATGAATTTAAGGTAAGAATCAATGTGGATCATTGACCCATAAATGGTATTATACATATCCTCCCTCAACCTCTAATATATTTTCTAGGGGATAGAGGAGTGTCCTCACTCATTCATATAGACAATCCTGCTCAAACTAATATTTAGAGACAAGGTTGGAAATCACTTGAAGACCTAGGTTTGGAGGTGGAATTTCATGAAGTTTGGAACAACTACTTGAAAGAATTGAAGGAGGGACATATTAGGTTGACATACAAGGAATATGAAATCATTTGGTCTTTTCCCCCTTTTGGCTCATACCCTCCAAGGTTAGGCTACATACACCTGCACATGCTCAGAATGAATGAAGAGGCAGAGTGGTGGTGGAGGGTGCTTTGGCAGTCCAAGTGTCCTACACATGTGAAAATCTCATGTTGTGTTTAATAGAAAATAAATCCACCACGTGGGATATCATGAAAAGGATATATAAAATTGGGCTAGGGTGGTGCTCACTCTGTAAACAATATGGGGCAACGATCACTCATTTCATAAATTTCCCTTTTACACTACAAGTATGGAATGTGCATCATTTTATTATGAGGCAGTCTTGTACCTAGGATGGGTTTGACGTGGAGGTTTCGTGGAGGGGTTGGTATTCATATCCTACTACTAGCGCATTCAAGGCTCTCCCTTTCATTATATGTTAAGGAGTATGGATTGCTAGGAACAAGGTTATCTTTTAGGACAAATCAACCTTCCTAGACTGGATGCCTCTAAAGGGCTTATCCATACTATCTCAATTCCCACAGATAAAAGATTAAACCACCTCACGGTGTGTGATAGCATAAGATCCTGATGTTAATAAACCGTGGAATTTTTTTAACGGGGCTTCTTAAGGGGAAGACTAGATATGCAGAGGAGGGGTAGTCCTATATATGATAAAAACATAAATTTTCAAGATCAAAATGGGTTTGGGCAAGGGCACTAACAACCAAGTTAAAATCTTAACCTACAAAAACATTTTAGCCATTGCAAAGGAAAAAGGATGTAACTTAGATTTAAGTTTTTTGGGACTCCTTGCTTGTTGTTAATTGGGTGAATGAAGTTCAACAATGTAGAAATCTTCTTTTTTTGTTTGTTTTGGAGGAGATTATTCACCTAAAGTTTTCATTTGACAAGTTATCTTATTCACACATCTACAGGGAGTAGAACAACTTAACCGAATAGCTTTGTAAAGAAGGCGTGCTCTTGGATTCAGGTGCTGAAAAATCTCTGAGCATAGGGATCATGAGTGTTTTTAGTACTAACATAGTGCCTTTATAAACATATAAGGGCCTTCAACAACTCAATGATGATGTACCTCTTTATTCTTTGTTTTTTCTTATATTTGCACTCATATATACTAGATATAATCTACATGCTATTATGGTATAGATGTTTAGTCTTTGTTGTATAATGATGACACTTGAGTATTCTCCAATTTTGCAGGGCATGCATATCAGCCCTTATCTATAGGACAAATTTGGACTTTTCTTTTTTGACCACAAATGGGTATGAGCAGATCCACCAGAATACACACATTGACGTGTATATGAAGAGTGAAATAAAATTATGAATTTTTTATTGTTAATTTTTTTATTTATTTTATTTTATTTTTTATTTTTTAAATTTTTGTTAAAAAAAATAAAATAATAAAATAATAAAATAAAATAAAAAATAATAATAATAATACGTGAAACATATAAAAAATGTAAAATTAATTATAAATTAAAAACTTATTTTAACATATAAATTAAAATAATAATGATTTCTATTTGTAATTGTGATATTTTAAAATTTCATATTTATATTTAGTTTATAGACCTATAAACTCTTTTTTAATTTATAATTAATTTTACATTTTTTATATGTTTCACATATCTTTTTATATATCATATTGAAAAATTAAATAAAAAACATTATAAAACATGTCCAAAAAAATCCCATGCACATATTTTTTAGCTATACGTATTATAAGGGTTCCAATAGAATTAAATAAGAATATTTATATATCTATTTAACGAACATGAATCCATCTTGACTCTAAATCTATCAAGTGTTGAGAAGGATAAAAAAAAATCAAGTGCAAATCTTTCCTCAAGTTTTGAACTAATTGCATCTCGAGATATTTGATCCCTCTAAGTGCTTTGTAGATCTAAAGTTAAGATGGATCTATGTTGATTAAATGAAAATTGTTTATCATATCCATTCTAAATTTGTCAACTCACCCAATGAATTTAATTTAGTCCCCTTTTAGATATAATGAAAATACAAATATAGTTATGCAAAATGATTATTATCTTAAATAAAGTTGTCTGGAAACTTTGTCTCCCCTTTAATAAAATAAATCAATTGAAATGGAAATAAATAAACTCTACAAATGATTTGAAAAACAATGTCCCTCCTATAGTAGTAACAAAAATATGTTGAAGTTTGCAACAAGAAACAGTGAAATTGGAATCCGAAAACAACAAGCAGCACCTACACTAAGTGTGGGACCAGGAGGTCCAAGCAGCACCTACACTAGTGTGGGACCAGTAGGTCCAAGTAGCACCTATATTGGTGTGGGATAAATTTGGTGCATGCATATTTTAGTTATCCCTTAATTAAGATGGAAAATAAAATTTAATCTAATCTAAAAATAACTTGTAATAGTTAACTGAGTGTGATAAACTCAGTTATCTCATGAATTTTGAGTTAGAGGTAGTTGGTGAGGCATGCAGAGTAATTCTAGTTGTAACAGAGTTTGACGTGCAGTGGTGCATTAGTTTAATGCACGTTGTAATCATTTAACTCAATTAAGCGAGTTACGTTAGTTGTGCTAGTTGTAACTGTTTGTTGCACTAATGAGAGATCAAGTGAGTTAAATATTATTTAATTCACAATCGGTGATCTAACATGCAACTGATGATTTACTATTATTAGCTGCATGCATGTCAGTTCCAGTGGAGACCCAGTTCATATGTAGGTGAAAGGGAAGTGTAATTATCAGTTGTGATATTAGCAGGATACCTAGGTGTTGTTAAAACACCACGAGATGCCCATGATACTCAGCGAAGTGTAAGAAGGCTGGAATTCCTTGTGAATAGGTATTTCATTCCTCATGAACTGCGTGAGAAAGGCAGGCTGAAGACAGGCTGAGAATTAGCTGAGTATTGGCCCGATTTTGTCTGGATCAGTGTGAGACAATTAGCTGAATACAGGAGGACTCTTGTGATAAGAGTTATATGTAATTATTTCATGAGTCCTTATGGAATATACAATAGAATAAACTGGGGTTTTGAGAAAAAAGCTTTCCCCGGGAAATTATCTGTATTGTGGCTTGATTGATTCTTCTTTGCTTCATGTGATTGGCGATTGTGTTTTTAATTCCGCAATTGATTTGTAGAAGCGATTCAGTATTTAACTTTAGTACTTTGTTAGATCATATCGAATCCATTATATACATGCATGTTGTATAATTTCTACATGGTATCAGAGCATAGGAAATCACAATAGTGAAGGAGGAGCTGAGTTTGTGACTGGATAGAATTCAAATTTGCACAAAGACTTTCTTTGTGCTACAACTGATTCAGGATCAAAATGGCTTTCAATGGCTTGAGGTTGGAGTATGCACTTGAGGGAAGCTCAAACTATATTGCTTGGAAGGATAGGATGGAGGTAGTACTCGAAGACAATGGCTTGAATGAATTCATTGACAATGATGTTCCTAAACCTGTTGTGACGGATGTTGCAAATCTTGATGCATGGCAAAATAAAGTGGCAAAGGCGAGGAGGATCCTATTGGAGGGAGTACGAGACATTATCTCAAGCCTCCATGGGAAAGCCACACCATATGCAATGTGGAAGGCTTTGATGGTTCTATTTCAGAGTAGCATCGACCATAGGAAATTGACGCTCAAAGATAAACTCAGGAAGATCAAGATGGAAAAGAACGACACTGTTTTGGTATTCTTAACAAAGTTTGTCCAATGTCGGGATGAGCTTGGGAGTGTAGGAATAATTGTCACTGATGATGATTTGGTGAGCCTAACTCTCCTAGGACTTCCCAAGAGTTGGCATAGTTATCAAGACTCTGTAAATGGAAGGGAAAATCTGCCAGATTGGGAACGACTGTGGTCGGATTTGGTGCAGGAGGAGTTTAGATGGAATACCAGAGATGGATCTTCATCTAAGAATGAAGATGAAGATTGTGCTTTGGCTGCCAAGGTGAATAAGGGGAAAGGAAAGAAATCCCATTCCAAATCTGAGGGCGGTGAAGAAAACAAGGAGTGCGACATGTCCAAAGTGAAGTGTTTTCATTGTCACAAGCATGGACATTATGCCACAAATTGTCCATAAAAGAAGAAGAATAACAAGGCTGGAGGATCTGCAGCTGGTGAGGCTTTGGCCTCACAATTTGAGCTTGACTTCTCATTGATCACATGCATGGTGTCAAGTGTATTGGGGTCGGGGTGGTACTTGGATAGTGATGCATATTTCCACATGATGTGAAACAAATAACTTTTCAGTAGCTTGGAGGAGAAGGGCCTCCAGATGCATATCGAAATGGGTGATGACAGGAGGTACAGTGCTACCAAGATTGGTACCATTATATTCTAGAGACAGTCAGGTAAACCCTTTCAATTAAAATATGTAATGCATGTACCCGGCTTAAAGAAAAAATTAGTTTCAGTTGCAATGTTGGAAGATAGAAACTATGATGTTGTTTTCAGTGAAGGAAAAGTTTTCCTACGACACAAAGCAACAGGACAAGCCAAGAATATTGGGATTCATTTGAAGAATATCTATAGACTTTATGTAGATGTGATTTCTACAGAGCTTCCAACCATTGGGAAGTGTGAGAAAGCCATGCAATTTTCCCTTGAGAGAGAGATGGATTTGCATGCAGGTGAGGAACTCTTGGTTCCAAAGAATGAACCTCAAGATGTGGAGCAACCACATGCAGAGGATCATGGAGTGGCAAAAACCACTCAAGCAAAGAAATTTCAAGCCAGATGGGTAGAGGGAGTGCATGCAACTATACCTCTAGGTGTGAGGTGGGGCAACATGCAAGATTAATCCCAAGAAGAAATTTGGGCAGGGTCCTAGAGATGGCGCATCCCATGGATCGAACCTGGCTACGAAAAGCCCACAGTACAATAGTAGCAGGATCAGTTAGATTGATGCAGTCATATGTCAGGAGGACATAAATCAGAATGACAAGTGTCGAATACTGGAGCGCAGATCAGAGTTGGCAGCAGTGTAGAGTGCATGGATGTAGATGTCAATAGCGCAGAGAATCCAATAGACATGTGTAGTAGCTAGCAAGAGTCAGAAGACTCTAATGACAGATGCATTATATTAATTCAGTTGTTTGGATGCTATTTAGTTTCGGAAGTGTTGCATGAAAAGGTTGGATGTGCGAGAAACACTAGCGAAGTGTTGCATGCAAGGGTTGCATGTCGCATGCATGAGGTTTCATGTCACATGCATGAGTTTTCATGTTGCATGCATGAGGTGCATGTCGCATGCTAGGTCATTCCTTTCTTATTGAGAGGGAGTGCTGAAGTTTGTAACAAGAAACAATGAAATTGGCATCCAGAAACAACAAGCAACACCTACACCAAGTGTGGGACTAGGAGGTCCAAGCAACACTTACACTAGTGTGGGACTAGGAGGTCCAAGTAGCACCTACGCTGAGTGTAATCTAATCTCAAAATAAATTGTAATAGTTAACTGAGTGTGATAAACTCAGTTATCTCATGAATTTCGAGTTAGAGGTAGTTGGTGAGGCATGCAGAGTAATTCTAGTTGTAACAAAGTTCGAAGTGCAGTGGTGCATTAGTTTAATGCATGTTGTAATCAGTTAACTCAGTTAAGTGAGTTAAAGCCACTTGTGCTAGTTGTAACTGTTTGTTGCACTAGTGAGAGATCAACTGAATTAAATATTATTTAATTCATGATTAGTGATCTAACATGCAACTGATGATTTCCTATTATTAGCTGCATGCATGTCAGTTCCAGTGGAGACCCAGTTGAGATGTAGGTGAAAGGGAAGTGTAACTATCAGTTGTGATATTAGCAGGCTACCCAGGTGTAGTTAAAACACCACTGGATTCCCATGATACTCAACACAGTGTAAGAAGGCTGGAATTCCTTGTGAATAGGGATTGTATTCCTCATGAACTGCGTGAGCAAGGCATGCTGAAGACAAATTGAGAATTCGCTGATTATTGGCCCGATTTTGTCTCGATTAATGTGAGACAATTAGCTGAATACAAGAGGACTCTTGCGAGAAGAGTTTTATGTAATTGTTTCATGATTCCTTGTGGAATATACAATAAAAGATAGTGGGGTTTTGAGCAGTAAGCTTTCCTTGGGAAATTATCTGTGTCATGGCTTGCTTGATTCTTCTTTGCTTCATGTGATTGGCAATTGTGTTTTTAATTCCACAATTGATTTATAGAAGCGATCTAGTATTTAACTTTAGTACATTGTTAGATCAGATTGAATCCATGATATACATGCATGTTTTATAATTTCTACATAATATTGTCCAATATCTCGGATAATGTATTTAGAGTAATACCTTCAATTATCTATTATGGTGCTTAATGCAACATGTAGATAATATACATTGGTCAAAACAAAATAGTCGTGAATTATGCATATAATAGTATAAAATAAACAAAACATAAATTTAAGCCTTATAGTGATTTTAATTGTAATTACAATGATAATGTTAATGTTGAAATAAAATTACAAAGAATTCCCTGCAGACTAGTTGTAGACATATTGTAATTATAAGTTGTATAGTCCCAAACAGAAAGAACGAGTATAATAAAATGAAATAGAGAAAATGTTAACGACTTGGGAAGAAGACGTAAAATAAAAATAGATATTTTAGAGAAAGAAAGAGACATCAACATTATGCTAGAAAATTGTAATTTGTTTCACTTATAAGACTTTGCATATATTGTGGGAGATTGTCTATTTAATGCATTATAAGTACTACTTCGTTTTACACATCAATATAAATTAGAGAGGGCACAATAGAATACTTCACGACATGTTTGCAAAAACAAGATAAAGAGGCAATTACATCTTATCAACTTGAGTTAAATAGATCTGTGTTGATGGAAATGCATAAAGTCAGTGACCCATAAGAGTATTTGAACGAGATGTCTAGATCAACATGAATTGATATAACAAAAAAGGATAGAGGGCTATGGGGTGATATTTTTTGCATACATTAGGCATCAAATTGGCTAAAATTACCAGTATGAGTTTGGTAAAAAAGTCAACTAAAGAGCTACTTGCATTTTAACTCAAAATTGTGTGTATACATGTATCACATATTGTTCCATGATGGGAATCTACTCGCTAGACATTTCAAACAATTGTTGTGCAAAAGAACAATTCATAGTTCTTATATTCTCCAAAAAAATAAATCTAATGACATTTAAATGTCTAGTGTAAGTATGGTGAGAGTTGTTTTCGAACATTATGCAAATAACAAATACATTGTGTCTTCTTTGTGACATATTATATCACAAACTTTTGACAATGCATTTATGCAAAACGAATCCTCTGTTATTAAATGCATTCAACATTATCTTAATAATGATGCAATAAAGAAAGTACCAATAATAGCTAATTTGAAAGGTAACTTGATACAATTAACATTGCCATATCAAGAACATTACGTCGAGGGTAGTTATATGTCTATGAATAGATAGGTAGGATATTAAACATATATATCCACTTATGGTCTTGTGAAATAGGGAATATCATAACTTCAATAGATTCTTCAATAAGAGAAAAAGTATTTGACATAGTTGAATTTCAAAAAAATTGAGACACATACAACATGGTGTTATCTACTGAGGCCATAATTTCGCCCTGGCACAAATTTCTTGTTGGAATTTGGTGATAAATTTTTCAAAAAATATGACTATTGGAGTGTTTGAATCATTTTTTTTATGGTGGAAATGGGTTCAACACCATCAATAACCCCTGAGACACCCAAAATCATGAAGTTTGAAAATTGTAACCCAAATTTCCCAAAAAATCAACTGGATTTTGTGAAAATCTTGTTGGAATTTCCATTATTTTCCGAGAAAAATTGTGGCCTCGTTAGACTACTCTCATACAATATATGTTGCATTGAAAAAAATACAAATTCTTGGGAATATAAATTCCAAGTTATTTCTCATAACAAATAAAAGTCAAACAATTTTATCATTATGTAATTTGAAAAATGTGCTTAGGAACAAATGCTTCTATCAACAATTGCACAACACACGTAATGAAGACATAAGTAGAATTAGCAATTGTTAGCAAAAATAAAAATAAAAAATCCATTACTCCTAGACAGTAATTGAAATATGTGGAGAAGAATATGAAAAACAATACCAGAGGAAAAATAAAATTCCACCAACAATGAAGGCATAGAAAAAAGGAACCTTATGCAATTGCAAAAAAAATATTATAAACAAATCCCAAATGTGTCGGTTTTTTATTGTAAAATGTGTGAGCAAACTTCGTTTATAAAATATGTTATATTAATCAAACAAGAGTAAAAACATGGAAATCTTGATGAGAATATAATATAAAGGATAAGATACAACATATCTTACCAAATGTTGTTAATGGCAACTACATTTGTGAAGCTTGCAAAAAAGCAATAGAAAATGACATAAACCGTAAATTTGTTGTGCCAAATCAAATTAGATGAAAGATGAGCATAAAAATATAAAAGAGATTAGATGAAATAGAAGAAAGATTAATAACATTACGATTGCGCTTCTTATAAATAATAGAACTTCGACAAAGATATAGAGAACCACAATGAGGATTGATTGGTGGAGTTATCAATGTTAAAACTGACATTTTTAGATTCAACATGCATTGCCTCGTGAAATAAATGAGGTGATTATGTGAAAAGACACTTTACAAATTAGAAAAAAGTAACAATAAGTGATAAATAGAAGAAAGTATTAAAATAAATAATGACAATCCTTCATGTTGTTTACAATTGGTGGTTAAATCTCATTAGGTAGCAATTCTAGATCAAGAAGGACCATCATAACTTGAAGGATTTCTCAGAACAATGATTGTCATTTCTATAGTAGCACAGGTTGGTCATTACCACAATGGCTTCTAAAGGCTTGATAATAATAGTTGGCTAATGACATAGTGGTTGAAGTCATTCTAACACTTTATGAGGACCACAAGCACCCTATGAGCTACACTTCGCAGTATAAAAGGCATTTTTTTGGAACACAATTTTGTTTTAAAAGAAGGGACGTTATATTATTTGCATTTGTACCATACTTGGTCCATCAACGGTTGAAGGCATTTAGACTTGACCTCCAAGGTTAGATTATGGAGACAAGGTTATCAAAATTCCTCTTTCATTAACCTCCTTAAAACTTATTTCTCATATCGCTATTGTATTTCGCTTGTAGGGAGCTTTCCAACGATATAAATTTCATTTCATTTGTAACTTTAGACACAAATCTATGCTCATTATAATATTTTCCTTTCAAATCCACATCAACATCCTATGATACCATGTCGTTGATATGTGATAGACCTTGCCCATGTGTCACCATTGTATGTAAGTTTCCATGTCGAGTAGCCACACTTGTTGGTTGTCATGTTAGCTGCTTAGGCCCTTGGAAAACCCAACAATACTTAACTGCTTAGGTTCAAATGATACTCGACACCTAATACACCAATAGTCCAATACACTCCCGTCATTTTTTAATAGTCAATTTCTTGACACTGGATAGATTAACTAGGTTATGTTGCTATCGAGGATACTATTGTGGATCTCTTTCCTGATCTCCCAATAACTTGATACTTTGACATATGTTCTCGTGGACCTAAATCCCCAAATTTTAAGAGCTTCATATTACGTTGTTGAATCCTTCAACGTCATGTCATCAAGCCACGTCAACTTGCCACATTGGTTTCCATGTCGTCAAGACCCACATTGAATTCGCCTCATCAGAAGACATAACCTTGTCACGTTAGCTACCATGTGGTTAACGTCTGAAAACCCTCTTCCACATCAAGGTGCCACATCAGTACCATGTGAGCCTGCCACATCACGAATTGTACATGTTTTCGTGGTAGGTCTTGTCGATATTGAGAGGAAATCCTAATAACTAGGTCTTCTTCTCTCAAAACCCAACCTCTTAAATCCTGACACTCAATAGATGATATCCATCATTCGATGTCTCAGACCCTCAATCTCCATTAACCAACATATATGTTGGGTTCCTCAATGTCAGGGAATTGGTATCGACTGCTACATATTGAACTTTCGTTAGTCGATCACCTAATTGTTAATAGTTGATATCCCAAGGGCCAACCTTTCAATTGGCAACTATCCCTTGATAACAACTCCTTCATTAGCTAACCAAAAGTGCGAGATCCTTAAATATCATGGGTTCTCATTTATACCAAGATGAACATATTGGTGGAAATTGAAAAGGAAATCCAGGCCATGCATCAGGTTGATATGCTTGGTTCAAGCATCAAAGATTCGGCCCTTGTGGAGTCAGATGACGATTAGCCAGCCAGTTGATGATTAGCCAGACTAAGTCCTTTTAGTTTTGATAGCGGATAGCTTTTTCTTTATTATTATGTCAATGTTAGTGAGATCAAACTCTGATATCAGCTACTTAAAGGAAATTCAAAGTAGACTAAGGAAGTACATGTTTTGGATGGCGTTCAATGCACTCATATGCCCAATAGACCTGGTTTCCTACGAGTAGGATGAGGCCTAATTTTTGTATTTACCAAACCTGATTTTTCCTATAAATAGAAAATAGAGAGGACCTACTACGCTTACAAAAAAAAATGGTTCTCATTTCTAATGTTAATTTATTTCCTGATATTGATCACCCAATACCCCAAGATTAAGCCCCCACTCACTAAGCTCTTAGTATTGGCCCTTGTATCGACCATGTGACAAGGGGCTAGGGCGAAGGACCCCAAACCCAAAAATTTTGAAAGCTCCCAACCAAAGGAATTCCATCCTTAAATTTCTAAATAACTCGAAATCGAGGAAACTATGACTTACAAACATAATTTTTTAACGTTGCAATTCATTAAGATTATAAAGATACATTTTTCTTAGATATTCTTAAATATAAAAATAATAATTTGAAACAAATCAATTATTATTATTTTTTTTTTTTTTGTAAATCAGAAATTGTATTAGTTAACAAATATAGTACAAATGGTTACAAAAAGAGGCCTGCCTGTTCCGGAAGAACATGAGGAACCGCAGGCTGGCCAAATAGAGGACCATCTTGCCAAGGATTCATGCAAATAGCTATAGAGATTAATCGAGTAGTGGCTCAAAATAGACTGAGTGCCAACTACAGCTAACAAGTTCTGTCTAAAAGAGAGAGTGAAAAAGAAAACAGCCTGCCACGCAGGGCTGCCAGATAGAGCGAGATAGACAAATACATAAGTCGACCAAAAAGCCCACGTAGGCTTGCAGAGACCATGCATATAAAAGAGGCCAAACATAACAAATGATACAAAAGACCAGCAATAACCTACCAAAGACCAAGAGAAAGCCCACCTGGAAACATCACTGGTTAGTTTTAGTTGCACCAGATGTGCCAGCAGTACTGGGACCAGTGCCATTATCGCTCTTGGGGATGTTGCGGGGCTTGAAGCGCCTGATGACTGTTGATTTGTTGTCATCATCAGGGATCTCGATCGAGACGTTCAGGACATGCTATAGGTAGAGCTCAAAGAGCCTTATGAAGCCCTCCAACCGCTTGGCCTGCATTCTGAGTTCTTCAGTGAGGGACTTGAGAGAGATCTCTAGGTTGTCAACGCGTGCAAAATTTTTGGCGGAGGCAAGGGAGGTCGTCTGGTAGGCATCCTTGAGGGTCGCGCCTTGCATGCTCATAGCTTTGGCAAGCATAGTTTTCATTTGCCATGCCATACTTTGTTTCTTAAGGAATTGGGTAGCTCTGGTCATAGGTGAGCCCGGGTCAGAGATCCAGTGAACCTTCTCACTAATGGCTTTAATGTCCATATTTTCAGATGCCTTTTCCACTTCGATTTGAAGAGCCTCAATACTCTACTTCCCTTTCTTGGAGACTGAGGCATCATAACCCTTCCTGACTTTCTGCAGCTCGCGAGCTGCTTTGGAGCTGCGAAGGTTGTGCTCGGCCATGGTTCGATCCCGGTCGCGAATGCTCTGCTTACAAGCAATGAAACACGAAGCACACACAATGGGTCTAAGCGTTGGGAGATCAAGCAAATCGGCAGGGGTGAAATTATCCCCGATTGGCCGTGTATTAATATAGAGATGCTCGGTGTAGGGGGCCTTGATCTGAAATAAAACTACTGTCTTTTCCAAATGCCTGACAGCCTGGATCGCTAGCCAGTGATGGGTAGCAATCCGATTATTGTGGATGTTGGCAGTCTATTTGCCAAGCTTTTTCATAATTAGGAGAGGCCACTTGTACCACATATTAACTTCAAAGTACTGGCCTCTATTAATAGGATTGATTAACCACTTTCTCCAGCACAAGCCATAGGACAGACGCCAAAGGTGCCACCGTCCAGCATTTAGGATGAGTGAATAAGCCTTGTCAACAAACCGCATTATTCATTGATGATCAGTATCTTGGGAACCGTCTTCCTCCCCTGACATACCTTTGAGATCTCTCCTCGATATTTGAAGGCATTTATCACGTAAGCTGTCACATGTGACATTCTGCCAACAGGTGTTAAGTGCATCGTTTGGATGGTCGACCACGTGGTTTGCTAGTACATCCGCCACAGCATTCGTCGTGCGTTAGACCGCCTGGAAAATGACTCCGTTGAGAGTGGAAAGATGTTTGGCGATGAGCGTGGTGACCATGGAGAGACGCCAATGCTTAATGATCTTCCCAGGTTGAGACCCATTTTGCAATCTTCATGCAGCATTGATGGCTAGCATCGAATCCCCTTCCACTATTGCGTTCCCCATTCATAACCTGATAAGGATTTGCAAACCCTACTCCAGCGCTGCAAATTTCGCCTCATTGTTGGTGGCTTCACCAAGAGGGCAGCTGTAGATGTACACAATATCCCCTTTATCATTGCGAATGACACCTCCGAGGCTAGCCAAACCAAGGTTACCTTGCGAGGCTCCATTAAAATTCAATTTGCAGTACCATGGAAGAGGGAGTTGCCAAGAAAGGAGAGAAGTCACGCCCTGCAGATGATGCACTGGAGAATTGGATCCTGTAGCAGTGTTAATGTGAAACAGGTTTAGAATTCGTTGATCATTGGTCGAAGGCTTATTCTCCTGCTTAGCTTTACTTGTGGTAAGGGCAGTTTCTCGCATGTTCTGCATTATGTCAGTTTTAATTTGATCCATTTGCCTGGTTTCATTTTGAAATGTCCTTCTATTTCTTTCCTTCCATGTAGACCAGACAATGAACCCTGGGCTAAGCCTCCAAAGAATGTTAACAATATCATTGTTGGTGTATTTGGTCAGCCAGTTGGCTATGCTGTCCTGTATGGATTCTCTGTTTCTGTCCATTTGTCTGAAGATTTCCTCCACCCACAGCCATAGATTATTGACCCATTTGCAAGTATTTAGGAGATGATTCATGGATTCTTCCTCTTTTTCACAGAGGGGACAACGGGAGGGGCCTATGAAACCTTTCCTATGCAAGTTCTCCCAGGTGAGGATTTTCTGGTTCATGAGAAGCCATAAGAAAGTTTGTATCTTTGGCTAGTTAATGGCATCCCACACATTATGATGCCAGGGCTTTTTGACTTCTAGCTCTCGTTGCTCCAGGTAAAATCTAGCTTCTTTGAGGTTGAAAGTACATCCATCCAATTTTCCCCATCTGAGTTGGTCCTCATCCTGTGAATAGCGGATTTTCCTCTTATTCAGACAAGTGTGCAGGGATAAGAGTAGATTGTCATGCAGGCTTGCCTGAAAAGGGGGATTTAAATGCCAATGACGCCAATGTGGATCCATGTGGCTGTCTATCCACTATTGACAAACCTTAGAATTACCAAGCTCCTGAAACCTTTGCTGCAGGGGAAGGTAACCTGGACTTTTGAGTTTAGGAATTTGTTGCCATGCATATTCCCAAAAGAGAGCTGTGTTACCATTTCAAATTTCCTAGAAGCAATGATATTGAATGATCTTCCTATTCGCCCAGGCCAAGTTCCAAATGGGGGATCCGATGATGAAGCCATTCAATCTAATCATGTCTGGAGGGCTCCAATTTTCTGCATATTTGGATTTCCATATTTTTGCCCAAGGTGCCTGAGGTTCTGTGATCCAATGCCACCAGAGCTTGGCACCACAGGCTTTGTTGATGGTGTCAGGGTCCTGAAGCCCCAGGCCCCCCAGGATTTTGGGTTTACACAACTTGTCCCAGGCCACTAAGGCCCATTTCTTACTGTCAGCTTTTCCAAACCAGAGGAAAGTTCTCTGAATATTTCTAATTTTTTGGAGTACACCTTTGGGGGCTGGAAGAATAGAAAGCATATACTGAGGAATAGCTTGCAAAACAGCCTTAGTCATAACTGACCTTTCGGTGAAATTGAGGACCCTGTTAGTCCAGTAGCTTCCTTTTTCTTCTAGGTTGGAGAGCAATTTCTCCTAGTGTTTTTTTTGCCAGGGCTTATCTGTTAGGGGAATCCCTAGATATTTTGAGGGCAGGCTTTCTCTTCTGAATCCAAGGATGGAAGTAAGATTTCTCTGGACAGCCAAATGAGTATTAAAGAAAAATATGGAGGACTTATCTAGATTAAGGTCCATACCTGACGCTTGACTAAAGAGAACAAGGATGGCTTTGAAGCCTTGGGCTTCACGAACAGTAGGAGTACCATGGAGCATGGTATTGTCCACAAACTGTTGATGAGTAGTGGCTGGGCAGTTTGGCAGGGGTTGAAGACCCATAATGGCATTCTTTTCCTTTGCTGATTTGATAATACGGCTCAGGCCTTCCATCAGAATGACGAAAATAAAGGGGGAGATGGGATCCCGTTGCCGAATTCCTCTGGAAGGAGTGAAAGGGAAAGTAGGAGCACCATTGACCAAGATAGAAAAGCTGGGAGATTTGACCAAGGCTAAGATCCAATTGATCCATCAATGGCCAAACCCAAACGCCTTCAAAATTTCCTCGAGGCACTTCCAGCTGACCTTGTCATAGGCTTTAGAGAGATCCAGCTGTATGATCATGCTTGCCTTTCTTCTGTATTGGAGGGTGTGAACCATTTCATGTGCTAACAGGACATTATCCATGATTTGTCTGCCTTCCACGTAGCCTGATTGCTCTTCTAAAATAATTAGAGGGAGAATGTGCTTAAGTCTCTTGGCCATTACTTTGGAAATGATTTTGTAAAGGACATTGCAGAGGGCAATGGGCCTAAATTTCGAAGGAGTACAGGCTACTTCTTCCTTAGGAATTAGGGCAATGAAAGTGGAGTTTAGGGATTTGAGGATGGAGGAAGATTTGCGGGAATCTTCAACCACCTCCCAAACTTCCTTCTGCACAACATCCCAGCAAGCTTTAAAGAAATCAATGGTGAAGCCATCCGGTCCTGGTGCCTTTCCATTTGGCATCTTTTTCATAGCTTCTTCCACCTCCAGCAAGGTGACTGGGCAATCCAAGGCTTTGTTTTGATCCTCCGAAACAAGCTTAGGGATGGAGGTCATTACTTCCCTGATAGCCCCTTCTCTGTCAATATCTGGTTCCACAGCTATGTGGCTAAAGTGATCAATGAGGATGGAGGAGATCTCCTGATGAGAATGGAAGGAGGTTCCTTGATCATCTTTCAAACAAGTAATCTTATTTGTGCATCTATAATCAATAGCTGATCTGTGGAAGAATTTAGTTTTCTTCTCCCCTTCTTTGAGCCATTGAATGCGAGATTTCTGTCTCTAAAGTATTTCTTCCTGCTGGCATCTTTCGTTCCATTTCTGCATGAGGTTTTGCTCAATGCTTATTGAATCCTGGGAGATGTCACCTTTGAGCCAAACATTGTGGATTTGTGCCATTTTCTCCTCCAAAGCCTGTTTATCATTGAATATATTCTCGAAAACTTCATGGTTCCAAGATCTAAGTCTGGCTTTGAGGTGCTTCAACCTAGCTTGAAGCCGGTACATTTTTGTGCCCCTGATGTCAAGAGGCTCACTCCACCATTGTTGAATTTTAGTTTTAAAATATGGGTGACCAAGCCAAAACTTCTCAAACCTTAAGGGTCTGTTCTTTGGTGTGCCTAGGATGGCCGCATCCAAGGTGATGGGCCAATGATTTGAGCCTTCGCAGGGAATGATGTCTAATTCCACATTGACTCCTTCAAGGAGAATATCTTCAGTAATGAGAAAGTGATCCAGTCTGGAAGCAATCTGCCTCTCTCCTCCTCTTTTGTTATTCCAGGTGAAAAGGCCATTTTTGGGGAGGATATCAATGAGTTTTGTAGATCTTATGAACTGGTTAAGAGCCTCTGTATCTCTATTCAATTTCCTCAACCCCCCTTTCTTTTCTTCGAGTGAGGTGATCATGTTGAAATCCCCCCCATAGATTACTTTGGCATTGGAATGTCTGAGTTGCAGCTTAAAGAGGCAATCCAACAACAACAGCTTGTTCTCTAGTCCCTGGGGGCTGTAGACATTAGTGCATAGATAGGTATCAGCTTCACTGATGATTTTCATTTCCAGGGCAATGAAAAATATTGAAGCTTCTGCATTTTTTAGATGGAAGGAGTGGGGATTCCAAAAGATGGCAAGGCCCCCTTCCATTCTGTTCCCTTCCACTTCTGTATATTCCATTCTTTTCCCCAATTTTCTACTGATGTCCTTCATTTTTTTGCTTGAACATTTAGTTTCTTGTAAAAAAATCATATCAGGGTTTTCATTTTTGACTTTTTTCCTTAGAAGTCTTTGTTTTCTCTGGCTATTGAGCCCTCTGGCATTCCATGAAATAATCTTCATAATTAACAAGATTTTTAAGAGGAAAATGTGAAAGCCTCAAGGGCTTTCATCTTACCTGAATTGAGGAGCATCTGACCTAGCTCCTAGAGGGCTTTGTTATTCGTTCTTCTGCCTCTCTTTCTTGTTGGGTGTGGAGCCTGATTATCTTGTTTACTTTGTATCACAGCATTGGACCCCTGTACCTTAAAAGGGGCGGCAACGCCGCCCGTAATTAATTGCTGCCGTGGGGGGTCCAGGGGGGGTGGCAGCTCTTTTTCGGAGCCCCCCCCCCCTGGCGGGGGTTTTCGGGGGCAGCGCCCCCAAAGCTAAAAATAGATGTAAAATTGCCTTGTAAAAGTATAGTAATTTCTAGTCAATCTAGGCCATTCATTAGGCAAATGATCTGACGGTAGAAGTTATGTTTAGATTAGGGTTTTTTGCCCTAGAAGGCAAACCCTCGCTTTTATGAGGGCATTGTATTGTGGCTGTGTATTGTAGGTGTATTCTCGGAGCGAGAAACAGAGAGGGAAAGTGTGAGAGAGAACAGAGGATATTACAACGGATCTGCTGTAGGTTTTGTCTCTTCATTTTTGCTGGATAATATAAAGGAAGGACTGGCTGTTCGGGGTGGACGTAGCCCAAACTGGGTGAACCACGTATATCTGTGTCTCTCTGGTTTTATGTATTTTGTGTGCTTGTATTTTCCGCATATTTTATGTGTTGCATTGCTCCATAATATATAATTTTCTAACAACTGGTATCAGAGCCGAAGGTATATTTGGCTGATAAACTCGCAGGAAAGAAGGGTTCCTGGTTCGAGTGGGAGCAATGGCGGATGATGGTAAGTTTAGGGTCGAGAAATTTAACGGCCAAAACTTTGCGCTGTGGAAGATGCAGATGGAAGATTATCTGTATCAGAAAGATCTGTACCTACCATTGAGCGGAAAAACAAAGAAGCCGGCGACCATGACAGACGCGGAATGGAACATTCTCGATAGAAAGGCACTCGAAACAGTACGGTTGTGTCTTGCGGCGTCAGTCGCCTTCAATATTTCGAAGGAAACAACAACAGAGGGTTTGATGCAGACGTTGACGAAACTATATGAAAAACCCTCGACCTCAAACAAGGTATTTCTTATGAAACGACTATTTAATATGAAGATGTCGGAAGGTGGATCTGTTGCAGACCATTTAAATGAATTTAATACAGTTACCAGTCAGTTAAGTTCTGTAGGGGTAAACTTTGATGATGAAGTTAGAGCTCTGTTATTCTTGTGCTCATTGCTAGAGAGTTGGAATGTTTTAGTAATGGCCATTAGTAACTCTGTCTCTGGATCTAGTACTTTAAAGTTTGATGATGTTGTTGGTGCTATCCTTAGCGAGGAAATGAGACGGAAAAGCTCTGGTGAGACATCAGGTAATGCTTTGAGTGCATAGTCTAGGGGAAGAAGAATGGAAAGAGGAAAGAGCTCGGGATATCACAGTAAATCAAGGAAAGGCAGATCCAAGTCCAGATCGGGGATAGTGTGCTGGAATTGCGGAAAGAAAGGACACCTAAAGAAAGAATGTAGATCTCGGAAGGGAAAAGAAGGAGACACACAGCAAGAAAACAATCATGAAGCAAATGTGACAGGTGATGTGTTACAAGATGCTTTGATTCTTTCTTTCGAAAATGTTACTGATTCTTGGGTTGTAGATTCAGGGGCTTCATTCCATGCCACACCTGATAAGAAATATTTTAATGACTATGTTCAAGGAGATTTTGGACAAGTTCATTTGGGTGATGATAAACCCTGTAAAATTGTTGGAATGGGTAAAGTTCTTGTAAAACAACAGAATGGAAACCAATGGCTACTAAAGGAGGTAAGGCATGTTCCAGATCTGAAGAAAAATCTGATTTCAACAGGGCAGTTAGGCGGTGAAGGTTGTCTGACAACTTTCACAGATAAAACTTGGAAGGTCACCAAAGGAGCCCTGGTAATAGCAAAAGGCGAAAAGGTTGGTACATTGTATTTATGCAATGGTATTTCTAACTCTGTTAATGCTTTAACTTCCAAAGGAGCAGATGCAGCATTATGGCATCATAGGCTCGGACACATGAGTGAGAAGAGAATGAAGATTCTTCACTCAAGAAATTTGTTGCCAGGATTGAAGAATGTTGATTTGGATTTCTGTGAGAATTACATTTATGGAAAACAAAAGAGAGTCAGATTTCTTAGAGTTGGGAAAGAAAAGAAGAGCGAAAAATTGGAGCTTGTGCATACAGATGTATGGGGACCTGCTCAGATATCATCTCTCGGTGGCTCTCACTATTATGTTACATTTATTGATGATGCAACTAGAAAAACTTGGATTTATTGTATTCAAAATAACTTCGATGTATTTGATACTTTCAAGAAATGGAAAGCTTTGGTTGAGATTGAGACAGGAAATAAGTTGAAGTGTCTCAGATCAGAAAATGGAGGTGAATATTGCAGCAAAGAGTTTTATAGGTATTGTTTAAAGCATGGAATTCGTAGAGAGAAGACAGTTCCAATAACACCACAAGAAAATGGTGTGTCAGAAAGGATGAATAGAACAATCATGGAGCGTTCAAGGTGCATGAGATTGCATGCGGGATTGCCTTTACAATTTTGGGCAGATGCTGTAGATACTACTGTTTATCTAATAAACAGAGGGCCTTCAAGTTCCTTGGATGGTGGTATTCCAGAGGAAGCATGGACAGGTAAAAAGGTAAACTACTATTTTTTAAAGCCTTTTGGTTGTGAGGCCTTTGTCCATATTAATAAAGAAAATAGAACAAAGCTTGAGGCAAAATCAAAGAAATGTACCTTTATTAGATATGGTGCTAATGATTTTGGTTATCGCTTATATGATTATGAAAATCACAAAATCATTAGGAGCAGAGATGTAATATTCAATGAAAATGTCTTGTATAAAAATCAGCTGCAGGAAAAGAAACAGGAAAAAGAAAGCAAGGAATACAGGGTTCTTGATGAGATAACTGAAAAAGTAAAGGTGCCTGAAAATAATAATAATCAACAACCACAGCAACAGCAACTACCACAACAGCAACAGGCACCTCAAACACCTGAAAGTGTTGTTAGAAGATCTACCAGGATAAGTAGACCCCCTGAACGATACTCTCCTTCATTATATTATTTATTGTTGACTGATTCTGGTGAACCTGAATGTTATGAAGAAGCAATGCAGGTTGAAAGTAGGAAGAAGTGGGAGCTAGCCATGGAAGAAGAGATGGACTCCTTAAAGCATAACTAGACTTTGGACTTAGTCAGGTTGCCTGCAAGTAAAACTACACTGCAGAATAAATGGGTTTACAGGCTGAAGGAAGAAGATGGAGGAAAACGGAGGTACAAAGCTAGACTTGTGGTGAAGGGGTTTGCACAAAAGAAAGGTATTGATTTTGATGAAATATTTTCTCCTGTTGTTAAAATGAATTCAATCAGAACTATTTTAAGTCTTGTAGAAGCGGAAGATTTACATCTTGAACAGTTAGATGTAAAGACAGGATTTCTCCATGGAGATTTGGAGGAAGAGATATACATGTAGCAACTAGAAGGATATGAGGTAAAAGGGAAAGAAAAATTGGTGTGCAGGTTAAAGAAGAGCTTGTATGGTTTAAAACAGGCTCCAAGGCAGTGGTATCTAAAATTTGACAAGTTCATGTCTGAACAAGGTTATACTAGATGTCACTCTAATCATTGTGTTTATCTAAAAAGGAAAAATGATGGCAGCTATATTATATTGTTATTGTATGTAGATGACATGCTTGTTGCAGGATCTAACATGAAGGAAATAAATGTGCTCAAAAGAAAATTGGAAAATTCATTTGCAATGAAGGATTTGGGAGCTGCAAAACAAATCCTTGGTATGAGGATAACTAGAGACAGGAAAAATCGTAAATTAACACTGTCTCAGAATGAGTATATAGAAAAGGTGTTGAAAAGATTTAATATGCAGAATGCAAAACCAGTTAGTACACCTTTTGCTAGCCATTTCAAACTTAGTAAGGAGATGTGCCCAAAGACCCAAGAAGACGTGGATTATATGTCTAAAGTTCCATATGCATCAGCAGTTGGAAGTTTAATGTATGCAATGGTCTGCACAAGGCCTGATATTGCACATGCAGTGGGAGTTGTAAGCAGGTATATGAACAATCCGGGAAAAGAACATTGGATGGCAGTAAAATGGATTCTCAGATATTTGAGAGGTACCACAAATCAAGCATTATGCTTTGGTGGTTCAAACATTGCTCTACAGGGATATGTTGATGCAGATATGGCAGGTGACAGAGATAACAGGAGGAGCACTACAAGATATGTATTTACTGTAGGTGGAACAACTGTTAGTTGGGTTTCAAAATCCAAAGTGTTGTTGCACTTTCAACAATAGAAGCCGAGTATGTTGCTGCTACAGAGGCTAGTAAAGAAATGATTTGGTTACAAAGGTTTATGGATGAATTGGGTAAGAAGCATGATATGGGCACACTATACAGTGATAGCCAAAGTGCTATTCATCTTGCAAAGAACTCAGCATTTCATTCGAGGACTAAACACATACATCTCAAGTACCATTTCATACGGTCAGTATTGGAAGATGGAGAGTTGAAGCTGGAAAAGATACACACTAGCCAGAATCCTGCAAATATGCTAACAAAAGTTGTAACCAGGGAGAAACTGAGAACATGCTCAGTTTCAATTGGTCTTCAAGGATGACGATGAAGATGAGAAATAGCCAGGTCCAAAGAGGAGTCATTGTCCAACAAATGAAGCAGCGGTGGAGTTGCTACAATCAGTCTCCAAGTGGGAGATTGTTGGGTGTGGACCCTGATTATCTTGTTTACTTTGTATCACAGCATTGGACCCCTGTGCCCTTAAAAGGCGCTAGCGCGCGCCACCTTGAGTAATTCTTTAACGCGCGCCCCCCCCCCGGCGGGGGGTTTCGAAGCGAGCGCCCCACAACTAAAAATAGATGTAAATTGCCTTGTAAAAGTATAGTAATTTCTAGTCAATCTGGGCCGTTCATTAGGCGAATGATCTGACGGTAGAAGTTATGTTTAGATTAGGGTTTTTTGCCCTAGAAGGCAACCCCCTTGTATATATGGGGGCATTGTATTGCGGCTGTGTATGATGAGTGTATTCTCGGAGCGAGAAACAGAGAGGGAGACTGTGAGAGAGAACAGAGGATATTACAGCGGATCTGCTGTAGGTTTTGTCTCTTCATTTTGTTGGATAATATAAAGGAAGGACTGGCTATTCGGGGTGGACGTAGCCCAAACTAGGTGAACCACGTATATCTGTGTCTCTCTGGTTTTATGTATTTTGTGTGCTTGTATTTTCCGCATATTTTATGTGTTGCATTGCTCTGTAATATTTAATTTTCTAACATTTCTTCGATGTTTGACATTATGGTTTGTTTGATGTAGACGTTGGGTTTTGATTCTGAGTCCCTTCGTTGCCCCGAAGCCTCTTTTCTATCCTTTGATTTCTGCATCTTGCCTTGTTAAGAAAATAAAGTTGACCTTTTCCACTTCTTCTTCTGGGATGTGCTCCATGCCCTTTTGCTTTGATTGCTCTACCATTGTGTCGAGGTCCATGCCTTCCCGCTCCAAGATATCATTGAGTTCTATATCCTCTGTGCCTATCTCACTCGAGGTCATTTCCGCATCCCCTTCTAAGTATTTCTCTGCAGCTGGGCTGTGCTGGATATCGTTCATCGTGGCTGTATTAGGATCTAGGGATTCCTGTGTGTGAGTGTCCTGCACATTTTGTTCCAGATCTATTTTCTGTAGGCTTTCTTCTATTACAGTCACCAAGCCCAACACTTCAAAGGCATTATCAGGTCCTTTATCTGGGACTCCTGTCTTGGGTTTGTGTTTTCTATTTGCTCGCTGTCTACCGTTGGGGCGAGAAAACCCTTCATGATCCTTGCCCATATTTTCCTTGGTTTTCTAGTTGGCTTATTCAGTGGGCATTCCCTGAAGAGGTGCCCATGTTCATGACATTTTCCACAGCGAAAAGGGATTTGTTCATAATCAATGGCCTGAAAAAAGATTTCATCTCTAAACTCTAGCCATAGACCTTCATGTAAGGCCCCTGAGACATCCATTTCAACACAGATGCGAGCACTAGAGGTGTACCTTTTTTGCAGGGTAGCTTCCGAGGCTTGGATGAAGGTGCCCAGTTTGTTGTGAATCTGTTCTAGTGCGGAGGGCCTCCAATAATTAATGGGGAGAGAGAAGAGGTGGATCCAAACATGGATGTGCGTGAAAGTCTCCTGTTCAGGGGCAAAGTTGGGTTTCCAAGGTCTCATGTAGAGGCCTGCCGAGGCGTAAAGATATGGTCCTCCATCAAAAATTCGATCTCTGTCTTCCAAGTTCGCAAAGACCACCGTAAAGAAACCTTTGGCCCCCAGGTGCAGCCTAATATCGCCCTTTGGCTTCCATTGCTGCTTTATCCACTGGCATAAGGCTTTTTCTATTAGCAAAAAGCCCATGAACTTATAGATTACCGCATGTATTGTCATATGGTCTCTGTAGGCTTGCATTTCAGGATCTGTGATAATAACCCTCAGGCTTTATGCTATTTTTGGCTTGTAGCGACCGTGCTCCTCTTGTTTCTTGGTTTCAGTGGCAGATCCTGCCAGATCTGGGACTTGCTGGGGTGGGTCCTCGGTACCAGTAGTTTCATTTGTTTTTCCTTCTGCTGCTGGAGGTCCCTGCTTGGGATTTGGGACCCCATTGTCTTTTTCCTCTGAGATCTTGATTCCATTCGACTGTTTTTAACCTTGTGGTTCCTTGGTAAGCCCACCTGCTTTATTCTTTTTGTTTAGCTCATTATTTTATTTATTTATTTATTTATTTTTTAAAATTTATTTTATTATTTTTTAAATTATTTTTTAATTATTATTTTTAATTATTATTTAATTATTATTTTTATTTATTATTATTATTATTATTTTTATTTTTTTATTTTTTTATCCGGCATTTTCAGATCTAGCGAATTGCACCCCTTCCAATGGGGCCTTTCCTTTGTCCATCATTACTTGTTTGTAAGAAGGGGCCCCATTGGCCCCTGCGCGCCTCATTTGGTGGGCCAGAAGTGACCCATGCCTTCGGAGCTCAGCGAACAGGGCACTGCCCTCCGCCAGAGTTTGTCGCAGTGCTCAGACTGCAAAACAGAATCCTAGGTTCAGAGTTCAGCTCCTCGATTACCACCACAACCTTTTTATTCCTAATTAATTAAAAAAAAATATCAATTAATTCATTATCAACAATTTATATAAAAAAATGTTAAAACATTTATTTCAGTTTTTTTTATAAATATTTTAAAAATTAATTTTTAAGAGTAAACAATAAAGTTTTCATATTAAAAAAAGTTAAGTTGTTTATCTAATATTTACATTACACAGTGGGAAAACCTATCATGACTTAATTGTCAAACCAACAGTGTGGAAAACCATCATTGGTTGCTATCCACGAATGCAGCTTGAATCGTCACCATTATTAAAGCACACCACCTATAATTACTTGCTGGTAGTCTATAAGGGGGTATGCTTTCACTATTTCTAGATGCCTTTAGGTCTTGGGTTGTTAACCTATCTCCTTATGTATGAGGAAGAGGAGTTCTTAGCTAAGTATAAGCAATTTTAGGGCATACATCAGGCCATTAGTTGTCTATCTTATCTTTATAAATAAAAGTAAAATTTAAAATTAACACATATAAAAACATAAAATTAGATGTCAGTAACAAATGAAAAATTAAACATTAAATCATGTTAAAACATTCGATCAATAAATAAAATTCACACACATATAATTATAAAGGATCTATACATAAAGAAAAAGACATTAATCTATAACCATATTATTTGTAGGAGAAAATTTGCTAGATTAAAAAATCTTTCTCAAATATATTATATGTTTTTTTGTTGTAAAGTTAATTTTGTATTACCTTAGTAATTTCAAGTCATATCACATATAATCCCATAATACAAAATATTACCAACCTCAATCCTCCTCAAGAGAAATCAGATCTGTTGGCTACTAATTTAGTATGTCAAATTTTGTCGCTAAAATATTAATTGTCGAACTTTATTTGAACTTTGAAGTTGTCGAACTCAAACACGAACATGAATGTGGTGACTTAAGATCTCGTTTAATGAATAAATAATGTCGTTACGATCTTCGTGCTTCTCTTTCAAGAATCTACCCAAAAGAGTCTTCATTTACCATTGGAAGGCAATGAAATGTAGATATTGGTTCCATCTTCACTTGGTGACTAGGGTCAGGGACCCAATTAGGTACCTCCTCTAGAGTTTTTGAGTCTAAGTATGCTTAGTGATTATTAATGACATAATTTTCTAGTTGATGGATATGCTACCGAATACCATGACAAGTCACTGAATGAAATATAGTAGTCGCTTCCTAAGCTTGGGCACACAAACAACCTTGCTGACTGCGATTACTAACTCCCCTCTAGCTACACATTCGTTGGCGTGCCATTGAGGTCTAATAAGGAATAAACCAAATGAGACCCAACCTACCCACCCAAAGATAATTATATCAAATTAGGTCACAACTGCTAAAGAGTTAAACACTATAGGTATAATGAAACCCCCTCATCTACCTCTAAGGCAAATACATCCCCAATTCAAATACCCACTGCCATGCATGAACCTCGCAGAACCCAAAAACCACCAAACATAGGGCGCATGAAATGATCGAGCCAAAGAGCAAGACAACAACAAACTTCAACCATACCAACGCAGAAAGAGAGGAAAATTATAGGAAGCAAGGGAAACACGAGAACCACTAAGAACCAATAGGACTCGAGACACAAAAGATAGAGAATATTTGAATAATAGGAGAACAATCGAATTGAAACCTACAGATGCACACAAAATATAATAAAATACAGAGAATAATAGGGGAATCAATACCTTGAGATCGTTACCCCAATTTGCCGTATACAATAGTGTCAAGCACACACAACTGAGAGATGATGCAGATAATCTCCTCTTTTAGTTTTTGCAATATCCTCGAAGTCCCAACATGCAAAAACACAAAAGCTCTAGGTCCTGGATTTGAACCACCTCCCAGAACCCCAAGCAGATGGATTGAGCGGGAAGGTCCATAAGGAAAATTAGTTTTCAAGCAATCATGAGTCACTGCCACTGCAATACCATAGGCACGCTACCCCTGTAGGGTGACAGGAAAAAAATCATTCCATGCCTCTGTCACCTTACCACCGATTGCAGAGTCCATCATGTTAGGAAAATAAAAGGATAATCCCAGCGACAACGAGGGAGGAAACCGAACCAAGCATAGATTCCAAAGAGTTTCCAAAAACATAACAAGGCAAGGGCCTTGTGTGAGACAAACAATCATGATAAATGAAAGAATACTTCTCATGCTTAATACATGGGGGGGGTGCTGGTCACACCACCCCCAACCACCCCCTCCTCCTTAATTGCAGTGGGAGAGTGGGAGGTGGAAGGGTGGCGAATGCCCCTCCCAACCTCCGCTAGCACATCTTTGTTCACCTCGATTGGGGGTCATATATATAATATGTTAAACCATGGTTGTCTAATGATTTATGACAAATTAACTTATCAAAATGGTTTTCCGATAAAGGCATGGAAAGATTTGACTAGTGGTCATTCACCATTCAAATGAGTTCACATCCATAGCAAGACATATACTTATTCAACATTTTCTTATATTTTTAATTTCTATTCAGTCCTTCTTTTTATAAAAAATAATGTCCACCCTTAAAATTTGTTTAGATTTCTCTATAAATATTATTAAAATATCCTTTTTAATTTGAAAAGGTTCCACTAATAAAAATCTTTGTCACACTATTATGTTAAATTCTTATGTTTTTCACAAAGAAAAAGTTCGTAACCTTTCAATTAATGATCGGCTACATGTACATAGTACAGTAGAAGCTAACATTCAGTCCAAAATCAATTCTGATCGACCACACACAATAAAAGCTGTAGGCAATCACAGTTCCCAAAACATGATACATCGGTAATGAAACAAGTGTCACATAGTAAGTTGGGTGCATAACTTACTAAGTTAAATTCTTATGTTATCTTAGTAATTCTCTTAATTAGTGTAAAAAATAATTTATGGAATAATAACTCTAATTTAGTTTTCTATTATATTAACCACACAACTCTGACATAAACATGACTAATATGTGAGCTAGTAACATATAAATACTTAAAGCATTAACCAACTAACTCCTTAAAAAATAGATTTAAAATATTTGAAAATCCAATAACATATAAATCCTTAAAGCATTAACCAACTAGCTATTTCAAAAATAAATTTAAAATAACAAATCTAAGAAAATTTTTATTACACATTTTAAATAAAAACTTACTACTCTCTTTCTCAACAATTTTATTATAAAAATAATGCACAAATGTTTTCCTTTAGATTAAAATATATACATATGATAAAATAAATGATAAATTTAAAATAAATAAATAAATTACATCATATTAATTAAAAATTTATTATTTTTTAAGACTTTCATTAATATTTATTATTATATTATTATATAAAGTAAGGTATAAGCAATTTTGCTTCTAATTCTATTTGTTTAGTGAAAAATATAAAAAATTAAATTCATAATTAATCCATGGATAATATATTATTTTTTTATTTAATATATAAATGTTTCCCTGATTTCCTTGAAATTATGGTTATGGGCATGTTTGAGATCAACCTTACAAAAGTTCGTTATGCTACCAGCAAACCACAAAGAACCTCCACGTTGGTGTAAATTGAAGCGTGCGGAAAAATGCTCGCGGGAGTCATTTTCTGATACTCGTCTTCACCACACTGACATTGGCATTTCAGTTCATATATCACAAGAATCACAGGGGCAGAATGGAGGAGGCAGTGCAAGATTTGGATTTGGATGCTCGCAAGTATGTTTGGATGGGCAGCATTCCACTGCAAGTTCATTTGCATGATTCCGAAGTTACAACAGTTCCTGCCCCCCCACCTCTTCTGGTAAGCAACAACCCACCCTATTCCAAATCCAATCTCCGTTACAGAATAATTGCATTCTCTTAATCACTCCCATCTCATCAGGAATTAAAAGCAATTGGATTCGGTCTGTCTTTTTTCCATTAAATTGTTTAATTGTGTCACTAAATCTCCCAAATCTCCCTTAAATAAATAAATCAATTTTAGGTTGGATACGAATATCCAAACTCTGGCACTTCTTTATTGTTCATTGTATCAATATGCTGAATCTTCTTCAAACCTGGAACTCAAAATTCCACCTTTTTTAATCGAATTTTCTTTTGAGAAAAAAAGCTTCCTTTTATCCTGATGAAGCAAGTATGCCCTTCCCCACTCTGAAAATATTAAAGTGAAGTCTAGTTGTCTTACAATATCCAGGAAGATCCTTTTGGATCAGAAACCATGAATAAGGATATCTGTTATACCAAAGTTGCCAAGTCTTGCACCTGACCCCAACCATATCAACCATTTAAAAAGGGTTGCTGCCATGGATGAGATGGCCGTCAAGGAGAGTGTCACGAGCCCATTTAACCACGGGACCAAGATACCGTTGACAAATTCAAAGAAATGTAGCTTCACAATCATAATTTATTTGATCCCTTATCTTTCTGCCTGTTCTAAAGTAAAATTTCCATTGCGAGTTGTTTGGAGCTGAATTAGGTTTGTATATTGGTAATTAGCATAGTGGACATCTAAAATTACTTTATTACAATTTTGCATCCCGCCGCTATAGCGTGCGGGATTCCATTGATTTCCCTGCTTCCCCTTTTGCCAGGAATTCGATAAATCTTACCAATCCCTGATGATGGCTGATGTTGTTCCCACTATAAATGTTGGATCAAATCAAACACATATGCGATTATAAAATCCCCAAAGCAAGCGAATAATTTGAAAAGCTGAGAAATCTTTCACAATTAAAATCTATATTTGTCAAATTTCGCATTTGACCAAAGGCCTGCCATTATCAAGCAATCTTTTCTAGATTGAGGAGGTCTGTAACTTACCATATAATATATGGACCCACAACCAGGGTCAGAAATAAACAAAATTAAGGTCAACTAGGACAATGCCCAGATGAAAATTTAGAAGCACCAGTTCTCTGAACATGAACAAACACACACACACACACACACTCACTTAACATTGGCAGAATTTCGAGGTTTTCTTTCATGCTGAAATTTAAACTAAATCTTCTAGGGTGATAGCTGAAAGAAAGGATTTTGGATCGTAAGCCAATGCTGCATTTCAAGCTTGAATTTTCCCTCTAATATCACTAGTAGAGGTTACTGAGGAGCTGTTTTTGTCAATGTTATGAACAAGTGTGTTTTGGAACAGCAGTGGGTTATACTAAAACGTTTGGTAATGTTTCCAAAATTTGAAACTAACAACCTCCGCATAGAGGGTCAACAAATATCTGGTCTTAAAGAAAGGGTTCTAGAGCACTGCTAAGTGTTGTGCTAATGAGGGTCAACAAATGTCTGGTCCTAAAGAAAAGGTTCTAGAGCACTGCTAAGTGTTGTGCTAATGACTGGAAGAGCACGATACAGTGGCATGGCCAATGGAGATCTCTATGTATGATCTTTACAGCGATTCAGAGTCGTGTTAGAATTTTTAACAACAATTAATTCAAATAAATTGTAAAAGACTAAAATATACTTAAGTAAATAGTTGGTGGTTTGTTTAACGGTGTTGGTTTATGAAACCAGTGGTAGTTTGTATAATGAATGTAACGGACTTTGATATATCTATTTAGCCTGAGATTGAAGTGAGTTGTAAGCCTGATTTTCTTTTTGATAAATAAAATACCTTACCTTGCCTTGTGGATGTTTCCTTGACACACTGTCAGGGTTTTACCATGTACAATTATGTTGTTTGAGTTATTCATCATATTTGTTTTATTAATGCCTGCTGCAAATAGCAACAAGTGGTATTGGAGCAGGTTAAAGGAGGGCTTGAGAGGTTGTATGTATATGTAGAAGGAGCTGCATACAGACTGAGTTGTAGAGAGAAGAGATTGAGCTGACTACATGATAAAAGTTATAGTCAATTTGCGGGAGGGGGACAGAGTCAAAACCCTAGCTGCTAAAACCCCAACCACCAAAGAGAGGCTTGTGGAGGTGGAGCCAAGCAGCCCTAAATCCGTTCATCCAACGATTGGAGGAGGTCCAATTGGAGGTTATTTCCAGCTGCCAAACCATAAGGGTCAAGCCAGAGGTTCTTTGAGCTACAGGTAAGGGTTAGTGAACTTTCTTCAATGAAGTTGCATAGAGATTAATCTTAACCACGACTGTACAAACACAGCCGCACTCGCTGTTGAAGGTTGTAGAGGTCACTGAGTAGTCTAGAAAAGGGGTTTGCGAGGTAAAAACCACCAAAGCATTTCCATTGACAGACCACTCGTAGGGCACCCACTTTGTCTCGAGGAGAAGAGGCCTTGGAGCCTTGTGTCGTGAAGAGGTAAACTCTAGCCAATGGAGCTATTTTTATCTAGAGATAATAATTAAAAAAAAGAAAAGAAATTTGTGGAGTTGTTTTTTTAAAGGTGGAGATAGATATATTTTAGTTTGATTTGGTAGACATCTAATTTTTTCTTAAGAAGTCCAGTCTAGGGAAGGCCACAAGATTTTCTTTTCTTGATGGAAGTGTGTGTGTGTGTGCGTGTATATATATATTATTTCTTGATAGATAAATATCCATATATTCCATATGAGGAATATACATATTCTTTCCCATTACATTAAAGTTCATCATGTCACTTACAGGAATTGAACTTGGGTGGGTAGGATCCCAATCATTCCTCCCTACCACCCGAGATAAACCCAATTAACATGTGGAAGTGTGTATATATATGTGTGTGAATGTATATATTTGTAAAATTCCAGGATTTCCGAATTGACATTTTAAAAAATAATTTCGATCTAGAGAGAGAGTCCGTGTGTAGAGAATTAATGGTGAAGATGATGAATGAGAGTCTGTGTGTAGAGAATTAATGGTGAAGATGGCGAATTCCAAATTCAAGGTGGAAAAGTTTAATGGTAAAAATAACTTCGAATTATGGAAAACTCAAAATGCGAGATATGTTAGTATAAAGGATTGCATAATGCATTAAACGGCAAGAGGAAGAAAACTTGCAAATATGACCGATAAAGAATGGGAAGGCCTGGATACCAGGAATATCAGTACCATTCGGTTATGTCTTGCATATGATTATATAATATTAATGGTGAAGTAACAACATGCTTATGGAGTAGGATATTGAATCTACTTGACGAGGCAGCTATACAGTCTAAAAGTCAAAGATGGTACAAAAATTGCATATCATTTGAATGTTCTTAATACTATTATATACTAGTTAATCAATATGGATGTTAAAATTTATGATGAGGATAGGGCAGTTACATCGTTGTGTTCATTGCTTGAATCATGTAATCATTTAGACACTTCCATTAGCTTTAGTACAATTGATACTGCTAACTATGATTATGTTGTTGGAGCATTGTTGTGTGACGAGGTGTGGAGGTTTAAATAGGTATTCAATAATAGGGCATGCAATGTCATATAGTAGCCAAAAGAAAGTCTCACAATGATAGATCAGTAAAGGATCAAGACTATCAATTAGATATGCAAAGTTTAGGGCTTGCAATGGACTTTTTGTGGCTGAAACAGGCATAAAACAACAACAAAATGATGAGGTCATCCCTAGAAACTGTTAGAAAGTCGGAAAGGTAAAAATATTTTCTTATCTTGATAATTACTTGTGATATTCTTGTAGTCTTACTATCTTCTCTTTATGTTCTTCTTTTATCTTTGTTTCAACAAGCAATCATCAAATCAAAACATGAAGATCAACAATATATATATATATATATGATTATTTTTGTTAGATTCTTTGACCATTATATATATGAAATTTTATTATTATTTTTGTTAGATTCTTTGATCATTCTTGAAGTTGCAATCATGAACATGGACAAGGATACTTGACATAAACCCTAGAAGCCTACAATGGAGGCTTTGACCTATTAACTATTGACCCAAGCATGAAACCCATGCTTTAATAAGTCAATTTCTTTTATAATAAAATTTATTTTTCTTTCTTTTGACAAATACATTATATCATGATTCATATGTATTCATAATTAAATATATACAGAGGTACATGGAAGATCTCAAAGTGATATACTCTATGACCAACACCACCCTCCTTACTTTCGGATCTAGACATCAACACTTAGGTAGGCCATATGTCCTCCCAAGCACCTTGTTGCCACAAGATGCTTCATCTCTCATTTTCAACTAAATCAGATATAGATCCACCACTCCAAGCATGCTTCAAACGTTCAATCTTTTTAACGGAGAGATCCTACACAATCACAACCCCAATCAGTAATAAACCTTGAAATATATACAAGTAAACACAAACCTTCAGGGTCCTCAATCATCTTGATGCTTCTTATATCATCATCATGTTATCCAAATACAACTTGTCAGAAGTTTCTACTTCTTTCACTTTTTTAGTAGCACCAAATACAACTTTAGTTTTTGTCAAGTCCTTTTCACGAACATCCATTTGTAGTTCTTTTATTCATTCTTTCTCATGTTATCAAGGTCATCTTGATCATCATCATTCTTATAACTTTCTTATAGCTTCCTTCATCATGCTTGTCATTATAATCATTTTCATTTACAAATTTCTTCAACATCTTGAAGATTATGTACCTGGAAAAATTTAATTGCTAGTACCACCAAATACAAATATACAAAAACATGAAGTCAACTATGTTATTACAATGGAAGCATCAAAACATTCAGGCTTTGGACATCAAATACCTAAACTTAGTTAGGTTCATAATCAACAAGGATCACAACTTTTTACATATTATAGTTCAATATCTTGCTAGGGTTTCACAATAAACCCTAGACTCCATTTTTGAGGCATAAAGCCTGATATATCAACAATTCTATCAAATTACAATCCAATCATAGTACTATACATCTAAGGTTTCAACAATATGCTATTAGAATTACATGTCAAACTCTACTAGGGTTTGTTGCAAACCCTAGATTTTATCATTAAAGCTTAAATAATATCATCATGTCCTAGAATATTTGTCTCTACTAGGGTTTGTTACAAACCCTAGATTTCAAAAACTGAAACATGAATATCAACAATCAAGTTACCATACTCACATATACATATCTAGGATGTACTAGCATTTCATATAAATATTTACTAGATAAACCCTAAACATCAATACATCAAAGTTAACAATTTTGACCAGACTAGGGTTTCAATCATGTAGAAGAATATACACTTAGGGTTCCATTCCTAGGACCTTACTTCAGCTATAGCAAGGGTTTTGTTTATAAATCCTAATTCACCAAACCCTAAAAAATCTAGGGTTTCATTTAGACATTAACAACAAACCTTAAAGGACTAGGGTTCTTACCTTGAACTTCAAAATAATAGGATTTCATTATATGTTTTGGACAAGCCCTAAGAAGGCTAGGGTTTCATAATCAACATTGACATACCATTAACATTGAGAGGCCAAGGTTTTACAGTGAACTATAAGGGTTAAGGTTTCATAAGAATGATCAAATGACAAAAGATAGTATAACGAGGGTAGATTCAATCTAATGATTAATCACCCTAACAAGAATCTTTGTGATTCAAAAACCTAGACATACAGATGTTAGTAGTGTAAAACAAATTTCAAAAGAAGAATGATCATACCTTTTGTATGAAGAGGACCTTGTAACAAAACTTGTAATCTAAGACATCTTGAGTTGTTCTTTAACAAACCTTGTAGGACTTCAGTTCTTGAAGGGGCTTTGCAACATGACTTCTTTCATGATTCAAGTCCTTCCTTTGAAGTCTCCTCCATAACCTTTGTGTATTCTGCAAGCTTTCCTACCAAGGAAAATTATAAAGAAAAGTTTATTAATATATAATACAAACAAATCTCAATGTGTGGAGGAAACCAAACATAAAAAAGGAAAAACAAGAAACAAAATACTTATTTTTTGGTAAAATGGTGAAGGCTCTCTCTTAATCTAGTCTTTTTGAAGGATACTTATAGCTTATCAAAACAATTCAAAAATGTTCTAACAAGATATATTAGATCAAAACATAAATGACAAACTTTACAAAACCTTAAAACAATAATCTAGAAGGATATGTAAGGAAAGACTTAATAGTATACGCCTTTGACTTCGAATTCTTCAACCTTGTTCTTCTTTGGTGGAGCTTCATCAACAATATTTGCTTGTTCTCTTTCTCTTTTCTTATTCCTTGGATCTTCAGGACAATGACTTTTGTAATGACCCATCTTATGACAATTGTAGCATTCAATCTTGGATAGGTCAACTTTCTTCCTTGGTCCTTCGAATTTTTTGAATGTTAGCTTCTTGTGTTGAGCAGAGTAGGCATTTGAAGTGTCGTCTCCTTCATCCTCCTTGTCACTTACTAATGAGACGTGGGCTTCTTCTTGACTGCATGCATTCCACATTTGTTCAAAGGTAGGTGTGTCTTTCCAACTGCTAATTCCTGATGCAAATGAGTTCCATGATTTTGGTAGACCTAGTAGTGCAACAATCATGAGTTCTTTTTTTGGTACAACTTCATTTATTGCTTGGATTTCATCTCATATTCTAGATATCCTTACAAAATATGATGACACAATATCATCTTTTGTCATCTTTATTGTCCCTAGTTCATTCTTGAGGCTAGCTATTTGACTAATATTCTTGATGGTGAACAACTTGGAGAGGGCTTCATACATTTTGTGAGCGGAATCTATATTGGATATGTATGGGATTAGATTGTTCTTCACTTCATCTACTATTAAGTTCATGGCCAAGATGTTGGTTTCCCTGAATTTCTCCTTTCCTGCATCATTTGTAGGTTTCTTAACTTTTCCTTGAACAAGATCCAAAACTCTATGCTTAGCGAGAATAAGATTTGTCCTCTTTTTTCATGTCTTGTAGTTGGAGGCTCTTTCTAGCTTGTTTTCTGTCTTCATTGAGATTGTCATAGTCTTTATAGATAGAAGGTTTATCTTCTTATGTGATCCTTTCCTTAATGACCTTCTTTTGTTCCTTCGTCCTTAATTCTTCTTTCAATTGACCTTCAAGTTGCCTTTTTCCTTCCTTCTTCACATTAGCTTTGAAACCATGTTAGAAAATCAGAAAGGTAGAAATATTTTCTTATGTTGATAATTAGTTAATTACTTGTGATATTCTTGTCGTCTTATTATCTTCTCTTTATGTTCTTCTTTTATCTTTGTTTCAACAAGCAATCATCAAATCAAAACATGAAGATCAACGACACCAGATGTAGGCACTCAACCAGGGCTAAAATGTTGATTTATGGTAGCATCGAATGTGCTCTAGCCTTGTAATTTTGTATATAGGCTAAGACACATGTATTCCATAAAACCTAGAAATGGTTTTTGAAATTCCACGTAGAGATGATTTAATTAAACTAATTAATCGTTTTTTAATGTTTTCCTAAGTCTAAACTTGGGGAAATTGATTAATTAAAGTGTATTAATTAAATCAAGTGTGAATATTCTAGATAAAGGCATGGATCATCTCCAAGGTAATCTTAGCCATTGAAGGGTCAACGAAAGATTATAAGGAGGGTGAGGGGCCTATGGAAAATACAATTGACACTTGAGCCATTGAGCATTTTCGAATTTGAGTGAGGAGACACAGCTTTTGATCAAGAATCAAATCACTAGGGCAGGGTTTGCTAAGTGATTGTGATTCAGTGATCAAATCCAGAGAGGGGCAGAAGCAGAGATTGGTCAGGAGGACCAAGAGTGCATTTCAGAGAAAGGCAGAGGCGATGCAGAGAGAGACAACACAATTTTCTAAAGAGGTGACGCAAACACTGCAGGAAATCACGCAGAAACAACGCAGTGTCTCTTGGAGTCAGTCCGGAGATAGCTAGAGGCTAGGGTTTTTGAGCCAGGAGGGCCAAATTCTAGCCCTAGATCAGCTATATCAGTTGCAGAGCAAGGTGATGCAGTTCCTACAGCTTGCCCACTTAGGCTTACACAGTCCAGTGTAGGAAATCACACAGAGGCAGTGAGGGCTTCACTTATGGTGTCAGATCAGTTGGAGACTTGCTGAGTGAGGTATATCTCACATTTTTCACCAGATTGTCTAGATTTCTTTGAAGGGTTTGCTGGATGTTGGCACCCTAGTTGTACTTAAGATTCTGCTGCTTAATAATACAAACCCTCAGATTTGCTGCACCGGTTTTCCCAAGTTGGGTTTTTTTGGGGACTCGGTCCAAAAATAACTGTGTCATATGTGGTTGTTTTTCATTGTATTTTGTTAAGATTGTTTCGGCACTTAGATTTATTCCGCAGTATTATTTATGTAGACTGCTTCAGTAATTACTTCAATATTTCACTGAAATGAAATAATTATGTAAGATAGTAGAAGAAGTAATTCAGATTTGTTGCAGTAGGAATCCAGATCTAGGATTTTTCACATGGTATCAGAGCTAATTTAAGCTGAAGTGCAGGAGAAACGAAGAGAACCAGCATATCAGCGCTGTAGAGTCTGGGATTTGCGTAAGCAGCAACATACCCTCCCAGAAATCATGTTGTCCAAGCTAGGAGGGCATTCCAGTGTAGAAAAGGCTCCCTCTGAGAGAGTCGATAGAGGGGTAAATTTTTTTTGGTTGCAGAAGAGAGCGTTGCAGATCAGCGTAGCTGAAGGATGCAGTTACTGCACAGCAGTAAGAGCTGGTGCATAAACATCATAAAATTTCTGAAAAACGCAATTGGGGATTTTTTGATCTCAAAGAGTTTTCTTACTCAAAGAAACTCAGTTTTTTTCCTGTGCAGCAGCAGAAGAAGTGACTTACTCCACAAGGAGTGCATAAGTCTAGCTGGGGAGAGGGTTAGAGCAAGATATCGACAGTTGAGGAGATGGCCAACAACGGACTGCGTGACCAAGATAGATTGGAGGGTGCCTCCAACTATGTCATCTGGAAATCAAGGATAGAATTTCTCCTTGATGAACATGATCTAAAAGCCCTCATAGACAACACAGTTGCAGAACCTCTTGATGCAACACACCTGAGGCAATTCAAGAAGAATATGGCTAGAGCCAAGCGATTGATCCTAGATGGAGTGAAGGATCACATCGTACTTCATATAGTAGCCAAAACCATTGCTAGAGAAATGTGAGTAGGGCTGGAAAAGCTATACCAAGGATCTTCCGAGCAGCGGAAGATGTACCTTGAAGAGAAGATGCGTAATACCAGGATGAAGAAGGGAGAGCGTTTTGACTCCTTGTCTCGTATTCAGGATACTCGAGATCAACTATCAGCGGTAGGAGCTGCTCCTAGAGACTCAGAGCTGGTAAGGCTCACTCTGAACTCAGTTTCAGAGGACTATCAGGTCTTTGTCCAAAGTATTTTGGGCAGAGAAAGACTTCCAGGATGGGAAGCGATGTGGGCTGCATTACAACAAGAAGAGTTGAGGAGAGACCTCCTCAAAATCCATTTGGAGGATGGCAGTAGTGGGTCGAAAGTCAAGAAGGAGGAAGAAGATAACACTGCCCTTGCATCAAAGGGGCAACAGAAGCAGGAGAAGAAAGATCTGTCTAAGATCAAGTGCTTCTAGTGTGGGGAAATGGGACATTATGCCACACAGTGTCCTCTTAAGAAAAATGATAAAGAGGAGAAGGAAGATCCACAAGCAGGAGCTGCCAAGATTGAGGCAGAAAGAGATTCTGCTATGTTAGCTCATATTTCGAAAGGAGATAAATGGGCTGACTTGGAGTTGTAGATCCAGAATCTACAAGGAGGCGGGATCCTTGAGTATTTCCGAACTCTTGGATCACATGTGAGCTATGACATCCTAAAGACAATAGCAGGATGGACATTTGCAGCAGAAGATGAGAAGACAGTGCAGTGGCTAGCAACACTAGAGCTTGATCAACGCAGAGTAGGAGCAACAACATTAGCAGTTGAGTAGCAGCAGTGCAGTGCACACTGGTGTAGCGCAGTGCAGTACAGTGCTCACGCAGTGCAAAGCGGCAACAACGCAGTATTTTTAGAAAGCTAGTACAGAATCTAACAGCAGCCAATCTTATTTTTCAGTTGCAGATTTACTTGTCCAATTTTGGATGTTTTTCTGTTGCAATTAGCAACAGTGCAACAATGCAGCAACAACAGAGGAGCAACAACAACACAGTGTAGAGGTAGTGCGACGCGGAGCAGAGTAGTGCTCACGCAGTGCTCATGCAGTGCAACAACATGGTTGTAGAATTTAGAGGGAGTTGCAGTATAGTGGCAGTTGGCAGCAGCATGCAGAGTCAACAGCAGTGCAAATGCAACATTTTTGTGCAGAGTTGATGAGCAACATCAACAACACAGCAACAGATGTTCCAAGAAGTCAGATCAGCAGCACATTGAGTTGTTTTGCTAGAGCACTTTCCTCGCTAAGAGGGAGTGTTGATTTATGGTAGCATTGGATGTGCTCTAGCCTTGTAATTTTGTATATAGGCTAACACACATGTATTCCATAAAACCCAGAAATGGTTTTTGAAAATTCCACTTAGAGATGATTTAATTAAATTAATTAATCGTTTTTAATGTTTTCCTAAGTCTAAACTTAGGGAAACTGATTAATTAAAGTGTATTAATTAAATCAAGTGTGAATCTTCTAGATGAAGTCATGGATCATCTCCAAGCTAATCTTAGCCCTTGATTATGTTTTAATCTTGGCCGTTGAAGGGTCAACGAAAGATTATAAGAAGGAGGGTGAGGGGCCTATGGAAAATACAATTGACACTTGAGCCATTGAGCATTTTTGAATTTGTGTGAGGAGACAACTTTTGATCAAGAATCAAATCGCTAGTGCAGGGTTTGCTAAGTGATTGTGATTCAGTGATCAGATCCAGAGAGGGGCAGAAGCAGAGATTGGTCAGGAGGACCAAGAGTGCATTTCAGAGAAAGGCAGAGGTGATGTAGAGAGAGACATCGCAGTTTTTTGAAGAGGTGACGCAGACACTACAGGAAATCACACAGAAATAGCGCAGTGTCTCTTGGAGTCAGTCTGGAGATAGCTAGAGTCTGGGGTTTTTGAGCCAGGAGGTCCAAAATCTAGCCCTAGATCAGCTAGATCAGTTGCAGAGCAAGGTGACGCAGTTCCTCCAGCTTGCCCACTCAGGCTTATGCAGTCCAGCGTAGGAAATCATGCAGAGGCAGTGAGGGCTTCACTTATGCTGTCAGATCAGTCGGAGACTTGCTGAGTGAGGTATATATCTCATATTTTTCACCAGATTGTCTAGATTTCTCTGAAGGGTTTGCTGGATGTTGGCACCCTAGTTGTACTTAAGATTTTGCTGCTTAATAATACAAACCCTCAGATTTGCTGCACCGGTTTTCCCAAGTTGGGTTTTTTCGGGGACTTAGTCCAAAAATAACTGTTTCATATGTGGTTGTTTTTCATTGTATTTTGTTCAGATTGTTTCAACACTTAGATTTATTCTGTAGTAATATTTGTGTAGACTGCTTCAATAATTACTTCAATATTTCACTGAATTGAAATAATTATGTAAGATAATAGAAGAAGTAATTCAAATTTGTTGCAGTAGGAATCCAGATCTAGGAATTTTCACATAAAACCGCTTTATAGGGGAAAACCTAGTCAGACTCTTCCACTAGTAAATCAAATTGAGATAGACCAAGACCTTAGACCCAAAAGACCTTCCTCCTCCACCAAGTCAGCCTTCCGAGATGATTCAATAAACTCCAGTAGTCTCTTCTTGTCCAACAACTTCATCCCAACAACAATCCAAAATTTTGACCCCAAACTACTCCAAAATTTCGGCCCAACAACAATCCAACAACTTTGCACGTGTGAGACAAGGAGAGAGAAAATTTGACTTCCTTTTGCTTGACAAAGCCTTCTTCTTTGCTAGGGTTTTCTTCCTCTTCCTTGAACTTTGCACACTTTTTCTGCCTCCAACAATTGCAAATCGAACTGCTCGAGATGATGCTCCAAATGAGGTTGAATTGCTGCCTTTATATAGTGTTTGTGTGAGGTCAAATTCCCTTGATGAGGCTGACTTATCCTTGAGTTCAACATGGTGGAGGAAACTTAAAAGACCTATTTTACGTTAAAATAAATTTCTTTCTTGATAGATGAAGCCCAAAAAGGGTCTTTTACATTATGACATGGACAAGAATACTTGACATAAACCGTAGAAGCCTACAATGGAGGCTTTGACCTATTAACTATTAACCCTAGAAGCCCACAATGAAGGCTTTGACCTATTAACTATTGACCCAAGCATGAAACCCATGCTTTAATTAGTCAATTTCTTTTATAATAAAATTTCTTTTTCTTTCTTTTGACAATTACATTACATCATGAGTCAAATACAATTATGAAGACCGACACTAGTTACATTTTTTCAACAAAAATAGGGTTTAAACCTGTAATAAATGCTAGATTTTGCTTTTAAACAGTTATTCAATGCTATTCCTATTTAAGGGCAACAACACATCAAATAAAATGTAATATCCCGGATGGGATATTTTTACTAAAAATGCAGATAAATAAATAATCTCCACAAAATGCCGCAAAATCAACATTTACTTACAGAAGATTGCCATGTAAAATTAAACATACAAGTATATGCAAATCCATAACACCACAATGCAGGAAAATAACTCAGCTTTATTATATTATCACTGGGGTTACAAGCTGAAATAAAGATAGCTGAGATAAATGAAATACAACTGGCCTCAAGAAAATCTGCTGCACTGCTACACGGCAATGGCCTCCAAAACTGACTGCTGCCCTCTCCCTTCGGCAACAGCTACCACTGAATCCACTGAAGCTCCCGTTGAAGATCTGAATGATCCTCACTCCAATATCACTAAAGCTCTGTGAAACTTCTGAATGAAGTCTCCTCAAAGAGAGTTGGGTTTTCGTCCAACACTCACAACTCACCCGAGGGTTTCCGTCCTGGGGCTACGGCTGAAGTAGAGAATCCACGTTCTCAAACCTCTCATACACAATAAAATGATCTACTCCAAAGATGTCTCCCCAATGGCCTCCTCCCTTCCTTTTATAGATCCCTTGGAGCCTTCTAGAGCATTATTTTATTATTATTTTATTTATGGAGCACTTTTCCCTTTTTATTAAAATATTATAAAATATTCCTTTTTAATGCAGAAAAGGGTATATCGACTACCACGCCTCCTCTGGTCACTGAAATCTCTGTCTAACTGTCCCATCGTGTAGGTCTCCTTGTCCCGGTTCCGATGAGCTATTACACTAAGGTGTTCCATCGTATATTCCTCCCGGAATGCCACCTTGAGCATAATCAGCTGAGTTAAGCCCATAAATAACTCAAATTTCCGAAAGTTATCGGAATGCATCGGAACGAAAGCCAAACTGCTCGGATGATGGAGTATATCAAGCGAATGCCTCCGGACACCATGAAAACTCCTCAAAACTCCTCCGAAAAGCTCCTGAGCCCACTGATAGCACCAATCTGTACATGTGACCTGTCTGCTCCTAACTCTGGAAGTCCCTCCTAGCCCTGTCATGGATGATACCAAAAATGGGAATATTACAGACCTCCCGCCCCAAGATTGCTTGCCCTCAAGCAATCGGAATATGTGGACCACTCTATTGGCCCGCCGCATCTCAGACCCAATGCCTGGATCCCATACCAACCTCTGGGTGCTGCTATGCACCTGTGTCAAACCTCTCAGAACAGACCCCTCAATGCCGGGATCCCAAACTGATCTCTCTCTGTCCCAGTCAACAAACAATCCTCCTGGATCCCATCGCCACCCTGGCCAATCATCGCCCAAGTCCCACGGCTCGGGCTGCACACTGCCTCTGACTATAGCTGATGCCCCATGAAGTGAAGTCGGCCAACAAGCATCAATGCTCCCTGGCTCCTGTTGTGCTGTACCTATAACTGTATAAGCTGCTCCACCAACTGCATACCAGCTCATCACCTCTCTCCAATCCAATTCCTGGCTCAATCCCATGCTGATCCTGCTCTCTTGGAATCGGGAAGGAATCCTGAAGTAACGACAATCGGTGCCCTCCTGCCAACTGGAACCTGTAACAGCAACTATGTCTAAGGGCCCCTGCTCTGCTATGCTCCCTACGAAGAATATTGTACCACCAAGAGGGTACCAACTCATGATCTCCTGCCAGTCCATCCTGGAAGAAGAATCCGATGTAGCAACAACTGCATATGGAATATGCCTAGAGTGTCGCTGCCAGCCCGTAATCGACTCACACTGATCTGCTCTATCTGTCAAAGAAAGCTGCCTGTAGGAAGAAGCCCCTCTCCCTATAATGGGCCAAAGTGGGCAAGATATGCTGCAAGCCCCATCAATGTACTCCTGGAGAGTACTACTCACTGAAAATACTGCAGCTCTGCTGATTGCAGGTACATCTATCGACACCTCATCAATGTGTCGGCCCAAAGATGGATGCTCCAACTTGCCCTCTGATTGTACCATCAGGGAATCTAGTCGTTCCCCAATGCGGACCAACTTGGCCGCCGACTTGGCACAAGTCACTCTCATACCCTCCAGCTCCTGGTCCTGCAACAAAATGGCCTCCCATACTGACGTGGCCTTCTCTCTCAAAACTCGAAGGTCCGTCCGAAGCCGATGATACCGCTGTCTGCGACCGTCATCCAATACCTCTGCACCTGCTAGTGCCCTAGCTCCCTGCAAAACTATCCCATCGACCTCCAACGTCTCTAGAGGATATGGATCTGCAACTGGTGTCTGTGCATCTGACTGCTCCTCCTCAAAGGCTGACCCCAATGTTAGCTGCATATCTATCATAGGCTCAATGTGGGTGCCCATCTGGATCTCACCCAAGGAAATGTCATGCCTGATGTCCATAGTATCCTCCTCTGCTGACTCGGGCTCCATCATATGCTGCTCTGGCTGAATCATCACAAGTGACTCATCACCCAGAGTATCACCTATACAATCCCCTGACTGCTCACCCTGCACACTAGAACACAACTCTGGTCTATTGTCATCATCATCTCTGCATGGCTGCTCTCGCTCCCCAGAAGCATCCTCAACTGATCCCATGGACTCATCTGAAGAAGAGCCCTCACCCTGGCATACGGATGGAATGTCTACCTGCTCTACCTCTGCCACCTCATCTACATCTCTCACACATGAGTGATCAGGCCCCCAAGGTTCTTTGCAAATGAAGCAAAGTCCCTTCCTCCTCAGCTCATTTCTGCTGCCTGACCGACGGAACTGGAGCCGCTCCTCCCTGGTCAACTGTCTCCCGAGAAACTCAATGTTCTGCTCAACTAGCCCTTGGGCTAGCTCATAAGCAGTAGGCGAGACCAACCGCTTTCTCCTCCAAATGCTCAGCAACCTAGTCTGCAACTTCCGGCTAATGGTCTCATGGTCTCTCATACATGACGACAAGATGGACTGCATGTGTGCTATGACAGTATCAGGATGATGTTTCCTAATGCTAAAGAAGCATCGGAACATCTGCAAAATCAGGTCATCACACTCAAGATAGAACATGACCTCATAAGTTCGGTCCATAGCCATGTCTTCTAGAACCTTAAGCTTCCTCCCAAATGTAGACCCTGCACAAGTGTCCAAATCCTGAAAGGTTCCTACTATCAATCTGAAAATTCTTCTCATAATATCAGCATTGTAGGGAGGGATGGGTGCTGTTATCCTCAAGATTTCGCTGAAACAAGAGGCAACTATCAGCTGGACTCTCTCACTTGGATGTTCCAAGAATCTGGCTTGTATTAATGCAAGCATAGCTGGCTTCAAAGCCCAATTCAAACACCAATCAGATTGTTGTACCTTTGAAAGGCAGGATTCCAACTCCTCTAACCTGGGAAAGTCAATTTCTGATCTCCCACTCTTTAATTCCATCCCTTGTACATACAGCCAATTTCCCACTTCTTCCTCCTTTTGTATATTCCTCGGATGCTCTTGTTGGAGCAATTTATGTACCTTCTTGGTGAAGGGTCTGCTGCTTTGTTTTGTTTGTATACTGAAGTCCATGGTAGTATTACTTTGCTGATTTATGAGGTGTTTTAAGAATTCCATTGTTCAACAACTTATACAGGCTATGGAATTATCTGAGTTTAATGCATTTTCTGAGTCTGCCAATTTTAAGAGGAATGATGGTACACAATGATACCTTCAGTCCTAACCACAGCTGATATCTATATTTCTAAACCCAGAATTTTATATATATGTGTTGTTTACAGCAAATGACAGGGCAAGATAACGATGCTTACCACATCAGCATAGACAGAAGACTGATTACAAACTCAGAAATCACTGATATAATTTGCTTTACTATCAGATATTACAAGTGGCTTGAATGAAATGATAGAACTTGATAAATACAGCTGCTTAGCATATATGCTTTGATGTCGAAAAGCTCAACTATATTCGGTTCTCGAGAAATGTGCGCTACCAACGATCTCACATCCGGCAGACTAATTTCGCAATTTGACGGGCATTTCAGCCATATTTGACAGCGTATAGACAATCTCAGCTCAAGACATTTTATGAACATGTCATCTCCAGTGACAGTGACATAAGAGCATCACTCAATAATACATTCTCAGTTAAACCCAAGAAAACTGTGACAGTAGTTAAACCCTCTCACCAGCAATCAGAATGAACTCAACTATGCAAACAGTACCTCAACTGTGTCTCAATACCAGGTTATAATATCAGGACTCAACAACATTACGTATGCTCAACACTGCTATTACATAGATCCAATTAACCTTTATAAGGATATCTATTGTTCGTGGGATAAGGTAAGACTATTCATCGGCATACAAGTAACACCAACAATCATAAATTTACAGCGCAGAAGAATAATGGTGCTGGTCTTTGTGACTATAGCGCCTCTCTCCTCATTGTGACATTCCACGCGCCAATGAGTGAATTTAGCAGCCTTCGATGAGGTAGTCTGTTGTGTCACATAAGCTCTGGCGGCTTACCCTGTAGTTAGCTCAACACCATAGTTGTTCCGATCCAGCTCGACTTTTAGTGAGTCGACTTCCATTTCGAATCACTATGCCATGGCCCACAACAAGAATTTGGCCAAGTTTCAATCGTGGTAGTGGCCGCAGTGTCTTAACCCTGATCCTTGATGCTACAACGAACACGACTCGATGACTTAACCCGACCCTCAGCGATTCTTTTAGCACTCGATCCAACGCATCATTCCGCCTAGCTATTCCTGTGGTGGCCTCAGTCTCATGCAATGCAGACACGCACCACAGTCAACACAATTAACCACACAATCACCACGTGAAACAAACAAGTCATTTTCAAATATGCTCAGTCGTCAATCACATATGGGGAACGACCTCGACCATCAATTTTTGATGGTGGCTCAGCCAATCAACCTCCATGAACATTTAAATGATAATCAACTGCCTCCCAGCGCTAAAATTAGCTGACGAATTTCAATTTCTCGGCATGAGCTTGGTCCCTCGAGTTGCAGATCAACCCACAGATCGAGCGCTTAATCAAACCAGAATTCACCCTGCAAATATAACTTCGTCTGGCTAACAATCTTCGGCTTTTATGGCCTTAAAAACATAAAATAAATAAAATTTTAATTCCTCGGCCCTTTAATTTTAATACAGCAGCCCCTTGCTCAACGTAATTTCATAGCCCTTTTTCACAACAGACAGCTCAACCCTTTCACGGCTCCACCAATTCGACTTGGTTGTTAATCAATGACCGCAATGGAGTAATGACGGTGTCATTTCAACCCACTGAACAATCGCATGTGCGGCTCAGCTTCCTAAACTACAGTGTGGTCGATATTTAATACGACAACATGAAGTGATTCTTATCTTGAGAAATCCTTCTAAATCCTCCACGCTAGTGTTGAAAGTGTGGGACTCTTTTGTATAAATCGATTTTGATCTAATGTCTACTTCGTACTAAAATTTTCCTTCGGAATGAAGAGTTTGCTTGACAATAACTTTGTTTCCCTGAAGTACCGAATAAACTCGCCGAACAACGCAATCAAATTAAGAAAACACAACGAGAGTGAGAGCCAAAGCCAGTGCTGCGATACCACTGTAATATCCCGGATGGGATATTTTTACTAAAAATGCAGATAAATAGATAAACTCCAAATTATGCCATGAAATCAACATTTATTCAATTGAAGATTGCCATGTAAAATTAAGCATACAAGTACATGCAAATCCATAACACCAGAATGCAGGAATATAACTCAGCTTTATTATATTATCACTGGGGTTACAAGCTGAAATAAAAGATAGCTGAGATAGATGAAGTACAAATGGCCTCGAGAAAATCTGCTGCACTGCTACACGGCAATGGCCTCCAAAACTGACTGTTGCCCTCTCCCTCCGGCAACAGCTACCACTGAATCCACTGAAGCTCCCGTTGAAGATCTGAATGATCCTCACTCCAATATCACTGAAGCTCTGTGAAACTTCTGACTGAAGTCTCCTCAAAGAGAGTTGGGTTTCCGTCCAACACTCACAACTCACCCGAGGGTTTCCATCCTGGGGCTACGGCTGAAGTAGAGAATCCACGTTCTCAAACCTCTCATACACAAGAAAATGATCTACTCCAAAGATATCTCCCAATGGCCTCCTCCCTTTCTTTTATAGATCCCTTGGAGCCTTCTAGAGCATTATTTTATTATTATTTTATTCATGGAGCATTTTTTCCTTTTATTAAAATATTGCCTAAAATATTCCTTTTAATGCGAAAAGGAGTATATGGAAACACTTAGCTCCTTTGGTCTTGAAATCTCGTCTTTGTGTCCCCATTGTGTGGGTCTTACCGTCCGGTTCGGGTAATTATACTAAGGTGTTTCATCGTATATTCCTCAGGGTCTGCACCACACATGACATAATCGGTGAGTTAAGCCCATAAATAACTCAAAATTCCGAAAGTTATCGGAATGCATCGAGCAATAAGCTATCGGATGATGGAGTATATCAAGCGAATGCCTCGAGACCTGTAGAAAACTCCTCGAACTCCTTAAGATTAGACTAAAGTAACGTGGTACCAACATATTAAGAAAGCTTTGTCTGTCTCCTAACTACGGGAAGTCCCTCCTAGCCATTTGTCATGGAGGATACCAAAATGCGGAATATTACAATAAAATCACTTTTTCCAGGTAACAATATTTCATATAAAACCTAACCCTAACCTTAGATATCTAGAATAAAAAAGAGAAAAGAGAGAAATTAAGAGAAGTAGAGGGTTTGATCACCACCACCTAGACTAATGCCTTGATCTAAATGGACAATGGAGTCATCTCGACAAATTCAATGAGGATGACTTTGTTGAAGAGGGTCAGATGGCAAGGGCATTTACTTAGAAACCCTAGTGGCTTCCTTTTTAGGGAGATTTTAAATTTAAGAGATGCACAACTGGGAGTTCTCTTATAGGATTGAAGGGAAACAATTTTGCATACCATAGGGGAGCAATATTTCTAGATAATTTAAAACTCTACTTCAAACAATATAACATGCAAGATATAGAAAATATTTGGTAAACTTACAAAATTTCGATAAGAAGCTCTTCAATCAATGCCAAGAAACCAACTTCAAGCAAAAGATCCACATCCAACAGAAATTTGCACCATAGAATTACATTTTGTGAAAGTAGAAAGAGGTAAAAGCTAATGCACACTTTTAAAAGAGAGAGAAGTGTGATGATGAGTGATGATCCAAATGAAATGAGACCTCCATTTTTTTATATGAGGGCAGCCAAGTCTCGTTTTCACAATTTTGCAAGCAAAACCCCTAAAAACTTCACTTGATTGTTAGTAAGCTCAACAGGTCACAAGTCAACCTTAAAATAGCTCTAAAACATCACAAAATGCCAAAAATAGCCCACACGTGTGGTAGATAAATGTCTTCACCATGACATCATTCTTTAGAAATGATTAAGATCCATCAAACAAGTGATGAATAGGTCCATGAGTGCTCCTCACTCCAAGAAACCTCAAAATGGATTGGTACATTTAAAAAAAGCACCTCCTCAGCCATGATGTCATCCATAAAGGGGCCCATGTCAGCCTTTTAGGGTTTGTGTGAGTGTGGTCATCATGCAAGGCAAGCATTTCGTTCCAAGGAGAATGCGCAAGTGTTCCCATGTCATCTCAATGGCAATCATCGTCATTTGGGATTTAGAACAAACAACAACCATCAAACAAGGTCAAGGCCAACATCTTGGGTCCATTTGGGCACATCATCAAGTAATCGAACGCCTGAGGTCTATGGCTCGGTGTTTCAGCATCTGGGAGTACATGTGGGGATGTAGCACCATGTGAAATCTTCTCAAAACCCAATGCTTATCTCTGGTGGGGCAACGCTGAAGCTTCAAGGTCTTATCTACTCTCAGAGTGGGGAAAAGCATTCTTTGGAGTGGTGCTGAATGTTGAATTTTTGTAGCTATGTTCGATCTTCATAATTTATGTTTTAGCCCTTGCATTATATAAAGAATTTGTAAGGCATGTTCTTCATGTCATTTGGATTATTTAGCCCTTAAAAGAATTTGTATAAGACATGTTCTTCATGTCGAATTTAAAAGAGAATTTGAAATTTGAAAATTTGTGTTCCCATGTCATCTCAATGGCAATCATTGTCATTTGGGATTTAGAACAAACAACAACCATCAAACAAGGTCAAGGCCAACATCTTGGGTCCATTTGGGCACATCATCAAGTAATCGAACGCCTGAGGTCCATGGCTCGGTGTTTCAGCATCTGGGAGTACATGTGGGGATGTAGCACCATGTGAAATCTTCTAAAAACCCAATGCTTATCTCTGGTGGGGCAATGCTGAAGCTTCAAGGTCTTATCTACTCTCAGAGTGGGGAAAAGAATTCTTTGGAGTGGTGCTGAATGTTGAATTTTTGTAGCTATGTTCGATCTTCATAATTTATGTTTTAGCCCTTGCATTATATAAAGAATTTGTAAGGCATGTTCTTCATGTCATTTGGATTATTTAGCCCTTAAAAGAATTTGTATAAGACATGTTCTTCATGTTGAATTTAAAAGAGAATTTGAAATTTGAAAATTTGGCTCCAAGATAGTCAAGTTGGCCCTCCCTCAAGTCAAGTCGGCCCTAGTGAAGAGACACACCCATTCGCGAAGGCAAAACACTATAGAAAGGCATTCACCCTCCTCCACAAAGGCACCATTTGACCTCTTACAAGCAAGATAGTTCCTGGGCATCCAAGTGAAGGACAATAAGGACAAAAAGAAGGATGAAGATCATCTCTCTCTCTCTCTCTCTCTTTGTCTCTAACTCACATCTTCCTTACTAGCTCCAATGTGTGTTTTTGGGCAGCATATTTTGGGCAGGATGAATTTTTGGGCAGATTGGGAGGTTGAATTTTTGGGTTTTGGATAGTTTCTGGGAGGTCGAATTTTGGCCTAGGGAAGATTAGATCAGGGCGAGTTGTAGGGAAAGATTGGAGGCTTGACTTGTGTAATGACCCTTCCTAAATTATTTTGGAACAAGATTTATTTCTACATTTTGGGGGTCAATTTTGGTGAAGTCGGGGCCCGTTTGATTTTTATTAAAAGACTTAGGAGTTAGAAGCAAGTTAATTTTATTTTATGTTGTTTTGTTGGTGACATGTGGGGACCACCCACATATGAAATACACACTCCCTAAGCCACTTGTTCGAAATGCATGAGTGGGATAGCATAGGATTGGTGAGGGACCCACAAAGGAAAAAAAGGTGGGAAGAAAGGCTTCACAAAAGTTATAAAAGGAAGGAAGCTCACTTCATTTGGCATTCTTGGCTTATTGATTTTGTCTCTGTTGCTCGAGTTGTTTAGCTGGGTCACTTGCTGTTTAGCAAGAGTTTTCCAAGTAGAGAACTCACCCTTTCTTCGAGGGACTTCGAGTACCACCCTAGAGAGGTTCATCCATTGTCATCCAAAGGAGTTTCATAGAGAGATTTCCAGCATTTGCATTCAGTTTTCCCCAACAGTGCGTATTTCTGGAGGACACAGTAGTGGTTCTTGTGTGGCCATTATAGCATTATTTCAGAGGTCTATTGTCAAGAGAAGTTTGGAGAAGAAGGCTCAATAGATTTGTTTGCTATTGAGTAAGTTTGAGGGTTGGAAGTGGAACCAATATTTAGGAGTTATTTTGCAGTCTCTGGGGCTTGCGCAGAGGAGAGAACTTGGGCACACGTGGGAGTTAGAGTCCCAGCCATTGGGGTTGTTGCTTGTCGAGAGAAATAAGGGAAGTATTGGTGGAGTTGATTGCTGCATTTTAGGAGTGTTGTGGAGTATTTTTGTTGGTGTTTGGGCAGACTGCGTGCTTCAACAGTCACTAGAGAGCGTAGGGCCTTTGGGGCTCGATTTTGGAAGGTCAAGATTTGGCCAAACCATTTCTGGGTTTTGGTAGGGTTGGCTTGAGGAGCCTAGAGCTAATTTTGCAAAATTTTCTGAGCACTGGAGGTGGGGTTTTCAGCCATTTCTTTGCAGCAGATAGTGCAAAACTGCTAGGATAACGCAGAGCAACATTTGGACAGTTTCTGGGTTGTTTGTGTTTCACCTGGGCTTTGCTTCGCTTGCCAAAAAGGTAAGCCTAGGTGCATTTCTTCCATATATTTGTGCTCTTGCTCCATTCTATAATAAAATGGCTTAGCTGCTTCCGTATTTCAGATTGTTCTGGGTGTTTACTGAATTGTTTAACAATTTCTGTAGTGTAAATTTGTTATTTGCTTGCATATCACTGTTTTTCCTATTTTGGAACATTACAACTTGAGGGATGTGGACCAGGTTTGACCATAGCTTGTTGGATGTCATAGTTGACTAGCTGCATTAGATGTATCTCTTGTTGAATTGAAGAATTTCTCTAAGAAAAAGGTTGCTGGGTTTTCCCCGGGTAAATCTTGTGTTCTCTTTATGCATTGTGATCTCTATTGTTCTTATGGTTTTATGATTGGATTTCTGAAGTGTAATTGCTTAATGATAAAAAGAATTGTTAAAAGACCTATATCATTTGAAATAATTATCAATATTTTAGAAATATTGTGCTAGTATCAATTGCACTTAAAACTCAACACTAAAGAGGGTCAAGCCCATCACTTAAGGGATCTCTGTTTCTATGATAACACCATCTGAAACAAACCTCTCAACATTGAGTGAGATTAACATCATTAGGGACAAAAACCATTAAAGCATCTTAGTGGACCATATCTAATGCTAAGGGCACAAGAATACTTCACACAAAACTCACCTTCAAATGCCTAACTAGATCAAGACTTGTAAACAAGTTACCTCACTTATGTTAGGGATGATTATATCAATAACCCTATTGGGTGTTTCTAGCCCCCAAGGAGAGTGACATGTCCCGGGTCACCCCATAAATCCGTTGGTGTGTGTGGCAATAATGGTCATGCAGTGGGAGAGGCTTCAAGGTAGGTGCCATAGCCGAGAGACTAGCTAATGGGGGTCATACATCCTGAGTGTGTTGATGTAAAGAGGGAGCAATTGTGGTGGCATGAGTTACCCATTTCCTCGGCTTGCTTTCTCCACCCCTTTGGTGCACCTTTTACTTTAATTATTTGTCTTTGTTTGGTTCTCCATTTACTTTAATGATTTGTATTTATTTGGTGCATAGCTTAGGAGCCCAAGCTTGCTTTTATATTTTTCCAATACCATTTTAAGATGTAGTAGTTTCTGATCATTGGGTTTGGAACATTCAAGAGTTCCTTTCTTTAGATGAAGCATTACATGCTTAATGAACTTGGTGATGGCGAACAACGGGGGTAGAGCTCATGCTAGGATTTTTCCCATGCGCTAAATATTGTCCTAGCCATCTTTTCATTTTACATTTTCTTTCATTGTGTCTCTATATGCTTTTAACTTTCTTTTAGTTGCATCAACTTTCGAGGCCAAGTTTTTGGGCCTTGACTAAAGGATATGGTTGAATATGGTTGAAGAGTGCCAATCTCAATGACCAATGACAACCGACCCAAAGAATGGAGATAAATAATCAAGAGAGATGGGAAGTGGTAAGCATGGATTACCTTGGACACACTATCAATTGGTGCATCCTTAGTAGTGCCCTTAATGCCTCAAAGGAAGTCCCACCAGACTAGATTGAAAGACTAACCTCCCAAGTGAAGTGCGGGAACAAGAATACAATCGAGATTGGTTTGTCATCCAATTTTCTCCATGATCCATATCAATATACCCATAACATTAGATGAAGGTACATTATTGCAAGAATGATTAGAATACCTGTTGCTAGATGACCCACATGTCATTAAGAATAAATGCCAGATTGGAGCAATAGGTGGAGAATCCCGACAGAGTGTTATGTGCTGACCATCATGGGGCTGTTGGCTGGCTGGAACTCAAATGAGGAGAGAAATTTTCTCCTAGGTGTTACCCACTTTTTGGTGGGCAACAGGTCCCATCTTATTTCTTATTTACAATCTGTTCCACGTCAAGGCCTTGTGTTTGAGCACAAGCCAGAAAAAAATACCTTTCATTGGGCCTTTACCTTCCACAATTTTTCATACCACCATTGCAGTGCGAGTCTTTCCTAGTTCTGAGTGAGCTAAATTTCCCATCTTAGCTGAATAGTGTCCTTTTGAAGAATTTTAAGACCAATCATTGTTCGATAATTTCATATGAGCCTTTTTTAGTTCATCTAAATACTATGACCGGAGTTGATGCCAATTAGCTTTGAGACCTAAATCCTCACTTGTAACCAACCTTGTCTCCATATTATTGTTCATGCTGCATCCCCAATACCTTTGAGAGTACAGATACCACTCTCCTTGAGTTGATCAATGAGATCCTCAGGGAGGAAGATACTATCACCACATCCTACTATGGCATTAGTACCAATTCTAGGCTGTGCTACCTTGGCAACTATTTCCAATTTACCAAATGGGAACCCAAGAATTTAGAACAGAGGTAGTTAAAGCAAGTTTTCCAAATCTTGCTAAGGATGCCTTTGGGGATATGAGCAAGTGCCAATAAATCAGTATAGACATGATCATGATTTTATCAGAACCAATCTGCCACCTCGGGATATCCATCTGTTACACTAGAAGTTTATTTTGTTCTCAATCCTCGAAAATAACTGATTCCAATCAATTATCACTTAATTGTTTGGCTTAATATTGTACCCAAGTTACCTTAGATCTTGCTCCAAATCCAGAGCATTCAAATTGAAAATATTTGTCATCCTGATCTTTATAGCCTCCTCTACTAAAGGAAAATCAGGGGCAGACTCATTGACATTTACATACATACCACACTGGGATGATCCATCTCAATGAATCTCTTCAGGGAAAGTTTCTTTGCCTCCCCCCTAGGCCCCTCATATCGTCCAACACTATCTTCATCGTCTGGATGAGGGAATTCTGTAAGATAGTGCTGGATAAAATTCCTTGTTCTTTCATGTACCTCAACGATTCTTGCAAACTTGCTAGTCAGTGCATATTGATGATGATCATTCAATACCGAGTTGTGGGGTATTTTCCTGCATCTGTATACACAACACCAGATCCCATGTAGCCTTGTTAACATTCTTCATTCTTGAAACATGCGCATCCAAAATTGTAACAGTTGAATCAAGGTGCCTCCTGGCTGCTTGGGTGTCAAAACATCCATCAGGTTCCTTTTAGAATCTTACTTCAGCTTGAAAACTTCTTGCTTTGGGCATGGATGCGGTAGGTGCTATCATGCAGTTTGAATTTTCTATGATATTTACCAATTTTCAGGGGGATAATTTGATATGCTTTGATCCCAAGTTCCACAAAATGGTCTTCCTGTCGCTGTAGTGTCTAAGACTCTAATGCAGCTTTTGGCAAGCTCAGAAGTTGCAGTGTTCCATTATCCATTGACAAAATGATCCATCTTGGCTCATGCTGCCAATCAAGTCTCAAAATAATTCCTCTTGACAGATGAAGATCCCATAAAGGCCATAAAGGGCCCCACAAGTCCCAAAATTGGACACTGCCACGTCCTTCAAATATGCTTAAGCACTGCCAGCAAGGGGGTTCAATCATTCTGGTTTATCTCCTTACGATAGCACCTTAACTACATACAAATTAGTTCAGAGTTTGTATGTGGATCAGTCCTGTCTTCACAAGCTTTTATGACCAGAACTTTGACAGGTATGTTTCTTACTGGAATTGCTGTTAAGCCTTATGACTCCAGTTCTGATGACTGACACATAGAGGGAACCCAATGTGCAGTTAGTTCCACTCTAAACACAGAGTTCAAAAAACTAGGCTGGAGCAATGCATAGACTACCGGCTATCCAAAGTGTTGAGCAGATTGGATGTCCGAAGTGCTGAAATAGGTTTGTAAATTGTGAGTTAACAGCTCCTTAATCATGATGTACCAGAGCAAAAGCAGTACCCAAACTTTACCCTCTTGTGCTGTAGCAAACTTCTCCAAGACTGTGTCAACATGCTGCCCAAAGGTGCTGATCTCTTCAATTTTCACTATACTGATTCAAAGTCCTCTTCCAACTACACAGATAATATTAAATACCCTTGTTAGACGGAGTAACAGGTCCATGCAAGAATATGCATAAGAAAAGCAACATATTGGCTCCAAATCCAACATCCTCCAAACGTAGCCTACTTGGCAAGTTCTTCAAACTAGATGTTCCTTATGCTACATGAGGTGGTAACAACTCAAGAGGATCACTGTCATCAAAAGTGATTGGCTCTACTCTGGTTCATTAGAATCCAAATTGGCAAGTGCTCATCAATTCACAGTGGTGTAAATGACACGATCGAAAACAATTCTTCGTTTAACCCTTCCCTAGTTCTTGTTCTTCTAATTACAAATTTCCACAGCAGCATTTTCTTTCTTTGGTCAATTTGTTTTTTGTTATACTGTTATGTGTAGAAATGTCAGCTCCGTTTCGAGTGGATGGGGCACTAACAGTAGCAGATGGAGTTTGAGGAGGGGGAGCAACACTAACATGGACATTCATCCCTCCCCTTGACCTTTAGCATGAACCCTTGATGAGTGAGCCATGATTCTTAATGAAGAAGAATGCTACTGTTGGAGAATGACACAACCCAGGAATAAATTGCAGACTTTAGATGCATCAATCTGATGCAACTCTAGTCAAATATGGTTTTCTCTTTACCCACAGATACTTTGAGGAAAAACAACAATGAAATAATGAAGAGAGGATGAGGCCAAATGTGTTTTTCTGTTTTTTTAAGCACTAGAACCATCTTTTTGCATCGCACGTTTGATGTGTTATAACACAAAATGGCCACGTGTCAAACATGCTTTGGCATGTGTCCTTGGATGTGTGAACATGTGGGGACATGCTGTGCCCACATGTCCCTTACATACTGTGACAGATGTGCATCATAGCATTTCTGACATGGGTCCCAATGCTGTGATGTGTATCCGTCAGAGTGGGCAACAGATGTGTCCCATGTGTCCACATGCTTGACATGTGTCTTCCTGTGTCCGCCGCCTTAGATATTTACTTATTTGGGTATCTTTTGTTTTAGGCTGATAGATACCACTTATATTGAATTCAAAAGATTATGAAGATGCTGCATTTGATGCTTTTCAAAAACAATAACCAAGGCCTTATCATGTATTCATGTCTTGTGCCATTCTTTGCTTTGTTGAATCGTGTAACTATGGTCGGTCTTCATAATGTATATTTTCATCATTGATATATTTATGCGTAAAGCATGTTCTTCATGCTCAAAAATAAAGTTTTATTATTGTATTTGCCAAAAGGAAAATTTGGATTATAAATTTTGGTTTAAGGCTTTTCAAGAAGACCAAGTCAGCCCTCCTCCATGACAAGACGTCTCAGCTCTTGAGAGGCACCCATTCGGCCCCCAAAGAAGCTATATATAAGGTCACTTGATCTCCCTCATTTGGCAATTTGTGGATCATAATCAAGAGATATTTCTGCTCTCTCTTATGCGAAGAAAGACAAGAAAATGGAGGACATAGCTGGAAGAAAAGAAGAAGAACTCGCACATGTGAAGACTACTCTTTCTGCTGCTCGCACATGTGTTCTGACATGGCCAAAGTTTCTGTAATTGCTTCCTGATGTCAGACCCAAATTTATCTGTGGTGAAGTATGTGATTTCTGTGGGAGAGTCAAGCCGAAATTCAGCCCCTATTGCAAACCTTGTTGCAGACCTTTGACTGAAGTTTGTAGAGGGTTGACTTGGCTTCTTGAAGGATTGCTGAGGTTGTCATCTTACTAGTTAGTTTCCCTATGATATTGACTTTGATGTCTCTCTTGTTGAATTGATTCTATGAGGAAAGGATTGCTGGGTTTTCCCTTTGTAGGTTTTTGTAACAACCTATCTCGAATCATGAGTAGCATAGCAATATTATCTTGCATGTGAGGCATGCATATGATAGCTACATATACATGCATCACATACATTGCACTAGTATATATATATATTAATTACTCATGAAGAATATCTAAATATAGGATAAATGAATTAATTATCGAAGGTGCTAATTAAATCAATGTGGAAAAAGTCGAAGTCGGGATTAAATCGGCAAGGGTCCAAAAGTTGAAAAACTCGATAAAGTCGGGAGTTTTTTGAAAAAGTTGGCAAAACTAAAAAAATACAAAAATATTCATTTTTGGAAAAAATCCTGATTTTTTCAAAAAAAAAAAAATTAAAGAAACTACCTCACTCATGATTTTTTCGAAAAAGTCGGCAAAAAGTCGGGACTTTGAGGATAAAATTGCGACTTTTTCATGGATGAAAAAGTCGGCCGATAAAGTCAGCTCCGGGAAAAATTCGGGATTTTTTCAAAAAGTCAGGACTTTTTGCCAAATTTTTCCACACTGAATTAAATACCTAACTCTCGTAAATAGAGTGAATATATATTAAGTAAGAGATATAGTGAATATATTGAGTTTATTCATAGGTTTATATTGTATTACACAAATACACTTGTAACCCAAGATATATTTTAAATGATTACATAAGCTAAATCCATAAATTTTATTATTAAATCTTATATGTTATAAAAATAAAATATTATTTAAATTTTAAATCATTGTAACACTATATGACAATATACTATTTTATCAAATCAAAACACCAATTGTCAAAGCTAAAAGTGATTTCACCTTATGTTATAATGTCATCTGATTCAATTATAAATGCAAGAAACATGCAACCACCGTTTGACAAAAATTAATATTCTTTTATAAGACGATGAACGAATGTGTAGAGGTGAAGGAACCTCCCCTATTTAAGAGAGGAAGAGGGGTTTGGAGAAGGTATTCGAGAGTTTGTTTTCGGAGAAATAGAGGATGAATCTACAACAGAGAGCTACAGACACGAAAGAGAGTGAAGCCTTGATTGTTCTTGAAGCTTTTGGGCACGGGGGCCAGAGTGCTTCAATTTTGAAGTATTCTGGAACTGGGTATCAGGGTTGTGCCTAGTTTGGCAGGGAGGATTTGGTCAATTTGGTAACGGGGGAAAAATTGGACTATGATAGCTCGAGATCAACTTCAAATGCGGAAGCCAGGTACGTATCCGAGTTATTTAATTGATAGATTACTGTTGGAATATAGGAATTTAAATTTTGGTGAGGTCTCTATAGTTTTGCCTTAGCCTCTGGCCTATTTTCAGGTGTCTTTTCTCTTGTGCACTGTGATCTCTACTTTCTTCCATAATTACATGTATAATTGCTTGATGACATAATTGAATGAAGAGAATGCTAAAAGTAAACATATATATCAGTCCCAAGTAATTATCATGATTAGAAATTCAACGTTGCAATTGAACTTCCACATGGTCTCAGAGCTAGTTTTTAAGAGTAGTTTGAATTACCTCTGTGATGAGGTCCTCCTCTCTGAGTTTCGAATTACCTCTGTGAAGTGATCTGATTTCTATCTATGGTGCTAAGCCGAGTTCCCTAAAGATATATTTATGTGAAATTGTGATTAGCTCGGAGTGCATGATCGTGAGCTAAGTTTGTGGTTTGTGGAAAGGGACAAAAGTCTATATACTAGTCAGAGCCTTTGTGGATTGTAATCAAGTTTTAACCTATTGCATTCATGGAACAATCCGAATTACGTCTTTGTGGTATTGTTCTGATATTGCTCCTTATGATCTGGGTAAGGTTTAATTTGAACTTGTGGCTGTAATATTCCTAATTAGCAGCAACTAATTGGAAATATTAATTTTGCCCAGTTTTACTTTTCTAACGTTTATTAGTTAATAAAAAGAAGTGACGGGACCCATAACCCACACTTAGGAAATAAAGTCTCCCTAAAGTCACTTAGGAAAATATTAGAGGACAACGTGGGGCCCATGAGAGCCTAGTGGCAGCGTGGACATCATGGGCCCATGATAGCGTAGTTGAGAGTGGATAGCATGGCCAAGGAGGGACAACAGAGTTTAGTGGGGCCCGGGTGAGAGCAAGGCTCTCAAGCATAAAAGGGAGAGGAGGCTCCTCATTCTCTCATTCTATTATGCATCTTTGATTTGTCTTTTGACATTGAGCACGCTTTTGTTGTTGAGCGAAGTCTCCAAGTGCTGTTCAGCACACCGGGTGTCTCCAAGCGGAGATCCCAACTTCAGCCTTGGGGGACGTCGAGTGCCCGCTCAGGTGAGGAGATCCATCCATTGTTTTGCAGGGGAGAGCACATAGCACCTTCAGCCAGGATCACGCAGTCGCTTGGGCAGCGCGGTCTCTCTGAGGGATTATGTAGTTTGTGGTAGAAGCAGTTCCGGGAGTGAAGGGATATCAAAGATTTTAGCTCGAGGATAGTGTGAAGGGACCAACCCTTCTCTAATCATCATTTTGTAGCAGGAGGAGGCCATCACTTGCAGATTTATCATTCAGGGCCAACATACTCACTAGGAGTGCGTTATTTTCCAAGGGAGGTCAAATTTCGGGGTCAACCATTCAGGGATTCCTTCCTAGGTTTTTCCGGGTTATTGGAGGAGAGCTCATTTCCAGAGTTTCACAATTTTTTGAGCAGGGGAACAACCCCAAAGAGTCATTTCATTCCAGCAGTAGCAACAGTCTGGCAGCAGCAGCAACAACAACATCTGGAGATTACGCAATCCATGACAGAGCAACCATTCCTTAAGCATTTCTGAGAGTATTTCCAGCTTGCCTTGAGCAAGCCAAGGTTCCATCATTCTGATCACCTTTGTACCCATTGTTATCTTTCAGTTTATATAATAAAATGGCTCAACATTTCTCCATATTTGTAGTATTTGTATGACGTCTCTCTATTTGCTGTAGTTGCTTGTTTATGTCGTTGTGTATTACTGTTTATTTCTATTCGGAATATTATAGTGGTATCAGTGCTCATAGACTTGGCTCAACCTGTGGAGCAGATTAGTCTATGACACAAACAGGAAAACCATATATCACTTACTGGGGAAGGAAGTATAAGGACCAAGAGCGGAGGCTTGAGACCACTTTTGGAGAAGGGGATTGCATTCCAGTGGTGGACGCAGAGGAGGAAGAACCAATGGCAGAGGAGAAAGATGAAGGGAGGGAGTTCAGGCAACTCCTCCTAAATTCTGTGCAGGAGCTATCGAGGAGGATCAAAGAGATGGGGTAGAAGTTTATCGCAGACCAGAGACAGCATGAAACCCCACGGGGTTTTCACATCGAAGAAGGGTTCGACACTTCCCACCATTTACAGGAGCAGCTCATAGCGCAATAGGTTGTGTCACTTACTCCCCCACATTCCACGATGCCCACATTTCTAACTACGGGCACCGGGACAGGAGGACCTCAGGAGCTGGAGCTGGTTCATATGGGGGATTATTTTGCATAGTATCAGTCCTATGGGCGAGAGTTTGGTGAAGCTCTCACTTTCCATGATTTTGTTCAGTTCAAGAAGGACAACCGACCCTGCAACCAGAACAAAGGGGGTAGATACACACAGGATGGGGACGTGTAGCGTAGAGTGGGCAGGTTTTTCTTGCCAACATTTGACGGGTCCTCAAAATGTTCAACGAAGGCTTGGGTGGAGAAGCTGGACATTTATTTCTAGCTCAATCAGATGGCAGAGGGAGAGGCCATCAAGGTGGCAGCGCTGCACCTTGAGGGAGAGGCCCACAACTGGTGGTTCCACGGGATGGCCACGCTGGGTCACTCAGCAATGACAACGTATGTAGAGTTTATACGGAGATTGGTGGAGCGGTTTGATCAGAAGGATCCGGAAGAGAACTTTGTTGAGCTGACCAATGTAGAAATTTGATAACCCAACCCTGGTTTTCAGTTATCCTTATTTCTCCCGTAAAGTTAAATGCCCATTCCCATAGCCATACATTCAACAAGTTGGAAAAATAAATATTTTCTGAAAACACAAATTCTGAAAATTCACAGTGCTGAAATGCAGAAATAAAAACTCAGAAAAATAAATCAGCGACACATAGAAAATAGACACGTTGATTTTTGGTCAATATGACCTTGGAAAAATCCCCTACAACTCTTGGGGAAAACCAGTTCGAAAGCTCCCTTTATTTCTGAATATTACTTTTACAGTGAGACAGAAAATACAGTAAAAATTCCAGCAACCACACAAATGTACTTATCTCAATTTCCGTGATTGCACATCGTCTCGGAAAACGTGCCAAACAACAAACTAACAAAACATAAATTTTACATCATTTATTACAACATTAAATGTTGAACTGCCACCCTCTAAATGTGTGCCCAGAATTCAACGTTACGACCGTACGACTGTACGGATTGTACAAATGTACTTCCTCCTCGATTCCTGTGCATGAAAACAACCTCGAAAATAGTGTTGTCTTGCTGTACGGATTTCCTCGAAATCTGTGCCAGAAAAAACAACAAACTCCTTGGTTTTTGAGCCCAAAATCTGCCTTGGAATGCGTGTTGAAGCTGCTGTACAGAATCCCTCTTTTTCTGTGCCTCCTTCCTTGAAAAGTGTGCCAACCTCTTGCTGTACGGATTTATGCCTTGGGAAATGTGCCTCTAGGCAGCTGTACGGATTTGCTGAAGTCTCCTTGCTGCTGCTCTCTTTCTTATCACTGCTCAGAAATGTCTCCTTGCTTTCTCTCCTCTCTCAATCTGCTCATGAAAGAATTGAATGGCCTTTTCTCTCCTTTTCCTCGTTTAACCTAACCCTAAGTGACTTTTGGGGAATCCCTAAATCCAATGGCTGAGATAGCTTTAGATCTAGGGCTAAGATTAAATGCCCATTTAAATCTCACTTTCTATTTTTTAATTCACCCCATTTTAATAAAGACCCACTTAGTCATTTATTTCCAAAGTCACTTTTCACTTTCTAATTTCACATTGACTTTATTAAAGTCATTTTAAAATTAGACTTAGTAACTTTATCACTTAAAGTCACTTTTAAATTAGATTTGACTTTATAACTTTATAAAGTCACTTTAGGAGAAAAATTAAATTCTTTTGGACACTTTTCCCTAGGCCAAAGATCGAAGCCTTAGGGAACCACCTGTCCTTCGGTAACCTTGTCTTTGAAGTAGACATGCTTTCCCCGTGGTAAGGCTTTGGTAAGAATATCTGCAACCTGCTCATCAGTGGAAATATACTCAAGCTTCACAACTCCCTTCTGAACATAGCCTCTGATGAAGTGATCTCTGATGTCGATATGCTTTGACCTGTCATGAAATTCTGAATTCTCCATGAGTTTAATGCAACTCTGATTATCACAGTAAATCACTGAAGGTCTCAACGACAGACCAAATAAGCCAAAGAACATCTTGCGAAGCCATATGGCCTAACAACTAGCTAGACTGGCTGCCATGTACTCTGCTTTCGCTGAACTCAATGCTACTGACTGCTGCTTTCGGCTAAACCACGACACCACTGCCGAACCCAACCCAAAACAACGCCTTGAAGTGCTCTTCCTATCAGAAGCACAACCTGCCCAATCAGAATCAGTGTAACCTGCCAATCTCACTCCATCTCCCTACCTATAATCCAGACCATAATCCATTGTCACCTACAAGTACGGCAAAATGTATTTTGCAGCAACCCAATGCACCTTCCTGGGCTCACACATGAACTGGCTCCTCATGTTGACTGCAAAACATATATTTGATCTGGTGTTGACCAAATACATCAAGGAACCAATCATCTGTCTATACAATGTGGGATCTACCAACTCGAAATCTGAAGCGTGAAGCTTCTTCCAGTTGGTGATCATCAGTGTCGACAGGGGTCTACAATCCTCCATGTGGAATCCGCCAAGGATGTCCACAATATACTTCCCCTGCCCCAGGAAGAAATGCCCCTCCTCCTGCCACACTTCCAAACCCAAAAAGTAATGCATCAAGCCAATGTCCTTCATCTCAAACTCAGACACAAGATCTCTCTTGCAGCTCTCTATGAGTCTCTTTGCACTCGTAATGACCAAGTCATCCACATACAACACCAGAATGAGAGGCTCCTCACCTATCACAATAAAGTATTGGTTTGGATCTGCATCACTCTTTGTGAAACCCATCTCTTGCAAGTATGTATCAATCCTGGAGTACCAAGCTCTAGGAGCTTGCTTTAGGCCATAAAGGGCCTTCTTCAGTCTGCACACATGGGACTCCTTCCCATGCACCTCAAAGCCTTGTGGCTGCTCAATGTATACCTCCTCCTGTATGAAGCCATTGAGAAATGTGGTCTTCACATCCATTTGGTGGATCTTCCAACCCATCTCTGTTGCTATCGATATGATGGAGCGAATCGAAGTATATAGAGCCACGGGAGCGAACCCTCATAATCTACTCCCTCTACCTGGGAGAACCCTCTAGTCACAAACCTTGCCTTGAATTTCTCAATGCTGACATCTGCAACATGCTTTACCTTGTAAAGCCATCTGGAAGTAACCACGGATTTGTCCTCCGGCCTTGGCACCATCTCCCAAACATCATTCTTCATGATAGAATAATACTCCTCCTGCATGGCCTCTCTCCAAACCTGCTGGCTAGCTGCCTCCTCATAGCTAGAAGGCTCAGAGTCAATGATGTTGGCGACCATTGTCATATAGCTACAAAACCTCTCAGGTGGTCTGCTCTCTCTGACCGGCCTCTTCGGCCCAACAACAGATATGGCCTCTCTCAAGGTATCCTGAAGCCACTTGGGCTTCCTCTTCCCTGAGCACACTTCTCCCACTGGAGAATGAAACTCCTCATCAGGAACCTGAACTCCTGAATGTTTGTCTGCTGTCCTTCTGCCTGAACATGAACCTGTAGATGTTGAAGTACCGTGTGAACTGTCCATCAGTGGACTCCCTAGTGAACTTCTCTGTGGACTGCTCTACATGCTGCCCGAAGCACCACCCCTCTGACTCTGCGAGCTACTGCTCATTGATGGACATGACATCGTGATCGAAGTACCTCCTGATCCTCTTGATCCCTGCCCACTGGATCCTTGTGCCTGACTCAGCTGCTCCTAAGGGTCTGGCCGATCCAGATACTCTAACTCCCGTGACCTCCTAAAAGCCCTGTCCTCCTCGAATTTCACATCCCGCTTGACAACAACTCTCCTCTGTGCAAGAATATAAATTTGAAAGGCTTTCGAGGTCTCACTGTAGCCCACAAAGATACCCTTCTCTGCGGTGGGCTCTAGCTTGGTCCTCTTCTCCTTGGGTACATAGGAGTATGCAATACACCCAAAGATACGAAGATGACCAATATCATGCTTCTTCCCAGAAAAAGCCTCCTCCGGAGTCACATGCCAAAGGCATGATGCAGATTCCTGTTCTGCAAATATATAGTAGTGTTGCAGGTCTCTGCCCACAAAAACAACAGTAACCCTTGATCATGTAGCATGGCTTTGGCAGCCCCTCCGATGGATCTGTTCTTCCTCTCCACAACCTCGTTCCGCTGGGGGTTGTAAGGAACTGTGAACTCCCTCCTAATGCCTACTTTCGCACAATAGTCAACAAACTCACCAAGGGTGTACTCCCCTCCATTGTTCGACCTTAGGGACTTGATCTTCCGACCTGTCTGAGTCTCCACAAGAGATTTGAACTCTTGAAACCACTTGAAGACCTCACTCTTGGTCTTCAAAAAATAAATCCAGGTCCTCCTGGAGTGATCATCAATGAATAAAACATAATACTCATATCCACTCAAGGAAACATGAGACATCTGATCGCTCACATCGGAATGAATCAAATCAAGTATCCCGATTGATCTGCACGTCGCTATGGCAGGAAAATGGGATTGTAAACTGCCCATAGCACATCTCTGCATGTATCAAAGTGATCGATGCGAAATACGCACACACATGGTGATGATCTCCCGCAATGTCCTCAAGGCGACATGATACATGCCCCATCCTACCATTCAAATCACACGGCTACAGGCACACTGGTTCTGCTGTCAGTCTTCTTTGCTCAATGCCAAAAGGGTCTAAAATGCAAACTTGTATACCTTTGCATGGCGTACACCAATCACTCTTGCTGACTCTTGACTCAGTGGAGCACCTTATAGTCTGCAGCACTTGTCCTCTCCCCAAATATCTCTCTACTTCTTCCTCCAATGCAGATGATTGGGTTCTGTCTGCACATGGATTTTGAAGGCAGTTACTTCTAAGGGAAGTGTTCTAGATGTCAATGTGTGCTCATGTGTATCTCGTGCTCTTACCATCCAGTGCCATCTCCTGAAAAACTCCATGACAGTTGAAGACGCCTGTCACACAGGTGATACTGCCAACATAGGTTTACAAGGTCTCATGTAGGTATAATGCTCTCTCAACCTTCGTGGCAGGTGTTCCTGCACTAGTGGACTCATAAGCAATGAACCCAAACTCTTGGTCAAAGCTATCCGTAAAGTCCTCTATCTCCGCTGATGTTGCCATGCTCTGGTTCTTCCCCTTCTTCTCCAGGCACACAACTGCATAGTGTCCCATCCTCTGACAATTTCAACACTTCACCTTGGAATAGTCCTTCTACGTGTTCCCCTGTTTACCTTTACCTTTGCCTTTGCCCCCACCACCATTTGTGGAAGCTTGCTTCTTTCCCTTGCCTTTCTTGCCTCCTGCTAACAATGCTACATCCTCATCTTGCTCAAGAGGTTTGGCTGCCCCAAGCTAACTCTTTCTGATTTCAATCTGTATGCAATCATCCCAGAACCCCTCCCAAGTGGAAAGGGTCTCATGTGCACAAACCCCATCAGCAAAGTTCGGCCATGAACTGGGATGGCCATTCACTGCAATCCGCACCAACTCAGTGGGTGGAATGACCTCTTCAACTGCTACCAACTCATCTTTCACATTAGTGATCCTTGTTAGATATCCAGTAGCACTATCAGTCTTTGCCATCTTAATGGTCTTCAGCTTCTCCCTTAGGACCATTTTTTTGTTCTCATTGGTACTCTGGTAGAGGTTAGTCAAGGCTGTCCACATCTCATGAGCAAGTCTCTTTCCTCTCACATGAGGAATGACATGGTCTTTAATACCATCCAGATTCAGTCTCTTGCCCTTGTTATTCTTTTTATTAAAGTCTGCCAACTGAACATCAGTGGGCACATTCACAAGGCGCTGTTGGGTATGCACCATTATAACCCAGACTTCTGCCTCCTCAAAGATGCTCTGCATTCTTTCCTTCCATACACTATAGTTACTATGCCCATCCAACCTATCCTCCACTCTCAAGCCCAAAGACATGCTTGTTGTCCTAATAAATTGAAAAAGACACTACTGTAGTAAAGGTACTGTTTTCTGTGTGAAAAATCAGCTTGCTGTAATTTTTCTTTTTGCTGTCCCAAACTGCACTTTTCAGCAAACTAGCTCTGATACTATGTAGAAATTTGATAACCCAACCCCGGTTTTCAATTTCACCTGATTTCTCCCATAAAGTTAAATGCCCATTCCCATAGCCATACATTCAACAAGCTGGAAAAATAAATATTTTCTGAAAACTCAAATTCTGGAAATTTCACAGTGCTGAAATGCAGAAATAAAAACTCAGAAAAATAAATCAGCCACACACAGAAAATAGACACGCTAATTTTTGGTTAATATGACCCTGGAAAAACCCCCTACAACTCTTGGGGAAAACTAGTTCGAAAGCTCCCTTTATTTCTGAATATTTCTTTTACAGTGAGACAAAAAATACAGTAAAAATTCCAGCAACCACACAAATGTACTTATCTCAATTTTTGTGCTTGCGCACCGCCTCGGAAAACGTGCCAAACAACAAACTAACAAAATAGAAAATTTACATCTATTATAGCATTAAATGTTGAACTGCCACCCTCGAAATGTGTGCCCAGATTTCAGCGGTACGACTGTATGGCTGTATGGATTGTATGGACTGTACAACTGTACTTCCTCGATTCTTGTGCTTGAAAACAGCGTCGAAAAAATCGCTGTCCTGCTGTACAGAATTCCTCGAAATCTGTGCTAGAAAAAACAGCAAACTCCTTGGTTTTCGAGCCCAAACTCTGCCTTGGAATGCATACTAAAGCTGCTGTATAGAATCCCTCTTTTTCTATGCCTCCTTCCTCGAAAAGTGTGCCAACCTCCTACTGTACGGATTTCTACCTTGGGAAATGTGCCTCTAAGCTGCTGTACGAATTTGCTGAAGTCTCCTTGCTGCTGCCCTCTTTCTTCTCACTGCTCAAAAATGTCTCCTTGCTTTCTCTCCTCCTCTCTTAATCTGCTCATGAAAGAATTGAATGACCTTTTCTCTCTTTTTCCTCCTTTAACCTAACCTTAAGTGACTTTTGGGAAATCCCTAAATCTAATAATTTGGATACTTTGGATAGCTTTGGATGCAGCTTGAGATTAAATGTCTTCAATCTCCTTTCTATTTCTAATTCTTGTTTTAATAAAGACCCACTTCATCATTGTTTAAATTACTTTTTACTTTAATTTATCACATTGACTTTATTAAAGTCACTTTAAAATTAGACTTAGTAACTTTATCACTTAAAGTCACTTTTAAATTAGATTTGACTTTATAACTTTATAAAGTCATTTTATGAGAAAAATTAAATTCTTTGGGACACTTTTTTCTAGGCCAAAGATCAAAGCCTTAGGGAACCACCTATCCTTCGGTAACCAAATTTTAGTAACCAAGCTCAAGTAGATCGGGAACCCGGAAACCTACATTTCCTAGTTTTTGATGCTTTCAGTGATGGTGCCCGACTTGTCCTCAGTTAGGAGAATCCACATGTTTATTGACGTGTTGGCAGAACCTCTACGTGGGCTAGTCAGATCCACGAGGCCTGCTACACTCCAGGATGCAGTTGGGAGGACCAGGGATTTGCAGGATGCTCTACCTAGGACTAGAGCTCCTTTTCCCTAGAGGCCGACATTTCAGCCGAAGGGAAGAACACGAGGGTTCCACCTCCGAGGGGGAACTAACGCCGGGGGCTTTTGGACGATGATACCCAGAGAGACTTGAGACGAAGGAAGCTATGCTTCACATGCTAGGTGTAATGAATAAAATAATGTAAATAGTGATTAATTAGTTAATTAGTAATTAGGTTGAAAGGCCATGTCTGATAAGACATGACCTTTCGTGAAGAGGCACCTGCTTAGGTATATAAGCAGGCCTCATTTGTAATTCTCAATGATTTCATTCATCATACTATCTAATATAATATTTGTATCCTCATGGATATCTTTGTATTCCAAGTCTTTTGGATCATTTAACTTGAGAATGAACTTTGTTCGCTTCATTTGGTAACAAAGCAGTTCGATCTTCTGGCTGCTCATCGCTGCATAGAGCTACGTTTCTTGGTCCAGGCCTTTAGCCATCAAAAATTTGCCAACATTGTTGTCGTTGAAGCGTTTTGCTACCAGTCTTGGAGTTTCTCCATTTTCACCAGTAGGCCTTTGGCCAAAATTACAAATTTGAAGAAATTTCACCAATAGGCTTTTGGCCAAAATTAAAATTTGAAGAAATTTCACTAGTAGGCCTTTGGCCAAAATTAAAAATTTTAAGAAAAAAAGGGGAAATTTTTGAAAAGAAGAAGAAGCAAAAGCAATATATATATATATATATATATAGTAAAAAAAAAGAAAATATAAAAAAGTAAAAACAAAAAAAAACAAAAAAGAAAAAGAAAAAAGAGATATATATAAAGAAGTACATATACATACATACCAAGAAAATTTAAAAATAAAAAGGAAAAACAAAGAAGGAAGAGTAGATAAGGTTATTTTGATTGTTCTTTAAGTGTTTTACAAGCTCGTGGTTTTAGAAGCCCATGGTATTTGCAAGGTAAAATAAGAACAAAAGGAATAAAAAGTCTCTGTGTGAATGGTAAGTTTACTTTTACGTGGAGAACATTAACCGAGTCAAATACACATAAGTGGAAATATATTTTATCGGTGAATATAGGTGAATAGCCACATTTCACTAGGGTTGTAACTTTTCAAAACAAAAAACAAAAAGAGTTAAAAAAAATCAATTGTTAAAAAAAAATTATAAATAAAAATAAATAAATAAAACTAGAATTTACTTAGTCAAAGAAGTCATCACTAAAGAAAGACTATATTTAAGGTTATATAAAGGAAGTAATTTTCAAAAAAACGAAAGGAAAAATATTATTAAGGATTTCTTAAAATATTAAGGAATCATTATTAAAGCTGGAAGGTATATAAAAGGAAAAAGAGGTTATTAAAGGTTTAAGTATTGGAAAAGTGGAAGAGGAGATAAATCATTATATTCTAAAGATTTTATTTAAAAAAGGAATATATACATATATAAAAGAATTTGAGCCCCTTTTAAAAGAGAATATTAGTGAAGGATTCATTACCAAAGATTGAAGAAATAATAGTAAAGGATATTGGAAAGAATAATTAAGCTTGAGGGTTTATTAAAGGGAAATAATAATATTTTATTATAAATATTAGGAAGGGTCACCCTTAAAAACCCTGAAATTATCTGACAAAATGGCATCCAAAACAGAACTAAAAGAGGGAAGATTTCCTAAAAATTATAGTATGTGTGTCGATGCGCTAATTGAAATCAAAGGGTCACTTGCGGGAAAAGAGATTCTCATATCTATCGATTTTACTCGAAAGAATAATTGTGTTAGTACCGAATGTGCTAACCAATTAGTGATCCCTGAATCAAATATAACCGAAGCAAATTCATTTAACGCAAATGACAAATAATACAACATAGAAAATTTACACCTAAGTATTGGGGAGTATTCCTTTGTCTCACAATTCACCGTTAAAACCTTATTTTCCAATAATAGTGATATAGTTCTGGGTTCGCTCTGGATGGAATCACTAGGGTAATTCATCCTTAATACGAAAAAGAAGTTTTTGACATTTTCTTACAAAAAGAAAAACATAACGTTATAAGATGCCACGGTGAAGCCAAATTCACTAACACCAGAAGACATATTAGATATCACAAGAGTAGTTCTTCCAGAAAGTAAAAAAGCAATACAATATTTGGAAAGAGAAGTTGACAAAATCACCACTAACAAGAATGAAAAAGTTGCTCGCCTCAAGGAACACAATGAAAAGTTACTAATGCAAATTAAGAAGTTGAAGAAGGACAAGAAGTCATTTGAAAACAAAGTGCAACAACTTGTCGAAAATGAATCATTGAAACCTTCAAATGTAAAAGTTCAAGTTGAAGAAAAAATGAACATCGATCCAATAAATGTCACAACTCAAGAAGACAACCAAGTTGCAGAAGATGCAAACTTAGATGTTGTAGTTCATACGAGGAACATTCTAAGTGAAGGTTTTGTAACCAACTCAATAACATCCTCGCCAGATGAAAATCAAAGAATTCAAACCAAAAAAGTTCCCTATCGACATCCAAATCACGGGAGCAGACAGCTAGACCAAGCTACGTATTCAGAACATAAACAACAAGCTGATGTTTCGAAGAATACTAATGTCGGTGCAATCCACTCATGTGATAACAAGTTTTCACAATTTGTCAGTCATCGTAAGATTCCACAAAAGATTGATTTAGGATGGTCCGATCCATTCTCAGTGTGACAATTTTGTTTGTCACTTAGAAGATCATATCAACTTGTATCAACAATGATGACTTCCCTGAGACGAGAAGATGTTCGTAACAGGAAAAGAAATCGAGGCCTTTCATCAACAAGCTTTGAGGACAAAGCTTTTTGAGGAGGAAGGCAATATAGTGAATAAATAATATAAATAATGATTAATTAGTTAATTAGTAATTAGGTTGAAAGGCCATGTCTGATAAGACATGACCTTTCGTGAAGAGGCACTTGCGTAGGTATATAAGCAGGCCACATTTGTAATTCATCTCATCTCATTCATCATACTATGTAATATAATATTTGTATCCTCATGGATATCTTTGTATTCGAAATGTTATGGAATATTTAAGCTTGAGAAGGAACTTTGTTCACTTCACCAGGGAGCCCATGGGCACCCAGACATCGATGTGCCGCAGAAAGACACACGATACAGAGGTTCCTCCGACTATGATGTAGAAGAAGATGCATACGAGGAGATAGAGGCAAGAGGCAACGCTCGTAGTGCAAAGAGGTGATTACACACCACCTCCACCCCCCAAGAGCAGGAGGGGCGCGTTTGCACCCCACGGGGGAGTCCTTTCTTACGTAGGATCCCAAGTATTTGACACTACGTGTCCAAGGCATCGTTCGTGATACGCAGCTCAGCTGGTTAGTTGACAAAGTGGGGCCACCCACAACTTTATTGATGCGCAGTTGGTAGAGCGGTGGGGCGTACCGACAGAGCTATTTAATGGGTTTTTAGTATTGGTACTGGGTGCCAGAACTATGCAGTGTGCTAGATATGTGTTGGCATTGGCAATGACCATGGGGACTTACACTATAACGTATCATTTCTTTGTGATAGACATTCCAGACACCAATGTGGTGTTGGGAGTGCAGTCGTTGATCACGTTGGGGAAGGTCACCACAAACTGGGAGACGCTGGAGATGGAGTGGATGGACAAGAAGAGAGGTAAGCATGTGATGATTCGAGGCATGCACACTTATCCCCTGCAGATAGTGTCAGCACACTAGATGGAGGCAGACTTCCAAAAGGGAGACATAGAGTGGGCAGTGGAGCTATGTATTTCAGAGGCAAGAGCTACAAGACAGGCAGTTCACCTAGATGTTCAGTCGATTTTCGACAAATATGCTGCGGTTTTTGGGGATACCTCCAGGACAGCCACCGGTCCAGGGTTTGAGCACACCATTGAGCTTGAGCAAGGCATTCAAGTTATGATTACTACACCCTATAGGCACCCCAAAGCCTACAGGGATGATATTGAGAGAGCTATTCATGGGCTCTCAGCATTGGGACACATCCGGTCCAGCACTAGCCCGTTTGCTTCTTCTGTTGTACTAGTGAAGAAGAAGGATGGCACACTCAGGATGTGCATCGATTGTTGAGCTCTCAACAAGAAAACCATGAATAATCGATACCCCATTACGCGGATTGATGAGATGATGGGCGAGCTGAGGGGATCGAAGTTCTTCTCGAAGATTGATTTGAGGTTGGGCTACCATCAGATCCGAGTGAGGGACCAGGATGTCCCCAAGACGACCTTCAGATGTCACTACGACCATTTTGTGTTTTTGGTGATGCCCTTTAGGCTAACCAATGCACCGACCACCTTCCAGTCCTGTATGAACCACATCTTCTGTGGTCAGTTGAGGAAGTTTGTGCTGGTGTTCTTCGATGATATTCTCATATACAGTCGGACATGGGAGGAGCACCTACAACACATTGAGGCTATATTGCGTATTTTGGAGGAGCAACATTTCTATGCTAAGCTCTCCAAATGCGAGTTTGGGCTGACATAGATGCTCTATTTGGGGCATATCATTGGTGTGGACGGGGTGAGGGTTCACGAGGAGAAGATCCGAGCCATCTGGGAATGGCCGGAACCGAAGAATGTGACAGAGCTCCGGTGGTTTGTAGGCATCTGCACCTACTACCGAAAGTTCGTCAAGGGGTTTTCCCAACTTGCTGCACCCATCACAGATCTTACCAAAAAGGGGGCATTCAGTTGGACGGACACAGCACAAAGGGCCTTTGACAGGCTTAAGGAGGTGATGAGTAGCTGTCTAGTCTTGGTTTTGCCGGATTTCACGCAACCCTTTGTCTTGGAGTGTGATGCCTCAGGAGAGGGAGTGGGCGCAGTTTGATGCAGGGTTGTCATCCCATAGCTTTCGAGAGCAGGAAGCTATCGCTGCATGAGAGGTTGTATTCGATATACGACAAGGAAATGCTGGCTATCATGCATGCACTGGCCAAGTTCCGACAGTACTTGGTGGGCAACAGGTTCAGGGTGAGGACTGACCACAACAACATCCGGTTTTTTAAGAGCAGAAGCAGTTGCAGGAGAGGCAGCATAAGTGGATCAGCAAGATCCAGGTATATGACTTTGACATTGAGTATGTCAAAGGGAAGAACAACGTGGTGGTCGATGCTCTATCCTGCGGACCGACAACGTTGTCTCTGATGAGCATAGACACGGATTGGAGGGCTCAGTTACTGGTGGGGTACTCCAAGGACCGTTTTGCCTATGAGGTATTGGATAGTCAGATCACAGATGACAGGTACAGGGTGATGGATGAGGTGATAAACTTCAGGACCATGATCTTCTTGATTGGGAGCTCTCAGCTCAAGGAGAAGATACTGTGTGCCTCCCATGACTCACCATTATTAGGCCATCAGGGGTTCACCAGGACCTACAGGGCCATCAGGGAGAGGTTCTCTTGGAGAGGCCCCAAGGAGGACGTACTCCAGCATGTCAGGGAGTGCGAAGTGTGTCAGCAGAACAAAGGAGAGATGAGTCACCCAGCAGGACTACTACAGCCACTTCCCATTCCGAAGGGGAAAAGGGAAAGCATTTCGATGGACTTCATCACTGGGTTGCCCATGGTGCAGGGCAAGGATTGTATCTTTGTGGTCGTTGACCGACTGACAAAGTGTGCACACTTCTTTGCTATATCAGCTCAGTACACAGCAGCACAGGTAGTGAAACTGTTCTTCAGGGATATTTTCAGGTTGCATGGCCTTTCGAAGACCATTGTTAGTGATCGTGACAACCGTTTCATGGGCGGCTTTTGGCAGGAGCTCTTCTGTTTGGTGGGTAAGAGTTGACTTCGAGCACCAATTATCACCCTTAGACGAACGGGCAGACAGAGATAGTGAACAAGTGGTTGGAAGGCTACTTGCGAAACTATGTCACAAGGCAGCAGAAGGCACGGCTACGCTGGTTGCACTTGGGAGAGTACTGCTACAACACCACTTTTCACATGTCCATCGGTATGTCTTCGTTCTATGCTTTGTATGGATACCATGCTTTGACTTTTGCTGACGTGATGTTTGGTGCTAGCAAGGCCCCCAAGGCTAAGGACTGGATCCAAGAGAGTCAGGATATACTCTGGGCTCTTAAGGATAACTTAGCTACAACTTAGAACTAGTAGAAGCTGTATGTCGACAGGGGACGGGTTGAGAGGCAGTTTGAGGTAGGGGACCTGGTCTACCTACAACTTCAGCCATACCGACAGTCCACGCTGAAGTAGAAGGGGGCCGAGAAGCTGAAGCCCCGCTTCTATGGACCTTACAGGGCGATTTGCAGGATTAGGGAGGTTGCATATGAGTTGGAGCTGCCCATAGGTAGTTGAATCCACAACATCTTCCACGTATCATGCTTGAAAAAGGCATTGGGGCAATAGGTGACTGCAACGGAGGAGCTTCCACGTACATATGATGAGGGGCATTTGGTGTTGCAGCCAAAAGCCATCATAGACACTAGGGAGAGACAACTACATAGCAGGATAGTTAGAGAGTACTTGGTGAGGTGGAGGAACTTGTCAGATGAGGATGCCACTTGGGAGAGTGAGAAAACTTTGTAGCATCCGTCCTTGCGGTTGCTTGAGGACAAGCAACGTTTTGGCAGGGAGGACTATAATTTTCCCAATTAGTAGTAACTAATTGGAAATATTAATTTTTCCCAGTTTTTCTTTTCTAATGTTTATCAGTTAATAAAAATAAGTGATGGGACCCATAACCCACACTTAGGAAATAAAGTCTCCCTAAAGTCACTTAAGCAAATATTAGAGGACAACGTGGGGCCCATGAGAGCCTAGTGGCAGCGTGGGCCCATGACAGCGCAGTTGAGAGTGGACAACGTGGCCAAGGAGGGACAACGCAGTTTAGTGGGGTCCGGGTGAGAGCAAGGCTCTCAAGCATAAATGGGAGAGGAGGCTCCTCATTCTCTCATTCTATTATGCATCTTTGATTTCTGTCTTTTGACATTGAGCATGTTTTTGCTGTTGAGCGAAGTCTGCAAGTGCTGTTCAGCACATCGGGTGTCTCCGGGCGGAGATCCCAACCTCACCCTTGGGGGACTTCGAGTGCCCGCTCAAGTGAGGAGATCCATCCATTGTTTTGTAGGGGAGAGCACATAGTACCTTCAGCTAGGGTCACACAGTTGCTTGGGCAGCGCAGTCTCTCTGAGGGATTTCGCAGTTTGTGATAGAGGCAATTCCGGGAGTGAGGGGATATCAGGCATTTTAGCTTGAGGATAGTGTGAAGGGACCAACCCTTCACTAATCATCATTTTCCAGCAGGAGGAGGCCATCACTTGCAGGTTTATCATTCAGGGCCAGCGTACTCACTGGGAGTGCGTTATTTTCCAAGGGAGGTTAAATTCCGGGGTCAGCCATTTCGGGATTCCTTCTTGGGTTTTTTCGGGTTATTGGAGGAGAGCTCATTTCCAGAGTTTCACAATTTTTTGAGCAGGGGAACAACCCCAAAGAGCCATTTCATTCCAGCAGTAGCAATAGTTTGGTAGCAACAACAACAACATCTGGAGATTACGTAGTCCATGAGAGAGCAACGATTCCTTGAGCATTTCTGAGAGTATTTCTAGCTTGCTTTGAGCAAGCCAAGGTGCCATCATTCTGATCACCTTTGTACCCATTGTTATCTTTCAGTTTATATAATAAAATGGCTCAGTGTTTCTCCATATTTGCAGTATTTGTATGACGTCTCTCTATTCGTTGTAGTTGCTTGTTTATGCTGATGTTTATTACTGTTTATTGCTATTCGGAATATTACAGTGGCATAATGCAAATGTGGTAATAAGAAGGCCAATTCAATCTCTATGAAAACTTTTGTAATTCGAGCCAAGTAGTTGAAGTGAAATCCGAAGTATATCATCTCTATGGAACTAGTCCAGTAGTTCGAAATTCGAATTGAGTTAAGTTATAGACCAAATTTGCCATTTCAACAGTGACAAGTTTGAAATTCGATTTAATATACCTCTGTGGAAGAAGACTAGTCCAAACTTGAGGTTGAGGCCTATGAAGAAGACCGAGTATAGGCCAAGGGTCTGTGATGACATCCAAGATCATCTCTGTATACTTGTAGTCCAAGCTCGTCACTATGAAGCAATCCAAACTTTGTAGCATACACACAATCTACGACACTAGTTTGTGAAAGAACAAAATTCTATTAAGGATATGAACTTGGGTATCTCAGTCTTGAAGCAAAGAAGAACAAAGTAAAGCATGCCGAAGTCTGAAGCATTTTGATCATTATATCTACCTCGCTCTAGTATTCTCTTGAAGGATGAAGTCTGCACCAAAACTCTGTGGTCAATGTTAAGTCTTTGAAGCATATAATTCTCTATGATATAACCAAAGATCTGAGCCTATATATTTTGTAATTGCACCCATATTTGTAGCAGATTCATGCGAAGCGTGGGAAAAATATTGCTTTGAATTATGCGAAGGTCTGTAATCATTTCTCTTTGAAAAGGAAGCCAAGCTTCTCTTTAAGAATAAAGTCTGAAGTCATATGCAAACCTCAATAGGCTCTTAAGTTGAAAATCTTGAAATTAATGAAGCTGTCATATGTTTCTTTTGATGAAGGTACCTCATTAAAAAAATAAAAAAACCTTTGGTTGGAATCAAGTCTAAAAGTCTGATTTAGCAAAAGAATGTCACGCTGACCATTTCGGTGTATTCAACCACAATGTATAAAGTACTAAGAGTACATATCTATGCCTTGAGGGTGATGCATAGAATACGACGCTGAAGATCACAAAGCATTGATATCTTATGCTATAACATGAGAGTAGTGAGAGGTCTAGCTCCTCTCCAAAGATTGAAGAGGAAAATACTATCAAAAGAAAACCAGAAACCCTATTTGAAGTATTAAGTCCAACATGGAAGAACGCAAGTGTTCAAGCTGTTAGGGTCCTATAATAATAGGATTCATAATTTTGAATTGACTTTGATTAGTCTTGTAATATGTACATACTTTGCTTTCTGCAAAATTGTTTTCCCATATTACAAAAATTAAAAAATGTAAAGAGGGTAAAAGTCGTAAAAGAAAAATCAAAGGACTTGAAAGAAAAAGATAAAAAAGAATATAGAAAATGAACCCCAACAAAAAAAGAGATAAAATAGATCATGGAAGTGATGCAAATTCAAATGCCACTACTTTACAAAAATTAAAAAATGTAAAGAGGGTAAAAGTCGTAAAAGAAAAATCAAAGGACTTGAAAGAAAAAGATAAAAAAGAATATAGAAAATGGACCCCAACAAAAAAAGAGATAAAATAGATCATGGAAGTGATGCAAATTCAAATGCCACTACTTTTTAATTCACTTTGCAAAATAATGTTGTGTGCAACTTGTAAAAAATGCCACAATCCATGAAAGTCAAATTGCTTAATCTTGACCTTTCATGCTGATAGATAGAGAATAAAGATCTAGCCAAACAGTTTAATCTTGGTAGATCAGTAATTAGGTAGAGAATAATAAGGAGTTCAAGAGTTTAATTTGAGCCCTTGGAAGAAATAATGATAGAATTAGATAGTTTGCTGTTAAAATAAAAATGAATAAGGGTTTGCAAGCTCAAATGCACCCATGTAAATGAAGAAAAAATGTTAGGGTAGCTGATGAGTAGGCAGAAGCAGTTTTCACACGGCATGGATAGCAGAAAATTGATCATTTCATATTTACTACCTTTCGAAATCATTCCCCTTGTAAAAATACCTTTTCCCCTTCATTTTAACCCTTTTCCCATTAGTCACTCATTTTTCCTTACAAAACCCCTTTTCCTAAGTTAAAATTGCATATTTTCCTTGGAAAAAGTAAAAATCCTTTACTAATTCTCTTTTATTCATAAAACCCCTAAAATACACTTGTCCTAAATCTAAATGATTAAAATAATAAGTCAGGTCCTACTGCTATATACTCACCTGATATTTTTTCAAAATACTTCTTTAGTGTATTTTTACATTCCCCCTGTATTTTACAATCCCACACTTATTTGACATTTTAGTGTACATTATTAACATTTAACTTTAATATATTTTACTCCCATTATACCTTTATCCCGTATATATTAATTCCCTTATATATATTTCCCAACCCATATTTTATTTTAAACCTATTGTTTAATTCCCCCACGTTTTGATTAATTTTGGGCCCACTTATTGTTACCCCGCTTATTATAATGTCCCACTTACCTTAACCCCATTGGCTATGTATTAAACCCCGACCCCATGTAACATAAACCCTTTGCATATATATTATAACCATTTCGCATAACTCACATATCTTAAATTCCCGGGCTCCACGCCTATCAAATCTCGATCAAACCCTGCTATTTCCCAACCGTTAGATCTATACCTATCAGATCCGATGGCCCTTATCGCCTAACGCACATCCGAAAGCCTGACCTTTAACTATACCCTGACCTTGTGAAATACGTGGTTTTCGGAGCCTCGCTCCCTGCTACATGGCCAATTTCCATTCGATCGCATCCATCCAAATTATACTGCCAACCACCTTTGGCCGATGCGAAAACCGCTCAGCAGTATTCTTGCCCATTGCAAAAACCATCTTGCTATTCGAAAAGACCCGCACATTCAATGTTAATCATCGTTGATTAACAAACACATATAACCTCCCTTTACAACCTTTTGCACCACTTTCTGTTACAAACTCGTGCAGAAGGAGCATTGCCAACCTAAAGAATTGCTGCCGACCTCATTTTAAGTCCATTTCAACCATAATTCAATACTCTTTGCTGCTAAAGACACTGCGCAACCAGTCCAAAGGCTTATAAAGACCAGAAGAGCTTTAGAGAACCTCCGCTGCCTCAAAAGCCTTCTGCAAACCACAAATCTTCATTTTTCTCCAGGTATTCCTCAGTGCTTAGGCCAAATACTTACAACAAGAAAGTAATTCATTAATTGAACCTGTGTAGAAGTCCCTGCAGACTAAAAGAAACCTCCTGTGCCTTCCAATCCCTTTTTTGCAAACCCTATTTATCCTTTCACAAGAATTCCCAAAGCCCGAGACTGTTTTTAATCACAGAGATTGAATATTGGATCAATTGAACCATTACAGACCATAGATAAGCCCCAGTTTCATCCTAAATCAGTCCGCAATCTGTAAATTATTTTTCTGAGGTGCTCCTAAAGGCCTAATCAGTTTTTTCTAAGTCAAAGATTAATCAATTGAGTAAAATCAAACAAACAATGGATTTCAAAAGTATTGTAACTGAAAATCCTTTGCAACCTCCAGTTGTAGATGTGGAACATACTCCTTTAGCTGATAGAGATTTTAAGATTAATGACACAGTCACTGACTTTAATCTTCTTGAGCTCCACTGTTGGAGCCATGAAAAATCCATAGATCAAGCAGATGAGGTTCTCATTCGGGAGTCTAATTTGCCGAAGTATGTTCTCCCACAGACCTTCCAGTGCCCAGAAGTGATTAGAATCTGTCAATCTTGCTATTTCCCTGACCGAAGAGCCCTAATTACCCCTGGAAAAGAATTTATGTTCACCATTACAGCTGAGTCTATCAACCAAATGCTGCAAATTCAACCTAGACTAGATGAAACCCCTTTGTCCATTGAAAATCTTACACAGTTATACCTGAATTTGGACTTCCCCAAGAGGTTCCAGATATTCCAAACTTTCATGCCTTCATCTATAGAAACTCCAAGACAAATCCTCCTTACCCGTTTGCAATATTTTCTGAGGGGACTAGACACATCATCGCTGTCGTGCATTTTGGGCTATTTTATTGATGAGCATGTTGATGCTTCAATCCTGGGTTTCCTGTCTACTTTTACACTTGGTCAGCCTCCTACTACCATTTTTAATTTTGCCCAGTACCTTGCTGATAATATTCATGAACAGTTGGTCAAAATGCTTGAAGAAGGTGTTTTCAAGTATTCATTAGTCCTATTCCACATGTTTTTGTATTTTCAGTCTGAGAAATTTACCATCAACTTTCAAAAGCTTGATGTTGAAGGTAACCCATAGTCAGTTATATTTTGGACTCCAATTATCAAAAAAGACTCCACACAATCCACCTACACAGAGTTCATTGATTCTTTTATTCATCCTATGGTCAATATGCTGAACAATAGCATACAACCAAGAATTAGTGAGAAAATTAAGGTCCTGCAATTATCAGAGCATAATAGGACATGAGATTGGTACCTCTATCAGAACCATATAGAGATTAAGGTATATGGATCAAATCTTATTCCATATAAGCTGCCTATACCTCCCAATGAGGTTATTTGCCATTGAGTATATCAGACAGATTCTTAATTCTGATGGAATTAATTTCTTGGCAGCTAAAAAGAAGACACAATTTAAGATTAAGAATCAGGTTGGCCCTTTTAATTGTAACAATAGAGATGCAGGTCCAGAGGCTGAAAAGTATTTGCAGGAGTTTAATTTCAGTAAGAGTTTTCTATCATATTATGATCCTCTAGGAGTAATAAGCAAATTGAGAGTTAAGTGCAAATTAACTCCTTATGTACACGAGAAAAAACCAGACATTGAGAAATACTCCAATCAATCTGAATGGTTGGAGAAAGCCGTGACAGATGCAGAGAAGCAAGGTGATACTAGTCAAATCTTGCAGACTCCAGCCCAAGAAGATAGGAACTCAAAAAGAATCAGAGAAGAAGGATCATACACTGCAGAGACTACAATTGAAACCAAATTTAAATTTATGTACAGGAAGAAGCGAAAATTAAATCCTATCAATGAAGAAGTGGAAACAATAGAAGTAATTGATACATAAACAATGGTGAAAGACAATGCTACACCTGTAGTTGCTGAAAGAACACACCAGCCTTCAACTTCAAACACTCAGCTAATTCAGAAACAACATAGTGTTGAAGTATCCTCATCCAGCAGAGAAGGAGATGGACATTATGCAGAAATACAAAGAGATAAAGATGAGAAATGAATCCTTGAAGACTGATACATATAACCAATATTGGGAGCAGTCACCCAGTGACCAAAGCAGATTGCTTTTTTCTTTTGACTACAAAACTAGGAAGATGCAAATGACCTTCCTGCAGCCTAAAGTAAAGCATCCCAAAACATCAGCTGATTACAAAAAGACATCATATGAAGTTCAAGCAGAAGATCTTCATCCAATTGATCAAATAGAATTTCACAAACAAGCTGGTGAAATGCTTTATTCAACAATGACAAATAAAGCCATGAGTGTACAGAAGCTGCAAAACACTCTTGGGAACATCAAAGATCGGCTCAAATTAGAAAAGGCATCGTCACAGGGTAAGGATAACAGAATCAAATCATTGGAAGATTTGATTATTGAAGTAGGATATGATCCAACAAATGTAAAAGTTGCAAATGAATTGATAAAGAAGAAAAAAGCAGACATTGTTGCATTAAAGAAGCAACTTAAGCTGCCTCCTACTGAACATCCTTAGGCAAAGGAAGTATTACAGGATGCAAATCAGAAAGATGAGATGATGAATCTCATTCTTCAATTAACTGGCCAGATAAAAAAAATCGAGAATGAAATGGACAAGTTGGTCCAGGAGAAAAGGCCAGAGAAGAAATTCCTGTCATTGTAATTCCTGTAGTCACAACAGCTGTGCCTTCTATACTAGTAGAATCATTGGCTTCTACAGTCCCAGTGGCTACAACACTTCCTGTCACCTCATCAACAACTTCAGCAATAGAATCATCAACAACAGTAGTGCAACCTACAAGTGAGGCAAGTAAGTTAGTTAAAGCAATGCAGGAGATGTCTATTCAGACAAATGAAATCAACAGACTCAAAGAACAACTGAAAAGTTTGGAGGAGGAAAAGAAGCTTGTTATGCTCAAGAATGAAGAACAAAAATCAAATAGATTAACGGAGAAATTAAAAAAGTTAGAGAAAGATCTAACACTGAAAGAACCAATGGCACAAGCCAAACAACAGCTATGGGCCAATATCATTGAATCTGTCAATGATATTTTGCCATCAATCCAGGTTATTTATGAACAAAAAGATTTCATCAAAGCAGCAGGAGAAGCCATCCAGAAGATAAAAGAAGAACTTGGTAAGAAACCTGAAGAAGCTCTTGAAATCATCAAATTTCTTAATTCCAAAAATAAGCAGGAGTTAGAAGAGATTGGAATTAGTGTCAGGACAGAAACCATCCTAGAAGTTAGGAAGGTAATTTCTAAAAAGAATTTGATGATACAACTAGAAGAGAAATACCAGAATATGGAAGTTGCCATAACTAGATTCATGATAAAGTTTGACACTCTCAGACAAAAAGGCCTTCCAAATCCACTAGTCATTCATGACAGATTAATGAAATAGGATGATTTTGATAAGAAAATGAGAGAAGTGGCTAAAGAGCAAGCTAATAATTCAGCCATGCAGGGAATTCCAACAAGGAAGGTACTTTACAAAAGCTTTGAGAACCTTTTTTACTTGCAACATGAGGTAAAACACCTATTTGTCAACAAGCCTACATTCTCAAAACACACAGAGGCTGATGAGATATTCAGATGGATGATGAAGATCAAATTACCAGAGGCAGAGAATTGGGAAAAAATGACTGATTTACTATGAAGGTCAAATAGTAAAATAGGACAGTCAAATGAAAAATATATCAGTTAGACAGGAAAAAGAGCAGGTAGTTTTTACTGTTACAGAACAGTGAACAATGAAGGATAAAAAGTAAAACAACAGGTAAAAAGTTAAAGAGTATCAGAGTCAAAGAGTATCAATAAAAGTTAGAGTTAAAGTCAAACAAAAATTACAAATCAGAGTGAAAGCTGCTAGCGTAGAGGACACTCCATTGCCTAACAAACAGCCTACGTTGAGCAAACAACAAAAAGAGAAATTAGCAAAAATAACAAACAACAATAGTAAATTCAATAAAAGCAGGGACAACTTGCATTAGTTAGATTGCTGTCTCTATCTTCTTGCATGAAGATATTTATTTTTCCATGAATAATTCCTAAGTTTGTTTTAGGATATTTTGTAAGAGTTTTTGTATAAATACTTCACATTTCGAAGTATTGAGTGTGGATGAATTGCTAAACATTTCTATAGTTGTACTATTCTGGACCCTGAGGGTGATTGTACCAATTTCAAGTCAGTAGACTGGATTAAAGCAATAAAGAGATTATATTACAGGATTCATGTGTTGGGCCACTACAGTGAAGTACTTTCTATTTTGTTCAATTGTTTCTTTCTGAAGTTTTCACATACTTATATGTTTGCTTAATTTAAATGATATAACAGGAATGTTATTACAGAATATGCTTAATTACACTCTGTCTTGAACTGTTTATCATTTATATGTTTTTCTTCTGATATCCAGATTAGGGAATTCTTAATTGCTCCCTTATTTCGATTGACCTCTGTCTTTTCACTCATTATCCGGATTTGAGAACCCTTAATTGCTTTCTTACCCTGATTGAAACCATTTTCACCATCAGCCTAAGGATCTGAAGTGACTAAACTATCTTGCCCTGTGAATACTTCCCTTTAGAACCTTGATCCTGCTTCTGCCGCTTGACATTTTGACTCCATTAGCCCAATGGAATACATACCTACATCTATCCATTTGAGTAAGTGATATCACCACCAAACCAAATCCAAAATCAAAATCCCAAGTAATCACACATAACTAGCCTAAAATCAACTACAATCAACAAAGATAAATCATATAGAGAGAGCCCTCTCTAAGCTTTAGGAAGGCTAGATCCTAAGGCTTAAAAGTAGGTTTGTGGTTACCTCTAATATCTTTAAACGAAAAAAATAAACAACCCTTTGAGAATTATTGGAGTGATAACACAAGCCATAGAAGGTTTTCATGCATAACATTCAAGATCTAAGTTTCAAAGTCTGATGGTATAAAAGATGTATTGCAAAATTAGGATGTGTAAACCCTAGATTGATTTGAAGAATAATAAAACCTTAGGGTTTGTGAAGAAAACCCTAATGTTGGACCTAGAGAGACATTTCCACTCAAAGAAGGGACCTTGGCTTCTGCAAGAAAGGAATGGCATTAGGATGATGATGTGGACTAAGTTACAGATGGATGAAAGAAGTCTAAAGATCAAGAGGGAGTTGACTTTCATTTCAAAAGAAAAGTATTTTATCTCTCTTGTTTGATTATTGCTATTATTGCTATTTTACTGGTAGAGTCTCTTGTCTTTACATTCCATGCTTGATTGTAATTGTTCTTCCATGGCCTCCTAGTGAGGATTTCAGGTACTCAGTGAAAGTTGTAGATGGAAGAAGTGGAAGAACGAAGTAAAGTATGTAGAAGATTTTTCCTAAATCATGTATTAAGTTGGTAGATATTACCCGAGCTCAGAGGGTGCGAGGAGATTGGCAATTTTGAAGTTTGCGTAGCATAGTGAGAATTGAATAGAAGATTCTCCCAGTAAGAGGGACGGGATCATGTCAAGACGTTTTCTAGTTGTAAGGTACACTTCTATTATTTTTGTTTTGGAAATTGCATCAGGTTGATGCAGAGATTGCTTCTCTCATTAAAGTGACTAAGGAAGGAAGAAGTGTACGTAAAACTACCTCAGGATTTTGAGATGCTGAAAGACCACACTGGTAGAGGGAGCAACCTGAGGAAGATGTCTTAATCTGAGAGGGAGAATCCAGTTAGGGTGATCGAAAAGCATCTGTGATCCAATGAAGAGAGCAAAAATATTTATGGTTGAGCTAAGATGTGTTGCTCAACATGTGTTGGAATGCCAACATGGTATAGTTGGTCATGGATGAATTGAGAAGAACCACTGCAAATTTATTTTGGACAGATAGTGCTGAAGACAAAAAGAATTTGTTGCTTCAGTTTGGGCTCTGTTATAATTTCTTGGATAAGCCTGAAGCAGTCATCTGTTGCACTCTATATGGCAATGGCCAAGTATATTGTGTTGAGAAATCTAGGGCATCAAGGTTAAGAGATTTATCTTCTATTGATAACTGCTTGTGAATGTTTTTTACTCCTTAGATTAGGATCTTCTTTTACTTATGTTATTATAGTGTTATTCTTGATCAAACAACTATCAATGCATAAACCATAAATAGGCTATCAGCCAAGGCCAAAACCTCTCCCACTTGGAATGAAAACTCGGACAAATTCTTCTTCTTATAGAGACTTCAATTGACGAATACCAAGACCAAGACCCTTGACCTATTTGCCACTCCAAGGCCAAGACACAAAACTTCCTTGATGAGATCCTTAGTCAACGATAGTTAACCTTCTGCTCCTTCCTCCTTCTTGACTACACTTCATCTTCGGCTTCCTTCTGCTTTAGACCTTCGCTTATTTCGGCCTCCTTGAATTAGCTCTACAATCTTCAACCCTAATTCATAAACCCTATATTCTCCTTCTAGAAGAATGTCCTCGATACCCTTTGCTTAGCATAGGTTCTCCTTCTAGCTTGTCTTGACTTCACTTTGACTTGTCCTTCTTCCAATTCGGCTACCTAAGAGAACTGCAATTCCTCTCGGCTTCTTCTGTAGCAAGTGACCTCTCTCTTCTTTGCACATGTGACCCAAAATAGACCCAAAAACACTCCTAAATAATTCGCTCTTCCTTTTCTTTACTTCGCTGGCTATAGGACTATCTTCTTTGACTTTTTCGCACTTCTTGTTTCAGACTTGATGATGACCGAAATTCCTATTCTGAAATGAGGTCGAGTTGCCCTATTTATAATTGTTTCCCAGTCAATTAAGCGACTTGAGTGAGGGTGAGCCGACATGTCTTTTGGAGGAGATCATTTATTCCATCTTGAAATTGACTTGTAGGAGGTGTCTTTGCTTGGTCTTGGAGGGCCTTCTTATACATTTAATGACTCATACAAAAATGTAACATGCCCAAGAAGGGTCCATCATACATGACATTGACTCAAATTGACTTTTATGACTTGCTGACAAATCCTAAAGGCTCCTTGCTCATGAAACCCATGAGAAAAGCATTACAATAATAATTTTTTTTCTTTTTCTTTACATCAACTACATAAAACCACAATTACACATGTCATTATGAAGACTGAACCCAGTTACACTTTTCAGCACTCCCTCTTAACTAGGGAGGTATTCATAATGGTAATTGGTCATTCTCAATTTGAAGAATTCTCATAAGAAGAGTCAGATTGGTAACCCATCTGTTTAGCATCATATCAACCAACATTGTCACATAGCAAGGCCTTGAATAACAACTCTATCTCTCCACAAGATCAGAGCACAATGCTAGTGAGACCAATGATGTATAGACACTCTCATCATTCTCTCTCGGAACATACCCCGCTCGGGTTCTCAGGGTGTGTTCCACTAGGACTATTCTTATTTTGGATTCCCAATCCTCAAAGAATATCGATCCTCTATGACTACTCTTATCTTGGATGCCCTAGCTCATCCTCAAAGAGTATCGGATGCCATATATTTACCCAATCCTCCATTCTGTCTTCCCAAGTGAAGACAAGAATGATGTGTTTATCTCTCCCTTTTGATTAGGGAGGACATACCTATTTCAATAAAGGAATGTACTCATTCCTATGGAAGGATTGTACCTAAGCTCCCTCTTGGCTGAGGGATTTTTCTTCGAAAAAGAAACTTGTTTCCAGGCTCCCTCTTAATTAGGGACCTACAACAACTCCTCTGGTGGAGATGATGGAACAACAAACTGCTTGTACAACTCCTTCCTTCGATGTCATGAGTTTCTTCTTGTCACGGAGTCTACATTCATTGGGACTTCTTCGTAGGACACAGACCATCCATCACTTTCATCCTTGAGCCATGTCATTATTCCTTTTATCACAAAGTGATCCATCAGTCCATATATGGCTTCCCTTCATGCCATGTTTCCTTAAGGATCTTTTATCCTACTACATGGTCATCGACGGTGGAAGACATCCATAGTTCTTCCCTTGACAGCCCTGCATAAGCCCATCCAGATATTATTCAAAAATAGGAAATGAACATTAAATCAAAATTACCTTTGTGATGGTCTTTAATCATGACATCTTCCAGTTTGCATCAACATCCTGCATACATATTGACACATCTCCCAAATATATATATATATATATATATATATATTGTCAAGGGTCTCTTTCCTTTTCAGACTCCATTAGAGTCTTCATATCTTTCATGGAGATATCTTAGTCAAATATTCTTGGTTTTTGGATGTTGATTGCCTTTTCCATGGTTGCATATTTCACGATCTCTTCCTTTCTTTCTTCACACATTTTCTTCTAGGAATTTTTGCTCATAGTTCCTCCAATTTTTTCAACCACCTCATATTTCAGATTGTCTGCAACCATAAGACATGACTCCAAATTAAGTAAAGCATGATTCTTCGCTTTGATGCCTTCCTCGAGATTTGATCCTTGAGTGTCCCTTGATAAGATGCCCCTCCTTGACTTTGTCACCTTAGCTCTGATACCATGTTGAGAAATCTAGGGCATCAAGGTTAAGATATTTCTCTTCTATTGATAACTGCTTGTGAATGCTTTTTACTTCTTAGATTAGGATCTTCTTTTACTTATGTTATTATAGTGTTATTCTTCATCAAACAACTATCAATGCATAAACCATAAAGAGACAAGAGACACAAAATATAGGTTATTATCTAGGGCCAAAACCTCTCCCACTTGAGAGGAAAATCCGAACAAATTCTTCTTCTTATAGGAATTTCAATTGACGAATACCAAGACCAAGACCCTTGACCTATTTGCCACTCCAAGACCAAGACACAAAACTTCCTTGATGAGATCCTTAGTCAACGATAGTTAACCTTTTGCTCCTTCCTCCTCAACTTCCCTTCAACTTCGGCTTCCTTCTACTTCAGACATTCACTTATTTTGTCCTCCTTGAATTAGGTCTGCAATCTTTGACCCTAATTTAGAAACTCTAGATCCTTCTTCTAGGAAAATGTCCATGATACCCTTTGCTTAGGATAGGTTCTCTTTCTAGCTTGTCTCGGCATCAATTTGACTTGTCCTTCTTCCAATTCGGCTAACTAAGAGGATTGCAATTCCTCTTGTCTTCTTCTGCAGCGAGTGACCTTTCTCTTCTTCGCACGTGTGACCCAAAACAAACCCAAAAACACTCCTAAAGACTTCGCTATTCCTTTGCTTTACTTCGCTAGCTATAGGACTATCTTCCTTGACTTTTGCACACTTTGTTTCAGACTTGATGATGACCGAAATTCCTATTTTGAAATGAGGCCGAGATGCCCTATTTATAGTTGTTTCCCAGTCAATTAAGCCAACATGAGTGAGGGTGAGGCAACATGTCTTTTGGAGGGGATCATTTATTCCATCTTGAAGCTTACTTGTAGGAGGTGTCTTTGCTTGGTCTTGGAGGGCCTTCTTATACATTTAATGACTCATACAAAAATGTAACATATGCCCAAGAAGGGTCCATCAGACATGACATTTACTCAAATTGACTTTTATGACTTGATGACAAATCCTAAAGGCTCACAATGAGAGCCATCACTAAAAATAAAATTCCTTGCTCATGAAATCCATGAGACAAGCATTACAATAATAATTTTATTTTTTCTTCTTTACATCAATTACGTAAAATCACAATTACCCATGTCATTATGAAGACACCTAGTTATACTTTTCAACATATTGCAATTGGATTAGCAAGTTGAGAAGTTGTATGACTTTTGAGGCTAATTGCTGGATTATTTTTCAGGTGTTGGTGGCGACCATGATGATAGGTTGTAGCATGTATCACTTCATTAGAGACATGGTGCTGAAGGGAGCTATGAAGCTCCAGTTCATCTCCATTGATAAGCAATAACTGATATTTTTACGATGCCTCTTTCTAGAGGGAAGTTTATTGGGACAAACTTGGGTTTGTGTAGATTACCTTTCTCATTGAGAGGGAGAGTTCATGAGATTTCATGGACATTCTCCCCGTATCTTCATGACCTTGGTTGGAGAATGGTTTGATCTTCTCCTTGTGTCATCTTGACCTTGGTTGGAGACGTTCTCCTTGTGTCATTATGACCTTGGTTGGAGAATGGTTTGACAGATTAGATAGCATCATGGACTGGCATTCTTCTTGTGTCATGTATTGTGTCCTTATTAGGGAGCTTATCCCTGTGTCAAGTACATAGACCTTGGTTGAAGAATGGTTTGGTGGACTGACATTCTTCCCGTGTCACTTTGACCTTGGTTGGAGAATGATTTCTCCCTGTGTCACTTTGACCTTGGTTTGAAGAATGGTCCGATAGAGGATATTCTCCCTGTATCAGTTAGACCTTGGTTGGAAATAGTCCTAGAGGCCGCTCGGATCTCTTTTTAGAGTGAGCAGGAGCCTCCCAGCATCGTACTCTGATCTCTTTCTAGGGTGATTGTTTTGGTATCATGCTCTGATCTCTGTGTAGATTGAGCTTGTTTTGGTGGATACCAAATGATGCATATGTGCCATACGTCAGGGGTATTGACTGAGTTATGGCAATGTGGTCGATGATGATGCTTATCTTAATCTTGATGATCCTTCCTTATAAAATTGTCAACTGGAGAACATCTTGATAGTCGTTATGAATACCTGCCTAGTTAAGAGGGAACGTTGAATTGTGTAACTATGGTCGGTCTTCATAATGTATATTTTCATCATTGATATATTTATATGTAAAGCATGTTCTTCATGTTCAAAAAGAAAATTTTATTATTGTATTTGTCAAAAGGAAAGTTTGAAATATAAATTTTGGTTAAGGCTCCTCAAGAAGACCAAGTCGGCCCTTCATGACAAGCCGGCTCAGCCCTTGAGAGGCATCTTGTCGGCCCCCATTGAAGCTATATATAAGGTCACTTGATCTCCCTCATTTGGCAATTTGTGAATCATCATCAAGAGATATCTTTCTGCTCTCTCTTATGCAAAGAAGGACAAGAAAATGTAGGATGAAGCTGGATGAAAAGAAGAAGAAATTTCACATGTGAAGACTACTCTTTCTGCTGCTCACAAGTATGTTCTGACAGGGCCAAAGTTTCTGTAATTGCTAATTGCTTCCTGAGGTCAGACCTGAATTTCTCTGTGGTGAAGTTTGTGTTTTCTGTGGGAGAGTCAGGCTGAAATTTGGCCCCTATTGCAGACCTTGTTGCAGACCTTTGACTGAAGTTTATGGAGGGTTGACTTGGCTTCTTGAAGGATTGCTGAGGTTGTCATCTTACTGATCAGTTTTCCTATGATCTTTACTTTGATGTCTCTCTTTTTGAATTCATTCTACGAGGAAAGGATTGCTGGGTTTTCCCCTTGTGGGTTTTGCCCTGGCCTCTGGCCTAATTTCTGGTGTCTCTTGTCTCTTGTGCACTGTGATCTCTACTTTCTTGCATAATTAAATGTATACCCCTTGTGGGTTTTGCCCTGGCCTCTGGCCTAATTTCTGGTGTCTCTTGTCTCTTGTCTCTTGTGCACTGTGATCTCTACTTGCATAATTAAATGTATAATTGCTTGATGACATAATTGAATGAAGAGAGTGCTAAAAGTAAACATATATATCGGTTACAAGTAATTATCATGATTATAATTCAAACTTGCAATTGAATTTCGACATGCATTATGTATCTGTGTTCTTATATTATCTTTAATGTGTTTTTCAGGTCTTGGCTCCTCGTAATGGATACCTTCCTCTTCTTATTCCTTTCATAAAACCTCATTTTCAGAGTTCCTTGCCTCCTGGAACAGATACAGTATGGTTTGACTACAAAGGCTTACCTTTGAAATGGTATAAGATCATTGCAAAGCTCTCTGTTTTCTTTTAAACCATCTCTTATTCTAATATCAAACATTACTATCATATTTAGTGGGGTTGGATAGTGCATTTTTTCTTTGTCAACTTGGAAATGGGTGAGTCTATTTTTTGACGAGTTGGTCATTTTATTCTTCCATCAAAAACTCCATTGATTAAAACTTCTTTTAGTTGATTTCCTAGTCGACAGTGTTACTTAAGCTGTCTTTGATTGTAATATTTTAACTAATATATTTATATAACCGACATTTCATTTGTTGGCATAATAAGAAGAGCCTGGGAGGGATTATATGCAACATTGAACTTGTAAAATGAGTAAAAGTAATGATATGTGAACATTGGGACAAAATGAGGCTCTGTAACGAAGTTATAAATAAAGTGGGGTAAATATCCTGATATAAACTTTTATGCACTGTATGGTTACTAATTCTATCAATCCTGGACATCTTATGATTTGCGTATTGGTTATTATTTGTTTGTAGATTTGTGTCAAAGCTTTATAAAGCTGAATTCCTATACTTTGCTTGTTGTTTGTAGGTACATTCCAACTGGAGTCTTGTTTGATCTTCTTTGTTCAGAGCCGGAAAGGCCATGGAATCTAGTAGTAAGAGGCTCATGGCATCTTTGAAATTATTATTGAACACAAAATATGATTTTCTGGGAGTTGTAGCCTTTCTGTTCAAGTGTCAATTTGACTTGTTTTTCTAGGATTTGTGATGTTTTCTTTATTCCAAATTTAAGCTGAAACTTTAGCAGCTATATTGAACCATCATCTATATATTTGTCTCCAAATATATCTTCTATAAACCTTAATGTTCAACAAAGTTATATGGGTCAGTGATTGGCCTGAAGCAAAGTTATATGCAACACCCAATAAATCTATAGAGGGACCAGATGTTAGGTAATGTAGAAACCTTGGATGAAGACCTGGTGTTAGCTTTATGTCTGTTTGGTATGGGTATCTCTTACAGTAACATGTTGCTGGCAAACGTATATAGAAGCAATTGTAGTTGAAGGTATAGTGTCATATAAAGGACCTCAGGACTTTTCTAGGACATTACCTACTTATTTTTGAATCGGAATATGAATCAAAAGTGTGATGAATTCCTCCCTTCCTTTGAGTGTTTTACTCATCCAGTCCTCAACAAATTTTGAAGTGGACATGGAATTTAGACCATCATCGAGCATGAGAGTAATGGATGACAAATAATTCCTTGGGGGTATAACAATTAGAAATGTAACAGCTGTCAACTCTTCTTCTCTCGGAACATAAAATCATTGCTGGAAAATGATCTTATGTTAGTATGTTACTCTTTTATATTATTTAGAATGCTGGCCCTGGTTGGCCTGCCCATTTCCACAAGCTTCTGATGCAGCATCAAAAGTCACACAACTTGAACTCAACAATGAGTTGGCAAGCTAAAGTATAAGTGTCAACTTGCCACTCTGCAAAACTTCACATACAGAAAGGAATTAGAGACAATACCATTCCATGAAGAATCCATCATCTAGACATCAACATATTTTATTTGCTTTTGTAGAAAGGCACCTTAAGAAAATCTGAAAGAGCTGAAAGTTCTAAGAAAAATCTTTTTGAGGGTTTATTGCTTGGTGCATTTGAGGGGTGAAATTTAAGAAATGCCTGAGCTGTGATGACTATTACCTAAACCTGATAAGTCGTTGACAGTTTTGACCAAGTGAGGTAACTTTGACACGGTGAGACAAGTCTACTCAGCAAAATTTGTCAGTTTTCTTTGAGTCATTTGACAATGGTAGCATTATGTTTAAAATGTAACTTATGTATAAAATTGAATAGGCTTACATTTTCACTATCAACTTATCTCGACTTAGGGTCCCTAGAGGTAGTGTAAAGGGAATACTAGTCATGCTGCATGCTTATACAAACTTGCTGAATTCCTCCCTGAGATTTTTGTTCTTCCATGATGCTCTTCAAACTGAGAATCATTGCTATGTTGTTTTACTATGTCTTTGTTTGAATGTGGCTTGATATTCCATTGATGCCTATGATCACCTCCTTCATTTTTCTTGGCTCCCTAACATTTCATTCTTAGCTGCTTTGAATCCTGATAATTGATTCTTATTTTATAGCACTCTTGGGCAAATCCACATGGCTTCATGCTGGGTTTATGTCAACATGCAAATATATGTATATATGTGTTGATTATTTAATGTAAGTTTTGAATGTTGACATGTGACCAAATGGAATATGAAATAATGAAAGGTTAGGTGGTTAAACCATTGCAATCTCCTAGGGGTTCTATAAATATGTACTATATAATGATATATGAGAAGAGATAGTGCTATGTGTTTGTATGGGATGTTGAATTTTGTAGCTATGGTCGGTTTCCATAATATTCTTTTGTAATTGTAATATTGAAATATGAATTATATTTGCAAAAGAATTTTTTTATGAAGCATGTTCTTCATGCTTGCATGAAAAATAAATTATTTGTTTGTATGCTCTTTAAGAGCGGGAAAACGAAAAATTTAAATTTGTATTTTTGTCTCCACAAAGACCAAGTTGGCCTGCCCAAGAGGCGTGCCCCTTTGCATGGACAAACAACTATAAATAGAGCCTATTTGTCTCCAAAAGATACAATTTCAGATCTGATCTGAGGAAAGATATTTCGCTGGTCTGAGGCTAGATTACTCCTTGATCTGCAGCAAGAAGGAGACTAATGGCTCACGGATCTGAGGCACTATGGTTCTGTGTTAAAGAGCTGAGATCCTGAGGCCTATATCCAGGGTTTTGAGGCAACATGATGTGAAGTTTTGAGGCCTATATCCTGCGGTTCTGAGGCACCATGATGCAAAGTTGAGGCCTATATCCTGCAGTTCTGAGGCACCATGATGTGAAGTTCTGAGGCCTATATCAGTGCGGATCTGAGTCTTGTATCACGTGTATTTCAGTGCGGATTTGAGGCTGGTATCACATGTATTTCAGTGCAGATTTGAGGCTGGTATCACCTGTATTTCAGTGCGGATCTGATTATTGTGTTCCAGTACGGATCTCTAAGAGAAAGAGGATGTACTTCAGTCACTCTTGCAGTTCCTATATCTCTTTGACATAATGCGAGTTTGAGGCAGACTTGGAGGACATTTCGTGGCCTTGGTGCAGAGCCTCTGTTGATAGAATAGTGGAGGAATGACTTGGTCTTTGGAGGTTGGTCATCTTGTTGACTTTGATGTATCTCTTGTTGCATTGATTCTCGAAGGAAAAGGTTGGCTGGGTTTTTCCCCATTGAGGGTTTTCCTAGGGTAATATCGTGTGTTCTTTGTTTGTCTGTCTTTTTATGATCGTATTGTCTTATTTGCTATATGGTTGATGTCTTCTTTGTAATTATTGAATGATGGAACTAATGATAAGATTGTGAAAAAGATCATAATTTATAAAGATAATTATTGGTTAAGAATACCATGTAAAAATCAACATGGTATCAGAGCTATGATGAATTCTTGGAAGCGCTAGTTGGAGATCTAATCTTAGGAGACCTAATATGATTAATGAAAGATCTCAGAATAAAATATGAAGGACTGAAGTCTACTGTTCTCTGAAGGCCGAAATCCTTTGTTCTGAGAGGCTGAAAGCTCTCTGCCATGCCTCAGTATTTCAGTGATCCGAAATCTCAGAGTCTTATGTCTCAAATGGAGGACTAATGTCTTTTGAAGTTCAGTCAGTGTCCAAAGTTTATATTAGAGGAGAAAATTCAGTGAAGCACTGAGTATATATATATATATATGCTGTAATGTGATAAACCTTCAGATCGAGCTTCAAAATCTCAGGCCTAAAGATTTCTCGACCACTACGCCTTGTTTTGGTATATTGTTGTGATTGGATGATCTAAGGTATATGGTTATCAAGCAGAAAAAAATGTTTTAGATCGAAGGATCTTGAAGTTCAAATAGAGGTTGCTAACATTTCCAAGGAATATCATCTTTCTGATGCCAACATATTACAAGTGCTAAAGGTACAGATCTGGTATATCTCGCTCTATTGAAAGGTGCAAAGCCAAAAAATTGCTGATATTAGACAGAATGATAATATTTACTGCCATAAAACCTTGTCCTGGAATAAGTAGAAAAGTGACATAATTTAAGATAGCATATGACCAAGTCAAAGTCATCTTCATATCTGATATTATCCCATCTCACCAGATCAAGGGCATTATAAGAAACCTTTGATATTTGACGAATAGTCTTCAAGGATAGAGACCGAATAATCTTAGAGGAGTCCGAGTTTCCTCAATCTCCATAAGCATAAAATCTTATTCTCAGAATTTGTGAGCGAAGAGCAAGTTTTCTGAGCCAAATCAAAAGTCAATTTGATGTGAAATTCAAGGGTCTCTGTTCTATTCATAAAAGTAGGACAAAATGCAGGAAGCCGACCTGTTAGATATGAGAGACGACCTAACTGATATTGATTCACATCTTTATGGGTTTGCTATGCCAGAGATCCAAGATGATTGACATATGAGGGCTATGTTCTCCTTAAAGTTTTGAAGGCAAAGAGTATTCTCAAGAAGATGGGCTTACTCGTATCACATCTTTGAAGACCTGAAATGACATGTACCAAGTTCTCAGAATGCTTTCTTTGGAAATGTTGCAGGGCATTGTCATTTCATCATAAACCATGTCCTATTTCAAAGTTAAGTGCAGGAAGGTCTCTCAAGAGAGACGAGTAGTTGGCAGATATTATGGACTAATAGACTAAAATTCAGAAACACTAAAGCAATACTCAAGTATGATGGGTATTTGAATTTTGAAAGGATTTACTCCTTACACATTGCAGAACTGATTTGAAGAAGTCAAGCTATTTGACTGAAGATGATTGGTTGATCTATGTCAAGGACAACATGTCATATTTAGGGTTGGTAAATACTAGTATACCAAGGGGTTTGAACAAGAAAACCCTAGGGTCTATAGACTAAACCCTAGGATTGGATGCTTCTGTTGAAAGTAGAAATCCTAGATCTTACAGGAAGGAAATGGCATCAGGATGATGACATGGATAAAGTGAAATATGAATGCAAGGAGGCTAAAGATCAAGAGGGAGCTGACATCCTCTCAAAAGATAAGTATTTTAAATATCTCCATTGGGACTATTCTTATTGTTGTTATTGATTAGAGAGTCTCTTGTCCTCGAATTCTTTGCCTGATTGTAGTTGTTCTCCCATGGCCTCCTAATGAGGGTTGCTCGAAAAAATGCCAACAAAGGTGGTCTCCCTGTTATGAAGTCCCAATTAGATCTCACACCGTTTGGAGTAGGAGCTCCATCCGGGTAATAGGCTTGGCCACCATTATCTTTAGAGATTTGCCTTGGTTGCGATTGTCAACATAAGATATTATGCAAACAATCTTGAAACAAGCAAGTTGACATTTGTGAGACACACAATTCATAGTTATCAGAATTGGATTGGTCATTGAACCTGTAGACCCCTCGGACTGGGAACCGGTCAGAACCAGACAGAAATCGGTAAAAATACTGTACCAAAAAACCGGTCAACCAAAAACACAAAATATTCAAATTTTAAAGAAAAACATATATATTCATGTGCATCCATATGAACCCAAACCATTTGTACACAAATAAACCAAAGTTCTCATTTATATAGCACGTGAGGGTGCACATAATCAAAATAACACAAAGTGCAATCCATCTCTAAATCGAAAATACATCAGTAAACAAGCTTCACATGGCCTCTATCCTCTAAAAAAAATTATGCTACAACAAATACCAACATATCATCAAAATCATTCCCTATATTGGGGCATAGCATGTAAATTAGGATTTTGTTTGAGTGATGGGTTTAGTAGGCTCATGATAGAGGAGTTCGATAACCAATGCCACTAACATAAAGGCACACAAAGGGCATGGTGCTCTTGATTAACTAGTAGTTCCATGTTAGGATACTTCGACACATAGGAAATAGTTAAGTATAACTTGGTCTAGCTTAGAGTTAGGTAAAGTGTGTTTCTTTAGTATGTACTTTTGTAACTTATAATATGACGGTCACGATATGTAGTGATTCGACGGTTCATTTTCGCCTCAGTATTACCGACACTTGATATGTGGCTTAACACCTGATTGGTCCATGATCTCTATTTAAAGAGCATGTAGGGTCATTTGTCTGATGACCGTTTATGAGAGAAGCTTATGTAAATTTTCTTTCTTTATATTAATAAATTGCCTAAAGTGGCCACATTGGCTCAGATCGGGGACTGTTTTCCTCTTCAATCTTTTTAACCATGTCAAATGCTGGTGTACTGTTTTGTGATCTGTTTGTGAGCGGCGACCTTTGGTGTTTGATGTAAGGAACTTACCCTGTAAATTCTTACATGGTATCAGAGCAGTTTTGAGGGTTGCATTCGTTGTTGATCCAAATCCGAAGCCGGTTTGACTACATGCGACTACCGTTTTCCATATCTATTGTTTCTGGCCACTTTCGGGCTAGGAGAACTGCTCTGCTGTGTCCAGAGCCTCTGTTTATGAGAGCCTCTATGTCCACTTTTGGTCTAACGTTACTTTATGAGAATAGAGGTTTAAGTCTTCTTATCAAGTTAGTTTTTCTAAAGAGTTTTTTGTTCAAGTTACTTTTTCTAAAAATCTTTTTGTCAAGTTACTTTTTGAAAAATGAGTTTTTTTGTCAAGTTATTTAAAAAAACACATGTAACTTATGTTTTAAAGTTATTTTATGTAATAGTGTTTCTCACCCATTAAAAAAAGTGAATCACTTATAGTCTAATGTCACTTTATTATTTATTTAAGGTACAGTCTACTTGGTCATTAGTTCCTAAAGTAACATTGTAAAAGTGACTCTCACTTATTAATAAAAGTGGGTCACATAAAGTAGTTTAAAAAAAAAGTGAGCTTATTATATTAAGTTTGGAAAGGGGGGGATTTAAAAAAAAAGTACAACTTCATCATCAACCTTCAATCTATCACGTGACTACTCGACATCTATTACAAAATTTCTTTAAAAATGCATCACTTTTTCATCCGGAAGCCGTTTTCAGAGCCGTTTTTTTTTAACCAACCTAATTTTTTGAGATCTTTCCATTGGAGCAGTTAGTTTCAACCTTTACAGTTTCAATTTTTAAAAATGGAAAGGACATGCCTGGTTATTCTTAACAATACCAATTATTTCCAATGGCTATCCTACATGGTAGACTTGCTTAGAAGTAAAGGCCTTTATAGAATGGCCTTATGTTAATTTTGGGAAACTAGATCCAAACTCCATGTTGCACTGCTCATATGACGATGGTCATATTTTTGTTGGATTCCTCTTTCGGAGAAGTGCAAGATTGATCTAAAGATCATCTTGATCGGATGAGCAGAACATTGATTTTGAATTTATTTTCCACATGTGCAAGGTCGGCTAGATTTATCCCACATGCCTAAGAGATGTGTCACACACCCTCATTGATGAATATAAATTGGAGAGACTTGTTGGTCATTTTCTTATCATCTCATCACACATTCTCTCATTGTGATCTGATTGGTTCGATAGCCTTTGGAGGCCTTTTTCCCCTCACACGTGTGGAGCGAAGCTTCTATTTTCTGTGTTTATTTGTTTAGGGCTTTTTGTTTTTTGCACTGATCTGTTTAGGGCTTTTCTGCCGCAGCGTTGACTAGCATTGACCGTGGTCAACCCTTGGTCGTTTGACCTCAATCTTCTACAGAAATTTTGATTTTAGGAGGTCGTACAACTAGGCACTAAAATCGAGGAATTTCGGGTTGTTTGATCGAAGCTTTAGTTTGCTGCATTGACTTTTCTGAAGCTGCCTGCATTGAATTTTCTGCACTATCCCTGGTTTGACTTGCGTTGACTTGTGATGAGCTGTCTTTGAGGGTTGTGGGTGTGACACATGAAATTGTTGGCTGACCGAGAAAGACTTTGCTGGTTGAAGCATCCTGTTGACTGCCGTAATGCAACAATATCTCATTTCTTCGCTGGACATAAGGAATTGTAAATTTGACCTATATTTGGCTTGTCTTCTATTGATCTATTATTGTGTTCTATCAACATTTTACTTTCAAGTTTATGTGATTGCTATTTTGTATTGGGCCTAAGAAAGATTGAAGTAAATGTGCATCAAGCATAGAACACCATGGTTATCTAAATTGAACATGGTTTCAGAGCTGAGGTGAACACAAAGTCCAAGAGTTCAAGCTGGTGTTAGAAGCTATCTCTGAAGGAAGAAATCCTATCAAGGACAAAAGGCCTCCTCAACCTAGAAGGGTTTCAAGGATGATGATAAATTGACTGATAAGTCTGATTATCATTCATGGAATATGTCCTTGGATTTGGCACTAGAAGATCAAGATGTCATGGACTATGTACAGGGGAATATTCAATAGCCTCCATCAAACGCAGTTGCTGCCACGAAGACGAAGTATAGAAAAGGGGAAATCAAAGCAAAGATGATTATCCGGGATTCTATTCATAAGCACTTGGTTGCTTACATTTCTGAGCTAAAGACATCTAAGGAGATGTATGATAAGTTGGTGAGCATGTTCAGGGCTAGCAATGCTAATCAAATCCTCTTCTTCAAGAATCAATTGAAGAATATCAAGGATGGTAAGGATGAATCTATTCAATCCTATTTTATGAGGTTCACTAAAATCAGGAATAACCTCCTAGCTATTGGGGAAGCAATATCTGATCGAGAGATGGTTCTTATTGCACTTGGAGGTCTCCCCCGTGATTGGCATGTGTTCAATACCACTATTCTCAATAATAACGTGATTCCTGATTTTGATGAAATATTGACAAGATGCACTCAAGAGGAAACAAGAATGATGGAGTATGCCTCTAATGGTAATGGAAGTGACCCTACTACCTTCGTCGCTCATGCAAAGAAGAAGAACCATGGTGGCCGGAGAAATCAAAACCATGGTAGAGTGGGGCCCAAAGGAAGGAAGGGAAGATGTTACACTTGTAACAAGAGTGGTCAGTATGCAAGAGATTACCCTAATAGAAGGGACTCTCCCAGGGATGATGACAACAACAACTCGAGAAGGAATGGCATGAACAACAGGTTCCAAGGAAAAAGGAAGGCTCCCTTTGATCGTAATGGGCAACCTTTCAAGAGGTCAAGAAATTCTAGGTATGATAAGTCTAATGTTGTTGATAATAAGAGAAATAATTTTATTCTTGTATCTACCTCTCTGCTGCATCTCCACCCGACACCTTGGATGTCTAGTTAATTGATAGTGGTGTTTCAAGGCACCTCACTGGTTATAAAGAATCCCTTTCTGATTTGGTTGAGAGGGATACTAATCTGGAAATTATCCTTGGAGATAATGCCACCTATTCCATGAAAGGGACACGGACTGTGACCCTCCATTTATCTCAAGGTCAAGTCATCTGATTACAAGGTGTGTTGTATGTACCTAATTTAAAGAAGAACCTTGTGTCCATTTCGACAATGGAAGACAAAGGGTTCAAGGTGGCATTCATTGATGGAAAGGTACTTATTTGGAAGAAGAACTTCAAGGAAGCTCTTTCTATTGGTTTTAGAATTGATACACTCTACCAGGTTGGAGGAAGTCTATTGGGGGCTATGACATGTGATACAACTCTTCAAACAGAGTTATGGCACTGGAGGTTTCCACACCTTCATTACAAAGCCCTTTCCGAAGCAAGGAAGGTGGTGACAGGGATGCCCGAATTGAGAGATGATCATGAAGGTATATGTCAAGGTTGTGCCAAAGGGAAGCATACAAGGGGACCATTCCCCTTAAGTGTCACAAAGACAATTGATATCTTGCAGTTGATACATTCTGACTTATCTGGTATGTTGCCTGTGACATCCTTGGGAGAATGTTCTTATTACATGACTTTTACAGATTACTTCTCCCGCAAGACTTGGATATATTTTTTGAAGAAGGACGAAGCATTGAAATGGTTCCGTACCTTCAAGGCCTTGGTGGAAAATCAAACCGAGAATAAAATCAAAGTTTTGAGGACGGACAATGGGACCGAGTATGAGTCAAATGAGTTTAATAGCTTTTGTAGAGAAGCTGGCATTAAGAAGGAGACCACAATTGCGTACACTCCTGAGCAAAATGGTGTTGCTGAAAGAAAGAACAAGACTATTGTGGACGCTGCCCATGCCATGCTATGTGACCAAGGTCTTTCGAAGTTTCTATGGGGAGAAGCTGTGAACACTGTTGTGTATGTTCAAAATAGATGCCCGTATTTCACTTTGGACTCCAAAACTCCCGAAGAAGTCTTCTCTGGTAAGAAACCTGATGTTTCTCATTTTAGAGTTTTTGGTTGTCCTATTTACTTTCACGTGCCGAAAGAAAAGAGAAGCAAGTTGGATGCTTCTGGAAAGAAGGGAATGTTTGTGGGCTACAGTGAAACTTCGAAGATGTTGACCACATTTTGTCAACGACCCCATAGCAGTACACCCCCATTTTTTTCAGATGGGATTCATCATGTTCGACGTGTTCACGCCATTCAAATTTCATTATTAGTCGACAGTTTTATAAATGATGTAAACCCATTCTGCATGTTTATGATGTAAATGATCTAAGTAAGACCACTATGTATGTAACAACCTAGGTAAGTCTAGTATTTTGGTGATGATTTCTATTCTAGGAGTTTTTTGTCTCACTAATTCATTTGTGTTTCTCGACACAAGTGATCAGTAGAGTTTTCCCCTCCAGCCTCACCCCAAAGCTAGGGTGGATTTTGTCATCAAAATGCTAAGTGAGTCTTAGTGTTTTCTATCGAGTCTTTGTAAAAGTAGTTTGGGAATAATCCTAGTTAATTGGCTAGATTATTTTATTACAAGCTACTTGGTCTACTAGATCATGTTTTGAGTCGCATAATTGGGTAGCTATTTGAGGGTCTATCGTGAATGGGTATTCCCCCTTTATATGTCTAAATGTATTTATCTTATGTAAAGAGGGTTGGAAAAATAATTAAATCTCCTCTCAGTCAATTAATTAAATTTTCTGGCCAATTTAAACTAAAAATCCTAAGCTAGAAATTTAATTAATTTTAAGTCCTAGGTGAGTTAAAATTCTTCATAGGCAAAATTCGTGGGTCCTTAAAAAATAAATTTTTAAAGGTCTCAGGCCAAGGGAATATTGAAAATTTCAAGAAATTTTGGACCCTTGGGCCTTAGTGGTTAAGTCAAAGTCAAAATTTTGAGGTAATTAACTCAAAAATATTATTTTAGAGTTAATTAAAATGGAATTAAATGATAAATTTGAATTTCCTTAAAATTATAATTTCGACAGTCCAGATTAAAAGATAATTAAATCCTTTTCGATGGTCGAGATTATTTTGACATGGTTTAATCGAACTAGCCGTTGGAGATTTTATCTTATAAATTAGAGGTCTTTGTATGTCATTTGCATCCGATCTTTGGATCGTGCACTTGTTCTGAGAAACTCTTGTAATTTTTTGATCAATAAAGCGTAAGGACTTTGGGGTTACAAAATTTGGTGTTCCTTTTCCAGATCTATGTGGTGATATTGTCTCTAAACTCTGTTACTTTTATTGGCATTTGATGGTTGATGGCCTTTATGGATTGATCTGCATACAGGTATCTTGTGCAGTTTTCTGGGTTTTCTTAAATTGCATTTTGATTTGACAGAAATATCAGTTATCTATATTTCTGAAAGGTCTCATGGCTATTTTTTAAATCTCTGTCTATCTAAAATTCAAATCTAAGTGTGCAGAGATCATTATTCAATATTTGAGCGTTTGGGGAAATCTTTAGTTAGATCAGCCGACTCTCAGATTTCAGAAAATCTGAAAAAGCCCATTGTTTCCTAATTTCTAAGGTTATCTTATGGAATATTTTTGCAGGGTCTTGCTAGAGTTTGTGCCTAAATAAAAAAAAAATATCTTTTTTTTTTTGAATTTAAAGTTAGATCTGGCTAGTAAGAGCTTTAGATCTTCAGATCTGGGAGCGAAGTCAGACTTATGCTCCTCAGATCTGACAGATCTGCAACTCTTGTGCATAGATCTGTAAATATATTGTATAGATCTGTAATTTACGTATGAAGTTTTGTAACATGATTTTGAATTCTAACATTTGGGTTCTTAGGATTTTATCTATTTTTGTACATATTGGGTATTGTGTTTTTCTTTTTTCACTTGTGTAGGATTAGATCTGAAAAATCAACCAAGGAAATCTTTAGATCTGAGCCAGATCTAGAGCTTGGAGGGCAACATCTGGACTCAATATTTGTTTGCAAGAATAGATCTGAAAAATAAGCCAAAGAAATTTTCAGATCTGAGCCAGATCTAGACTCTGGAGGGCAAGATCTGAGGCTTTTGAGGCTATTTTTATAGGATTTTGGTCTCCAAAATTCTAATTTTCAAGCGGCAACATTATCCCAAAATTTCAAGAATTTTCAACGGTGTAATCTTCAAAACCTTGGGCTAAGGGTTTGATCTCTAAACTCTTATTTTTTGCAAATTTTATTACAACAAGCGAATCACAAATAATTAGGCCTTAAAAACACATTTTATATGGTCAAAATTGTTTAGAATTGCAAAATATTCATTTTCAGAATTTTTGGCTTTTTGGCCATCTTTAATTTTGCCTAGATCTGACTTTAAAGCTTGCTGGAAATTACTGTATAACTCTGAAAATTCAGATCTGAATATTTCTGATGTATATCCTAAATAAAGTCCAAAAAATTTGAATTTTCAGTTTTTCGGCAAAACTTACTATTTTTAGACATAGTGGGGATCATTTTCAGTATTTTCAGTTTGCTGATCTGTTATCAATTTACTGCTGTTACAAACTTATCAGTTCTGAAAATCACTGAATCAAACTCTTTTAAAGCCTTAAAATTGAAATTTTCAAGTTTTAATATATTTTTTTGCTATTTCTGGAAGTATTTGGCAGCTATTTTGGGCAGTATTATCTTGCTGATCTATCACTGTTTCACTACTAAAATAAAAATATCAGATCTGAAATTTTTCTTAATCAAGCCCTAAAAATTGATTTTTCTTCAAGTTCAACAATTTTTATTATTTTTAGTCATTTTGGGCATTGGTGCTGGTATTTTTTGTTTGCTGATCTATGGTTTAAATTACTGCTGTAATTTATATTTCAGATCTGAAATCTTGCTGAAAAATATATCCTAAGTTTGACTATAGGAGAAAATTTAATTTTTGGATTTGCATTTGTAAGAACATCATTTAATCCATAAATTGCTTAATGAAGTGGTTTTATTAGCATTATACTTTCATGGTATATATGGATGAATAATTACTGAGATTTAAGTGCTAGTAAATTTCATATGTTTCAGTTGGGTTTGATGATCATTGACATCTGAGTTTTGGAACGTGCTTTATCAATTAAAATTGCCTAATGTTTAATTAACTTTTGTTTCATTTACTAGAATTATTGGATGTTTATTGAATACTAATGTTTGGGAAATCTTTTCAAGTAAGTGTAATTGATATCTGATTTTGAGAGCTCTATTGTGGATTTGTATATCTTTTAATCGAGTAATTTTGGCATCTGCATAATTGACACTCTCGCTTAAGTATTTAGTGGTTAGATCAGATTATTTATAATCTAAGTGCTTTAAGATTTTTAACAACTCTCATTTTCGAAGCTTGCTTCATCTCACTCCTTCAGATCGTTTTCCTTGCATTCTACATTCTAAATTAACATTGCATAGCAACAGTTTCTCATCAAGTACTTGGTTGTAATTTCTTTGGCAAGATAGTTGACTCCATAAGGCACTGGTATCAATCTTTCCAATTCAATCGAATCATTTAATCTTGCTAGACCTTTTACAAGTATTTGGTCGTTTAACTGTGTCTCCCGAACTGGTTGGTTCTCAACGAGTTCTCCTTCATTCCATTTCCATAGGGTCTAGCCCCCTTAAATAGAGAGATTGGGGATCAGGGTGACAGCCTCCGATCTGAGCCGTTGTCGTAGTGCCTAGACATTCTGTGCGACAATAGAAGGCATATAGAATCTATGTGCTTGGTCAAAGAGAAGTGGAGATATGCCACGATGTCACCTTCGATGAAGATGTTGCCCTCAAGAAAGTAAGAAATCTTCCTAGCTCCAAGGAAGACAAAGAAGATGAAGAAGCAGGGAAGTTGGAAGATTCGAAGGATGACATGATGCTCGATGTTGAAGGACCTATGGATCCCATTAATCCACCTCCTTCAAATAAGAGATGACCCTCATGGCTTAGGGATACTCTCGAAGATTTCAAGAGACATATTGCTCCAAGGGGGACATTTCGTGAAAGCAAGAAGCCGAAGAGATACCAAGGGTATCTAGCAACTATGAGTACGATAGTACAATCTGAGTCTGGAACATTTGAAGAAGCCGTGAAGCATCAAGTTTGGAAGGATGCTATGCACGGAGAATATGAGTCCATTATGAAGAATGATGTTTGGGAAGTGGTCCCAAGATCGGAGGACAAATTTGTTGTCACCTCGAAATGACTCTATAAGATCAAGCATGGATCTGATGGAAGTGCTGAAAAGTACAAGGCAAGATTCGTTGCTCGAGGCTTCTATCGAAAAGAAGGCATAGATTATGATAATATATTTGCATCTGTGGCCTGCTATACCACCATTTGATTTATTATTTCCCTTGCTGCTACACAAGGATGGAGTCTACATCGGATGGATGTGAAGACCGTTTTTTTGCATGGATCTATAAAGGAAGAGGTGTATGTGGAGCAACCTCTGGGGTTCGAAGTCTGAGATAGAGACACCCATGTATCCAGGTTGAATAAAGCCCTTTATGGGTTGAAACAAGCCCCCAAGGCTTGGTACGAGAGGATAGATAACTCCTTGATGAAGCTGGGCTTCACTCAAAGTAATGTTGGTTCGAACCTTTATTTTAAGGTTGATAGGGAAAGGCCTCTCATTTTGGTTCTCTATGTGGATGATCTCTTCCTGATAGGTGCTGACCCTCTCATTCATCAGTGTAAGAGGGAGCTAGCTTCCGAGTTTGAGATGAAAGACCTAGGATTGATGCACTACTTCCTAGGCTCGGAGGTCTGGCAAAGGCCAGGCGAGATTTTCCTTTCTCAAGGAAAATATGTTGTGAAGTTGTTGGAGAGATTTGGTATGGTGGATTGTAAGGCTGTGTCGATACTGATGGAACTCAACTTTAAGAAGTTGAGTGGAAATGCTGCTGGGCCTGTGCTAGCAAATTCTTCCGAGTATCGACAACTTGTAGGGGCCTTGATGTTCTTAGTGAACTCCCGTCCGGACATATGTTTTGTTGAGTTATGGTAGCATTGGATGTGCTCTAGCCTTGTAATTTTGTATATAGGTTAAGACACATGTATTCCATAATATCCAGAAATGGTTTTGGAAAATTCCACTTAGAGATGGTTTAATTAAATTAATTAATCCTTTTTTAATGTTAGGAAAGTCTAAACTTAGGGAAAATGATTAATTAAATTTTATTAATTAAACTAAGTGTGAATCTTCTAGATAAAGTCATAGATCAACTCCCAGTTAATTTTAGCCCTTGATTATGTTTTAATATTGGTCGTTGAAGGGTCAACGAAAGATTATAAGGAGGGTGAGGGGCCTATGGAAAACACATTGAGCATTTGGCATTTTTGAGCTAGTGAGAGACAACTTTTTGATCAAGATCGAATCACTAGGGCTGCGTTTGCTAAGTGATTTGATTCAGTGATCAGTTTCAGAGAGGGGCAGATGCAGTAACTGGTCAAGAGGACCAAGAGTACATTTCAGAGAGAGGTAGCAGTGACGCAGAGAGAGGCAGTGCAGTCACCTGGAGGGGTGACGCAGTTCTTGAAGGGAATCATGCATAAGTGATGCAGTGCCCTTTGTATTCAGTCTGGAGATAGCTGGAAGCTGGGGTTTCTGAGCTAGGAGGGCCAAAACTCAGTTTTAGATTAACCTTGATCAATTGCAGAGGATAGGTGATGCAGTTCTTCAGCTTGCCCATGCAGGCTTACGCAGTTGCAGCGTAGGCATCACGCAGAGGCAGAGAAGGGCTTCACTAGCGCTGTTTAGATCAGTTGGGGATTTGCAGAGTGAGGTATATCTCACATTTCTTCTGTTGCCTAGATTTTCTTTGAAGGGTGAGATGGATATTGGCACCCTAGTTGTACTCAAGATTCTACTGCTTAATAATACAAAACCCTCAGATCTGCTGCATCGGTTTTCTCAAGTTGGGTTTTTTCGGGGACTTAGTCCAAAAATAACTGTGTCAAATGTGGATGTTTTTCATTGTATTTTGTTTAGTTTGTTTCAGCATTTAGATTTATTCCACGGCATCATTTGTGTAGACTGCTTCAGTAATTACTTCGATATTTCACTATAATGAAATAATTAAGGAAAATAATAGCAAAAGTAATTCAGATTTGTTGCAGTAGGAATCTAGATTTAGGATTTTTCACATGCTTTGTAGTGAACACTTTGAGTCAACTTATGGTTGATCCTCATCACATTCACTGGATTGGTGCCAAGAATCTATTGAGATATCTTTAGGGCACAGTCAACCATGGGCTGAGATACACTGCTGGGAGTTTGAGACTCCATGGATATATTGATGTCGGTTGGGCTGGCAGTGTGGTGGATCGCAAGAGCACATCTGGATGTTGCTTCACCTTGGGTTCTGCTTCGATATCTTGGATCAGCAGGAAGCAGAAGTCGGTGGCTTTGGGCACTGATGAGGCCAAATACATTGCAACGAGGATGGCCTGTTGTGAAACTGTTTGGTTGCAAAAGCTCTTCAGCGAGTTGTTTGGGCATGTACTAGATACCATCGTTATCCTTTGTGATAACCAGAGTGGGATTCGTCTTTCTGAGAATCCTGTGTTCCACGATCGATCTAAGTATATTGATATCATGTACCACTTTATCCAAGATATGGTACAGCGAGGCGCCGTAAGGCTCGATCATATAGGAACTGATGAGCAGGTCGCAAATATTTTCACTAAGTCCCTGGGGAAGGTCAAGTTCCTAACCTTTCGTGAGAAGCTTGGAATCGTGGAAAGACCCTATTCTGAGGGTCCTGATTGAGTTGAATTATGAGCTTTGGGAGCTCCAGGTGGCTTGGGGATAGCTTCTTGGAGCTATAAGCACATATGGGGCTAGGCTTGCTGAACCTTGTTGTGCTTCTGCCCCACTGTTATGATATTGAGTTGGTTCGCCTCTCTCTGATCTGTGCCTTGCACGCATCCTACCCATGGAGTTTTAGACTCATGGGAAGTACCTCTCATTTGGCCAATGAGGTGGGAAATGTGGATAGAGACCATAGCAAGACTGATGGACGCATAAGAAATTGCCGTACTCTCTATGTCTAGGATGGCACGTGTCCAACACCTTGATCTGGGATCAAGCATGATGAAGTTTTATCCTCTAAATTGACTTCGGGTTAGTAAACGAACTTTGGGTTAGTATGAGACTCTTGAGTCTTTTGAGTCCGAGAGAGGTTTTTACCTCTAAGCTGACTTCGTGTCAGCTGTGTGTGATGTCTTTATGGCTCAGCTTTTGTTCTGAAATAAAGAGCCAACAAAGCAAGTTACGGCGGGATGACGCACGATGTTTGGTTTCATACATGATGGATGACACTTGTGGATAGATGGAGTTCTCCCTAGTTGAGAGGGAGTGTTAATTTTGGGCAAATCGGTCCAAATTGCATGTTGCACTGCTCATATGACGATGGTCATATTTTTGTTGGATTCCTCTTTCGGAGAGGTGCAAGATTGATCTAAAGATCATCTTGATCGGATGAGCAGAACATTGATTTTGAATTTATTTTCCACATGTGCAAGGTTGGCCAGATGTATCCCACATGCCTAAGGGATGTGTTACACACCCTCATTGATGAATATAAATTGGAGAGACTTGGAGGTCATTTTCTCATCATCTCATCAACATTCTCTCATTGTGATTTGATTGGTTCGATAGCCTTTGGAGGCCTTTTTCCCCTCACACGTGTGGAGCGAAGCTTCTGTTTTCTACGCTGATCTGTTTAGGGCTTTCTGTTTTTTGCACTGATTTGTTTAGGAATTTTCTGCCGCAGTGTTGACCAATGTTGATCGTGGTCAACCCTTGGTCGTTTGACCTCAATCTTCTGCAAAAATTTTGATTTTAGGAGGCCGTACAACTGGGCAATAAAATCGAGGAATTCCAGGTTGTTTGACCGAAACCCTAGTTTGCTGCGTTGACTTTTTTGAAGCTGCCTGGGTTGACTTTTCTGCGTTGTCCCTGGTTTGACTTGCGTTGACTTGTGATGAGCTGTCTTTGAGGGTTGTGGGTGTGACACATGAGACTGTTGGCCGACCGAGAAAGACTTTGTTGGTTGAAGCATCCTGCTGACTGCCGTAACGCAAGAATATCTCATATCTTTGTTGGACATAAGGAATTGTAAATCTGACCTATATTTGGCTTGTCTTCTATTGATCTATTATTGTGTTCTATCAGCTTTTACTTTCAAGTTTATGTGATTGCTATTTTGTATTGGGCCTAAGAAAGATTGAAGTAAAAGTGCATCAGGCATAGAACACCATGGTTATCTAAATTTAACACCTCGGGACTAGAATCTAAACCTACCAATGAAGATAAACATGCTAAATGGGAAAATAAACAAGATCAAGCACGAGAGTTGATTGGAATTTCCATTGCTCAAGATCTTAGATTTCATATCCAAGAAATTGACTCCCCTAATGAAGCTATGAAAAAGCTAAATATTGTTTTTGGCATTCAAAATGAAATCAGAGCCCACCAGCTTGAAAACGAGTTGCTTACTTTAGAACCCAATAATTTCGCCTCTATTAAAGATTTTTTGTTCAAATTCAAGACCCTTAGACTTCTCTTAGAAGGTTGTAAGGTCAAAAAGGAATATGGTAGTCTTATCTATTCCATTCTTGCTAAGCTAGGCCCTGCATACTCTGTATTTGTTTCCACATTCCATTCCACTAGAGAAGCCCTCATTTCTCAAGGAACACTTTACAAGTCCCCTTGTTTTGATGCCTTTTGCGATTCTTTGATACGAGAACAAGAAAAATCTTACACCTTGGTCTTATTAATACTGGAAACTCTTCTAAGAAAGCCTTAGCAGCCCAACAACAACCAAATCCAAAGAATCCTAAGAAGTAGCATCCCAAAAAGAATGGTCTTAAACCAAACAAGGTTCTTAAACAATCTCAGCCGCAAACTGAAAAAGCAACTCAACAAAATGACAAGGCAAATAGAAACAAAGGGAAGAAGACAAACAGACATTGCAACTTTTGTAATCGTGATGGCCACGTAGAATCAAAATATTTTAAGAAGATGGAAGCCTTGGAAGCAACAATGAAGAAGCACAACATCGAACTCTTCAACTTCATCTTCGTGCATGTGGTTGTCGAGCATCAGGATCTGGTTATGCATTGAATGTATCTTCTTCTTATTCTCATGAATGGCTCATTGATTCTGGAGCCTCTTACCACACGGAAAAAAATAAAGCCATTTTTTCTTCTTTAAATGATTGTAAAACCAAAAGTATTTATGTTGGTGATGATAGATCTCTCAATGTTGTAGGGCCTTGAACCATTCGTCTAGATAATGGTAAGTTTAATGATGTATTATGTGTTCCTACCTTGTCCTGCAACCTTCTATTTGTTTATCAAATAACTCATTCAGGTGAAGAGAAAACCGTAGAATTCTCATCTCATGATGTTGTAATTAAGGACCTAAGAGATCCTAGACATATTTTAGCTACTAACATTGCTGATGATTCCACAAGGTTGTATAAGTCTGACAACATTGGGTAATCATGTCTTCCCTTCGTTTTTTTTGCTCATAATGATGAAGTGATCAAACTTTGGCATAAGCGATTTGGTCACTTAAACTATCGCTCTCTTCAAACTCTATGTAAAGAAAATATGGTGACAGGCCTTCCTATGGTATCTTTCCGAGATGGTGTTTGTTCCGATTGTGTACTCGGAAAACATCATCTGGATAGTTTTGACAAACATGCCTCTTGGCACGCTTCAACCTCTTTGCAGCTTGTGCACATTGATTTATGTGGTCCACTTCTAGTTGTTTCTTTCTCTGGCTACAAGTACTTCTTAACTTTCATTGATGATTTTTCCAGATGCACTTGGGTATACTTCTTAAAACTTAAGAGTGGAGTTTTTAACATGTTCTTGGCCTTTAAGGCCTTTGTTGAGAAACAATCTGGACATCAAATTCTTAAGTTAAGATTTGACAATGGAGAAGAATATGTTAACAATAAATTTATCAACTTTTGTACTGAGCATGGCATTGAATTGCAACATACTGTTCCGTATACTCCACAACAAAATGGTGTAGCTGAAAGGAAGAATCACACTCTAAAAGAAATGGCTAATTGTATGCTTCAATCTAAAGGACTTAGTTATAATTTTTGGGCAGAAGCAATTAACTGTGAAAATTACATAGTAAATTGCACTCCAACTAAGGTTTTAAGGAATATCACTCTAGAAGAAGCCTAGAGCTCAATCAAACCAGATGTAAGTCACTTTCATGTTTTTGGAAGTGAAGCTTGGGCCCATATTCCAGATGAGAAACATAAAGCCTTAGAACCTAAGAGTGAAAAATGCGTTTTTGTTGGATATTCTGAAGATGTCAAAGGATATAGACTTCTTCAATCGAAATCCAAAAATGTAATCATTAGAAGAGATGTAAAATTTGATGAAAATATATCGGCCTCTGAGCCTAGTTTGATGGGCATGCCACCTTTGGCCTGCGAGCCTGATTCGGCACATGTGCCACCTCTCTCTATCTCTTCTACTTCTGACAACATTCCTTCTACTTTGGATGATGACAGCGAGATTGACAATCCTCCTCCACCTCCTCAGGATCTTCCTTCATCTCCACAACTTCCGAAATGGGTCTGCTCTTTTTGGGATGCAGCAGGTTCTCTTGCAGGTGACCCTGCAAATAGACGTCTTACACGTTCTCAGTTTGACAAAGCCTCTTACTTATTGGCTCAAGTTCCAGAAAATCATGATCTAGATACCTTTGAAGAAGCTTCGGGTCATCTAGATTGGGATGCAGCTATGAATGAAGAATATCGTTCCTTATTGGAAAACGATACTTGGGATCTTGTTCCTCTTTCAAAGGGAAGAAAACTTGTTAGATGCAAATGGGTTTACAGAACAAAGTTCAAACCAGATGGAAAAGTGGATAAACATAAAGCTCGTCTTGTTGCTAAAGGATTTTCACAAGTTGAAGGCATTGACTATATTGAAACCTTCTCCCCTGTTGCCAAAATGAATTCTGTTCGCCTTGTTCTTTCGCTTGCTGCCTCCTTTAAATGGGAAGTCCATCAGATGGATGTTAAATCCACCTTCGTACATGGGGACTTGCATGAAGAAATCTACATAGAACAACCCCCTAGCTTTATCCAAAATGACTCTAGACTTGTTTGTCGCCTTAATAAGTCTCTCTATGGTCTCAAACAAGCCCCTCGGGCTTGGTATGCCAAAATGGATAACTTTCTCTTAGATTATGGCTTTTCTATATGTCATTCCGACAACACTGTCTACACCAAGAAAATGGGTAAGTCCTTATTCATCTTTTTTCTTTATGTTGATGATCTTATCCTTACTGGTAGTGATCCCAACCATATAAACCATGTGAAGTCTAGCCTCAAAAAGAAGTTTGAAATGAAAGACTTAGGAAACTTGCATTATTTCCTTGGTCTTTAAGTCTTGCAATCCAAAGAAGGTATTACCCTTTCTCAGTCCAAGTATGCCTGTGATCTTCTACGCCACTTTCGCATGGAAGTTGTAAGCGAGCCCCTTCTCCCTTTCAGTCTGGAGTCAAGCTTTCAGTGACTTGTACTTCCCCTGAAGTTGATGCTACCTTATACCATCAACTGTAGAAATTTTATAATCACTCCGGTTTTCAGTTTCTCCTTATTTCTCCCATATATTTAAATGCCCATTCTCATAACCATACATTCAACAAGTTGTAAAAATAAATATTTTCTGAAAAACACAAATTCTGGAAATTTCACAGTGCTGAAAATGCAAAAATAAAACCTCAGAAAAATAAATCAGCCACACACAGAAATTTGACACTCTGATTTTTGGTCAACTTGACCCTGGAAAAACCCTCTACAACTTGTTGGGAAAACCAGTTCGAAAGCTTCTCTTTATTTCTGAATATGCTTTTACAGTGAACAGTATAACACAGTAAAAATTACAGTAAATACAAAACCCACTTATCTCGATTTCCGTGTCAACCTCCAACCTTGAAAATCATGGCAACAACAAACATAAAATTAACAGAAAAATTACAGCATTAAATGTTGTACAAGCAGCCTTGGAAAACATGCTAGAATCTGCCTGTACAGATTGTACAGATTTTGTACGGAATTGTATAGTAGTCCCTTCTCGATTTTCGAGCCCTGAAACAGCCTCGAAATTCGTGCCCTTGACTGCTAGAAACCTCTCCTCGAAAATTGCGCTGTACCTCGCCTCGAAATGCATGCAACCTTGCCGTACAGATTTTCTGTCTTGGTAAATGTGCCAATAAATGTTGCTGTACGAAAATGATGCCTTGGAAAATGTGCCCTCCTGCTGTACGGATTTGCTGTGTATCTTTTGCTGCTCTCCCTCCGCTCAGAAATTTCTCTTTAGCTTTCTCAGCTCCTCTCTCAATCTGCTCATGAAAGACTGAATGATCTTTTCTCTCCTTTTCCTCCTTTAACCAAACCCTAAGTGACTTTTGGGGAATCCTAAATCCAATGGCTGAGATAGCTTTAGATCTAGGGCTGAGATTAAATGCTCATTTAAATCTCACTTTCTATTTTTTTATTTCACCCCACTTTAATAAAGACCTTCCTAGTCATTTATTTCCAAAGCCACTTTTCACTTTCTAATTTCACATTGACTTTATTAAAGTCACTTTAAAATTAGACTTAGTAACTTTATCACTTAAAGTCACTTTTAAATAAGATTTGACTTCTTAACTTATAAAGTCACTTTAGGAGAAAAATTAAATTCTTTTGGACACTTTTCCCTAGGCCAAAGATCAAAGCCTTAGGGAACCACCTATCCTCCGGTAACCAAATTTCAACACTCCCTTTTACCGAGGAAAGTGTTCCTCACCACATCCATTTTGTCTCTGAAGTAGACATGCTTGCCCCGTGGTAAGGCTTTGGTGAAAATATCTGCAACTTGCTCATTAGTGGAAATATACTCAAGCTTCACAGCTCCTTTCTAAACATAGTCTCTGATGAAATGATATCTGATGCTGATAGGCTTTGACTTGTCATGAAATACTGGATTCTCCGTGAGTTTAATGCAACTCTGATTATCACAGTAAATCACTGAAGGTCTCAATGGCTGACCAAATAAGCCAAACAACATTTTGCGAAGCCATATGGCCTCACAACTAGCTAGACTGGCTGCCATGTACTTTGCTTCCGCTGAACTCAATGCTACTGACTGCTGCGTTCGGTTGAACCACGACACCACTGCCGAACCCAACCCAAAACAACACCTTGAAGTGCTCTTCCTATTAGAAGCACAACCTACCCAATCAGAATCAGTGTACCCTGCCAATCCCACTCCATCTCCCTGCCTATAATCCAGACCATACTCCATTGTCCCCTGCAAGTACCGCAAAATGTGTTTTGCAGCAACCCAGTGCACCCTCTTGAGCTCACACATGAACTTGCTCATTGTGTTGACTGCAAAACATATATATGGTCTAGCGTTGACCAAATACATCAAGGAACCAATCAACTGTCTATACAATGTGGGATCCACCAACTCGGAATCTGAAGCGTGGAGCTTCTTCCAGTTGGTGATCATCGGTGTCAACATGGGTCTACAATCCTCCATGTGGAATCTGCCAAGGATGTCCACAATATACTTCCCCTGCCCTAGGAAGAAATGCCCCTCCTCCTGCCACATCTCCAAACCCAAAAAGTAATGCATCAAGCCAATGTCCTTCATCTCGAACTCCGACGCAAGATCTCTCTTGCAGCCCTCTATGAGTCTCTCTACACTTGTAATGACCAAGTCATCCACATATAGCACTAGAATGAGAGGCTCCTCACCTATCACAATAAAGTATAGGTTCGGATCTGCATCACTCTTTGTGAAACCCATCTCCTGCAAGTAAGTATCAATCCTGGAGTACCAAGCTCTAGGAGCTTGCTTCAGGCCATAAAGGGCCTTCTTTAGTCTGCACACATGGGACTTCTTCCCATGCGCCTCAAAGTCCTATGGTTGCTCAATGTATACCTCCTCCTGTATGAAACCATTGAGAAATGCGGTCTTCACATCCATCTGGTGGATCTTCCAACCCATCTGTATTGCTATCGATATGATGGAGCGAACTGAAGTATATCGAGCCACGGGAGCGAAGGTATCCTCATAATCAACTCCCTCTACCTGGGAGAATTCTCTAGCCACAAACCTTGCCTTGAATTTCTCAATGTTGCCATCTACAGCATGCTTTACCTTGTAAAGCCATCTGGAAGTAACCACGGGTTTGCCCTTCGGCCTCAGCACCACCTCCCAAACATCATTCTTCATGATAGAAGAATACTCCTCCTGCATGGCCTCTCTCCAGACCTGCTGGCTAGCTGCCTCCTCATAGCTAGAAGGTTCAGATTCAACGATGTTGGCAACCATTGCCATATAGCTACAGAACCTCTCAGGTGGTCTGCTCTCTCTGACCGGTCTCTTCGGCCCAGCAACAGATGTGGCCTCTCTCAAGGTATCCTGAAGCCACTTGGACTTCCTCTTCCCTGAGCACACTTCTCCCACTGGAGAATGAAACTCCTCCTCATCAGGAGCTTGAACTCCTGAATGTCTGTCTGTTGTCCTCCTGCCTGAACCTGAACTTGTAGATGTTGAAGTATCGTGTGAATGGTCCATCAGTGGACTACCTAGTGGACTGCTCTGCATGCTGCCCGACGCACCATCCCTCTGACTCTGCGAACCATTGCTCACTAATGGACCTGACATCGTAATCAATGAACCTCTTGTTCCCTGTCCACTGGATCCCTGTGCCTGACTCAACTGCTCCTGAGGGTTTGGCCGATCCAGATACTCTAACTCCCATGACCTCCTGAAAGCCCTGTCCTCCTTGAACTTCACATCCCGCTTGACAACAACTCTCCTCTCTGCAGGAATATAAATCCGAAAGGCTTTCGAGGTCTCACTGTAGCCCACAAAGATATCCTTCTCTGCAGTGGGCTCTAGCTTGGTCCTTTTCTCCTTGGGTACGTAGGAGTATGCAATACACCCAAAGATACAGAAGTGACCAACATCAGGCTTCTTCTCAGAAAAAGCCTCCTCCGGAGTCACATGCCCCAAGGCACGATGTGCACTCCTGTTTTGCAAATATACAGTAGTGTTGTAGGCCTCTGCCCACAAAAACAATGGTAACCCTTAATCATGTAACATGGCTTTGGCAGCCCCAATGATGGATCTGTTTTTCCTCTCCGCAACTCTGTTGTGTTGGGGGTTGTAAGGAACTGTGAACTCCATCCTGATGCCTTCCTTCGCACAATACTCAACAAACTCACTAAGGATGTACTCACCTACATTGTCTGACCTCAGGGACTTGATCTTCCGACCTGTTTGAGTCTCCGCAAGAGCTCTGAACTCCTAAAATCGCTTGAAGACCTCACTCTTGGTCTTCAAGAAATAAATCCAGGTCCTCCTGGAGTGATCATCAATGAATAAAACATAATACTCATATCCACTCAAGGAAACATGAGACATCCGATCTCTTACATCGGTATGAATCAAATCAAGTATCCCAGTCGATCTGCTGTCACTGCTAGGAAAAGGGGATTTGGTAAACTTGCCCATAGCACATTCTCTACATGTATCAATGTGATCAGTACTGAAATCTGGCACACCTGTAGTGATCTCCCGCAATGGCCTCAAGGCTCCATGATACATGTGCCCCATCCTGCGGTGCCAAATCTCACACAACTCTGAACTGCTAGCTCTGCTGTTGGTACTACTGCTCAATGTCAAAAGGGGCCGAAATGAAAACTTTTATACCTTTGCATGGTGTACACCAATCACTCTAGCTGACTCAGTTGGAGCGCCCCTGGGATATATAAGCACCTGTCCTCTACTGAACAATATCTCATATCCTCTGCCCTCCAATGCTGGGATGGATATGAGGTTCTTCCTCATCCCTGGCACATATAGAATATCCGACACTTTCAAGGGAGGTTTGGGTTCCCTATCAAATGTCAATGTCCCCACATCGACTGCTCTAACAATGCTGTCGTATCCGAGTACTACCTCTATATTAGTGCCACTCTTTGAAAGCTCTGAGAAGTAGTTGCAGACTCTTGTCATATGACGTGAAGCCCCACTGTCAACATACCAGATACCTGAAGATTCTCTGCTAGTGGAGGGAAATGCACACTCCCTCTCAACCTCCGTGGTAGGTGGTCTTGCACTAGTGGACTCACAAGCAATGAACCCAAACTCCCGGTCAAAGCTCTCCAAAAAGTCCTCTATCTCTGCTGATGCTGCCATGGTCTTGTCCTTCCCCTTCTTCTTCTTCTCCGGACACACAACTGCATAGTGTCCCATCCTCTGAAAATTCCAACACTTCACCTTGGAATAGTCCTTTTGCGTGTTCCCCTGTTTACCTTTACCTTTGCCTTTGCCCCCACCACCACTTGTGGAAGCTTGCTTCTTTCCCTTGCCTTTTTTGCCTCTTGCTAACAGTGCTCCATCCTCATCCTGCTCAACTGGTTTGGCTGCCCCAAGCTGGCTCTTTCTGGTTTTAGTCTGTATGCAATCATTCCAGAACCTCTCCCAAGTGGGAAGGGTCTCACGTGCACAAATCCCATCAGCAAAGTTCAGCCATGAACTGGGAAGGCCATTCACCACAATCTGCACCAACTCAGTGGGTGGAACGACTTCTCCAACTGTTGCCAACTCATCTCTCGTATTAGTGATCTTTGTGAGATATGCAGTAGCACTATCAATCTTAGCCATCTTAATGGCCTTCAGCTTCTCCCTTAGGATCATTTTTCTGTTCTCATTAGTACTCTGGTAGAGATTGGTCAAGGCTGTCTACATCTCATGAGAAATTCTCTTTCCTCTCACATGAGGAACGACATGGTCTTTAATACCATCCAGAATCAGTCTCTTGCCTTTGATATTCTTCTTATTAAAGTGTGCTAGCTGAATAGGGTCAGCAAGCACATTAACAGGTCGCTGTTGGGTATGCACCATTATACCCCAGACTTCTGCCTCCTCAAAGATGCTCTGCATTCTTTCCTTCCATACACTGTAGTTGCTATGCCCATCCAACCTATCCTCCATCTTCAAGCCCAAAGACGTGCTTGTTGTCCTAATAAACTGAAAATAACACTGCTGTAGTAAAGGTACTATTTTCTATGTGTAAAATCAGCTTGCTGTAAATTTTCTTCTTGCTGTCTCAAACTGCACTTTTCAACAAACTACCTCTAATACCATGTAGAAATTTTAAGTCCTGCTTCGGTTTTCAGTTTCTCCTTATTTCTCCCATATAGTTAAATGCCCATTCCCATAACCATACATTCAACAAGCTGGAAAAATAAATATTTTCTGAAAACACAAATTTTGGAAATTTCACACTGCTGAAAATGCAGAAATAAAAACTCAGAAAAATAAATCAGCCACACACAGAAATTTGACACTCTGATTTTTGGTCAACTTGACCTTGGAAAAACCCCCTACAACTCTTGGGGAAAACCAGTTCGAAAGCTTCTCTTTATTTCTGAATATGCTTTTACAGTGAACAGTAAACATAGTAAAAATTACAGCAAATATAAAACCCACTTATCTCGATTTCTGTGTCAACCTCCAACCTAGAAAATCGTGCCAACAACAAACAGAAAATTAACAGAAAAATTACAGCATTAAATGCTGTACTTGCAGCCTAAGAAAATGTGCCAGAATCTGCCTGTACGGATTTTGTACGGAATCGTACAATAGTCCCTTGATTTCTGAGCGTTGAAATAACCTCGAAATTCGTGCCCTTGACTGTTGGAAATCGCTCCTCGAAAACTGCCCTACACCTTGCCTTGAAATGCATGCAACCTTGCTGTACGGATTTTCTATCTTGGTAAATGTGCCAATAAATGCTGCAGTACGGAAATGCTGCCTTGGGAAATGTGCCATCCTGCTGTACGGATTTGCTATGTATTTTTTGTTGCTCTCCTTTCGCTCAGAAATTTCTCTTTAGCTTTCTCTCCTCCTCTCTGAATCTGCTCATGAAAGACTGAATTATCTTTTCTCTCATTTTCCTCCTTTAACCTAACCCTAAGTGACTTTTGGGGAATCCTTAAATCCAATGGCTGAGATAGCTTTAGATCTAGGGCTGAGATTAAATTCTCATTTAAATCTCACTTTCTATTTTTTTAATTCACCCCACTTTAATAAAGACCCTCTTAGTCATTTATTTCCAAAGTCACTTTTCACTTTCTAATTTCATATTGACTTTATTAAAGTCACATTAAAATTAAACTTAGTAACTTTATCACTTAAAGTCACTTTTGAATTAGATTTGACTTTATAACTTATAAAGTCACTTTAGGAGAAAAATTAAATTCTTTTGGACGCTTTTCCCTAGGCCAAAGATCAAAGCCTTAGGGAACCACCTGTCCTTCGGTAACCAAATTTCAACATCAAATTGTTGGTAAACTTCTGTATCTAACCCATACCCGTCTTGACCTTTCCTTTGTTGTTGGTCTTGTTGCTTCGTTTATGCACAAACCTCATGAAAGTCACTGGAAAGCAGCTAAAAGAATACTTCGATATATTTGAAGTACAGTTCACTCTTGGTTCAAGACCTGTTACATGGTCTTGTAAGAAACAAAGTGCCATCTCTCTTTCTTCGGCAGAAGTAGAGTATCGTGGTGTTGTTGAATCCAACAAGGAAGCCATGTGGCTTCGTCAGATCCTGTCTGAATTTGGCCTTCATCAACAGCGTCCAACTACAATTTGTTGTGATAATCAGAGTGCCATTCAGCTATGCAAAGATCCCGTTCAACATCAACGCATGAAACACATTGAGCTACACGTTCACTTCATCGGAAAGCTCATTCATGATCATGTTCTTGAAGTGCACTATTGTTCAGCCAATGATCAAGTTGTTGATATCTTTACAAAGGCTCTCACAGAAGCAAAGTTTACCAAACTTTCATCTATGCTTGGAGTTCAGGAAAGTTATCATTGAGGGGGGATACGCTCTAATGCCTCCTTTTTTCTCCTATTGTGTCACCTTTATAAATCATTCAATCCTATCTCAAGTTTTCTTAAGGGGGGGTGTTAGGATATTCCGACACATAGGAAATAGTTAATCATAACTTGGTCTAGCGCAAAGTTAGGTAAAGTGTGTTTCTTTAGTATATACTTTTGTAACTTATAATCTGACGGTCACGATATGTAATGATCTGATGGTTCATTCTCTCCTCGGTATTACTGACACTTGATCCGTGGCTTAACACTCGATTGGTTCATAACCTCTATTTAAAGAGCATGGAGGGTCATTTGTCTGGTGACCGTTTATGAGAAAAGCTTATGTAAATTTTCCTTTTTTATATTAATAAATTACCTGAAGTGGCCTCGTTGGCTTAGGATGTGGACTGTTTCCCTCTTTAAGGGTTTTAACCACGTCAAATACTGGTATATTGATCTGTGATATGTTTGTGAGTGGTGACCTTTGGTGTTTGATCTAAAGAACTTACCTTGTAAATACCTACATTCCATACACTCTTACATGACAAAATCCAATAAAGCGTTGTAATCCCTTAATCCTTATATCTTGGAAAACTATTAAGTCTGCTGGATTTTGAGTGAGGTCTAAAATTCTACTTTCTCCATTTGAAATCCAATGAGATTAGAACCACTCTTAAACATCATGGCATTAGTAGGGAAATATGGTCAAATACTAGGCTTCCCCTATAATAAATCATTGCTTTTTTGAAAAAAAATTCTGTTCAAAGGGTCCCTGGCAACAATATACAAATTGATTAGTTTAGTACTAAACCAGCTAGTTCGGTACTGAACTCGCTGGTTCATACACAAACTGGTCGGTTCGGTACTGAACTGACCAAATATGGTTCATGTCACTAGTCTGCACCGGTTTTGGCCTCAAATCTGTCGGACCGAGCCGATTTAGACTGGTTCGGTCCGGTCCTGATAACATTGATACAATTGCAATGTATATATTGTACTTTCATGGAAGAGAAATAAGAGAGTGAACCTCTAGAATAAAAGTAATAGTACTATCCTAAAAGAGACACACAAGAGCATGGAAAGAATTGTTAGTTAACTTGCAAAGTAATTCACAGGATAACAACAGTGATAAAATCAAGTAGCAATGCACATTCAACAAGATGCCTACCAAAGCCAACGAAATAGTTCATTTTCATTAGTATGTGTAAACATAAACATACAACACAAACAATGAAAGAAGTCTTACAATCATTAACGAAATATGCATGGAAGTATGCCAACTCTGAGAGCTTCATATATTGAGTGAAAGATACACAATTGCAACGATACGACACTAGCCCCAATATTGGAACATTAAGTCACCACTTGCTCCTCCAAAGAATGATCCTCTCTCCTATTCCAAGCTAGAGAAGCCAAGGTGAAAAGTCCATTGCTTGAGCTATGAGGGTGTATATATAACAAATGATGTGACTGTCCACCTCCCTTGTGACTCTTGACCTTCTCTCATGACTCTTGAGCTCCCATGTGACTTTTCGAATTCCTATGTGACCTTTGAGCTTCTACATGACTCTAGGACTTTCTAATGATTTTTCTTATTCCTTGTGGGACCCTTGGGCTTCCACACATTTTACATTTTCTTGTTTTTTTGGAAATTACATAATTACATTCCACAAATAATGTGGCAAAAATACATTGACCACATATGGCTTTTGTGATGACACTTTGAGAAGCCATGACTTGGCGACGATAGCATAAGACTTTATAGTGCATAAAGGCCAAGCTCTTTTTTTTGCTGTTGTCTTCAACTCGTCATGATTGATCTGCAAGGTGCTTCATTCTCATTCTCCAAATGATCTGACTATAGTACTAGAGACTTTCATGTCATCTCGGTCTCCATCCATCTGTCATGGTCCAAAGTTCCTCTATTCTTGCATGATAGTATCTTTGTGACTTGTTTCCACAAGTGTCCTTCTTGTAACCTCTCTTGCTGACTTCCTTGATCATCATCATGCCATGATAGGGTAATTTCGCCTGCAAATGAAATTCAGTCATGACAAGACAATATCATTCCCATAATCACCTATTCTACGTTTGCTCGTGCGAGGCTTCCTATAATGGGATAGTGTGCAAGAACGGAGAGAGAAGGTCGGGGATTGCGTAGTGCACAGAGTTATGAGGCTGAGGGTCAGGGTCTGGGCATTGTAACTGCATAATGCACAATGGCTATGGAGAAGGGAAGTTAGGGACTATTTAGTGGGCAAGTTTAGTTAGCACGAGTGGCAAGACTAGGTATTGTAACTGTGCAGTGCACAGTGGCTGAGTGATAGACTCAAGGATTTCGCAGTAGAGCATTGTTGTAGTCCCAGAGATGGCCTCACTGTTCACTATAACTGTGCAATGCGCAGTTGATGCAAGGCAGGACAAGGTATTCTGTAGTTGAGCAAGTCAGGGAGACAAGGGAGTCAAGTTAGGGCACTCTAGCTAGGGCACTACAGCTATGCAGTCTGCAGTGATTGAGGAGGAGGCTCAATGAACTGCATAGTTGAGCATTGTAGGAGTCCTGAGATGACCCCATTATCCACTGGAATTGCGCAATGCACAATACAGGGAAGGAGGGATCATGAATTGTGCAGTGGGCAAGGCCAAGCAACAAGAACGATGGTCTGTACTCCAAGGTTGCTCAATGCATAGTTGGAGGAGTCTGTCCTCAAGATGGGTACAATGCACAAATTCGAGAGGTAAGGATTTCATAACTGAGATTGAGGAGTGTGCAAAGTACTCATCACTTGCCTATATGATTGAGGTTGCTCATTAGTTGTGATAGATGTGAGGACAGGGATGAAATCCGAAATTGACTAAGTGTGAGTCAATGAGACAACAGAGTAAGAACATGTAACATGTCTTAAACATGATCACACACATATATTCACCCAAGTACATCACAAGACACAATACCCAAAACCAAGAAGCATATAGTGAAACGATGGTAAAACGACACTTGTCTCCAAGTACAACACTTAATATGTACCTTTATGACACAAGTGTTGTAATGCAACCAAAAGGTGTGCTATGCCTTAAGACTGTGTCTGACACATTTTCTAGTGATAAATAAATCAACAATTGCAAGAGAGTGCTTGGAGCTGCCTCTAGAAAGTGTGCCAAGGTGCTCTTAAGATGCGTGAAAACAAGTGAAAGAGACACATGCAAGAGTGAAACTGACACACAAAGTGTGAAAAATCCTAAATATGGATTCCTACTGCAACAAATCTGAATTACTTCTTTTATTATTTTTCATAATTATTTCATTACAGTGAAATATCGAAGTAATTACTAAAGCAGTCTACACAAATAATGTTGTGGAATAAATCTAAGTGCTGAAACAAATTGAACAAAATGCAATGTAAAACATCCACATTTCACACAATTATTTTTGGACTAAGTTCCCGGAAAAACCCAACTTGGGAAAACTGGTGCATTAGATCTGAGGGTTTTGTATTATTAAGTAGCAGAATCTTGAGTACAACTATGGTGCCAATATCCGGCTCACCCTTCAGAGAAAATCTCAGCAACAGAAGAAATGTGAGATATACCTCACTCTGCAAGTCCCCGACTGATCTGAACAGCGCTGTACTGCCTCTACGTGATGCGTACGCTACAATTGCGTAAGCCTGCATGTGCAAGTTGAAGAACTGCATCACCTCTCCTCTGCAACTGATCAACCTGATATGAAATTGAGTTTTGGCACTCCTGGCTCAGAAACCCCATCTTCCAGCTATCCCTAGACTGAATCAAGAAGGCACTGCGTCACTTCTGCGTGATTCTCTTCAGGAACTGCGTCACCCCTCCAGATGATTGCGCTGCCTCTTCTGCGTGACTGCTGCCTCTCTCTCTGAAATGCACTCCTGGTCCTCCTGACCATTTATAGCATCTGACCCTCTCTGGTACTGATGACTGAATCAAATCACTTAGCAAACCCAACCCTAGTGATTCTATCTTGATCAAAAAGCTGTGTCTCTCTCACAAGCTCGAAAATGCCAAATGCTCAATATGTTTTCCATAGGCCCCTCACCCTCCTTCTTATAATCTTTCATTGACCCTTTAACGACCAAGATTAAAACATAATCAAGGGCTAAGATTAACTGGGAGATGATCCATGACTTTATCTAGAATATTCGCACTTAGTTTAATTAATACCCTTTAATTAATCAATTTCCCTAAGTTTAGACTTAGGAAAACGTTAAAAAACGATTAATTAGTTTAATTAAACCATCTCTGAGTGAAATTTTCCAAAATCTTTCTGGGTATTATGGAATACACGTGCCTTAGTATATATCCAAAATTACAAGGCCAGAGCACATCCGATGCTACCATAAATCAACACAAAGCGACACATGCAAGAATGAAAGTAGGGAAAAGCGACACATGTGAAAATAAGAATAAGTGAAAATGACACTTGCAAAAGTTGAAGAAAGAGAAAGCAAAAGAAAGTAAAAGTGACACTTGCAAAATTGAAAGCAAGCAAAAAATGAAAGTCACGAAAGTGAAAGCAACACTTATGAAAGCAAAAGCGTGCAAACACGATAGTTGAAAAACTCACCTGAATGATAGTACAGTTGCAACTGAGAGTGAGAGAATGTTCCTTATGCTCTAAAGTTCACAGAGCTTGAAAGCGAAAGACGACTGTGAAAAGAGATTTGATTTAGATTCTTTATACAAGGCAAGCAAACAAGAGTGAATTGGTTGCCACTAAGAGGTGTGAAATTGTGCACTGACTTTTGTAAAAATTGTAGATGTTCTATGCTATGACACTCTACTTTTTCTTAAGGAAGAATCATACAAGTAGTTAAGCAAAATGCAGTATAGAACATATACATACATTCATAAGACAAATCGAAATGCAAAAATGTGTGTTCGTCATGTCAACAGGATGCTTCAACCAGCAAAGTCTCCTTTGGTCAGCCAGCCCAGCATGTGTCACAACAACCCTCCAATCAGTAGATGAGTCAACCCAAGTCAACTCTGCAAAAGTCAACGTTGTCCTGAAAAGTCAACGCAGGGGCAGCAAGCTAAAAGTCACCGCAGCAGCAAAACGGTCAACCCTTTGACCTCGATTTTTGTGCCAGGTAGTACGGCCTTCATAAATCGAACCTTCCACCAATTTTCAGCTTGTTTGGACCAAGCGTTGACCAAAGTCAACGCTGGTCAAAGTTTCTGCGAAACCCTAGCAGCAGCAAATCCGTACTTCAGCTTGATCGTACAGTTTGTCCTCTTCGTCCTTCACACGTGTGGATTAAATTCGTCCTTCTTGGTAGCTCGTACTCCTTGATGAGAGAGGAAGATGTGAGTTGTGATGATAATGAAAATCTCTCCAACTTTTCCTGTATATATATCCATCATGAGGGTGTGTGACACATCTGTTGGGCATGCGAGCCTACATTACAAAATTGGCCGACCTTGCACATATAATTTATTAAAAATAATAAATTCAAAATATAAGTTCTGCTCATCGGATTAAGACATATTTTATATGGATTTTACATCTCTCAGAAAGAGGAATCCAACAAAAATATTAGCTTCTTAATCTGAGCATCTTAACATGGAGTTTGGACCTAGTTGTCCAAATTTAACACTCCCTCTCAACTAGGGATAACTCCATCTATTAGTGCAATCAACATCGTGCGTCATCCCGCCGAAACTTGCTTTGCTGGCTTCTTTATTTCAGAACAGAAGTGGGTCAGTCACAAAGACATCATCCCCCGACTGACATAGTCAGTCCAGAGGTCCCAGACCTCACAAATCTTGATCCCAGATCAAGTGGTTGGACCGTGTCATCCTAGATAGAGAGTACGGCAATCTCTGATGCGTCCATCAGTCTTTGCTAATAGTCTCTAACTTTTCCACACCTCATTGGCCAAATGAGAGGTACTTCCCATGAGCCCTGAACTCAATGGGTAGGATGCATACGGGGCACAGATAAATGAGTGGCGAACCAGCTCAACAATCACAAGGGTGGGGCAGAAGCATTATGAGTGCTTATAGCTCCGAGAAGCTATCCCCAAAGCCCCCCAGAGCTCCCAGAGCTCATCGTCCAACAGAACCCACATCATAGGGTCTTTCCACGACACCAAGACTCTCACGGAAGGTTAGGAACTTGACCTTCCCCAGGGGCTTAGTGAGAATATCCGCGACTTGCTCATCAGTTCCTATATGATCGAGCCTTACGGCGCCTCGCTGTACCATATCCCGGATAAAGTGGTACCCCGGGAGCATCACTATGCTTACCCGTGGTCGTAACATGTTAGGATTCTCACTACATTTAATCCCACTTCCGATTATCACAGTAATACAAGCAGATTTAGCACATGAGAAAACAAATTACCAAAGAGCTTCCTCAACTAAACCGCTTCAAAACTTATAGCAAAGAATGAGCTCAGATCAAGGTGCTCAAAGCTGACGATTTCCCGTTTCCGTCATCCGGAGATTAGCGAACTAAGATTGAAGCAGACCAGACAGGTTTACGATCCACCACACCGCCACCCCAATCGGCATCGGCAGATATCCACTGAAAAGTATCACACTCCCTAAAGGTATCTTAGTTCATGGTTTTGGGTACCCTAAGATATCCTCTTCTCGAAGATTTACACCAACCTAAAGGAAAGTGATGAGGCTCAACCATCTCTTGACTCAAAGTGTTCACTGCAAAACATATATCTGGTCGGGTGTTCACTAAGAACATCAAAGCTCCTATGAGTTGACGATACTCAGTAGGATTGGCCAAGATAGGCCCAGCAACGCTGCCACTCAACTTCTTAAAGTTGAGTTCCATTGGTGTCGACACGGACTTACAGTCCACCATCCCAAATCTTTCCAGAAGCTTCACAATATATTTTCCTTGAGAAAGGAAAATCTCTCCAGGTCTCTGCCAGACCTCCAGGCCTAGGAAATAGTGCATCAGTCTTAGGTCTTTCATCTCGAACTCAGCAGCAAGCTCCCTCTTACATTGATGAATGAGAGGGTCATCACCTGTCAGGAAGAGGTCGTCCACATACAGCACTAGAATGAGAGGCTTTCCTTCCACAACCTTGAAGTAAAGGTTTGGATCAGCATTGCTTCGAGTGAAGCCCAGCTTCATCAAGTAACTATCCATCCTCTCGTACCAAGCTCTGGGTGCTTGCTTTAACCCATAGAGGGCTTTCTTCAACCTGCAGACACAAGTGTCTCGATCTTGAACTTCAAATCCCAGAGGTTGTTCCACATACACCTCTTCCTTTATTGCACCATGCAGAAAAGCGGTCTTGACATCCATCTGATGAAGACTCCATCCTTGCGTAGCAGCAAGGGCTATGATTGATCTGGACAGGCATATCGTACAATGTGGCAAATATATCGTCATAGTCAATTCCTTCCTTTTGAGAGAAACTACTGCAACAAATCTTGCTCTTAAACTTTTCAAAGACTCCCATCAGACCTTGTTTAATTCAGAGACATTTAGCGCACAATGGACATCTTTGGTCTCCGGACCACATCCCAGAGATCATTCTTCCTTATGGACTCATACTCTTCATGCATAGCATCCTTACAGATTTGATGTTTACGGCTTCCTCAAAATATCCAGGCTCAAATTGTACGATAGTACTCATGGCTGCTAGATACCCTTGGTATCTACTCGGTTTCTTGCTTTCATGGAATGTCCCCCTTGGGGAGATATGTCCCTCGGCATCCTCGAGAGTGTCCCTGAGCCATGATGGTCTCTTCCTCATTGAAGGAGAAGGATCAGGTCCATTGGCCCTTCTGACGCATAATCTGTCCTGGGTTCTCCAGATTTCCTGTGTCTTTCATGATTTTCTTGATCTAGAAGATTCTTACTACTTCTCTTCAGTAAAGCATCTTCACAAAGTGACATCATGGCTTATTCTACTCCTTGACCAGGACATAGACTTTCTGAGCATGCCTTGTAGGTTCCACCGTAGCCCACAAAGATTCTTCCCGGGAGATCTAGCTTACTCTCTTTCTTTCTACATATGGCAGCCAGATATCCGTGTTCTAAAGTGTAGATAACAAAACAACAAGTTTCTACTGCAGAAAACCTCTTCAGAGTTTGAGTCCGTGAGCTGAATGGAGGGAATGGTTTTAATGTAATAATACAGCATTTGCAGCCTCTATAGAAATCTTGTAGATCCCTGTTTAATACAATGCAGCTTCCACAATGTAGTCCTATTCTTGCTCGCAACACCGTTCCGTCTGAGGGTGCTGGTAGTCTCCCTCTTAATGCCAGCTTCTCTGCAAAAGTCTTTGAACTCATTTGACTCATATTCAGTGCCATTGTCAGTCCTCAAAATCTTGATCTTCTTCCCGGTCATATTTTCCACCAAGGCTTTGAAGGTACGGAACCACATGAAAGCCTCATCCTTCTTCTTCAAGAAGTATATCCAAGTTTTGCGAGAGAAGTCATCAGTAAATGTCATATAGTAAGAACATCCCCCCAGGGATGTTACAGGAAACATACCGGAAAGATCAGAATGGACCAGTTGCAATATCTCAGATGTCTTTGTGACACTTGAGGGGAAAGGTCCCCTTGTATGTTTTCTTTCAGCACAGCCCTTACATACACCTTCATGGTTATTTCCAAAATCAGGCATCCCTGTCACCACCTTCCTTGCTTCGGGAAGAGCCTTATAATGAAGGTGTCCAAATCTTCGGTGCCATAGTTCGGTTTGACGGATTGTATCACAAGTCATAGCTCCCAACGGACTCCCTCCAACTTGGTAGAGTGTACCAACTCTAAAACCAATTGAGATAGCTTCCTTGAAGCTCTTCTTCCACATGAGCACCTTTCCATCAGAGAAATTTACATTGAATCCTTTGTCTTCCATGGCAGATACAGACACAAGGTTCTTTCTTCAATTTGGGCATAGAGTACACTAGAGGACGGGAGGATTGTCTGGAGACAAGTGAGGTCACAGTTCCTGCCCTTTCACTGGAGCAATAATATCTCAAGGATACTATTAGTATCCCTTTCAACCATGTCAGAAAGTGCTTCCTTGAATCCGGTGATGTCTCTTGAGGCACCACTATCGATTAGCCAGACATCCATAGTGTCGGGCGGAGATGCAGCTGAGAGAGCAGATACAAGAATATACTCATTTCTTTTATCAACAATATTAGACTCCTCATACCTGGTATTTCTGGACCTCTTAGAAGGTTGATTGTTTCCTCCAAAGTGAGCCTTCCTCTTTCCTTTGGATTTGTCATTTCTTCGATTCCCATTTCTTCGGTTGTTGTTGTTATCGTCACTATCGGGAGAATCCTTCTTGAAGGGGCATTCTCTAGCATAGTGTCCAGGCCTATGGCAGGTGAAACATTTACCCTTCTTCTCTTGAGTCTTAGTCCTTCTTTTGTCCTTAGAACCACCAGAGTTCTTCTTTCGGAAATGAGCACCATAGGCAACATTTCTTTCATTATCAAATTCCTTCATCCTTGTTTCTTCTTGCATACATCTAGACAGAAGCTCATCAAAGTTAGGAATGGTATTATTGTTGAGAATGGTAGTTGTGAATACTTGTCATTCATATGGAAGTCCTCCAAGTGCGGTGAGAACCATCTCACGATCAGCTATTGTCTCCCCAATAGCTAGCAGATTGTTCCTGGCTTCGGTCAACTTCATAAAGAAAGTTTGAATAGACTCGTCTCGGCCCTTCTTCATATTCTTCAACTTGTTCTTGAGGAATAGCACTTGGTTCACATTGTTTACTTGGGACATAAGTATCAATTTGTCATACATCTCCTTGGATGTGCCTAGTTCAGATATGTAGGCAACCAGACTCTTATTTATGGATTCCCTGATCAGCAGCTTCGCTCTGATTTCTCCCTTCTTATACTTGTTTCTAACAGCAGCAGAGGCATTTGATGGAGGTTCTTGAATCTTTCCTGTCACATGATCCAGGAGATCATGATCTTCCAATTTGAGATCTAATATCATCTTCCAGGCATGGAAGTCATCACTTCCAGTCAGCTTGTCATTCTCCTTGAATTCAAGACTAGTGGAACCCATTTCCTCCGGTGATGATTGCTATAGATAGAGTTTGTCTTCACCTCAGCTCCGATACCATGTAAAGTTTTGTAGATGTTCTATGCTAGTAGCAATTTCACTTTTATTTCAGCAATCATACAAGTAGTTAAGCAAAAATGCAGATAGAACATATAAGAAGATCTTACAGAAGACAAATCAGAAACAGGAAAAATGTGTATGTTCGTTTCGGCGGTCAACAGGATGCTTCAACCAGCAAAGTCTCCTTTGGTCAGCCAGCCCAGCATGTGTCACAACAACCCTTCAATCTGTAGATGAGTCAACCCAAGTCAACTCTGCAAAAGTCAACGCTGTCTTGAAAATTCAACGCAGGGGCAGCAAGCTAAAGTCAACGCAGCAGCAAAACGGTCAACCCTTTGACCTCGATTTTTGTGCCAGGTAGTACGGCCTTCATAAATCGAACCTTCCACCAAATTTCAGCTTGTTTGGACCATGCGTTGACCAAAGTCAATGCTGGTCAAACTTACAGCAAAACCCTAGCAGCAGAAAATCGTACTGCAGCTCAGCTGTACGGTCTGTCCTCTTCGTCCTTCACACGTGTGGATTAAACTCGTCCTTCTTGGTAGCTCGTACTCCTTGATGAGAGAGGAAGATGTGAGTTGTAATATTAATGAAAATCTCTCCTACTTTTCCTGTATATATATCCATCATGAGGGTGTGTGACACATCTGTTGGGCATCCGAGCCTACATTACAAAACTGGCCGACCTTGCACATATAATTTATTAAAAATAATAAATTCAAAATATAAGTTCTGCTCATCGGATTAAGACATATTTTATATGGATTTTACACCTCTCACAAAGAGGAATCCAACAAAAATATTAGCCTCTTAATTCCATAAGGATTGCGCAGTCACTGTCCCTAATAACTATGAAGTTACTGTCCTTAGGGATTGCGCAATGTCTTCCACTATGGACTATGCAATTATTGGCAGACACTATTTCCAAAGACTATGCAAGCAATGTTTTCCAAGATTGCGCAATGCATGTCTTCAAGGGTAGACACTAACTGTTAGACTTGCTAGAAAGGGGCGCGCTTATGAATGTACCAAAGCTAAGCATGTGTAAGCAAGTGAATTCAACACATAGGGTCTTTAGAAGAAAACTTGAACACTTAGAAAAACATCAACCAATCATGAAGTGACTATGAATAACTTGATACAACAGACGATAAGATAACAAGGAGGCTCCAAAATTCAAGTGCAGGCAAAATTTTGGATTGTGTTTGTCGTAGCAGAAAGAAGCCTTTGTACAGGCTCTTCAGAGTTGATGCACTTAGATTTGTGATTGATCCTACATAATTTGTTGATGGAAGCATAAAAGCTCATATGTGATAAGGAGTTGCATTGATCAGAAAATTTTCTCTATAGAACCCTTGCTCAACTTCAGAGGGAGATGAACCTACGAATTTAAGATGAAATATCTTGACAAGATAACCGATAACATCAATGATAGAGGGAGAAAATCAAGATTGCTATAATAGGATTTGCTTCAACAAGAACATCCAATTAGGGTAATTGATGTAACCAAGATGTTGGATCAAGTAAAGGAAGCAAATTAGTTTGTGAATGAGCCGAGGCATGTAGCTCATCATATATATTGAGGTATCGGCATGGTACAACTGTTCATGGTACAACTAGTTATGGTTTGAGAGATGTCTCAAATAGAAAAGTCCAGCTGCAAGGCAAGGGGTGCTGAAAACATAGGAAATTTGTATATCGCTTTTGATTGGGCATCGATCTCATGGATGAGCAGGAAGAAAGTCATTTGTTGCACTTAAAGGCCGAATATGTTGTAACTTGGAAGGTGAGCTTTGAAGTAGTATTATTATAGCTTGCAGGGTTGATTAATCAGGTGTAGGTGACAACATGATCACAAGTCAGGGCACCTTGAGATCTAGTATCATTACATCTGTGACATGGTTAATAAAAGAGCGATAAGGCTCGAGTACGTCTCCATCGATGAGTAAATATTTGTTGTTCTGACGAAGTCATTGCTCGAGGAGAAGTTCGTGTGCTTCAAAGACAAGTTGGGGCTCATGGAGATTACCCCTATCGTTGAGAGGGAGTGTTGATATGTCTGCAACTGGGATGGACATTCTCCTGGTAGGGAGAATTGGTCTGAGAGGCCTAGAGTTCGCAATAGGTAGGGTTGAGTGAGTGCCTCTCGAAGTTGACCGTGATCACACACCAGGAAGGGTGGAGTGAGGTCCTTTAACATTTTGACCTTGATCACACACTAGGTAGGGTGGAGTGAGGTCCTACACCCTGATCACATACCAAGTAGCGTGGAGTGAGGTCCTTTCAATGTTTAGGCCCTATCACCAACGAGGAGGGATTGAGTGAGGCCTTTGTCGAGAGTGCTCACTAAGAAGGGTGAGTGAGTGCTTGCTAGTTGTAGTATCTTAGCATTTTGGTCTAGTGAGAGGCCTTGAGATTTGAGGATCAATCACTCTAGGAGAGTGAGTCCTAGGACTGATCTCTCTAGAAGAGTGAGTCTTGATATGCTCATGATATGCCATGGTATGCCATGGGTTTGGTATCGCCTTAGATATGGCCACTAACCGATGCTGATGGTAGATGAAGACGTTGATGATGAGATGATGCTGATGTAGGTCAAGGGTGTTGACCTAGATGATGATTGAATTATACCTTTCCTTAGAGAGATCATGTACCCAAAGAACATTAGTCATTATGAATACCTACCTATCTAATAGGGAGTGTTGAATTTTGTAGCTATGGTCAACCTTCATAATATTCTTTTGTAATTGTAATATTGAAATATGAATTATATTTGCAAAATAATTTTTTTATGAAGCATGTTCTTCATGCTTGCAAGAAAAATAATTTATTTATTTGTATGCTCTTTAAGAGCGGAAAAATGAAAAATTTAAATTTATATTTTTGCCTCCACAAAGACCAAGTTGGTCCTGCAACGATCAAGTCTTCCTACCCATGAGATGTGCCCCTTCACATGGATGAATTGTTGAAATGTGTAACTAGGTTTGGTCTTCATAATGCTTATTGTAATCATGATTTTATATATTTGATATTAAAGAGAAAAAACGTTATTATGGTCATTCTTGATGCATGGGTTTCATGCTCAAGATAAATTTATTTATAGGTCAAGCACCCATTGAGTGCTTTTAGGTTTGTCATAGAATTATGAAGTCAAAAGAGTCATTAGCATACATGTAAGACCCCTTTTGGGCATTTTGTATCTTTTAAAGAAATTTTTTGTAAAGTCAAAAGTGTCATAAAGACCCTCCAAGACCTTGTCAAACAAGTCGACCTACAAGAAGGATCATCTCGACCTTAAGAACGACAATTTCACCTCCTAAGAAGCCTATATATAAGGGAACCTCGACTTCGTTTGGAAGTACAATTCGATAAAGCAAGAAGAAGTTCGATCTCCTCTAGAAAGAAGTTGGAAAAGGACAAAGATCAAAGAAAATAATGAAGAAAAGCAAGATCGAAGTTTTGGACCTCTTTCTCTCTCTTGTTAGGGTTTCTGAAGTAGATGCTACACCGAAATTGCAGAAGTTTATGGGGAAGTCGAAGTTGCAAAAGAATCTGCTAGGGAGGTTGAAGTTGTTGAAAGTTGCTGGAAGTTGTTGGGTCGAAGTTGCTGGAAGTCGCTGGGTCGAAGTTGTTGAAATTTGCTCGGTCCAAGTTGCTGGAAGTTGTTGGGTCGAAATTGCTGGAAGCTGCTACGTCAAAGTAGCTGGAAAATTTCATCAGGAAGGAGAAGTTTGACTTGGTCTTGGTGTGAAAATTCTTAGATCGGAATCCCTATTGCAGCAACTGATATTATTTCTTCTACTTATTAATTCTGAATCAAGTTATTTATGGTGTTACACAGTAAATATCGAAATAAATTCTATCGCATCCTTCACAACTAACATACTGCGGAAAGTAAATGCAAGGAGAAATACTAGCACAAGTATCACCAGAATGACAGTTATTTTTAGACAATCATACCCGAAAAAACCCAATGTGGGAAAACCAGTTGTAATATTCCAAGTAGAAATAAACAACAATACAAAGCACATAAAAAAAGACATATAGCAACTAGAGACAAATCATATAGAAAACAAACAATATGGAGAACGCTGAGCCATTTTATTAATACTGAGAAATGGAAATGAGTACAAAGGTGATCAGAATGATGGCACCTCGGCTTGCACTAGGCAAGCGTAGAAAGATTCTTAGGAAATGACTCAGAATGGCTGCTCCCTCGGGATTGCGTTATCTCTAGAGCTGTTATTACTGCTACTGTGCTGCTGCTACTGCTAGAATGAACTGAATCTTTGGGGCTGCTCCCCACCTCGGAAAATTCTGAAACTTCGGGAATGGCCTCTACTCCCAATACCCAGAAAAGCCCAGAAAGCTTTCCAGAAATGGCCGACCCCTGGAAATGGCTCCCTTGAGGCACTATGCTATTCCTCAAGGAGGGACGCTGGCTCTGAATGATTTGCTCCAAATAATGGTCCCTGACTCCTCCAAAATACTGGAGTAGGGAAGGGCTGGCCACTTTCCCACTATCCTAGGCTGAATCTACCAACAAACCCTCAATCCGGAACCACCTCCTCTCAAGACTGCGTCCTCCCTCTCACTGACTGCGCTGTCTCTCTGAGTGAATGCTCCGTCTGTTGTTGCTGCAACTCTCTCTGGCAAAACAAGGATGAAACTCCTCACTCGAGCAAGCACTCGAAGTCTCCCGGAGCTGAGGTTGGGATCTCCAAACAGAGACACCCGATGTACTGAATAGTACGTGCAGACTTTGCTAAACAGCAAGCGTGCTCAATGTCAGAAGACAAATCTCAAATATGCATAATCAGAATGAATGAGAATGAGGAGACCCTTCCTCCTTTTATGTTTGGTGAGCCTTTCCCTCACCTAGGCCCCACCAATCTCTACACTGCCGCCCTTGGGCCACGCTGTCCATCTCTCTCTGCACTGGCTTGGCCCCACGCTGTCTACACTGCTCCTTTTTCCACACTGTCGCTTGAGCACTAGGCCCCAGTTTGCCAAATAGACATGTCCCTTAAGTGACTTTAGGAAATACTTTTTATCCTAAGTGTGAGCTAAGTGTCCTCTTCACCCACTTTATTTATAATTTAACTTTATAAAGGCAAAATAGTCAAAATTAATATTTCCAATTAGCTATTGCTAATTGGGAATATTAGAGTCTCCCCCGGCAAAACGTTGCTTGTCCTCAAGCAACTGTAATGATGGATGCTGCAGAATCTTCTCACTCTCTCAGGGGGCATCCTCATCCGGTAAATTCCTCCATCTCACTAGGTACTCTCTAATTGTCCTGCTCCGTAGCTGCCTCTCCCTAGTGTCAATAATGGCCTCTGACTGTAGCACCAAATGCCCCTCATCATCTGTGGGCAGAAGCTCCTCTGTTGTAGTCACTTGCTGCCCCTTTGCCTTCTTCAAGCATGACACGTGAAAAATGTTGTGAATCTTGCTACCCCTGGGCAGCTCCAACTCATATGCAACCTGTCCAACTCTGCGTGTCACCCTGTAAGGTCCATAGAAGTGAGGCTTGAGCTTTTCAACCCCCTTCTGCTTCAGCGTGGATTGCCAATATGGTTGCAAGCATAGGTAGACCAAGTCCCCTACCTCAAACTGCCTCTCAACTCGTCCCCTGTTGACGTACAACTTCTGCTGGTTTTGCGCTGTAGCCATGTTATCCTTAAGAGCTCTGAGTATATCCAGACTCTCTTGGATCCAATCCTTGGCTCTAGGAGCCTTGCTAGCACCAAACATCATGTCAACAAAAGATAAAGCATGATATCCATACAATGCATAAAACGAAAACATACCAATGGACATATGATGAGTGTTGTTGTAGCAGTACTCCCCCAAGTGCAACCATCTCACCCATTCCTTCTGCTGCTCGCTGACATAGTTACACAAGTAGCCCTCCAACCACTTGTTCACTATCTCGGTCTGTCCATTCGTCTGGGGGTGGTAACTAGTACTCGGTGTCAACTCAGTGCCCACCAAACAAAAAAGCTCCTGCCAAAATCCGCCCATGAAGCGGCTGTCCCTGTCACTGACAATGGTCTTTGGGAGACCATGCAATCTGAAAACGTCCCTGAAGAACAACTCTGCTACCTGTGGTGCAGTGTAATGTGCGGATATGGCAAAAAAATGAGCATATTTAGTCAGCCGATCAACGATTACAAATATGCAATCCTTGCCCTGCACCGTGGGCAACCCTGTAATGAAGTCCATCGAAATACTCTCCCATTTCCCCTCAGGTATGGGAAGAGGCTGCAATAATCTTGCCGGATGGTTCATCTCCCCTTGTTACGCTGGCAAACTTCGCACTCCCTAACATGTTGGAGCACGTCCGCCTTGAGGCCCTTCCAAGAGAACCTCTCCCTGATGGCCCTATAGGTTTTGGTAAACCCCTGGTGGCCTGATAATGGTGAATCATGTGAGGCGTTCAATATCTTCTTCTTGAGCTGGGAGCCCTCAGTCAAGAAGATCCTGTCCCTGTAATAGATCACCTCGTCCATCATTCTGTACCTATCATCTGTCACCTGTCCATCCAAAATCTCACAGGCAAAACGGTCCTTGGAGTACTCTACCAACAGTTGAGCCCTCCAGTCCGTGTCCAAACTCATCAAGGACAATGCTGTCGGTCTGCGTGAAAGTGAATTTGCCACAACGTTGTTCTTCCCCTTGACATACTCGATGTCAAAGTCATAAGCTTGGATCTTGCTGACCCACTTCTGCTGCCTCTCGTGCATCTGTTTTTGCTCTAAAAAGAATCGGAGGCTGTTGTGATCCGTCCTCACCCTGAATCTATTCCCTACCAAGTACTGTCGAAACTTGGCCAATGCATGCATGATGGCCAACATCTCCTTGTCGTATATAGCATACAACCTCTCATGTGGCAATAACTTCCGGCTCTCGAAAGCTATAAGGTGGCCTCTCTGCATCAAAACTGCACCGATCCCCTCCCCTGATGCATCACACTCCAAGACAAAGGCCTGTGTAAAATTTGGCAATGCTAACACCAGACAACTGCTCATCACCTCCTTGAGCCTGTCAAAGGCCTTTTGTGCTGTATCCGTACAACTAAATGCCCCCTTCTTGGTGAGGTCTGTAAGGGGTGCAGCAAGTTGGGAAAATCCTTTGACGAACTTTCGGTAGTGGGTGTAGATCCCCACAAATCCCCGAAATTCCGTCACATTTTTCGGCTTCGGCCAATCCCTGATGGCCCTGATCTTCTCCTCATGGACCTTCACTCCGTCCACCTCGATGATGTGCCCCGAGTAGAGCATATCGGTTAGCCCAAACTCGCATTTGGAGAGCTTAGTATAAAACTGATGCTTTTCCAAAATGCGCAATACAGCCTCTACATGTTGGAGGTGCTCCTCCCATGTCCTGCTGTAGATCAAAATGTTGTCAAAAAAACACTAACACACACTTCCTTAAGTGACTGCGGAAGATGTGATTCATGCATGACTGAAAAGTGGCCGGGGCATTGGTTAGCCCAAAGGGCATCACCAAAACCTCAAAATGGCCGTAATGACATCGGAAAGCGGTCTTGGGAATGTCCTGCTCCCTCACGCCAATTTGATGGTACCCAGATCTCAAATCAATCTTTGAGAAGAACTTCGCCCCTCTCAGCTCATCCATCAACTCCTCGATCCGTGGGATGGGGTATCGGTTCTTCATGGTCTTCTTGTTCAGGGCCTTGTAATCAATGCACATCCTCAACGTGCCGTCCTTCTTCTTCACCATCACTACTGAAGAAGCAAAGGGGCTGGTGCTAGGACGAATGTGTCCAAGAGTTAAGAGCTCATGGATAGCCCTCTCAATCTCATCCCGATAGGCTTTGGGGTGCCTATAGGGTGTAGTGACGATAGCTTGGATACCCTGCTTAGCTCAATAGTGTGCTCAAACCCCCGATCTAGTGGATGTCCTGGTGGCATCTCCCCAAATACCGTAGCCTACCTGTCGAGAATGGACTGTATATCTGGGTGTACGATCTGCCCTGTAGATCCTGCCTCCGACACATGCAACTCCACTGCCCACTCTATATCCCCCTTCCGGAAATCCGCCTCCATTCGGTGTGCCGAAATTGTCTGTGGTGGGTAGGTGTGCATCCCTCGAATCTTCTCATGCGTCCCAGTCTTCTTATCTGTCCACTCCATCTCCAAGGTCTCCTAGTCAGTGGTGACCTTTCCCAGCGTGATCTGCCACTGTACCCCCAATATCACGTTGGTATCTGGAATGTCTACCACGAAAAAATGATCTGTCAGGGTGTACGTCCCCATGGTCACTGCCAAGGCTGGCACACTGCATAATCCGATCCCCTGGAACCAGTACCGAAAACCCATCAAAGGTCTCTGTCGGTATGCCCCTCCGCTCTACCAGCTGGGCATCAATGAAGTTGTGGGTGGCCCCACTGTCTACTAACACTAAGACATGCTGCCCCTGTACTGTGCCTCAGACATGCAGTGTCAAATACTTGGGAACTCCTCGCAAAGCTGCAAGGGCTCCCTCGGTGGGTGCAAAAGTTGCATCCCCCGCTCTCGGCGGTGGAGGTGGTAGATGATCCCCTCTCTGCACTGTACTGCTGCCTCCAGCCTCCATCTCCTCATACTCCTCCTTTTCCCCGCTGCTATCAGAGAAGACCTCGATGTAGTGTGCCTTCCCTGTGGCACAGTGGTGTCCTGGTGCCCATGGCTCCTGGCACGTGAAGCATAACCTCCTCCTCTTCAGATCTCTTTTGATCTCATCATCTCCAGGCCCTCTACCTTGATTTCCCCTGGGAGGTGGAACCCTCTCATCCTTTCCCTTCGGCTAGAATGCCGGTCTCTGGGGAAAAGGAGCTCTAGTCCTGGGCAGTGCATCCTGCAAATCCCAAGTCCTCTCGACTGCGTCATGGAGTGTCGCAGGTCTCGTCAATCTGACCAACCCCGGTAGAGGCTCGGCCAATCCATCTATGAACATATAAATCATCCGGGCTGTGGATAAATCAAGTACCATCATGGAGAACCTAAAAAATTCTGATATGTACGTATCCGGCCTCTCGGTCTGCTTGAGCTTTGTTAGCTCAACAAAATGCTCCTTTGGATCCCTCCGATCAAAACGCTCTACCAACCTCCGCGTAAACTCGACATATGCTGTCACTCTCGAGTGCCCCAGCGTAACCATCACGTGAAACCACCAACCCTGGGCCTCGCCCTCTAGGTGCAACGCTGCCACTTTGATGGCATCTAGCTCTGCCATCTGATTAAGCTGGAAATATATATCCAACTTCTCCACCCAAGCTTTTGCCGAAACGCTTGGACGACTTGTCAAATGTCGGTAAATGGAATCTGCCCATCGTGCGCTGTAAGTCCCCGTCATGTGAATGCCTGTTCCCTCTGTGATGGTTGCGGGGTTTGCTATCTCGCTTGAGCTGAACAAAATCATGGAAAGTGAGGGCATCTCTGAACTCCTGACCATATGACTGGTACTCAACAAAGTAATCTCCCATGTGTGCCGGTCCTGCTCCTGCTGTGCCTCTACCCCAATGTCTGCGGCAAGAAATGTAGGCATCGTGGAACAGGGAGGTGTGTGTGATGCCATCTGCTTCGCTGTGAGGTGCTCCTGTAAATGATGAGATGTGCTTGAGCCCTCTCCAACGTGGAAACCCGTTGGGGTCTCGCGCTGTCTAGATTCTGCCATGAACCTTTGCCCCATCTCTTCTATCCGTCTCGACAAATCTTGCACTGACTTGAGGAGGAGTTCCCCGAACTCCTTCCTGACATCTTTTTCCTTCGCCATTGGTTCTTCTTCCTTTGCGTCCACCACCGGAACGCTGTCACCTTTCCCGAAAGTGAGCTCTAACCTTCGTTGTTGGTCTTTATACTTTCTTCCCCTGTAGGTGATGTATGGTTTTCCTGCAGGTGTCATAGACAATCTGCTCCACAGGCTGAGCCAAGTCTATGAGCTCTAATACCACTATAATATTCCAAGTAGAAATAAATAGCAATACAAAGCACATAAACAAAGACATACAACAACTAGAGAGAAATCATACGAAAAACAAACAATATGGAGAACGCTGAGCCATTTTATTAATACTGAGAAATGGAAATGAGTACAGAGGTGATCAGAATGATGGCACCTCGGCTTGCACCCCACCTCGGAAAATTCTGAAACTTCGAGAATGGCCTCTACTCCCAATACCCAGAAAAGCCCAGAAATCTTTTCAGAAATGGTCGACCCCTAAAAATGACTCCCTTGAGGCACTACGCTATTCCTCAAGGAGAGATGCTGGCTCTGAATGATATGCTCCAAATAATGGTCCCTAACTCCTCCAAAATGCTGGAATAGGGAAGGGCTGGCCCCTTACCCACTCTCCCGGGTTGAATCCACCAACAAACCCCCAATCCGGAACCACCTCCTCTCAAGACTGCGTCCTCCCTCTCACTGACTGCGTTGTCTCTCTGAGTGGATGCTCCTCCTGTGGTAGCTGCAAATCTCTCCGACAAAACATGGATGAAACTCCTCACCCGAGAAAGCACTCGAAGTCCCTCGGGGCTGACGTTGGGATCTCCAAACGGAGACACCCGATGTATTGAACAGTATGTGCAGACTTTGCTAAACAGCAAGCGTGCTCAATGTCAGAAGACAAATCTCAAAGACGCATAATTAGAATGAATGGGAATGAGGATACCCTTCCTCCTTTTATGCTTGGTGAGCCTTTCCCTCACCTAGGCCCCACCAATCTCTGCGCTGTCCCCCTTGGGCCACGCTATCCATCTCTCTCTACGTTGGCTTGGCCCCACGCTGTCTACGCTGCTCCTTTTCCCACGCTGTCCATCTCTCTCTGCGTTGGCTTGGCCCCACGCTGTCTATGCTGCTCCTTTTCCCACGCTGCCACTTGACCACTAGGCCCCACTTTGCCAAATAGACATGTCTCTTAAGTGACTTTAGGAAATACTTTTTATCCTAAGTGTGAGTTAAGTGTCCTCTTCACCCACTTTATTTATGATTTAACTTATATAAAGGCAAAATAGTCAAAATTAATATTTCCAATTAGCTATTGCTAATTGGGAATATTAGAGTCTCCTCCGGCAAAATGTTGCTTGTCCTCAAGCAACTGTAATGATGGATGCTGCAAAATCTTCTCACTCTCCCAGGTGGCATCCTCATCTGGTAAATTCCTCCATCTCACTAGGTACTCTCTGACTGTCCTACTTCGTAGTTGGCTCTCCCTAGTGTCAATAGTGGCCTCCGGCTGTAGCACCAAATGCCCCTCATCATCTGTGGACGGAAGCTCCTCTGTTGCAATCACCTGCTGCCCCAGTGCCTTCTTCAAGGATGACACGTGAAAAATGTTGTGAATCTTGCTACCCCTGGGCAGCTCCAACTCATATGCAACCTGTCCAACTCTGCATGTCACCCTGTAAGGTCTATAGAAGCGAGGCTTGAGCTTTTCAGCCCCCTTCTGCTTCAGCGTGGACTGTCGATATGGCTGCAAGCATAGGTAGACCAAGTCTCCTACCTCAAGCTGCCTCTCAACTTGTCCCTTGTCGGCGTACAACTTCTGCTGGTTCTGCGCTGTAGCCATGTTATCCTTGAGAGCTCGGAGTATATCCTAACTCTCTTGGATCCAATCCTTGGCTCTAGGAGCCTTGATAGCACCAAACATCATGTCAACAAAAAATAAAGCATGATATCCATACAATGCATAAAACAGAGACATATCAGTCAACATTTCCTAAGTTTAGACTTAGGAATACTTTAAAAATGATTAATTATTTTAATTAAACATCTCCAGGTGGAATTTTCCAAAATGATTTATGAGTCTTGGAGAATGCACGTGTCTTAGCCTCTTTGCAAAATCTTGAGTCTAGAGCACATTTGATGCTACAAAAATCAACACCTGGAGTGGTCTTTTAAAAGGGTCTTAAGTCTTGGAATTTGTTATCTGAACATTCTATAAGAAGAGAAGAATTCTTGTGGGTTTTCCTCTCAAGAGGAAAGGTTTTGGCCCGGGCTTGAAACCTGCATTTTGTGTCGTCTTGTCTATTTGGTCTTCATAGTTTCGTAGTTTTGTGTTGATAAGAACATAATAATAATCAAGTGAAGGAAGAAGCTAATCAAGTTAAGTAAAAATACATGACAAGAAGTTATCAAAGGAAGAGAAATCACCTAATCTAGTTGCTTCTAGATTTCTCAACATGGTATTAAAGCTAAGGTGACACTGTGATATTCCCACTTAGCAATATTGTTAAGGGAAAATATCAATTTTACCATTATGTCTTATTTTGCATTTGTACTTAGGAAAAGTGGGTTATGGGTCCCCACTTGAATTTTGAAGCTAAGGAAATGCCCAAACATTAGAGAAAAGTTAGAAATTCAAAGTGTTGGTGGAAGGTGGGGACTACTCATGGAGAAATACGCCCCCCTAGGAAATAGACACTCCTTGAAGGGAAAATGATGGGGAGTTCTGTTGGAAAGTGTAACTAGGTTCGTTCTTCATAATTAATAGTAATTATGAATTTATGTAATGAAGAAGACAAAGATAATAAAATGTATTTTGTAATGCTTGCCTCATGGGTTTCATGAGCAAGGAAGTTTTTATTATAGGTCAAAGACTTCTTCTTGATGTCTTTTAGGGATTTGTCATCCTGTCATAAATATATAATTTAGAGTCATGTATATGAAGTATTGTCAAACTTGTAAAGGACAAATTTGTTGATGTAAAAATGCTCCAAGACCTTGTCAATATGCTCCATGAAGGTCGGCTCAAATATGTTGTAAATACCCCTTGGTGAAGTTGACCTACACACAGGAAGACATGTCGGCCCAGAATAGGAAAGACAACCCCTAGATATAACTAGGACTGCGGCCTCATATCCATCCAAGCAATTCAGATCAGCTTTGAAATATTATGCGAGGTTAAGAACTAAAGTTCAGTGCAGAGAAGAGAGTCTGTAATATAATGCGAGGAGACAAGGAATCTTAGTAAAGGGTATCGTGGTTGGGTTGGGTTACAAGGATGACATCTTTGTCATAAAGTTCTCGCATAGCTAAGGAGATCGAGACCGACTACAACAAGGATTAAAGTGTGATCTCAGTGCGTATTATAGGACTGAATGAAGAAGGGTGCTATAGCGTGAAGGATGAGGATGCTACAGCATGAAGAATAATGGTGATACAAGAAGGAGTAAAGTCTATATGGTATACGTGGATCTGCAAAGAAGTCTATCTCTGTTTTGGACTAAGTTTGCACCTTTATCACTGTAATTACAGTGAAGATCGAAGGTTGCATCATGTGCATACACAGTTCGGTGTAGGGCTGGTTGGAAGTGTAGAGTGGTGCTGGAAGGACACCGAAGTAGGAGATTGTTAGAGGTCGAAAGGGAGGAAGCATGTTATGAAAGGCTAGAGACCGAGATTCTCTAGGTGACAGTGAAGTACAATGCAAAGCAGTGGAGAAAGGAGGGATCATGAAGAGAAGCCGAGAAGAGCAGTGACAAGGGTCTTGGAGGCATATTGGTGTCAAGGGTCTGTGTCATGGTCATGGTACTTGTCAATTGAAGATATAGAAGAACTACTTTTGGTTTTTCCTCTCCAAGAGGGAGAGGTTTTGACCCTGGCTTGAAGAGCCAAAATTCCGTGTCTCTTGTTTTGATAATTGAATTGATGAAATACATAATAAGCTAATGAAGATAAGGTCTAAGTAATAGGAATCATAACAAGTATAACACAAACAGTTAGTAAGAGAATTGAATTAAAGTTTGTCCTACCAAATTCTAAACATGGTATCAGAGCTAAGGTGCTAAAAAGGGCTATTTGACAAGTAGACACTCAAGTACCAAGAAGATCAAGGATCAATTTTCTACAATGAAAAAGTCAAAGATCTACATTGAAGAGTCAATCTCCAGATTCTTAAGAAGCAGGTTGCAGAAATTGGAAAGCCATCTCAAGAAGATCAAGGACACCATATATAAGCCATATCAAAAATTATTCGGTGTTGAAATCAAATCAATATTGTTGGAGTCACCATCAAGCCATTCTTGATGATCATCATCATCATCATCAAAGAATTCAAGGTGATCTAGCTCTCATTCACCACTATTGAATAGGCTAATCTAAGAGGGAGCTCCCGCTACTATCTACATAATCAACAAGGAAGCTGGTAGAAGAAGAGAAACACCTATTCAAGCAAGTATCTTTATGAATTCATCTGAATCTGTCAAAATGCCTTTTTGCAAAGAAAACAACAAACTGTTTGGGGTTTCGAGCTTTCTTGCATAGAAGAAAATGATAGATCTAAATCTTATTGAGAATGAAGTCATGCCAAGTACATGAAGGAGACATAAGAGCCCAGAGGATTCTTATAGAATCCATAAAGGAGTCTCTCATCCCCTATGCATAAAAAACATAATCTTCAAAATATATGACAAATTGATGGAGCTATTCTCGGAATTGGGAAAAGTAATGTCTGATAGAGAAATGACTATAGTGGTACTAAATTCTCTACCGGAGGGATGGAGAAACTTCACTTCAAATATCTATGGAAAGAAAGAAGCAATACCATTCCAGGATCTATGGTTTATATAGAAGAGATGAGGTTAAAAAGCTAAAGTTGATATAGGATCAAATGAAGAGAATCAAGCCTATGATGCCATGTCAAGAAGAAAGGGAAGATTTGGTAAGTTTGGCCCTCAAAAGGAAAGGAGAAACTTGGATAAGGTACGATGATATGGATATAATGAACTTGGGCACTATAGAAAGGATCGTCCCAAATCTAATAAGGACAAGAGGAAAATGGAACAAGACCATGTCATCGAAGAAAGGAAAGAACCTAATGCAAAAGAAATCTAAGAAAGAAGAAGTGAAAGATCTCTTCAATGATTGAGATCGTCTTCCTCTTTAAGAGGTTTTTGTCGATTGTAAAATAGTATGTTAGGAAGCATGGTATATTAGATAAATGCATCACTCCAGGGTTGGCATCATGATAGAAGCATTGAAGGAGGAGCACTCATTGTAGGAGGATGTCTGTAACACATATATGACATCTATGCTATAAGTGGCTCCTGGGAACCTCACTGAAAACAACATTTATAGAAGTTAGTCATCTAGATCAATGGTCATCATTCAAATAATCAATAAGGAAACATGTGCTGACATTTTCTAATGGAATCCTCTTTGGATTCACTAGTTAGAAAGAAAGCAAAAGGTTTCTTCGAAAATTCTAATTTTGCAGAATTCTGGGATTAGGATATGATGAAATATAAGCAGGTCAAGGAAATGAAACTCTTCATTCTAAGGAAACCTGCTGTAAGATGACTCAAAAGGAAAGAGGATGATATATATATATATATATATATATATATATATATATATATATATATATATGCTGACAATGGATGCTATAGAGTCATGTCATATGGTTGCAAGTAGAATATTATATCTTTAGAAGTATGATCAAAGTAGAAAGTAGAAACTCTTTTGATGCACAAGTTGCCAAAAGGCATGATCTGCACTAGATGAAATCAACATAATATGTTCTCATATGGAATATGAGGTGATTGAACATTATCAAGGAACTGCTCAGTGGAAGTTCCTGGGAATGAAATAAAATTGTGTGGAGGAAGAGATCGTGAGAAGTACAACCATGGAAAGACGCAGTCAACATCCAAGGAAAACAAGAAGATTTGACTAGGAGATCTCCTGGAAAGATATGTAGACTCTGATAGAAGTATAGAAGTCTGGAAATGATGGAGACCCTTGACAATACATATATTTAGGAGATGTGTCAATTTGTAAACAATGGATGTCGATGCCTACAAGAAGATGTCATGGTGAAAGATCATCAATAAGGTAACTTTTGAGTCAAAAGTTCATCTTTATAATTAATCAATATCTGATGAGCTTATGTAGGGCTGCCAAAGGGAAGTATATGTCTTCCACAATTGATCAGGGTGAAAGATCCTTGAAAGAAATATGGTTCAAAGAAGAGCAACATGACATGAAGCTAGACCGAATGAGAAGATTGATGGGTCACTTTTTGAAGTCATGAATCATGGATGAAAGAGATCCCAAAGTTGAAGGCTCCTCAATTCATGACATCAACGAAAGGAGTTCTTCATGAGCAGCTGGATATTTTCATCATTGTTGCTACATGTCCCTGATTAAGAGGGACCCTGATAGTAAGTTTCTTACTTGAAGAAACTCTGTGATTCCTAAGCCGGGAAGAAAGCTTAGGTACATTCTTTATATTCCTCTGTGGAATATGTTCTCCCTAGCTAAGAGGGAGAGATAGACACATCATTTTGGAAGACGAAATGCAGGATTGGGTAATTATTTGGCATTCGATACTCATTTGGGATGTATTATGACATTTATGGAAAGAGTAGTCGTAAAATGATGGATATTCTATGAGGATTAGCTATCCTGATAAGAATAGTCCATAAGGGGTCATACTGAACACCTGGGTGGAGTATGTACCTTGGAGACAATGATGAAGGTGTCTATAATCATTGGTCTCATCGGCGTTGTAGCTCATGGTCTCGTGGAGAGATGGAGCTGTTAATCAAGGCCTTGCACTGTAACAATGTTGGTTAATATGATGCTATAATAGATGGATTACCAATCAAATTCTTCTTATGAGATTCTTCAGATTCAAAGTGACCATGTACCATTATGAATACATCCCTAGTTAAGAGGGAGTGTTGGAAAGTGTAACTAGGTTCAGTCTTCATAATGACTAGTAATTATGAATTTATGTAATGAAGAAGACAAAGATAATAAAATGTATTTTGTAATGCTTTCCTCATGGGTTTCATGAGCAAGGAAGTTTTTATTGTAGGTCAAAGACTTCTTCTTTATGTCTTTTAGGGATTTGTCATATTGTCATAAATATATGATTTAGAGTCATGTATATGAACTATTGTCATGCTTGTAAAGGAAAAATTTGTAGATGTAAAATATGCTCAAGTCCTTGTCAATATGCTCCATGAAGGTCGGCTCAACTATGTTGTAAATACCCCTTGGTGAAGTCGGCCTAAACACACGAATACATGTCGGTTTAGAATAGGAAATATGGTCCCTATATATAACCAGGACTGCGGCCTCATATCAACCCATGCAATTCGGATCAACTCTGAAATATTATGCGAGGTTAAGGACTGAAGTTCAGTGTGGAGAAAAGAGTCTATAATACAGTGCAAGGAGACAAGGAATATTAGTAAAGGGTATCGTGATTGGGTTGGGTTACAAGGATGACATATATGTCATAAAGTCATCGCATAGCTCAGGAGACTAAGACCTACTACAGCAAGGATTAAAGTGTGATCTTAGTGCGCATTACAGGACTAAATGAAGAAGGGTGCTACAACGTGAAGGATGAGGATGATATAGCATGAAGAATAAGGGTGATACAACAAGGAATAAAGTTTATATGGTATGTGTGTGTCTACAAAGAAGTTTATCTATGTTTCGGACTAAGTTTGCATCTTTTGTCACTGCAATTACAGTGAAGACCAAAGGTTGCCTCATGTGCATTCACAGTTTGGTCTAGGGCTGGTTGGAAGTGTAGAGGGGTGTTGGAAGGAGACCTAAGTAGGAGATTGTTAGAGGTCGAAAGGGAGGAAGCATCTTATGAAAGGCTAGAGACTGAGATTCTCTAGGTGACAGTGAAGTATGGTGCGACGCAGTGCAGAAAGGAGAGATCAGCTAGAGAAGACAAGAAGAGCAGTGAGAAGGGTCTTGGAGGCATATTGGTGTTAAGGGTCTGTGTCATGGTCATGGTACTTGTCAATTGAAGATCTAGAAGAAGAATTACTTTTGGGTTTTCCTCTCTAAGAGGGAGAGGTTTTGGCCCTAGCTTGAAGAGCCGAAATTATGTGTCTCTTGTATTTTGATAATTGACTTGATGAAAGACATAATAAGCTAATGAAGATAATATCTAAGTAATAAGAAGCATAACAATTATAACACAAGTAGTTATCAAGTAAGAGAATTGAATTAAACACTGCCCTACCAAATTCTCACCAAGTTCGATGGCTGGGTCCACATGGGCAATTGGGAGGCACATTGACAAAAGAGGAGGCACTCATTTTTGGTATTCTTGCTCATTTGAGCATTCACTTTGACTAGCATGCTTGAGCTAGAGGCTAAGTCTGCATGTACTCTTGAGCACAAGAGATTTTCAGGCGAGATCTCACCCCTTGCTTAGATGGACTTCGAGTGCTAGCCCTAAGAGGGAATTCCACTAGTTTCAGATTGATATAGGGGCATTTTCACCATTTTCTTGGAGAAGCTTCAGCAGAGACTGCATAGGTTTGCGCAATTCCTTTCCTTGCCATACGTGGGACACATAGAGGAAGTCAAGTTTGGTGCTGAGATTATGGGAGTAGCCTGGAAGGGAGTTTGCTGAGTTTTTTAGCCATTTTCGGAGCATTTGGCAGCCATTTATAGGTGGATCGAAATAACTTGTTGTTGGAGGAGCTAGGGGAAATTGGGTCGAAATGCCAAGGTCAACATTTGGCCAATTCCTTGAATGGGTTTTTGTGGGTTATTGGTGTAGAGCCTGAGGTTAATTCCAGGAATTTTCTGAGCACCGGAGGAGGCCCTAACAACCATTGTTTGCATCAAGCAGTGTAGTTTTCATTGTGACAATGCAAAGCTAGTTTGGGATAGCCAGATTGCATGTTAGAGCAGTTGGAAGCCCAGGTGCATGCTTCCTGAACTTACTTTTGGCCCCAACATTTATATCAATAAAATGGCGCAACTTAGTGCAGTTTATGGAAATTTCTGGGTGTTTAATGTGCTGTAAATTTTTGTGTGTTTTTGCTATGTTTGCTTTGTTTATCATTGTAAATTTCCTCTAGAAATATTACAATGGTATCAAATCTCATAGTCTTGGCTCAACCTGTGGGAGTAGTATCAATGTATGACACCAAAAGATCAGCAGGATGTGACTTACCAGAGACAGAGGTACAGGAGCAGAGAAAGGCAGTTGCAAATCACTCCAGATCTAGTGATAGTTGAATCGGAGGTTGAGAGGCCAAATATGGCAAATAATGAGGGAGACAAAATGAGTAAAGAGGAGTTTTCCCAACACTTTTTGAAGGCTCTACAGGATCTGTCTAAGGGTATTGAGGAGCTGAGGCAGTAAACTTGTAGTAACAACAAGGGAAAATGAGTTCAAGGGGAGTTCCACTTGGCTGAAGGCTTTGGCACTTCACAACACCATGCAACCCTTAATCCCAACTTGCCATTCGTTCCTAGTACACCACCCAGATCCACCATCCCCACATTTTTAACATCCAGTGTTGGAGGGCCACAAGGGCAAGATGAGATGCCCATGGGGGACTATTTCGTGGAGTATCAGTCCTATGGACTTGGTTTTAGGGAGGCTATCACCTTCAAGGATTTTTGTCAGCGGAAGGGTAACAATAGGGCCAAGGGACAGGGTGGAGGAGGCTATACACATGGGACCGATTTACAATGCACTATGGGGAGGTTGTTACTCTCGACTTTTGATGGCTCTTCCAAGAGCTCAACGAGAGCATGGGTTGAGAAGCTGGATGTCTACTTCCAACTCAATCAAATGACAGAAGGGGAGGCAATTAAAATTGCCACCTTGCATTTAGAGGGGAAAGCCCATGACTGGTGGTTCCATGGGTTAACCACGATGGGGTATGTTGGAGTGACAACCTATGAGGATTTCACTAGAAGGGTGCTGGAGCATTTTGAGGGGAGAGACCTGGAGGAACACTTTGGGGAGCTGACAAGGCTCAAGCAAACTGGGAACGTTGAGACCTACATCTCAGAGTTTCTGAGGTTGTTAATGATGGCGCCCGATCTATTGGAGGCCAAGAGGGTCTTCATGTTTGTAGAGGGGCTAGTAGATCCATTGAGGGGGTTGGTGAGGTCCAACAAGCCCACCACCTTGTAGGACGCAGTGGGGAGAGCCCAAGATTTGCAGGATGATCTACCCAAGGCCAGAGCACCGTTACCACCTAGACAGGGTTTCAACAAAGGGGGAGAGACACTGGGGCTCCACCACCGAGAGCCAACCAGGGACGTGGACAACTGGATGAAGAGACTTGGAGAGACCTCCAGAGGAGGAAGATATACTTCACCTGCCAAGAACCATGGGCACCATGCCATAGATGCACAATGGGAAAGGCCCATTACATTGAGGTCTTTTTTTTAGTGACCTGGAGGACAATGTAGAGCTGGAGGCGGGTGGAGATGACATTGTAGCACGTGTGGAGAGGGGACCACTGCCACCACCACCACTAGGGGGAGCTCCCTTCATACCAACAGGAGGGATTCTTGCATCTCTACATGGGGTACCCAAGTTTTTGACTTTGAGGATCAGGGGAACCGCACAAGGGCAATGTGTCTCAGTTTTGGTAGATAGTGGGGGCACCCACAATTTCATTGGTGCACAAATGGTTCAGAGGAGGGGCATCACAATCGAGGAGTTTGAGGGATTTTCAGTTCTTGTGGCGGGAGACAGAACCATGCAGTGCACATGTTACGTTCTCGCCTTGACATTGACCATGGGGAACTATTCAGTGACATCACCTTTTTGTGGTGGATGTGCCAGAAACCAATGTGGTGATGGGTGTCCAGTGGCTCTATTCGCTTGGGTGAGTCACTACTGATTAGAGGAAGTTGGAGACAGAGTTTACAGGGCTGGATGGAAAATTAGTTCTGCTATGGGGTATGCATTCTTACCCTCCACAGACCGTCTTAGCACACTTGATGGAGGCTGATCTGAGGCATGTTGACATCGAGTGGGCTGTGGAGTTAAGAGTTTCTGAGGCTGGGGGTCAGCCCAAGCCACCACACTTGGACAAACAGGCTATTTTGGATATATACCCGATAGTGTTTGGAGAAATATTGCCAGGGCAACAACCTGATTGGGGATTTGAGCACACAATTGAGTTAGAGCCAGGGGTACAGGCCATGATTACCACCCTGTACAAACATTCTAAGGCTTACATGGATGAGATTGAGAGGGCCATTCATGAGTTGTTGGCAGTTAGGCATATTAGGCCTAGCTCCAGTCCTTTTACTTCATCAATAGTCTTGGTGAAGAAAAAGGACAGGACCTTACGCATGTGCGTAAACTACCGGGCCCTCAACAAGAAGACCCTAAAGAACTGCTACCCTATCCCATGCATAGATGAGCTGATGGACGAGCTAAGAGGGGATAAGTTCTTCTCCAAGACAGGTACCACTAGATTAGAGTGAGGGATTAGGATGTTCCTAAGACAACTTTCAGGTGCCACTATGGGCACTTCGAGTTCTTGGTAATGCCCTTCGAGCTAACCAACGCACATGCCACTTTCCAGTCTTGCATGAACCACGTGTTTCATGGGCAGCTGCGGAAATTTGTGTTGGTGTTCTTTGATGATATTTTTCTCTATAGCTGGACCTGGGAGGAGCGCTTGCAACACTTGGAGATGGTGTTGTGTATTTTGGAGGAGAAACAATTTTATGCCAAGCTGTGCAAGTCTGAGTTCGGGTCGACAAAGATGCTCTATTTGGGGAATATTATTGGGGAGGATGGCGTGAGAGTACATGAGGATAAGATCAGGGCCATCTGGGACTGGCTAGTGCCCCAAAATGTGACGGAGTTGAGGGGTTCTGTGGGTATCTGTCCCTACTACAGGAAGTTCGTGAAGGGCTTCTCTCAGTTAGCAGCTCCCCTCATGGATTTGACGAAATAGGGGACGTTTGAGTGGATATATGGGGCACAGAGCTGCCCGGTGTTGGCACTCCCAGATTTCACACAACTCTTTGTACTTGAGTGCGATGCATCAGGGGAGGGCGTAGGAGTAGTGTTGAAGCAAGGGGGATACTTGATAGCTTTTGAGAGTCAGAAGCTACTATCCCACAAGAGGTTGTGCTACATCTACGACAAAGAGATGTTAGCCATCGCGCGTGCGCTAGCAAAGTTCAGGCAATACTTGGTTGGAAATAGGTTTCGGGTGAAGACAGACTATTGATTTGTGGTAGAATCAAATGTGCTCTAAGTCTCAAATTTTGTGGAGAGGCTTAGACACATGTATTCCAGATAACCCAGAAATTGTTTTGGTAAATTCCATCAAGAGATAGTTTTATTTGATAAATTAATTATTTTTAATGAGACCTTAAGTCTAAACTTAGGAAATTAAAATAATTAATGGGTATTAATCTAACTGTGGGTGCAACTTCTAGAAAAAGACGAGGATCAAGTCAAATGATCTTAGCCATTGATTAGCCTCTAATTTGGGCCGTTGATTGTCAACTAGAAGATTATTTAAGGAAGCTTGAGGGTCATTTGGAGAACACAGTAGAGCAGATACTCAGTTGCCCAAGAAAATCGATTTTCTCAATGGCTGAAGTTCGGTAAGAGAAATTGATTCAAAGGGAGAGTTGTAGTTGGAGAGGATAGCGAGGGTATTAACACCAATCAAGAGTGCAAGGGAAAGTGACGCAGTGCAGAGAAGGGACAACACATAAGCAACAGAGGGACAACGCAGAGTAGTGACACAAAACTGCATAGTCCTCATGCAGAGCTGACACAGGAGGGCAGTAGGGCCTATCAGAGATCAAATTTCCATCAGAAATTTGTAAGAATATTTTTCCAGTATTATCACAAAGATTTCCCTTCATTACTGTTCATTACTATTTGTACAAGAAACTTTTGCTGAAGAAGAATAATAAAACCCTCATCTACTGCACTGGTTTTCTCGCATTGAGTTTTTCTGGGGACAATTGTCCAAAAATAATTGCCACTCCTATGCTTGTATTTCTTTATATTTTGCTCAATATTTTATTTGTGAAGGCTGCAGTAGAATTTATTTTGATATTTACTGAAGTAATTTCTAGAAATAACTTATTGTTGAATAATAAGTAGGATAAATAATATCAGATACTGCGATAGGATTTCGTTTTAAAAATTTTCACACAGACCACAACAGTCTCAGATTCTTCTTGGAGCAGAAGCAACAGAAGAAATTGCAAGAGAGGCAACAAAAGTGGGTGAGCAAGCTTCAGGCATACGACTTTGACATTGAGCATGTCAAGGGTAAACATAATGTGGTAGCTAATGTGTTGTTCATGAGGTCGACCACCATTTCATTGATGAGCATTTCACCAGATTGGAGGGTGCAGTTGCTAGTGGAGTATAACAAGGACTAATTTGCATGTGAGGTCCTTGATGGTGCAGTGACGAATGACCGGAGGCCAATAGGGAAGACTTTTGAGGGAATTTGTGTCTCTGTGTGAGTCAACAGAGCACGAAATTTCTAGATCACAATTTGTCAGAGGTAGAGGGAGCAGCGCAACAGTTTCCACATAGAGCAAATCTTCAACTGGGATGAGGTTTTTCTGCAGTAGTTTGCTAGAGAAGAAAAGTTCTAGGAGGAAAGAAGTGCACACAGAGTGAATTCTGTCCTCAGAGAATTTCTAGCCAAGAAATTCTATTTTTCCACGCAGAGCAATAGTAGCCGAGAGAAGTTTTGCTCACTCCAGTAGGGAGTGCGTAGAGCTAGTCAGCAGCTGCGCAAAGGGATTAGAAGCATAGTTTGACTTTTTTTTTTGGCTAGATGGCATCATCTGGGTTGAGAGATCAAGATCGTTAAGACAAAGCGTCTAACTGCGTGATCTGGAAGGCAAGGATCTCCTTCCTTCTGGATGAGTACGAAGTCAAAACCTACACTGATAATGTGGTGGCTGCCCTCGTAGATCCAGATTAGAACAAGACGTACAAGAAGGAAATGGCTAAGCCGAAGAGGATGATCCTTGATGGAGTTCGGGATCATGTTGTATCTCACACAGTGGCCCTGGGAATGACCAAAGAGATGTGGGACTCCCTTGCCACGTTGTACGAGGGATCTTTCGAGCAGTGGAAGATGTATCTGGAAGAAAAATTGAGGAGCACACGTATGCAGAAGGGAGAATGCGTAGACCACTTTCTCCACAGACTTCAGGATGTCCGAGATCAGTTTTCAATTGTAGGGTCAGCGCCTCAGGCTACAAAGATGAAGTGAATAGCTCTAAATGCAGTCTCAGAAGAATGGAAAGTGTTTGTCTGAAGTATTTTGGGCAGAGAAATGTTGCCAATGTGGGATAGGATGTGGGCAAATCTGTAACAAGAAGTGCTAAGGTGAGACTTGGTGAAGAGCAACTTAAAAGGCGAGACTTGGTGAAGAGCAACTTAAAAGGCAACAACAACAGTGCGACGAAGGCATGAATAGGAGAATGCAACCCTTGCATCGAAGGGGTAGTAGGAGAAGCGCAAAATAAAGAAGGACGTTTCAAAAATCAAGTGCTTCAAGTGTGGTGAACTTGGTCACTAGGCTACCTAGTGTTCGCTTAGAAAGAGGGACAAAGAGGAGAGGCAAGACCAGTAGGCTGCGTCCGCAGAGATCGATAGGTTGTCCTCCAAACTGGAGGAAGAGTTTGCCATGAACACTGACATACCTCCAGGGGTGAGTTGGGGTGATTTGGTTTTGTAGCCCCAGAGAGCTACATGATGGGCAGGATCCTTGAGGAGTCCACCTCTTGGATCAATACCTTGCTTTGGTAGCCCATAGCAGCAGTAGCAAGATGGACCAGTGACAGTTGGTGCAGTTAGGTGCCAGAGTGACAAATGCAGTGGTTAGTAGCGGTCTGAGACTGAATAGCGCAGAGAAGAGTTGGCAACAGTGCAGTAGGCACAATGCAGAGGCTTTAGTGACAATGCAAAGACAAGAAGCAATCACGACTCGGTCGAAAGCTGCATCAAACTGAACATAATTGGTTCAGTATGATGGGCATCTCTCAGTTGCAGTAACAACAGATGAGAGACAGTTGCAGATGTTGCAGTGGCAATAACAACAAAGTTGCAATGCAGATGCAGTAATTGGCAGCAACATGCAGGGGTAAACAACAACACAAATGCAACACAAAATCAGAGTTGCATAGTAGTTGGTGGGCAGTGAGGCAACACATCATCAGCGCAACAGGAGGTGATACGGAGTTAGAGTGATGCTTCAGTGGGTTGCAGCACTAGAGCACATTCCTCGCTAAGAGGGAGTGTTGATTTTTGTAGCATCGGATGTGCTCTAGCCTCGAGATTTTGCAGAAAGGCTAAGACACATGCATTCTCCAAGACCCTTAAATCGTTTGGGAAAATTCCACCTAGAGATGATTTAATTAAAATAATTAATCATTTTTAATGTATTCCTATGTCTAAACTTAGGAAATGTGATTAATTAAAGGTTATTAATTAAACTAGGTGCGAATCTTCTAGATAAAGGCGTGGATCAAGTCCTAGATAATCCGAGCCATTGATTAAGATCTAATCTTGGTTGTTGATATGTCAATGAGAGATTAGAAGAAGGAGCTCGATGGGCACTTGGAAAAAACACTTGAGATTTGTAGAGACCGATTTTGCTGGGTGATCAAATTCTCAGAGAGGCAAGGCTGAGTTGCTAGAGAGATATCGAGTAAGATCGTTGTAGTGAGGGGCAAAGATAGTAGATCGGAGGAAGTTTTCCAGATTCGGGGAGTGTAAGGCAGAGAAGACATTGAGAGTCACAGAGAGGCTGCGCTGTGCCACGCAGAGAAGACATTGAGAGTCACAGAGAGGCTGCACTGTGCCACGCAGAGGCAACACAAAGCTTGAGAGGGAGTTTGCTATTTTGTTGAGAGACAGTTGAGATCCAGTGCGAGAAGCCAGGGTGTGACTCTGGAGGGCGGGGGAGTCGAGTTTCAGTGAGCAGATCAGAAGGAGGAGGTGACACAGTCCGAGGAGCTGTGACGCAGTGATTGTGTAGGTTGACGTAGTTATTGCGCAGAGACAATGCAGAGCAACTCTTCTCCAGTTCAGATCAATGTCGGATAGCCCGTGACATTGTAAGATTTTCTCACCAACTCTTTTGTCAGTATTTCTCTGTATCGGATAGCCAGTTTGGGCATCCAATGAATTGTACTTAGATTACTACTGCAAAATATTAGAACCCTCAACTGCTGCATCGGTTTTCCCATGTTGGGTTTTTCTGGGGATGATTGTCCAAAAATAACAATGTACATGTGTGTGTCTTTCTATCTTTCCTGCATTGTATTTTTTGCAGTATTTTATGTTGTGTAGGCTGCAGTGTATTTGATTTCGTTATTTACCATAGAACATAGTAAATAATTTGTTCATATCATTAATAAATAGGAGAAATTTAATCAATTGTTGCGGTAGGATTTCATTAGTGAAATTCTCAAATTCCCCATATTCTCAAGTATCAAATTGATACAATGTGCTGCACATGGAGTCCAGAACATTATGCGGTGCCTCTCCATAATAATTTTTCCCGCAAACACATAATTAGCTGCATTATCTGTTATGACTTGCAACACATTCTGCACACCAATCTCTCGGATGAACCCATCTAACGACTCACATATCATTGCTGCATCTTTTATATTTGCTGATGCATCCAATGATTTAATAAACATTGTACCTTTAGGACAATGTACCAAGAAATTTAGAAGGGTCCTACCCTTCCTATCTGTCCAACCATCAGACATCACTGTGCATCCAGACACTTCCCATGTATGTTTCAACTCTGCCAATCTAGAGTTGATGTACTGCTTTTCTGCTTGAAGGATTGGCCCCTGCAACTCCTCATATGTAGCACTTTTGTAACCTGGGCCCATAATAGAAATAACTTGACACATTGGCTGCCAAAATGGATTGGTTTTGGTGATGCTAAGAGGAAAGTTACTCCGGAAAAGACACCTCCCCATAAATTTATCTGCTTCTAGCTTCTCCTTTTTTTAACAACTGATTTTATGGAAGGTTGTGCTCCATGTCCTGTTCATGGAACAAAAAATGATGACCTACCACTCGCAACAACATTAGCACTAGCAGTAGCAGGTGACGCTGTGGAGCCCCTCCCACTAACCTCAACCTCAAAATCAGAAGAAGATATCCCGAAAGATCTACTTGCACGTTCAACCTTGTTTCTTTCTGCCTCTTCTTTTCTGTCTTTTTCATCAATTGCTTCAATAGCTTTTTGTATAAAATCCGCACTAGAAGCTGTACAAAGCCCAACATCATGTCTAGGAAAATGGTATTTCAATCGCATAACCCCTCATCTTGGTCCCACACAATTTGCATGATAGATATGCCTGATTTGTCCCATGATCAAGGTCCCCATACTCCCAAAATGGGTCTAAGGCTTTTGGCATATTTGAATTTTGTAGTGAAATAATTCAAACCTAGGGCACCAAAAAAACAAAAAATTGGCATTAAACATCCATGCATAAAAATTTAAAAAGAATAAGTAATAATCACATCATTTTAAAAATATTTTTTTCACTACAATACTAGAAGTACATTATTTGCAATGTGAATGAAAAATGACAATAAGAGGGTGCATAAGAATGTTAAAAAAAATGAAGCTTGCTGTCCAAATATGGAGAAAACCATTGCATTGGCTCATGCGCATGAAAACCATAGTAAATGGAAAAAAAACAAAGAAGCACAATGTTGGTAGGCATAGAGGCAAGTATGCATAGCCCTAAATCTTTGAAAAAATTCATTAACATATGGGTTTTTAAGAACATACTTGTTAATGGAAGAAATGAAGTTTGTCTCGCTGTTTTTCAATCTTTGATGATAAAAAAATCCTTTGTTGGTGGTGATAATGGTTGTTTGATCCTCAATCCCTCTTTGACTACCTCCACAAAGCTTTCCTCTTCCTTCTCTAAGCCTCACAAAACTAAAATGAGCAAAAACAAACGAAATTTCCTTTTTCTAGCTGCAGCCAAAAGCACCCTGCGATATTTTATGTCGTTGCGTGATATTTTCCCTAGATATCGCCAATATTTCGGAAATGTCGCGATATTTTCTCAGTGATATATCAGCTCATCGAAAATATCGTGATATTTCCGAAAATCGCGGATATCTCAGAGATATTATCATCACTGCTCCAAACCATCTCAAGAGCAAGCTCAAGCGTTATCGAAGGATATGAAAGGGGAAATAAGAGCTTAAAGAATCCTCATAGAATCAATCTAGGATTTCCTCACCCCTTATGTAGAAAAGTTGGAGAAATCGAAAGATATCTATGAAAAGTTGGTAGAATTGTTTTTCGTAAGCATTGTAGGAGAAGTTATATCGCTGAGAACCGAACTATACAAGATGAAGGTAACAAAGGAAGAAGGGGTAGCCTCATACCTTATGAGGGTATCACAAATAAGAGATTAACTACAAGAACTAGGAGAAATGATGTCTGATAAAGAGATGACCACGATTGTGCTCAATGCACTTCATGATGAATGGGGTGACTTTGTATCAAGTATTTATGGAAATAAGGAAGCCACTCCATTCAGTGAACTTTGGTCATTATGTAAGATTGAAGAAACTAGGTTGAATACAAAGAGCGATGTTGGATCAAGTCAACAAACTTGGGCATATGCAACGATGGCTAGAAGGAAAGGTAAGTTTGGAAAGTTTGATCCTCAGAAAAAGAAGAAGCCAGACATGTCAAAGATCCAATGCTATGAATGTAATGAATATGGGCATTTTAAAAGGAATTGCCCCAAACTCAAGAAGGACAATAAGAAGAGAAAGGAAAGAAATGAAGCCCATGTTACCAAAGAAGTGGAAGAATAAGAAAAGAAGAAATCAAAGGAGGAGGAAGTGAAAGATATTTACTGTGACTAAGATAGTCTCCTTCACTTACTTCTCTTCAGTTATAGAAAGTATCACAAGTATGATAGGATGCATTATAGCAAGATAGAGATGACATTATCATAGAAGCATAGAAGGATAGATGAAGTAGAAAGTATACATGGTTGTAGTAGTCATCCTGATAGAAATGAAGTAGCTCATGATATCTCCATTGGAAGTATACAAGGACAGTCAAAGCACCAATATATATGGTTGGAGGAAAGTCATCTAGCAAGATAGAAGATAAAGAGATCATCATACATCATCATCTTTAGAAAGTAGCATTTGCAGAATGAGGATCATTAAGATCCTCCATTGGAATCTTTGTTAGGAGATTCACCTCTACTTAAGAAGAAGCAAGTGTTTATGTGGGATCTACAGGTTAAAAGGATGCGGTATGACGACAAAGATGTGCAACACAACAAGTTGGTTGAAGTACTTTCATCTTCAAGTAAGGAAAGGAAGTTGCCCGAAGGAAGTTGAGTTGACCACATGAAGGAAGAGTTTTGTATATATTTGATAGATAGATAATGTCATGTCATCATATGGTTAGAATGGGTAGAATGCTCTATCTCTTCCTTTAGAATGGTACATGAAGGCACGTAGACAATATGCTTTGAACTCTTCTACATATTGATGTGATATGACCTCATGGAGAATATGAGGTGGTTGGTATTCATAGTTCCTATAATGAAGGAATTATGTACAGATGTTCCTGTGGAAGCAATATGTGAAGAGAAGGTGAAAGAAAAGTTCGTGAAAGATGTATCTATAGTCATGTAAGATAAGATAAGTGATCAACATTTGAGAACAAGAAGGATTAGCTATGACATCTCTCGATGAAGAAGGTATAAAGACCTCGATCGATATGTTGGTAAAAGAGAACCTTAGTAATGAATGTCTTGGAGATGGATTCATACATGTGCAGAATGTTGATGCTGCTAGAAGTTGATGTCATGACGAAAGGCCATCATAAAGAGGTAACTCTGATTTTTTTTTTTCATTTTGATTTTTGAAAGCATCTGGTTGGGTTGTTACAGGGCTACCGAAAGAGGGTTGTATAAAGTCACCTACAACATGTTCTCATGAGATTGGATGGAAGATCCTGAAAGAAATATGACTTGGAAGAGGTAGCTGTATGAACGAAAGCCAGATGTGAACTAAACGATCTCTTTTTGATGAAGAGGAGGATGACATGACTATTGGTTCAACACTATGGTTCTTTGAAGGGGAAGTGATGGAGATGATGGTCGATGCCCTACAATAAAGCGATGATGAAGAAGGCTCCATGATGAAGAAGATGAAGTTTGTGACATGATGCAGAAAGAGGAGCCTTACAAGCAGCTGATAGTACCATGATCTCTACCAAAGCGTAGATAATCGCTGTTGGAAAAAAGTCCCCAGTTGAGAGGGAGAGATAAACACATCATTCTTGTATTCATGTTATGAACTAGAAGATCACTCTCTGATGAAGAGAAGGATGACATGACTATTGGTTCAACACTATGGTTTGTTGAAGGGGAATTGATGGAGAAGATGGTCGATGCCCTACAATAAAGTGATGATGAAGAAGGCTCCATGATGAAGAGGATGAAGTTTGTGACATGATGAAGAAAGAGGAGCCTTACAAGCAACTGATAGTACCATGATCTCCACCAAAGAGCAGATAATTGCTGTTGGAAACAAGTCCCCAGTTGAGAGGGAGAGATAGACACGTCATTCTTTGGGTAAGCATTTGAGATTGATTCTGATACTCTTTGAGGATGTTGTAGGTCATCCATTAGGCAAGAGTAGTCAAAGAGGAAATTCCTTGAGGATGTGTTATTCCAAGACAGGAATGGTCCTAAAAGGACATACCTTGTGAACATACGGATGGGGTATGTGCCTTGAGAGATAGTGATAATTATATCTATCAGTCATTGTCTTGCCAACATTGTGCTCAGATCTTGTGGAGAGATAGAGTTGTTAGTCAAGCACTTGCTATGTGACAATGCTGGTTGATATGATGAGATGCAATGAGATAAGCTGAAATAATAGCTTATGAGATGGCTTACCAATCCGACTTTTCTTATGAGATATCTTCAGTATGAGAATGTCCAAGTACAGTGTATGAATTATGAATACCTCCCTAGTTAAGAGGGAGTGTTGAAATGTGTAACTAGGTTTGGTCTTCATAATGTCTATTGTAATCATGATTTTATGTATTTGATATTAAAGAGAAAATAAATTTATTATTTTCATTCTTGATGCATGGATTTCATGCTCAAGATAAATTTATTTATAGGTCAAGGACCCATTGAGTGCTTCTAGGTTTGTCATAGAATTTTGAAGTCAAAAGAGTCATTGTCATACATGTAATACCCCTTTTGGGCATGTTGTATCTTGTAAAGACAATTTTTGTGAAGTCAAAGTGTCATAAAGACCCTCCAAAACCTTGTCATACAAGTCGGCCTACAAGAAGGATCAAGTCGGCCTCAAGGATAGCAATTCAATCTCCTAAGAAGCCTATATATAAGGGAACCTTGACTTCATTTGGAAGTACAATTCGATCAAGCAAGAAGAAGTTCGATCTCCTCTAGAAAGAAGCTGGAAAAGGACAAAGATCAAAGAAAAGAAGGAAGAAAAGCAAGATTGAAGTTTTGGACCTCTTTCTCTCTCTTGTTAGGGTTTCTAAAGTAGCTGTTAGACCAAAATTACAGAAGTTTTCAGAGAAGTCAAAGTTGTAGAACAAACTGTTGGGGAAGTCGAAGTTGCAGAACAAACTGTTTGGGAAGTTGAAGTTGCTGGAAATTGCTAGGTTAAAGTAGCTAGAAACGTTCATCAAGGAGTAGGTTGACTTGGTCTTTGAGGGGTCTTTGACAAGGGCCTTAGGTCTTGGAATTCGTCATCTGAACATTCTATAGGAAGAGAATAATTCTTGTGGATTTTCCTCTCAAGAGGAGAGGTTTTGGCCCTGGTTTGCAACCTACATTTTTTTTTCTTGTCTATTTGGTCTTTGTAGTTTGGTAGTTGTTTGATGATAAGAATGTAATAATAATCAGGTGAAAGAAGAAGCTAATCAAGCTAAGTAAAAATACATGACAAGCAATTATCAAAGTAAGAGAATTCACCTAATCTTGTTGCCCCTAGATTTCTCAACACGAACAACTATAACTAGAGCCTATTTTCTCTCCAAAAGAGACAATTTCAGGTCTGATCTAAGGAAAGATATTTTTCTGGTATAACGTTAGATTACTCATTGATCTGAGGCAAGGAGACTAATGGCTTGCCGATTTGAGGCACTATGGTTATGTGGTAAAGCGCTGTGACCCTGAGGCCTATATCTTGCGGTTTTGAGGCACCATGATGCAAAGTTTTAAGGCATATATCTTTCTGTCATGAGGCACCATGATGCGAAGTTTTGAGGCCTCTCCTCCAATTTTGAGGCACCATGATGCGAAGTTTCGAGGTGTATATCAGTGTGGATCTGAGGATTGTATCACATGTATTTCAGTGTGGATCTGAGGCTAGTATCACATGTATTTTAGTGTGAATTTGAGGCTGGTATCACCTGTATTTCAGTGAAGATCTGAGGATTGTGTTTCAGTACGGATCTCTAAGAGAAAGAGGATGTACTTCGGTCACTCTTGGAGTTCCTATAGCTTTGTGGCATAATGTGAGTTTGAGGTAGACTTGGAGGACGTTTCTTGACCTTGGTGCAGAGCCTTTGTGGACAGAATGGTGGAGGGCTGACTTGGTCTTTGGAGGTTGGTCATCTTGTTGAATTTGATGTATCTCTTGTTGCATTGATTCTCTAATGAAAAGGTTGGTTGGGTTTTTCCCCATTGAGGGTTTTCTCAGGGTAATATCGTGTGTTCTTTGTGTGGCTATCTCTTTATGATCTTATTGTCTTATTTGCTATATGGTCGATGTCTTCTGTGTAATTATTGAATGATTGAACTAATGATAAGAATGTGAAAAAGATCATAATAATCAAAGATAATTATAAGTGAAGAAGACCATATAAAAATCAACATGGGAAGCATTCCTTGGGCTCCCCATCATGTTTTAGTCGTAACATTAATATAAGCATATATTGTTGTTTCCATTTCTCATGTTATCATTATGATGCGTGTTCATAAATAGATAAATGTCAAGATGGTATCAAAGTGGGTTCATGGTTGAGGGGAAGGTGATGACCAAGGATGATGTGTTGAGCATTGCACGACTCTTGAAGACCAATATAAAATATCTCTATGAATAGAAAACTGTGTTGAAAGGTGGGAAGCTATAAATGTTGTTTATATAAAATTATACAATATTAAAAAGACAATAAACCTTCAAATACGTTTAAGAATTGTTATAACATTCCAATAATAAGGGCGGGCCAGTGTGAGGTGACAACTTCCACACAACCAACAAACAAAGACCATTGCTTTGATGCCCACAACGCTAGACAAAGGCAACATTTATTCAAAATACCATTTCCACATATCAAAAGTCAAAAGGCAAGTACCAAATGGAATCCTAAAATATTGAACAATCACACTAGGCTGCTGGATCCAATTCCATAAAGACAGAATCCAAGCTGGAGGATCTTCAAGCCCCATCAACCAACTTCATGGGCCATAGCTCTAAAAGCAGAATATAAAGTATCCAAACACCCTTTAGTAGTTTACACTAAACTTGTTCCAAAGTCCAAACACACAAACATAAGAGAATCATTAGCAAAATGGTTGTTGATCATTTTTGAGCCATCCAGAAAAGAAAAGCCACGAAATCTCCCTTGCATACTTATTGACTTTAATAAATACCCTAAAGTATCAACAACTAAAACATAAAGGTAAGGGGCAAGAGGACACCCCTATTTCATCGATTGATGCAATAGAATATCATTAGTTAATGTGCTGTTAATTGACAATAAGGTTGAGCACTAGAGAAAAAAGGGTTTGCACCATAGCAACACAATTGGGACCAAAATTGATTCACTGGAGCATCATTGCGATGACGAACCAATCAACCTCATAAGCTTTGTCAAAGTCAATCTTTAGAAATAAGGAATTCTGTCTAGTCTCCCTATCCCAATCCATGGCCTCCCACATAAAGAACTGTTACCACAAAATCTAGTAGTGCAAAGCCTCACTAGGAAAATATAGGTCTTGACTCTTATGGCAACAATGGGATTAGCTACTACTATCACCTCAATGGCTTCTTCCTTGCTGTATTGTGGTTAGATGTTATCTCCACAAGGTAGGCTTCCTTTGTAAGATTTAGAAGTTAGATTAGTTTGTTTGACATTGTTTTTAGCATTTCTTGTGTCAGTGGATTTACTTAATATGCATGCCCCTACTTACATGGTTCTTGATTGAGGAGATTGTTGTTGTGAGTGTTTTGCAGGTTCACTTTAGAGGGTATCCAGCAGATATATTAAGCCCATGCGAGGGTGAAGACAGCGTGAAATGGAGTTTTATTAATTCACTAAAAGAGGTGCGTGTGAACTAGGCTTTTAGGCTTCAATTTTTTACTTTTTACAGCCTAAGTCAGAGCTCTGCCAAATATTGGAAAGCAAATTGTATGTTTCATATGAGGAATATGGCTTGATAGCTGTTGTCCAAGTCAAGTGTGATGTGTCATTTTCTATAAGGGGCGTGGAGGCTTGACTTAATAGAGTCTATGAACAGAAAATGGAAAATGATTTGTTACTAGGCAGGAAAAGTTAAAATTACCGACATATTTTTGTACACTGATATCATTTTCCTCATGCAGTTTTTCACCCATATGTTTACTTGCAATAGACATGCTTGTTGATCAATGTGGCTTTGGTCATGTAGCTTTGCACTTCTTAACCACTTTGTTTTGGTTATGTAAAAGAGCAGAGTTAGTTTAGTTTTGAGGTGTTCATATAATCTCATGTTATGGAGATTTGCACTCAAACACTTTGTTTTGGTTATGTAACACATCAGTGTTAATTTAGTTTTGAGTTGTTCATATAATTTCCATGTCATAGATTATTTTCAAAACTAAGGAAACTCTGGTATAATGAACATAATTCTATCAAACTCATTAGGCTGTCAAAATTCTGAAAGACAATATGAGCAGACAAAGTGAGGAATTTGGAAAAGTAAGTCTCTACTTTCTGTGTTCGCATTATATAAAAACATATATAGCACAAAATAGCATGAAAATTTGAGAGCAAACACAAATGGATCTCAAGCTTTTTATGAATCCAGCTTAATATAAACAAGCTTTTAAGAATTAACTTTTCTCTTGCAAGGAGCATTAAAATTAACTTCGTTCAAGAGTTATTGTTAGATATTTGTGTATCACCTTTGGGATTTGGTTGTCTCTAGTTTCTATTTGGGATTGGTGCCTACCTAAGAAACCGGATTCGTTGGGTGGGGCCCACGAATCCCGAATCCATCGTATTGGATACGATACGTACGGATTCGTACTCAAATCACAGGATTCGATCGTATCCGTACAGGATACGTCGAATCCCAATTGTATCCTGTACGAATACGATCGAATCCCATACAACTGGATTCGACCAGCAAAAAAGTGAAATGTTGAGTTATAAAAGTCCGATTTCTCTCATTATTTCTCACAGCTATTGTTTGTGAACTAAGCAAGGAGCAAAGGTTAGCCCTATTCTTGGTGGGCAACTCATGGGGCAACAAGCCCTCCTCTACAGCAGTTAGCCATGAGGCTCCTCTCTCAAGTGACTTCATCCTCTTGTTGCGAGAGGAATTGGAGCACATATGGGAATATGTATAGTGTGAAGAAGAGCAGGCTTGAGCAGTCCAGGGCAGAGACAATGGTGTATGTGCACACCAACCTTCATCTCATCTACAGGCAGAGGGAGGATTGGTTGAAGGGAAAGACAAAGACGTGGGATGTCTTTCCTGATGATATGCGTTTGGACAGCAGTGTTGAGTTGGCATTGGCCAAATTGGATCTCAATGCACCAGTGCTAGATCTTGTCACATTTGATGATACCTATACAGTAGAGGCGTCATCTTCCACACCAGTAATGCAGAGATGACAGAGGAGGAGGATGCAGTAGAGGAGAGCAGTGGTGAGCATGATGATCAGGATGAGGACAGTGATGTTGATTATGATGATGAGGATTGATGACTCATTGACTCTGACTTATTGAGGCTTAAGGCTTGTAGTCTTGTAGACTTGTAGACTGTAGTTGTTTTGTATTTTCTATTTATATTTGCCATTGGCAGTGTACTTACTACTTATGTAACACATTTTGATTCTGATGACTTAATGAGAAAACTACAGTATCTTACTTTCTTGTCTTTCTGAGCAAATTTGTAAATTGTCATATGTATGATTGACAATTTGACAATTGTATGATGTATCAATGTATCATGTATGAGTATCTAAGATCTTAAATCTATGTTTGAATCAATGAATTTGTATGAATTTGTGTTAAAAAATATCTAATTTTTAATATATATATATATTTATTCTTTTAATAAAATAATATATAACGTATCCCGGACGTGTCTTGTTCTGGGGGTCACCAGATCCCAAATCTGATTCTTGAATCCCCATATCCATCGAATCCCGAATCCTTGTGTTAGGTGACTTAGGTGCCTACAAATGATGCATAGTGAGTTACATATTTGGCATTGTAACGACATCCCCTTTGTAGGGAAGTTGACTATTGTTGGTCGCATCCTTTGGGACTTGCATGTGCATTAATTTTCTTGCTACTGCCCAAGCAAGATCCATTTCCAATGGCTCAATCAGGTAATGTACCTAGGGAGGATAATATGCGGTATCTAAAGAGGTACCTGTTGCCGCAAAATCTAGCAGGCCTTGGAGAGGGGTTCCCTACAAGGCTATCACTATATCAAGTGATAACAATGGGGTAATGGCCCACTATCACCACAACCAAAACCCCCTGCTCTTTATGGACTTTTGTACTTACTACTTATGTAACACATTTTGATTCTGATGACTTAATGAGAAAACTACAGTATCTTACTATCTTGTCTTTCTGAGTAAATTTGTAAATTGTAATATGTATGATTGACAATTTGACAATTGTATGATGTATCAATGTATCATGTATGAGTATCTAAGATCTTAAATCTATGTTTGAATCAATGAATTTGTATGAATTTGTGTAAAAAATATCTAATTTTTAATATATTCATTGATTCAAACATAGATTTAAGATATTCTTTTAGTAAATTAATATATACATATTCCGGACGTGTCCTGTTCCGGGGGTCACCATATCCCGAATCTGATTCTTGAATCCCCATATCCATCGAATCCCGAATCCCCGTGTTAGGTGACTTAGGTGCCTACAAATGATGCATAGTGAGTTACATATTTGGCATTGTAATGACATCCCCTTTGTAGGTCGCATCCTTTGGGACTTGCATGTGTATTAATTTTGTCGCTGCTGCCCAAGCAAGATCCAATTCCAATGGCTCAAGCATGTAATGTACCTAGGGAGGATAATATGCGATATCTAAAGAGGTACCTGTTGCCGCAAAATCTAGCAGGCCTTCGAGAGGGGTTCCCTACAAGGCTATCATTATACCAAGTGATAACAATGGGGTAATGGCCCACTATCACCACAACCAAAATCCCCTGCTCTTTATGGACTTTCACCAATGAGAGGAGTCCCAGTATAAGGTCACCTATAAGATATATTCTAGGTATGAAAGTATTAGGATGACCAAGAGGCTTCTAAAGGAAAGGATTATCCTAAGTACAAGGCTCCAATTAATGAATGAAGGTAATTTTCTCTCCCATGGTGCCTAAAATTAAGCAAATTAACTAGAAAATCCTCTTTACTCCAGTTTAATACCAGCTTGAGTCTAAAATTCCTAATTGTGTCATTCCAACAATATAAAGACTTAATGTGAAATTTTAAACTGACAAAAAATTAAATCTCAGCAGAACACCTGGAATTGGAATGAGTTGGAGGTGTTTTGGACTGTGGCTCTTCTTGCGGATGTAGCTGATGTGTTGCCAAACCAGTCTTTACCTCCCAGCCTATCTGGGATCTACCTGTACGGTTCCCAGATCCAGAAGAAGACAAATCTTCTGGCCCCCATGCCCAAAATTCCAAGAACAATCGAGGTGCCCTTTCCTTCCTCTACCTGTGGTTCTAGGTTTTAATTTCATCCTCTGTTTCTTTCTCTCTTAAATAGCAAAGGTTCCTTCACCTCTAAGCATTCGTTCACCGTTTTTATATAGGAATATTATTTTCTGTTAAACGGTGGTTGCTCATCATGCTTCTTGCATTTAATGGATTCAGATGACTTTGCAATATGAGGTGGAATCACTTTTAACTATGACGGTTGGTGTTTTGATTTACTAAAATAATATATAGTCATAATGATTTAAATATTATTTTATTCTTATAACATATCAGGTTTAATAATAAAGTTTATGGATTTGATTTATTAATATATATTTTGGGTTATATACAAGGTGGTAAACCTATGAATAAACTCAACATATTCACTATATTTCTTACTTTCTATATATATTCATTCTATTTATGGGTGTTAGGTATTTAATTCATTTATCTTATAAGACCTTCTTCACGAGTAGTTGATATATATATATATATATATATATATATATATATATATATATACTAGTGCAATGTATGTGATGCATGCATATGTAGCTATCATATGCATGTTAATATTGCTGTGCGACTTGTGATTCGAGATAGGTTGTTACATTTCCTTATAGATGCCTATCTTGTACAACAAAAGACAGGGCTTGATTAATAGGTTGAGAGTTGGGATGGCCAAATGTCAAGGTATACATAAATGGTTTACCATAATGTATTTCAACAAGGATATGGCACATGAAACCCTCAATAAGCCCCCAAGTTGAAGCTAACACCAAACTAGGGTTTTACTTTAGGACAAGAAAATTTATGGACAAAATTGGAATGAATGCCTACTAAAGTAAGTGATTTGGTGGCAACCACCCTATCCTTGATATTTAGACTTTCTAAGAGCCCAAATCTTCTTTCGTAACCAATTTGCACTAGGCCCTAGGTGGCCGCTTGGCCTTTAGGGGGGCAAATTAAGTAAGAGACAAAAAAGAGAAAAGTTTATGGATAAATTTTGATTTGATCACCAACAAAGAAAGGCCAATGCCTAGTCCTAGGGTTGATGGAGTTTATGGGCTCTTAATTTTGACTAAAACTTGCAAAGGAGTAAGGATATTTCGATGCATGCTCTAGTATCAAAACCCTAACTATTACCTTTGTGAGGGATTGAGAGACACTTGGGAGAGCTAAGATCACCAAGGGATTTCCATTCACATATCATACTATGAGTAATGCATGCAATAATATGACATAGCTTCTGTATAATTAATCTTCAACAAAATTAGCGCACAAAATTTAACCTAGATCACTAATTTATTCCATACATTAGACATGGAATCAGAAATTTTCAGTAACTCACAAGATAATATGCATGAACATTCCCATCATCAATCTAAGTTAACTTCTCCAAAGAGAAGTTTATAGCTCCAAGACAAATTTTTCTCTATAGATCACATCTCTCTGATAGGAAAAGAGGTTGAAATACTCAAGAAGAGAGGTTGAGTTGATGATGATGAGAGGTACAATAGTCCTCACCTCCATTTATAGAAGGAGGCATAGTTCCTAATTAGCCTAAAAGCCCCTAGGAAAACACGTAAAATCATAATGATGCATTGGGTTACAAGCCAACCCACTAGCTTAGACAAAAATCAAATGATTTTCCCACACGTGAGCCGTAAGGCCTAGTAAGGTTAATGTCTTCCATGCATTGAGCTCAATGTGGCATGTGTTGAGGCTCTAAGGTGCCATGAGTGGTGTAGATTCTAGAAGCCTCTAAAAATCATGATGTGAGGGTTGGCCTTCAAATCTTTGTCAAAATCCCTTCGTGGACCCCAAAATTTAGTTTAGGGAATCAAAGGTGGTCTCCTGAGTCTTCAACTTCTCAATATGACCATCTCTGCTCCAACGTTGAGGGCTTTCCAAGTGCTACTAGTCCTTCCATGTCTCATAAGGTGAGACCATCCTCATTTGGGCTCTGGATCAGATGCCATCTCTTAAAGAGTGCTAAGGCCGACTTGGGGGCATGTTGGTATTGGTGCATCATCTTGAAGAATCATCACTTTTAGTGAAAAGTGGAAAAACGTCCTGGGTGCAGGTGTCCAGGGGTAGATGGGATGTGTTGCTACTGCCTAGAGACCCAAGGTTCTTAATGCTTCACCTGCGGGTGCTAATATGCTTCTCAAATGTCTTGGGTACTATGGGTAAGGTGCCCAAAGCTTGAGCTGTGGAACCACCTGAAAATTACGACATAAATTCTAGTGAAAGTAACCAATCATCAAGTACAATGATGATTTTTTCATCTAAGTGAACCAAGCTTGAATGTAAAGAGCTATACAATACTTCACATAAGGATTCCCTTCCAAAATTGGGACCTTGAACTCACAATGGTGTTTCCTCCTTAGGTACGAGTGGCTAAAAGACAACCCTATTAGGTGTTTCCAGCGCCCAAAGGGATGTTAAATTTTGGGTACAAGAGGACAAGTGGTTCCCTAAGGCTTTGATCTTTTGCCTAGGGAAAAGTGTCCACTCTATTGTACTTCTTCTCCTTAAACTGACTTTATAAGTGGTAAAGTCAGTCTAATATTAAAGTGACTTTATAAGTGATAAAGTTACATTCTAATTTTAAAGTGACTTTATTAAAGTCAATGAAGAATTAGAAAGTGAAAAAGTGACTATGGAAATAAAAGGCTAAGTGCATCTTTATTTAAGTGGGTGAGTTAAAAAATAGAAAGTGAGAATTAAATGCACATTTATTCTCATCTCTAGATCTAAATGAATCTGAGCCATTAGATATTAGGGTTGCCCAAAAAGTCATTTAGGGTAAAAGGAGAGAAGAAGAAGAAAAAGATCATTTAGTCTTTCATGATCATTTGAGAGAGAAGGCAAGAGAGAGCAAGGAGAAAATTTCTGAGCAGGGAGGAAGTGAAGGAGAGCAGCAAGGAGGCATTCGGCAAATTCGTACAACAACATTTATTGGCACACATCCCAAGGCAGAAATTCGTACAACAGAGATTGGAACACATTTCAAGGAAGGTACAACATAGTTTACGAGGCACAACTGGGCTTGTTTTTGGAGGCAGTTGGGCACGTTTTTCGAGGACTGTTGTACATTTCCGTATAGTCAGTACGACTGTACAGTGAATTCTGAGCACATTTCTCGAGGCAGTTGTACAACATTAATTGCTGTAATTTATTGTTGTTTTCTGTTTTGTTGGTGGCACAATTTTCGAGGTGGGAGTTCAACACGCAAATCGAGATAAGTTGTATTTTGTGAATGCTGGGATTTTTCTGTGTAATTCAATTTCTCGGTAAAATTTTTTCAGAAATAAATAAGCGCTCTCAAACTAGTTTTCCTCAAGAGTTGTAAGGGGTTTTTCCAGGGTCACATTGACCAAAAATCACCGTGTCATTTTGTTCGTGGCTGTTATATTTTTACTGTGCATTTATTTCAACATTTTTCAATAGTAGTAAAATCTACAAATTTGTGTTTCAGAAATAAAAGTCATTTCCAGATTTTAGTGTTTTTATAATGCTTGATTTAACATTAAATGCATGGAGTGATAAGGGAAAATTGATAATCAGAGTGGGGATTGAAATTTTACATGGTATCAGAGCTTAGTTGCCTGGAAATTGCAATTTGGGGCAACAGTGTGAAAATTACAGCATTTTGATTTTTACACAGAAAACATAAAACCAGATTTGAAATTTTAGTTTATAGGATAGTGAATCATGTCTTTGGGATTGAGGGTTGAAGACAGGTTAGATGGGCTTGTGATTGAGGGTTGAAGACAGGTTAGATGGGCAAAGTAACTATAGTGCATGGAGGGAGAGAATCCAAAGTATTTTTGAGGAAGCAGAAGTCTGGGGCATTATGGTGCATACCACCCAGCACCCAGTAGCAGTACCTGCTGATCCAGTATAGTTAGCAGAGTTCAATAAAAAGAACGCTGAGGCCAAAAGACTGATTTTGGATGGAGTTAAAGATCATGTCATTCCTCAAGTGAGAGGAAAGACTTATGCACATGAAATGTGGACTGCCTTGATTGAGCTTTACCATAGCTCAAATGAGAACAGAAAGATGGTCCTAAAGGAGAAACTGAAGGCCATAAGAATGGCTAAGACTGACAGTGCTACAACATACCTCACCAAGATCATTTCGGTGAGAGATGAGTTGGCAGTCGTAGGAGAGACCATTGCACCCACTGAGTTGATGAGGATAGCTTTGCATCGACTTCCCAAGTCTTGGGAGAGTTTTGTAGATGGTATTGTTGCACATGAGAACCTTCCCGGATGGGAGAGGTTGTGGGATGATTGCATTCATAATGAGATTAGGAAGAGCCATCTAGGGGCAGCCAAATAGGGGGAGGATGATGACAATGAGGCATTGTTGGCAAGAGGCAAGAAGGGAAAATCAAAGAAGGGAGCTTCCACCAGTGGAGGCAAAGGGAAAGGTAAAGGCAAACAACAAAACAAAGAAAAGGACTATTCCAAAGTCAAATGTTGGAATTGTCAAAAGATGGGACACTATGCTGTTGTGTGTCCATAAGGGAAAAACAAGAAAGGGAAAGAGAAAACCATGGCAGCTTCTGCAGAGATAGAGGGCTTCTCAGAGAGCTTTGATCAAGAGTTTGGATTCATAGCTTGTGAGGCCTCCAGTGCAGTATCACTTGCCATACAGGTTCAGAGGAAGTGTGCACTCTCCTCTACTAGCATAACATCTTCTAGCATTTGGTATGTTGACAGTGGTGCTTCATGCCATATGACAGGAGTGAGGGAGTACTTATCAGAGCTATCAGAGAGTGATACTGATATGGAGGTAGTAGTCAGTGATGACAACGTTGTTAGAACAGTCGGTGTGGGAACACTAACATTTGATAGGGAACCCAAACCTCCCTTGAAAGTGTTAGATGTTCTATGTGCCTGGAATTAAGAAGAACCTGATATTCGTCACAGCACTTGAGGACAGAGGGTATGAGGTGTTGTTCAGGAGTGGACAGGTGCTCATAAATCCTAGGGGAACTCCAGCTGCTTCAGCTAGAGTGATTGGAGTGTGCCATGCTAAGGTGTACAAGTTCTCATTCCAGCCCCTGATGGCATTGAGTAGCAACACCAGAGACAAGACTGACAACAGATCTAGCAGTTCAGAGTTGTGTGAGATTTGGCATCGCCGGATGGGTCACATGTATCATGGGGCCTTGAGGACATTGCGAGAGATCACCATTGGTGTGCCAGATTTCAGTTTTGATCACCTTGATGTATGCAGAGGATGTGCTATGGGAAATTTTGCAAAATCCCCTTTTTGCAACAATGACAATAGGACGACAGTGATCCTTGACTTGATTCATTCCGATGTGAGTGGTCAGGTGTCTCATGTATCCTTGAGTGGCTTTGAGTATTATGTCTTATTCGTTGATGACCACTCCAGGAAGACCTGGATTTATTTCTTAAAGACCAAGAGTGAGTTCTTCAAGCAGTTTCAAGAGTTCAAAGCTCTTGTGGAGACCCAGACAGGCAGGAAGATCAAGGTACTCAGGTCATACAATGGAGGTGAGTATACTCTTGGTGAGTTTGTGGATTTTTGTGCTGAGATAGGCATTAAGAGGGAGTTTACTGTTCCTTACAACCCCCAGCAGAATGGGGTGTCAGAGAGGAAGAACAAATCGATTGTAGGGGTTGCCAAAGCCATGCTTCATGATCAAGGGTTACCTTTATTTTTGTGGGCAGTGGCCTGCAACACTGTTGTTTACTTGCAGAACAGGAGTCCACATCGTGCCTTGGGGAATGTGACTCTTGAGGAGGCTTTCACAGGGAAGAAGCCTGATGTTGGGCACTTTCGTATCTTTGGGTGCCTTACATACTCTTATCTCCTCAAGGAGAAGAGGACCAAGCTAGAACCTACTGCAGTCAAGGACATCTTTGTGGGTTATAGCGAGACCTCGAAAGCTTACCAGATTTACATTCCTGCAAAGAGGAAAGTGGTTGCAGGAGGGATGTAAAGTTGGAGGAGAAAGTTTTTAGGAGATCACGGGAGTTACAGTATATAGAGTCACTAGACACTTAGCAGCCGCTGAGTCAGTCACAGGGATCCAGTGCATAGGGTGCAGGAGGTCAGGGATCAGGGGATACATCTATTACCGTTTCGGGTCCATCAGTGAGTAGTGGCACTCCGAGTCAGGTGAGGGGATCTTCGGGCAGCATGCATGGCAGGCCACATAGCAGTTCACAGTATAGTCCACTGATGGACAACTCGCATGGTACTTTAGCTTCTATAGGCACAGGTATAGGTATGAGGTCAGTTGGCAGGCCTTCAAGAGTTCAGGCTTCTGATGATGATGAGGATTATTTTACTCCGGTGGAAGAAGTAGGTTCAGGGAAGAGGAAGCCCAAGTGGCTTCAAGACAGCTTGCATGAGGCCACATCAGTCGCTGGCCTAAAGAGACAGGTCAGAGAGAGTAGACCACTTGAGTGGTTCTGTAGTTACATGGCATTGGTAACAAGCATTGTTGATACTGAGCCTTCTAGTTATGAGGAGGTAGCCCACCAACAGGTCTGGAGAGAGGCCATGATGGAGGAGTATTCTTCTATTATGAAGAACGATGTTTGGGAGGTAGTATGTAGGCCTGAAGGTAAATCCGTTGTTACTTCCAGATGGCTCTACAAGATAAAGCATGTTGTAGATGGCAGCATAGAGAAGTTCAAGGCTCGATTTGTGGCGAGAGGGTTTTCACAAGTAGAGGGAGTTGACTATGAGGAGACCTTCGCTCCCATGGCTCGATATACATCTATTCGCTCTATTTTATCGATTGCAGCAGAGATGGGTTGGAAGATCCACCAGATGGATGTGAAGACCGCCTTTCTCAATGGCTTCATTCAGGAGGAAGTTTATATTGAGTAGCCGCAAGGCTTTGAGGTGCATGGGCGAGAGACACATGTATGTAGATTGAAAAAGGCATTCTATGGCCTGAAGCAAGCTCCTAGAGCTTGATACTCTCTGATTGATACATACTTGCAGTAGTTGGGTTTCACTAAGAGTGAGGCTGATCCGAACCTATACTTCATTGTGGTAGCCGAGGAGCCTCTCATTTTGGTGTTGTATGTTGATGACTGGTCATCAATGGAGCAGAGAGACTCATTGAGGGCTGCAAGAGAGATCTTGCTTCAGAGTTTGAGATGAAGGATATCGGCTTGATGCATTATTTTCTGGGATTGGAGGTGTGGCAGGAGGAGGGGCATATCTTCCTGGGACAGGGGAAGTACACCGTGGATATTCTTAGCAGATTTCACATGGAGGATTGCAAACCCTAGTCCACACCTATGATCACTAACTGGAAGATGCTTCATGCTTCTAATTTCGAGTTGGTGGATCCTATGTTAAACAGACAACTGATTAGATCATTGATGTATTTGGTCAACACTCGACCAGATATATGTTTTGCAGTTAACAGTAAGAGTCAGTTCATGTGTGAGCCCAGGAGAGTGCATTGGGTGGCTGCGAAACACATTCTTCGTTACTTGCAGGGTACTGTGGATTATGGTCTAGATCATAGACAGGGTGATAGAGTGAGACTGGCAGGGTACACAGATTCAGATTGGGCAGGTTGTGCTTCAGACAGGAAGAGTACTTCAAGGTGCTGTTTTGGGTTGGGTTCGATAGTTGTTACAGTCAGTTGCTTTGAGCTCTGCTGAGGCAGAGTATATTGCTGCTAGTTTAGCTAGTGTGAGGCCATATGGCTTCGCAAAATGTTGTTTGGTCTATTTGTTCAGGAATTGAGACCTTCTGTGATTTACTACGATAATCAGAGTTGCATAAAACTCATGGAGAATCTAGTTTTTCATGACAAGTCAAAACATATTGGGATCAAGTATCACTTCATTCAAGACTATGTCCAAAAGGGAGCAGTCAAGCTTGAGTACATTTCCACAAATGAGTAGGTAGCAGACATCTTCACCAAAGCCTTACCACGGGGCAAACATGTCTACTTTAGAGATAAGATGGGAGTGATGAGGAACACTTTCCTCAGTAAGAGGGAGTGTTAAATTTCGGGTACCAGAGGACAAGTGGTTCCCTAAGGCTTTGATCTTTTGCCAAGGGAAAAGTCTCCACTTTATTGTACTTCTTCTCCTTAAAATGACTTTATAAGTGGTAAAGTCAGTATAATATTAAAGTGACTTTATTATAAGTGATAAAGTTACATTCTAATTTTAAAGTGACTTTATTAAAGTCAATGAAGAATTAGAAAGTGAAAGAGTGACTATGGAAATAAAAGGCTAAGTGGGTCTTTATTTAAGTGGGTGAGTTAAAAAATAGAAAGTGAGAATTAAATGCACATTTATTCTCATCCCTTGATCTGAATGAATCTGAGCCATTAGATCTTAGGGTTGCCCAAAAAGTCATTTAGGGTAAAAGGAGAGAAGAAGAAGAAAAAGATCATTTAGTCTTTCATAAGCATTTGAGAGAGAAGGCAACAAAGAGCAAGGAGAATTTTGGAGCAGGGAGGAAGTGAAGGAGAGAAGCAAGGAGACATTTAGCAAATTCGTACAACATCATTTATTGACAATCATCCCAAGGCAGAAATTCGTACAACAGAGATTGGCATGCATTTCCGAGAAGGTACAACATAGTTTTAGAGGAGGAAATATCAACAGCTGAAGGCACAAATTTTGAGGCACAACTGGGCACATTTTTCGAGGCATCTGGGCACATTTTTTGGACTGTTGTACATTTGGTACAGTCTGTACGACCGTACAGTGAATTCTGGGCACATTTCCAGAGGCAGTCGTACATCATTAATTGCTGTAATTTACTGCTGTTTTTGTTTTGTTGTTGGCACGATTTTCGTGGTGGAAGTCCAACATGCAAATTGAGATAAGTTATATTTTGTGAATGCTGGAATTTTTCTATGTATTTCAGTTTCTCTGTAAAAGTTTTTTCAGAAATAAAAAAGAGCTCTTAAACTGGTTTTCCCCAAGAGTTATAAGGGGTTTTTCCAGGGTCACATTGACCAAAAATCACTGTGTCATTTTCTGTGTGTGGTTGTTATATTTTTACCGTGCATTTATTTCAGCATTTTCCAGCAGTAGTAAAATCTCCAAATTTGTGTTTTCAGAAATAAAAGTCATTTCAAGATTTTAGTGTTTTTATCATGCTTGGATTTAACATTAAATGCATGGAGTGATAAGGGAAAACTGATAACCGGAGTGGGGATTGAAATTTTGCAAGGGAAGTAACATTTTCTCAGTCCACCCTTCACTTGATAGGTGCTAGTGAATAATGAGTACAAAGGGGAGAAGACTTATGGCCAAGTGCCATGGTCAAAGGGACTAACAAGATGGGGATCCACATCCTAAGCATATAGATGTGAGGAGGGAACAATTGTGGATGCATGAGTTACCAACTTGGCCTTTGTTTTTCCACCCCTTTTGTGCGTTGGTTACTTTTGCTTGATTTTTTTCTTTGTATTACTGCTCATAGCTCAAAGGGTTAAAGCTTGCTTTGTATGGTGTATAATTTTTGTATTACCCCTTAATGATGAGGCAACTCATTTCTCATTAGGGTTGAGACATCCAAGGGTTCCTTTATGATGTAATGAAGCAACATGTGCTCAGGAATAAGGTGATGGCCATAATGAGTGAGGTAGAGCTCATGCTAAGCTTTTGCCTATGTGCTAATGTGCATGTCTTGACCATCTTTTCCATTTTGATATTCTTTTATTTTACTTTGTGGCTATAGGATGCTTTTTCCTTTTATTTTAGCTGCATCAACCTCCCGAGGCAAAGTTTCGGGCCCTACCCAGGTATGTGGATGTATGGATGCCAATTCCCAAAGAACCAATGGTCAGTTGAACCCGAAGAATCGAGGTGGAATATGGGCATGTGATGTAAGATAGAAAGTGGTAAGTATGGAATAGGGATAGATGAAACACACTATCTCAATCAAGGCTTATTGAGTAGTGTCCCTCCTATACCCATTGGGCCATTAGGGGAGGTCCGATTGGACTAGGATTGAAGGTTAACCCCCCATTTAAGGTGAGGGAACAAGATTCTGGTAAAAAACCCTCTTTTCAGGTCACTCCATAATCCATATGAAAATACCAAAAACAAACAAGCATAAACACCCAATTGCAAAATGAATAAAGTATTTTTTGTTGATTTTTGTACCATCGGGAAGTGTTCTAGGTCTCAAATTTTGGGGAGAGGCTTGGACAACAGTATTCCAGAGAACCCAGAAATCGTTTGAGGAAATTCTGCTCGGATTTTGTTTTATTAAAATAATTAATTATTTTAATGTGATCCCTAAGTTTAAACTTAGGGAAATTAAATAATTAAAGGGTATTAAATTTTAATAAAGCAAATGTGAATCTTCTAGAAAACGAAGATCAAGTCATCTTTTAATCCGAGCCATTGATTAAAATTATAATCTGGGCCGTTGATTCATCAGCGAGAAGACTATAAGAGGAGGCTTGAGGGTCATTTGGAAATCAAGCCGAGCACATTCTCAGTACTTGAAGGAAATCGATTATGAAGTAAGAGAATTCGATTTCATTGGGTGAGTTTGTAGAGGCAGGGTTGCAGAAGCAGGAGGAGGAAGGAGAGAGCAATAGAGTCAGAGAGGAAGAAGGCAAAGGACGAGGAGGAGGCAGCGCTGAGCAACAACACTTGCCCTCCACGCAGAAATTATGCAGTCCATGGGGCTACACAGACTGACGGAGAGGGTGCAGGAGGTCATCTCGTGTGTCGAGAATTCTTCCAGTGTGTCCAAAAAATTCACATCAGGTTTATGCTACTTGATTCTGATCGTCATTATTTCTGTAAACATTCTTTTCACTGCTGAAAATAAATACAAACCCTCATTTGCTGCATCAGTTTTCCCACATTGGGTTTTTCGGGGGACAATTGTCCAAAAATGACTGTGTTCATATGGTTGTTTCTATTTGTGCTATATGTGTTATTTCTATTCTTCTGCTTTTGATTAGAGTGAAGTACTGCAACTATGTTTATTTCAAAATTTACTGGAGCATCTGTAAATAACTTATCTAATAAGTAGGAGAAATAAATTAATCACCGTAGTAATAATTTTCAGATTGAAAATTTCACATGGTATTAGAGAAAAAGGCTAAAGACAGAAAGGGAGGATCTACTATGGACCAAAGATCCGATATTTGGAAGGGTTCACGCAGTCCTCTAGAGCACTTAGAAACACAGAGGGAACATGACATGATTGTGCTGGCATCCAGACTAGAGGAGGATTTTGCTTGTGTGTTAAGCACGGCTCCTCCAGGTGTTTGGTATATTGACAGTGGAGAATCTGCTCATGTGATGAGAGTTCGAGAACGTTTTTCGAGCTACCAAGAAGAGTAGATGAATTTCCAGATTACAATGGGAAACAAGGCCAAGTGTACCCCTGTTGGAAGAGGTACCATAATATTTCAGACAAAACCTGGTAACAAGATTTGGCCCACAAATGTTCTGCATGAACCAGGGTTGGGGATGAATTTGCTCTTAATGTCTCAGCTCCAGAACAAGGGTTACGATGTATACTTTATTGGAAACAAAGTTGATGTCAAACACCCTAGCTGGAAAAAGAAGGCACAAATTGGAGTAAGGAGCCATAAACTATATAAGCTCCAGCATGAATCTCCAATGGCTTTGATCGGTAGTACGAACGAAAGGGATCTGAATGAATTATGGCATAGAAGGATGGGCCCCTTACATCATGGAGCCTTGAAGATTCTCAAGAAGACTGTCATAGGAGCTCCAAAACTTAGCACAAGGAGAGATGAGGTCTGCAGGGGATGCGTACTAGGGAAGTATGCCAAAGCAACATTTCCAAGAAGCAACAGTAGGGCCAAGAATGTATTGGAGTTAATACACTAAGATATTTGCGGTCCAATGTCCACAACCGCTCTCAGTGGTGCAAAGTATTTTGCTACCTTCATAGATGACCATTCCAGGAAGACTTGGATCTATTTTCGCAAAACTAAAGATGAAGTCTTCGAGTGTTTCAAAGATTTCAAGGCACTGGTAGAAAATTCAACCGAAAAGAAGATCAAGAAGCTGCAGTCAGATAATGGTGGAGAGTATATCGATAAATACTTCACCAGTTTTTGTGCAAAGGAAGGCATCAATAGAGAATGGACAACTCCATACAATCCAGAGCAGAATGGATTTGCAGAGAGGAAGAGCACGACCATTGTAGAAGCTACAAGGGCAATGCTATATGACCAAGACATGCCCAAATTTTTGTGGGCAGAAGCCTGCAATACAACTGTGTATGTGCAAAACAGGGTGCCCCATAGAGCGTTGGGGAAGGTAACTCCTGAGAGTGTGTTCACAGGTAGCAAGTCGGAAGTGAGCCATATCAGGATATTTGGCAGTATGGTGTACTGCCATGCACCAGATGAGAAGAGGAAGAAGTTGGATCAAACTGCAGAAGAGGGTTATCTTGTGGGCTATAGTGAAAATGCGAAGGCTTATCGTATCTATATTCCATAAAATAGGAAGATCGTAGTAAGACAGGACGTAAAATTCATGGAGGAGAGAGCCTTTAGGAGATACCGGGAAATGGCTACAGATACACAGATTGAGTAGGATCCACTAGTACAACCTCAACGACCTACAGAGGTTGGGTCGAGTGCCTCTCCACGACACAAGGATTCTGAGGAGAGTTCTTTTGAAGAAGAGCAGGCAGGAGAGCAGGTAAGAGCACCCACCTCCAGTGGAGGACCAAGCAGAAAACTCCAACAAATCCTGAGGGATGCAAAAGAATTTGTTGGAGCCCCTAGAGATGGGAAGAGGGTACAGAAGCAACCTGACAGATACCAGGGACTGGTAGCTCAGGTCGGAGAACCCTCTAGCTTTCGGGAGGCAGCTCAACATCAGGTGTGGGTAGATGCGATGGTGGAGTATAGCTCCATCATGACAAACGATGTCTGGGAAATAGTCCCTAGACCACATGACAGATCAGTTGTAGAATCAAGGTGGATCTACAAGATCAAGTATGCTGCAAATGACATCATAGAGAAGTTCAAGGCCTGATTTGTGGCTAAGGGGTACACACAAAAAGAAGGGATCGTTTATGAGGAAACCTTCGCCCTTGTAGCCCGGTACACTTCCATCAGATCCGTCATCTCTCTAGCAGTGCAGATGGGATGGGAGATTCACCAGATGGATGGCAAGACAACATTCTTAAATGGGGTGATAGAGGAGGAAGTGTACATAGAATAGCTAGAGGGCTTCGAGAGTCGAGACACATGAGCAGAAGACTCATGTTTGCAGGCTTAAGAAAGCATTGTACGGTCTAAAACAAGCCCCTTGAGCATGGTATGGGCGAATTGATAGCTATTTGCAGAAGATGGGTTTCGCCAAGAGTGACGTAGATTCCAATCTCTACTAGAGAGTAGGGGATGAGCCGTTAATCCTGGTATTATATGTAGATGATCTGTTTCTTACTGGATCATCTAAGCTCATTAAGGACTGCAAGGAAAATCTGGCTACCGAATTTGACGTGAAGGATCTGGGGAAAATGCACTATTTTCTTGGTTTGGAGGGCAGAAGGGAGAAATCTTCCTTGGGCAAGGAAAATACACTACAGAGATCCTGAAGAGGTTTCAGATGGAAGACTGTAGACCCATGGCCACGCCGATGATTACAAACTGGAAGAAGGTAGACACAATAGAGGATGATGAAGCTGATCCCACCTTGTATAGGCAGCTCATCAGATCATTGATGTATCTGGTCAACAAAGACTCCTTAAAAAAAGTACTTACATTTCACTATAGATTAAAATAAATATTATACCAAAATTAAACTAAAAAACCTTAAAAATTAATAAAATTTAAACCTATTAAATTTACTTGTAATAACTAATTCTTAATATAAAAACACTATTAAATATTTCACATATAATTCATTATTAAATAACGTAAGTAAACAAAATCACTATAGTTTAAATTAAATATTAAACCAAAATTAAACTAAAAATCTTAAAAATTAATAAAATTTAAAACTATTAAATTGACTTGTAATAACAAATTCTTAATATAAAAACACTATTAAATATTTCACATACAATTCATTCCTGTAATAAAAATTAAATGGAACATAAACATTCTCTCACATAAACTTCATAATTAAATAACATAAGTAAACATAAGGTTCTAATACAAAGTTATAAAAAATAATAATATCATTACATAAATCATCTATATAATCAATAAGATTTCAATTTAATAAATATAATGATTATAAAAATTTAAAGCACCATCACAACTTAAATCAACTATATAAAATAAGATTTAAATTTAATAAAGACATAATAAAAACAACTTTATAATTCAAACAAACATCATAATTAAAAGAATATTTGTAAATTAAAATTAATACATATTTATAAACAATTAATTATTAAAATAAATCCTTAAATTTAAAAACTAATTTCTGTCCGCTCTTAAATATTTTCACCAAACCTTTAAACTATTTATACACTATACTTGAGTTCAACTTCTCTCATTCAATCTTATCTTGATGTTGAACTTCGGTAGTTGGTTCGAAACGTCGATGAAGAAAAAACCTACCCAATGCGATGGATCCAGTAACAATATTGTTACAAACTAGACCAGACATCTGTTATGCAGTGAATACCCTTAATCCGTTCATGCTGGAACCAAGGAGGGCTCACTGGGCAGCAGCCAAACATGCTCTTAGATACTTGAAGGGGACAATCCAGTATGGATGGAAGTACACCAAGGGCAACGAGGTCTAGTTGAGTGGGTTTACAGATGCAGATTGGGCTGGAAGCACAATGGATCGGAAAAGTTCCAGTGGGTACTGTTTCAGTCTCGGATTGGGAATGACTTCCTAGTGCAGTAGGGAACAAAAGTTCGTCGCTCTGAGCTCAGCTGAGGTAGAATATATGGCAACAAGCACAACTTCGTGCTAGGCCATATGGCTTTGTAAATTTCTCTTGAACTTACTCAAGAAGAGGATGGAACCGATCGAAATTGTGTGATAATCAGAGTTGCATCAAGCTCTCTGAGAATCTCGTGTTTCATGACCGGTCAAAACACATTGACATTCGTATGTCCAATGGGGAGTTGTGCAGTTGAGGTACACTCCTACAGGAGAACAAGTGGAAGATATCTTCACCAAGGCTCCGAGTAAGATTAAGTTTACTTACTTCAGAGACAAGGTGGGGATGGTCGATGGGTGGTCTTCAGAGATAGAGGGAGCTGCAGTATGGATGAGGCAGTGGCAGAGTCAGTGTCACAGGCAGCAGTACAGAGGGCAACAACACAGAGTTGAGAGGCAGCAGCCAGGACATTAGCAGTGCAACAAATGCTTTAGAATCAAAGCAGTATAGTGGGTACCTTGCTTGAACACTTTCCTCGCTAAGAGGGGGTGTTGGATTTTGTAGCATCAGGAAGTGTTCCAGGTCTCAAATTTTGGGGAGAGGCTTGGACAACAGTATTCCACAAAACCCAGAAATCGTTTGTGGAAATTCCACTCGGATTTTGTTTTATTAAAATAATTAATTATTTTGATGTGATTCCTAAGTCTAAACTTAGGGAAATTAAATGATTAAAGGGTATTAATAAAGCAGAGTGTGAATCTTCTAGAAAACGAACATCAAGTCATCTTTTAGTTTGAGCCATTGATTAAAGTTATAATCCGGACCGTTGATTCATCAGCGAGAAGACTATAAGAGGAGGCTTGAGGGTCATTTGGAAATCAAGCTAGACACATTCTCAGTACCTGAAGGAAATCGATTTGGAAGTAAGAGAATTCAATTTTAGTGGGTGAGTTTATAGAGGCAGGGTTACAAAAGCAGGAGGAGGGAGAGAGCAACAGATTTAGAGAGGAAGAAGGTAGAAGACGAGGAGGAGGCAGCGTTGAGCAACAATACTTGCCCTCCATGCAGAAATTACGCAGTCTAGGCAGGGACTGCGCAGAGGGGCTACGCAGACTGATGCAAAGGGTGCAGGAGGTCATCCTGTGTGTCGGGAATTCTTCTGGAGTGTCCGGAAAATTCACATCAAGTGTGTATGCTACTTGATTCTGATCGTCAATATTTCTGTAAACATTCTTTTCATTGCTGAAAATAAATACAAACCCTCATCTGCTGCACCGGTTTTCCCACATTGGGTTTTTCCGGGGACAATTGTCCAAAAAATAACTCTGTTCATATGGTCATTTGTATTTGTGCTATATGTGTTATTTCTGTTCTTCTGCTTTTGATTAGAGTGAAGTACTGCAGCTGTGTTTATTTCAAAATTTACTGAAGCATTTGTAAATAACTTATCTAATAAGTAGGAGAAATAAATCAATCACTGCAGTAATAATTTTCAGATTGAAAATTTCACACTTTTTTGATTGGAATCCCACCTTTGTCCATGTGCTCTCGCTGAATGGGTGTGGAAGTATATGACTGATGCAGTTTGTGGAGATAATGGCACATCATCATCGGCTAGTGGTGGTTCTCTGGTGTTGTTGGGTGGGCGACTAGATGTGAAGTAGAAGAATAATTTTCTCCAATGGGGTTACCCACTTTGGTGGGTAACAATACCCAAGGGGATAATGAATGTATTATGGCCATAATAATGGAATAGGTCTTGTTCTGACTTAAACTCTCACCTAAAGGTAAAAGTCTTAATCCTAGCAGTGTTTTCAAAACAGTCTGGTCTGAACCGGTAACCTATTAAACCAGCCAGTTGGATGTGTTTGGGTAATGAACGAGCATAGAAATTGGACTGGAGGGCCAGTTTGTACGGGTCAGGAACTGAATAGGCTAGTTTGGTACCTAACTGGTACAAACCTTCCCTAATTGGCTGATTTTGATGCTAACCGTCCAGATGGCTTCCTAGGACCTAGAGAGGTCTACAGATATCTTGAAGAATATATTTTTGTTGTTCGGAATAGTGATAGATCATGACTTAGTTTAAGGATTTCTTATGGCTAAATAAGGTTGTGGTACTGGCAAAATTGCTTAAGGACCTATTTTTATGTCTAAATTTGGGAGTCAAGTCTCAAACACTTAAATAAATGACCCTCAAATATTGCTATATTTTTACTGGTGCATTAAGTATATCTTTGAAATGTTTCAAGTGTCATTGGAAATCACTGTCATAATCTGATTTGTGTTTATTAAAGGTTGAAGTTGATTCTATTGGCTATCTTTTGTTGAGAATTAGTGTATGATATGATCACCATCAAATAATAATATGTAGTGTTTGAATGTTCACTATTGGATAATTGTAATAATCATTAAGGTGATGTTTAAGCTCCTTGACCATTAATCACTGTCATAATCTGATCTTGGTTTATTAAAGGTTGAATTCGATTCTAACGACTATATTTTGTTATGAATTAGTGTATGATATGATCACTGTCAAGGAGAATTTCAAAGATGGAAATTTATCTTAAAGTTTAGAAACCTTGGTGAATCTTACTAGTCCCTAATATGCAAATTGTAAAATGTTCGGCAATATTTTTGTAATAATATTGAAATTTCTAATGATTTTAGTCTCAAATATTAGTGATTTTTAAGGTGAAATAATTTTATAATTTAAAATTTGGGTAATCATTTTTAACAAAAATGGAAATTGGTGAATCTTTTTTTGAAAAAACATGGAAAATTATCCTACCTGCGAATATTAGCCCCTAAATTTTTCCCTGATCACTGTCAGTGTCAAATGATAATATTGAGTGTTTGAATGTTCACTATTGAATAATTATAATAATTGTTAAGGTGACATTTAAGCTCATTGATCATTGAACCAACAGTAATCCAATCTTCCTAGCATATAATCCTTCACATTTGATTTTTTTATAGGGATAATGTCAGAATAGTTGTCATGGTTTAATGCTCTTCATAGCGCAACTAAGTGTTCATGTACTTCAGACAGGATTGGTTAAGCAAGATATTCCATTTTGATAATATACATCCTTACATGGTATATAGACGAACAAACTTTGCATATTTTGTCTCTAATGGTTTGGAATCTTAAAATAATTTTTTTCATTAAAAATTATTTATTTTACGTAGTTTTTTCAAATTTAGTTCATTGAATCCAGTTCTATCTGATTCCAGTTAGATAGGTGACCTGTTCAAAACCTAGTTCTGGTTTTTAAAACCATGAATCCTGGTGGGAGAGCCAATGAGCAACTATCAGGAAAGCCACCCGTTTTCAACTCCGTGGCCTTGCCTCTCACTTTAAATCTAAGTAAGGGAATTCCTAACCTAAGGTGGGTTTCCCTGTGAACCAAAATAAGCTAAGTCATGTAGTGAAAAGGGTGAATTCTTGTGGCTAGGTTTACTAAGGTAACTTAGTGTTCGACTTGAAGGAAAAGATTATGCCAGCACAAGAACAAAATTACCAATAAGATTAAGTTCGTAAGATATTCAATGTAGACCAACTGCAACTCATCTAGTGTAATGCTTGGGAATTGAAAGAGTATTTTGTTATTGACACAAAACAGAAATAATACCAGAAAAAATTCATTAGATCATACACAACATGCAATTCTGTGTGAAACAAGAGAGAGATGCATTCAAGACATTCCACAAGGATTACTTCATTTACTTCTCAGTAGCCTCAATATTGTTAGAGATATGAGCAGTGGACAATCTAAAAGTTCAGAGAGACATTAGATGCACTTCTCATTAGCATTTTGTTGAAAATGTAGGAAGTAAAGGTCTTCTGGCTTGTGCCTTAGCCAGTGAAGACCTCGATTTGTCTTTCTTGAGCATGAGTGTGAACTCATGAGTGAACATGAGTTTATTTCCAGTTTACTGGAACAATCATCAAGATGGCATGCGTAGAGTTAGAGCTTCGGTTAAGTGGTGTCTTCATCAGTTTGAATACGGAACAAGGTGGTAGTTACAAGTTTAGTTACAGCTAGTTAGTCTTCAGTCTTGAGTGAAGGAAGAACGAATTAAGACAACAAGTGTTGATTGTAGAGAGAATTAGTTGAACTCTCAGTTAACTTGCTATCAAAACTCGACTTCTATAATTGAACTGAACCTTCCTTGCATGCTCAAATTGGGTTTATTAAGAGGAGGACGAAGGCATAGGAAATAGCAAGTTTGTTCACAAATTTGCGAGATCATTCTTTGATTGTGGAGAGTGCAGAATTGAGAGCTTGTGTCCTAAGAAATAAGAGATCACAAGTGCGCAAGGATTTAGGAGATTGTGCATAGAATTGAGAGCTTGTGTCCTAAGAAATAGGAGACCGCAAGTGTGCAAGAAAATAGGAGGATTTGCGGTAGAGATTAGGAGCTGATTTGTGCAAGGAAATAGGGACCCAGTGCGTTAGGAAATAGGAACCTAGTGCGCTAGGAAATAGGCGCTAGTGCGCGAAGATCAAGGACCTTCTATTGCGCAAAGATCAAGGAGCAGGGATCAAGGAATGTAGGGAAAGTTAAGCAGAGGAACAGTTGTGTGCTAGAGGGCCAAGATCAAGCAGTGATCAAGGCAGGACGAGATCAATTATATCAACTGAGATTAGTGAGAAGAAGCAGAATGCTTTCTTAGAGACAGATTGCTTTGTAATAGATGCAATTTCTCAAGAAAAATCAATAAAATACCACCACAAATAAAGCAGGTTTTCCCTTTTGGGTTTCCTGGGTAAACAGCATGTCAATTTGTGTGGATGTATTTTTATCTCTGGTGTTTTTCTGCTGCTTATAAATTGTTCAGAAACTTTATATCTTGGTGAAAACAAATTTGGTTTCGGTTTTCAGTTGCCTTGTTTTCAGTTATTCATCCAAGTAGTTGCAGAGTTTCATAGAAAATTAACACATTCAAACATGTTTAATTCCGTGTGGCATGGCAGAATTATTATCATAAGTTAACAATGTATATTAAAGATAGGAATATCATAAACGTAGCTACAGAGATCAAAACTTGGGTGATGCACCAGCAATAAATAGGTCAAGTATTATTACAGTTCTGTTCAAATATGCCAAATTTTCATCAATCCAACAGTGAATTCTTGACAAGAAACATACCGTCACCAAGCAACATTGATACAAAAGGTAAGAGCATATTATAGCCATTCATGAGATTGATATGTCAGAATATTATTTCAGTTGCAACGCTTCAGAATCAATTGAGTGAATGTGACTATTTCAGGAATACAATTGTTGTGTATCACTGTGCATGGGTACTTAACCATTTCAGCAATTAGAAACCATTTTAAACACTACTTTATGCCAGATTTAAAACAGAGTTAGTGATTGCATTCTCTCTTTGTAATACCTTAAGTGTATTATCATGAAAAGTGGCCATACTAACCACCCCAATGTAATGCCAAGGAAAAACGATAAAACTCAGAAATATAACCAATTATAGCATGATGTTAACACTGTGCATTGATATATCCAGTTCACTGTTTTCATCTCAGATTTAGAATTAGTTCGAATGAGACATCACACTGAGAAGGAGATGATTGCCATCATAGCAGATTTGTTTCACAGTATGTTAGAAGCATGAGAAAGTTTCATTTAAAGCATGAAAGCACTATTTTAAATCACTAACTGTAATGATATCAGTGGATGTCAATACTCAGGAGTCAGAACAACAGTGAAATGGTCTTAGAGTGCTAATGTTTTGCAAACTAAGCAGAGCGCCGAGGAATTGAGATGTTTACTTCACTTGATCATACCATTTAAATCAAGGATCAGCCTCAATACTGTCCTAGAATTCTGGTACGTTACGGTAATGTGGAGTATAGCAGAGAAAACACAGAGTGACATCCAACTTTTGCATGCATAAGACAAGAACACATATTTCTGGCATTGCTAACTCATCATAAAATACATTGAGGCTTTTGAGTTCAAATTAGTTTTAGGGTCAGATCTGAAATTTGTCAATAAATTATTCAAACACTTAATATGCCAATCAAATAAATTACCTTTGAGAAATGATTACCATATGAGTTCCAAAAAACAAAAGATGAATTAAAGTAACAATCTCTTGGATCTATACAATCTAGATTAAGATCTAGCAAGTAAACCCCTAGATTGTGAAAACCAAAACCAAAAACAGGAAAAGTGAAGAAATATTTTGGTTTTTTGGTTGGAGAAAAGTGATAGACCAGTGCCTCAGGGGCCATGGAGTTTGTATGTAAATATCCAAGTCAGATCTAGGGCTTAAAAAAGAGATAAATGTTGATGGCACCCATGGATTTCCCCTCAATCGTTATCTAGGGTTATTAGGTCTTCTGCAAGGATGGATGGGGCAATTCGTCCATGAAGAATTCTTTCCAAGTACAACAAATTGAACTTGAAGAATGGTAAGGGAAGAGGGAATAGCCGTTGGACATCCTACCTCCATACAATGATGCAAAAACTCTAATGATCAAAGGTGAAGATAAGAGATCTATACCTTAGTATTCCCTTTCAAGTGGGGCATGGTGCCCTTCTTTTGCTTTGATGTAGCTTTGTCCTCCAACAAACTTGCAAAAATGTGCTAGTCTAACCCTTGAACAATATCCAAAAATCACTTAGACAAGAATAGGTGCTCAACATCTCTTCAAGCTAGTTTTCTCATTGATCTCCAACAAATAAAAATGAAAGAGATGTTTTCCTTATATTGATGGAGAGCCTCCTTAATACAATGATGTAAAACAATGTGCTTAAGTCAAATTGTGGCCAAATACAAGTATCCCAAGTCAAAATAATAGAGAAGAATGTATTAAGTGGGCACAAATGACACTCCACTATCTCCAATGCAAGAGCGCTCCTCAAAAAGTTCCAAAGTGGAACAAACTAAGTCCACACATGTGGTACACAAGGGCTAGAAAATGCACACTCCTCAAAATGTAGTTAAATCCATGAAGTGATGGAGTCAACTAATGGACCAAGGGTCATAGCGACCCTCTAAAAACTCCCTCAAGAGAAGGAAGTGAACATATCAAGTAATAAACATCTCTTGGAAGAGTGATGCCAACCGTAAGTGTGGCACGTCCCATCAATGCATACAATGCGTCATGGTACATGAGGATCATCATCTAGGGAACTTATCAATATAAAATATAGTGGTCAATGCCACATCTGTTGAGATTTTGTGTATTTGGGGTAGCATCAGTTGTGCTCTAGGTCCCAAATTTTGAGGAAGGACTAGAGTTCACCTGATCTACAAGACCCATAAATGGATTTGGAAAATTTCATCTAGTTTAGGAGATATTAAATTAATTAATTATTTTAATGTATTTCCTAAGTTAAAACTTAGGAAAATAAAATAATTAAAGTGAATTTAATTAAACATGTGATGAAATTGTAGTGGATCTCAATAGGTAGTGGATCTCAATGTAGTGTCATGGATCCTAATGCATGATTCAAGGCACCAAATGCGAGGTGTTCACTTAGAGTGGCGAGTTCAACTTTTTGATGTGCCATTAGGTGGTGTGCCCTTAGTGATTTCATGAAACACAACATAACAAAGGTTCATTTTGTAATTTTCCTAACTATTACCATGGGGGAGAAATAAATGCGGCCTTCTGAGCATATTGAAATGAGCCCAAAATAGAGCATTTTGGTACAGTCAAACTTGGTCAACGTGGAGATGGAACCTGCGATCAAACTATGCAATTAGGGCTTTGGTCAAGGAGCACAAATTGCCTTGAATTTAGCACCAATAGCTGCGGCTTGCTAGAACAGAAAAGTTTCACCCAAAAATGCTGTTAAAACATGGGAATTATACCTAAGTCAACGCTGGTCAACGCCTTGCAGTTGTCCTGCAACTCAGCCCAATCAGAATTGGCCACCCATCCTTCACACATGTGGTAGAAACCTTCCACTTCTAAGCTATATGAACCAATAAGAAGAGGAGAGAGAAGATGTGTCGTGAGTTGATGAAGTGACAAACGAGGTTTGAGATCTCTTGTATTTATATGAATCCGCGTGGGTGAAAAAACTGTTGAGATTTTGTGTATTTGGGGTAGCATCAGTTGTGCTCTAGGTCCCAAATTTTGAGGAAGGACTAGAGTACATGATCCAGGTGGATATTGGTGGCCACTCGCCTATTCCACTTGGGGCCCCACCATTGTCTTTTTCAGTTTTTCAGTTTCGGCACAACTTACTATTTTTAGCAGTTTTTCGGGTCCTGAACTTCCGGAGCCGTTTTGAGGCCCTAAACAGAGATCGTATGCGAAGTTAAGTCCTCGGGAAGTGGAAACAATTTACCCAAACGTGGCCCATAGTTTTGGCGCTTCATCTCTTAGGGTTAGGTTTTTGGACGTTTAGAGTTCTCCATTGTTTCTCAATAATAAATAGGCCCTTGAGCCTCATTGTAACACAGTTTAGATGTCTGTAGCCGCCACATCTCTTCTCAGAGATTCGCTACCAGCACCCTAGTTAGTTTATTTCCATTTTGTTTGTAAGCAAATTTCAGTTCTTTGATGTTAATGAAATGAAGTGTTATTTCCGCTACATCTTTGTATTTATGGTTATATGTGTATTCCGTTGCTTTCCTATATAAATCCGGATCAGTGGTATCAGAGTGGTCTGCTTTTTCTCGATCCTTCTTTGGATGTCCCAGCAAGGTCGGGATATAAGGAGTTAGGGCTCGATCTAGTTGAACCTTTGCAAGATCAGCCTCGCAAACCCCGATAGATGCCCATGTGGGATGAAAAGAAAGATGAGGGAGCAGGAGATCCTATCAAAATATTGCTCGAGGAGGCCCTCGAAAAACAAAGGAACGCGATGATGGATAACTTTGCCCAGATCGATGATGGAGGCGCGACTCCCTTTAAGGTACAAGTAAACTTTGACATTCCCATATTTGAGGGTCAAATAGATGCAGATGCCGTAGATAGATGGTTGAATCTATTAGAAGGATATTTCTCGGTTCATGACTTTTCCGACTAGGAGAAGATTATTTTTGCACTCCTCAAAGCTACCCCCCATGTCAAGGACTGGTGGGAAATCTACTGTGAGAAAAAGGATGAGACAGAATCCTCTCTGTTCTCAGCCGTATCCACTTGGAATTCTTTCCGAGATGCCATCAAGGAACAATACTATCTTGTGGGGAGCTATGAGGACTAGTACATACAATGGACCACGCTGCAGCAACAAAGGGATCAAGATGTGCATGAGCTGACGAATCTGTTCCATACCCTGCGCACAAAGTTGGGTATCAAAGATTCAGAGAAACATTTGGTGCTAAAGTATCATGGTTGTCTGCACAGATACATTCAGGAGGAAGTGGAGTTCCTCGACATCTCCTCACTTGGTACGGCATACTGGTATGCTGCCAAGATTGAGCATAAATTCAAACAGAAGAAGTGAGACTTTGGATCTGCGAATCAAAAGCAAGGGAAAGGTGCCCCCAAACCGCAAACCAAAGCACAAAGCCAAGGCATGGCGACCCAAGACAACCTGCCAAACCCACAAGCAAAGAACAACACCATGAAGCCAAAGAAGGACATGGGAAAGTGGTGTGAGTTCCAGAAGAGCTCCACTCACAACACAAGTGAGTGTCAGGTCAAGTAGTCACTGGTGGCCGAGATGCGGGCTTCTGAATCAGATGCATGCTCCGACTCTGAATCAGAACTTGACAAGGGGAATGACAAAGGGAAGCAGATTATTGATGCGGAGCCCAATGCCACTGTTGCCACTACGAAGATCCAAGAGGAACTAGAAGATCCAGAGGAGGCAGAGCGTCTCTTCCACTCCTAGATGTGGGTAAAGGGTTCCTCACTACGGTTCATTGTCGACAATGGGAGCCAAAAGAACCTCATTTCAGCAGATGTCGTGAAGCGGTTGGGCTTGCCAACCACAACGCACCCACAACCATACACCATCGTGTGGCTTCACCAAGGACAGGATCTCCGCGTCAGCCAACAGTGCCGCCTTCCCTATAGCATCAAGCCCTTCATGGATGAGGTATTGTGTGACATTGCTCCTATTGATGTTTCTGATGTATTATTAGGCCAACCATACTTGTGGAAGTGACATGCTGTGTATGAGTCCCGACCTCGCGTTGTTATTGTGACTTTGGGAAATAAGTTGTACAGGATACCAGAGGTACCACCGCCTCCCACTATCTCTTTGGTTACTGCAAAACAATGCAGTAAGCTCATTTCCCAAACTAGGAAATTTGTTTTCCTGATGATCTGCCCCCAGGGCAAGAAGAAGATTGTGGCCACGACCTCCAGACATGGCTCCTCTGCACGACAAAAACAAATGGACAAGGTTGTGGAGGAGTACGGGGACATCTTCACCTCACCCACAGGGGTGCCTCTACATTGTCAGGTCAAGCACCCCATTGACCTGATCCCAGGTGTGCCGCTACCCAATGGACTGATCTATAGGTGCTCTGTTCTGGAGAATGATGAAATCAAGAGGCAGATTTAGGAACTACTGCAGAAAGGTCACATTTGGCCAAGTTCATCGCCCTGTGGGAGCCCGATCGTGTTGGTACAGAAGAAGGATGGGACTTGGAGACTCTGTATTGACTATCGAGCGCTGAACAAGATCACTGTCCCCAATCCCACGAACCGATGACCTTCTGGACCAACTCAAAGGGGAAAAATATTTCAGCAAGATTGACTTGAAGTCTGGGTATCACCAGGTACCAATCGAACACTCTGATGTGTGGAAGAATGCCTTCAAAGCCAAGGAGGGCCTTTTCGAATGGCTCGTCATGCCTTTCGGGTTGACGAATGCTCCCGCAACCTTCATGAGGTTGATGGATGACATCTTGCGTCCATTCACCAACTCATTGGTAGTGGTGTACTTGGATGACATTCTGATCTTCAACCAGACTTGGAAAGAGCACCTCCACCACATCCGAGAAGTCCTCCAAACACTACGACAACACAAGTTGTGTGCCAATTTGGAGAAGTGCAATTTTGGCATGACCTAGGTTCAATATCTGGGATACATTATTGATGAAAGGGGGGTGCATGTGGATCCAGCCAAGATCCAAGTCATTCAGAATTGGCCAGCCCCAACCACTCTAACAAAGCTGCGCAACTTTCTGGGTCTTGCTAATTTCTATCGCAGGTTCGTGTTGGGATTCTCTCATATCACTTGGCCCTTGATTCAAGTCACCAAGAGAGGAGCGAAAGCAAAATTCTTTTGGTCGGAATCTCAACAAAAGGTGTTCATAGAATTGAAACATCGCCTTTGTTCTGCCCAGTGCTCACATTACTAGACTTGCAACAACCATTTGAGATCGAGACAGATGCCTCTGACTATGCTGTTGGGGCAGTTCTTACTCAACAGAGGCATTCAGTGGCATATCACAGTGAGACATTGTCTGACACAGTTCGCAAGTATCCCACTTATGACAAAGAAATGTATTCCATTGTGCAGGCAAGTCGACAATGGAAGCATTACATTTTGGGGAAGGAAACAATCATCCACACAGATCACCGACCCCTGCAGTTCATACAGACACAAGGGAAGTTGCAGAACGATCGCCATCAGAAGTGGTTCATATATCTGCAACAATTTCATTTGAACATCAAGTACAAGAAGGGTAGCACCAATAATGTTGCCGACTACCTTAGCCGACCATCGATCATGGCCATAACCACAGTTCTCAACTCTTGTGGGCACGAGACTTCTGATTGGCTGCTTCTCTACAAGAGCAATCCAGAATTCAGCCACACATAGAAGGCACTCTTGGGGGGTACGCAAGTTCCAAATTTTCACCTCCAGGATGCACTGTTATGTCACATGGGACACATTTGTGTTCTTTCAAGCGAGCGTGCCAAGATGATATGGGAAGCACACTACAGTCGAGTCACTGGGCATTTTGGGGTCGAGAAAACAGTGGCAGTACTGCAGAAGTATTTCTATTGGCCGAACCTTCGACAGGATGTCGGGAAGTACATTAGATCCTGCACTACTTGCGCCATTGCCAAACCAATACTCCACTACCTACCCCTAGTCGACCTTGGAAATCCATCTCCATGGATTAAATGTCAGGCCTCCCTTCTACTAAGCATGGAAATGATTGTGTTTTCGTGGTGTCGACAGATTCTCGAAGATGGCCATTATGGCGGCCTGCAAGAAGAATATCACAGCAGAAGCCACTGCTAAACTCTTCTTTGAACGAGTGTGGGTTCACTTTGGGATCCCACAGTCTATCATATTAGATCGCGATAGCAGGTTCCTCAGCACATTTTGGTCAATGTTGGACACCAAGCTCACCAAGTCCATAGCTTTCCATCCCCAAACTAATGGCCAAACAGAGGTCGTCAACAGGATGATTGTACACATTTTGCGCATGTACAATTCAAAGCATCCACACACATGGGATGAAAGCCTCCCCTATGTACAACACAGTTATAATTGGGCTCTCCACAACTCAATCGGCCACAGCACCTTTCAGGTGGGCTTGGGATTCCAGCCACTATGTCCCATTGACGTAGCCATGCCATTTGCGGCTACTCTGACCGATTCGACTCATGTCCAGTCTGAAGCTGACAAAGCAAACAACTTCATCGAGCGCATTCAGCACATCCGCCAATAGGTTCATGATATGTTGGATAGAGCCAATGCTAAGTACAAGCAACGACATGATCAACATCGGGTGCCACACAACTTCCAGGTGGGCAACAAAGTGTGGCTACATTTGCAGAAGGAGTGCCTCACTGGACCCCACCGCAAGCTTCGCTCGCTCCGATATGGGCCGTACACCATCACTAAGGTTGTAGGGAACAATGCCTTCGAGCTCAGTATTCCACCATTCCTTGGTCTGCACCTAGTATTCAATGTAGACCGCCTTCGTCCCTACTTCCCACCTCTACTGGACAGCTCTAACATTGCAGAAGAACTCACATCCAAAGAGTTAAACTCAGACTGCATGGAACAGGCCACCACAGATTGTATCATGGACATGCAAATCAAGAACACTCACCACCGGAAGATCCAACTGTATCGAGTTGTCAAAGCTGGCCAACTCCTGCACCAAGGCAAGCGGTTCACCAGGGACCAAGTTCAGCAGAAGTTTCCTCATCTCATGGAGGAACTCAACGTAATGGCGACCATTGCTTCCTAAGGGGGGAGGAATGATCCAGGTGGATATTGGTGGCCACCCACCTATTCCACTTGGGGCCCCACCATTGTCTTTTTCAGTTTTTCAGTTTCGGCACAACTTACTATTTTTAGCAGTTTTTCGGGCCCTGAACTTCCGGAGCCGTTTTGAGGCCCTAAATGGAGATCGAATGCTGAAGTTACGTCCCTGGGAAGTTGAAACACCAATTTACCCAAACGGGGCCCATAGTTTTGGCGCTTCATCTCCTAGGGTTAGGTTTTTGGACGTTTAGAGTTTTCCATTGTTTCTCAATAATAAATAGGCCCTCGAGCCTCATTGTAACACAGTTCAGAGGTCTGTAGCCGCCACATCTCTTCTCAGAGATTCACTACCAGCACCCTAGCTAGTTTATTTCTATTCTGTTTGTAAGCAAATTTCAGTTCTTTGATGTTAATGAAATGAAGTGTTATTTTCGCTGCATCTTTATATTTATGGTTATATGTGTATTTTGTTGCGTTCCTACATAAATCCGTATCAGTACACTTGATATACAAGATCCAGAAATGGATTTGGGAAATTTCATCTGGTTTAGGAGATATTAAATTAATTATTTTAATGTATTTCCTAAGTAAAACTTAGGGAACTTAAATAATTAAAGTGAATTTAATTAAACACGTGATGAAATTGTCTTAAGTCACACAGATTAAGCTTTCTTTTAATCTTAGCCATTGATTCAAGATCTGATCATGGCCGTTGGTTTCCCAAGGAGAAAAGTATAAAGGAAAGGTTTGGGGTCATTTGTAAAGGCACACAGAGGTAGAGCACTGAAGCTAAGTTAAGCTTCTAGGGCGGGTTTGCTAAGAATTCTCAGAAGTGTTTTAGTTGTAGAGAGGGGAATTTAGGCCAAGGGGATGATGTGATCCGAGGGTCTAGAATTAACAAGAGGCAGAGATCAGCTCAGAGAGGCAAAGAAGCAGGAGAGTGGTAGCAAGAAGGGCAGCAATTGTGTTACGCAGGTGCTGTGTAGTCCCTCAAGGACAACATGTTTTTTAGCTAGAAACCCTCAGGGGTTACGCAGAGACCCTAATGGGCAGCGTAAGGCCTGCGTTACCCAGTCTGGGGTAACGCAATCCTTTTCGGAGTAGCCCTGAGGGTCAGAGGGGCTTCATAGGCTGACACAGAGGCATCAGGGGCAATGCTGGGGTTTCTAGGCCCTAATTTTGGCTGAATTTTGTAAATCTCGTTTCAGGGTGTGGATCAATCATTATTTTGGCCCTAGATTGGCCAGTGAGTTGTAGATCTACTATTTCTTTGTCGGGTTTTGCAGATCTGGAACTCAGGCTTGTTGTATTTAGAAAATTCTTAATAATAAAACCCTCTAGCAGCTAGAAGACCGATTTTCCCGCATTGGGTTTTCCCTGGGACTATTTGTCCAGAAATAACTGTGTCACTTTGTCTATGTGTGCATGAACTTGTTCTAGATCTGGATTGGTGGAGATCTATGATGTGTTTTGCTTCGATTTAACTTATTCATTCAGCTAATAACTTATCTAAGTAGGAGGAGCATAACCAGATTAATAGTACAAATTTCTGCATAAAGTGTAAAGATTTAGAAATTTCCACATGGTATCAGAGCAATTGCAGATCTAGGAGGGTCACCAGCAAGAGATTGAAGGTTCTAGCTGCATGAAGCAGCTGGAAAAGCAACAAAAACGTATATCTGAAGGGACAATGCAGTTTTCAGAGGTAGATTCACGCAGAGGGAAGGGTGACGCAGTCTAATGCTGTCTCCTAGCAAGCCCACACAATTACTGTGCAGAGTCAGCTCAGAAACAATGTTGGATTAGTCTAAAGCCTGCCAGTGTGATGCAGATCTGAATATGTCTAATCCAGAAAAGACTGAAGAAAATTTGCAGAAATTCAGAAGGTGCTGGTGGGTTTAAATTTCTGAAGTATTCAGATTTTTAGCCTAAACACAAGTAACAAAGAGCGGGAGGAGATCAACTTCTCAGAGAGTTTTTAGCCAAAGAAACTTGCAGAATGATCAGAGGATCAAAGAGAGCTGGATCATAGTTGATTTGGCAGATTTCCAAGGAGGGAAATCAATTGTCAGAGGGAGCAGAAGGTGCTTGTTTCGCCAAGGGCCTCAGATCCATTTCTCTAGCAAAGAGAAAAGGATGTTTCTATAGCCTATGGAGCTTCAATCATGAGGATGCAGTCCATCTGACTTGTCTGTTAAAGATTGGGTGTAAGATTCAGTTGTTTCTCTCAACAACTGAGTTGCAAGTGCAGTAGATCAACAGTGGCAGTGCCATGAGCAGCACAGATGCAGCGAATTGAGAGGGAGCTGCAGTACAGATGTTGCAGTGGCAGAGTACAGAATGGCAGCAATAGTGCAGAGTTGAGTGGCAGTAGGCCAAGCATCAGCAGCACAGAACCAGTACCTAAAGTCTTGTAATGCATGGTGTGATGTATTGCTAGAGCACACCCTTGATGCTAAGAGGGAGTGTTGAGATTTTGTGTATTTGGGGTAGCATCAATTGTGCTCTAGGTCCCAAATTTTGAGGAAGGACTAGAGTACACTTGATCTACAAGACCCAAAAATGGATTTGGGAAATTTCATCTAGTTTAGGAGATATTAATTAATTAATTATTTTGATGTATTTCCTAAGTTAACTTAGGGAACTTAAATAATTAAAATGAATTTAATTAAACATGTGATGAAATTGTCTTAAGTCACACAGATCAAGCTTTCTTTTAATCTTAGCCATTGATTCAAGATCTGATCATGGCTATTGGTTTCCCAACTAGAAAAGTATGAAGGAAAGGCTTGGGGTCATTTGTAAAGGAACACAGAGGCAGAGCACTGAAGCTAAGCTGAGATTCTAGGGCGGGTTTGCTAAGAATTCTTAGAAGTGTTTCAGCTGTAGAGAGGGGAATTTAGGCCAAGGGGATGATCTGATCCTAGGGTCTAGAATCAGCAAGAGGCAGAGATCAGCTTAGAGAGGCAGAGAAGCAGGAGAGCAGCAATAGGAAGGGCAGCAACTGTGTTACGCAGGTGCTACGCAGTCCCACAAGGGAAGAGTGCTGCTTAGTGTTCTTGATCAGCTAGGACCCTTATTTGAAAGGGTCATCTTAACCAGTCCAAGCTACTCCCTCAAGACCAAGAACTTCCCTTTCGACAAAGGCTTGGTGAGGAGACTATCTGCTCATCTGTCAAAATGTGAAGAAGTCTCACGATTTCTCTCTGCACCATGTCTCAGATAAAATGATATTTGATTTCTATATGCTTGGACTTGTCGTGGAAAACAAGATTCTTTGACAACCAAATCCCACTCGTTTTGTTGCAATAGATAACTGTTGTGTCTAGAACCTGTTCAAATAGCTCTCCAAAGAGCTTCCTCAACCAAACTACTTCTTCAACCAAACTGCTTCACAACTTGCAAGGCTAGCTGCAATATACTTGGCCTTAGTAGTGCTCAGGGCTACAAATTTTTACTTCCTGCTGATCCACGATATCATGGCAAATCCCAGACTAAAACAACATCTGGAAGTGCTCTTCCTGTCAACAACATTGCCAACCAAATTTGCATCTTGTATATCCATGCAGCCTAACGTCTCCAACGACATATCTTAGTCCAAGGTTAATAGTCCCATGTAAATATCTCAATACATGCTTGGCAGTGACCCAATGTACGTGGTGAGGCTTGGTCATAAACTAGCTCAAAGTGTTAACTGTGAAGCATATGTCAAGGTGAGTATATACAAGAAACATCAGAGCACCAACCAATTGTCTATACTCAAAAGGGTTTTCTAGGTTTGGTCCAACAACTTCTCCACACAGCTTCTTGAAATTCATCTCCATAGGTGTAGGCAAGGACTTGCACTCAACCATGCCAAATCTCTTTAGAAGTTTCACAACATATTTTCCTTGTGAAGGGAAAATCTCACTCAGCTGTTGCCATACTTCTAGTCCCAGGAAATAGTGCATCAAATCAAGGTATTTCATCTCAAATTCAGAAGCCAACTTCCTCTTACATTCTAGAATGAGAGGATCTGCACCTGTCATGAATAATTCATCAACATATAATTCCAAAATGAGAGGCATACCTTGGATTGTTTTGAAGGAAAAGTTTGGATCCACATTGCTCCTTGTGAATCCCAACTTTATCAACTAATTGTCAATACGAGCATACCAAGCATTGGGGGCTTGCTTCAATCCATAGAGAGCTTTCTTCAATCAACACACATGGGCCTTCCTATCATAAACTTCAAATTCTGGAGGTTGTTCTACATACACTTCTTGCAGCAAACCATGTAAGAAAGTGGTCTTCACATCCATTTGGAGAGTCCATCCTTGACTTGTAGCAAGGGCTACTATTGAACATATTGTCATACATCGGGCCACAGGAGAAAATATATCATTGTAATCTTCTCCCTCTTTTTGAGAGAATCCATGGGCTACGAACCTTGCCTTATATTTTTTGATGCTTCCATCAACCCCATGCTTGATCTTATAGAGCCATTTGGAGAGAGACATTTGGAGGTTACCACAGATCTTCCCTTAGGTCTTGACACAATATCCCATACATCATTTTTCATAATAGACTCATATTCTTTGGCCATTGCATCCTTCCAGACTTGTTCCTCCATGACTTCTTCAAAGGTATTTGGTTTAGCTTGAATCATATTACTGATAGCTACAAAATATGCTTGGTACCTGCATAGCTTCTTGCTTTCCCTAAAAGTTCCACGAGAAAAAACATGTTTCTCGACAGCTTGTAGTGTGTCTTTGAGCCGAAGTGGTCTTTTCCTGGTAGGAGGAACACTTCGAGGAGGATCCAAGGGGTCCATAGGCTCCATGGGATCGTCAACGATGTCATTCTAGGATTCAGGCATAAAAGGCCCTTTTAGAATATCCATATCATCACTCTTGTCTTTAGGAGAAGGAGATAGAGGGAGGTCCCTTGCTTTTCAAAGGGCATAATCTTCATCGAATGTTACATCCCTGCTCACTTCAATCTTCCTTTGACCAAAAGTATATATTCTAAATGCTTTAGAATCTTCACTATCTCCAACAAACGTACCTTTCCTTGTTGTAGCTTCTAGCTTGTTTCTTTTGTCCTTCGTCGATGGAAGTTTACGGGGCAACCAAAAATTTGGAGATGATCAATATCAGGCTTAACACTTGTGAATACTTCCTCAGGATTCTTGTTGTCCAAAGCTTGATGAGGCAACCTTTTTTGAACATATACCACTGTGTTTGTTGCTTCAGCCGAAAGGAACTTTGGAAGATTTTGATCATGGAGCATGGCTCAGGCAACTTCTACAATGGACCTGTTCTTTCTCTCAACCACTCCATTTTGTTTAGGAGTGCAGGGCACAATGGTCTCCTTCTTAATTCCTTCCTTTTTGCAAAAGTCTATAAATTCATTTGAGATGTATTCCTCGCTATTGTCAGATCTGAAGATCTTTATTTTCTTCCCTGTATGATTTTCAACCAAAGCCTTGAACTCCTTGAATATTTCGAATGCCTCATCCTTGTGCTTCAAATAGTATATCCATGTCTTCCTTGAGAAATTGTCGATGAAGGTGATGTAATAAAGATGACCCCCAAGTGAATGCACGAGCATTGGACCACATATATCAAAATGAATGAAATGAAGGATGCTTTTTGTCTTGTTTTCGCTAGAGGGGAATGGTCCCCTTGTTTTCTTTCCATTGGCACACCTTGGGCATACTCCATCATGTTGAGCTTGAACATAGATCTCGTAGACCAACTTCTTCAATTTTAGAAGAGCATCATAATGTAGATGGGCCAACCTTCGGTGCCACAACTTGCTTTGATGATTTGTATTATGGACCATAGCTAGAAGGGGTCTTCTAGTGCCTCTATAAAGTCCTTCAAACCTAGATCCCTATGTGAAGTCATTTCTCATATAGGATCCAATAGGCCAAGTAAGTACTTTTGCTTTGATGAATGCAACCCTCATTCCTTTATCCTCCAAAGAAAACATCGAAACCAAAATTTTCTTCAATCTTGACACATATAATACATCATGAAGAAGGACAAATTCCCTAGAGTTTAAATGAAATTTGACAGAACCAAATCCCTTTACGGGATGAGTGGTATTGTCACCAAGAATAATGTTCGAATTGGTCTCCCTCTCTACCAATTAGAGAGAACCTCCTTATATCCTGAAAAGCGATGAGAGGCCCCACTATCAATCGACAAACTATCCTAATATTCAGATTGATTAGTAGCATTGCCTTCATACCTGGAGTTTCTTGACCTCTTTGGAGGATGACAACTATCTTCACGATCATCGGGGGAGCCTCTTCATCTTTCATTCCTTCTTCTATCATCTCTTCTTTCATATGACCTGTTGTTGTTGAAGCCATGGTTATTGTTGTAGGACCTTGAAGAGTTTCTTCTTGGAGCATCTCTCTTATTAGGACAATCTCGAGCATAGTGACCCTTTCGATGACAATTGTAGCTCTCAACATCTCTATTTTTGCTTTCTTGAATCCTTGGAATCTTGATTGGATTGAGGAGGTCTTCTTGATTTAGATGGATTTCCCTTTCCTTTCTTTGCATTCTTTTTCTTTCCTTGAGAAACGAAGGCAGTGGGTTCTCCTTCATTTGGTCCTTGAATTATTCCTCTAGATATCATCCTCGATTCTTCTTGAGTGAGCTTTCCAACAAGCTCATCAAATGATGGGAAGCTATTGCTATTACTTATAGTAGTACTGAAGGTTTCCCAAATTGGAGGGAGACCTCTAAGGGTTACAATCAACAATTCCTTGTCAGGTGTGGTTTCCCCAATTCTTTGCAATTGATCTCTAAGACGTGATATCCTAATAATGTATGATTGCACAAATTCTCCTTTGTTCATCTTCGTGTCTTTGAGTTGATTTTTCAAAGAGATGATTTCATTCAAATTGTTGACTTCATACATGCCAACTATCTTATCGTACATATCCTTAGACTTTCTCAAAATTTTCGACATACACTAGTAAATTATCTTTTAAATGATCAACTATAATATCCAATATCTAATCCACTATCCAAAACAGAGACAAGAGTCAACTATAGTCAAATTTGATCTTCCTGAAATCTGCTCAAGTCAACAACAATCAACTGTTGTCGAAGTGGGCCCAAACTAGAGATAGGACAACAATCAAAATGGTCTTCAAAGAGGTTAGTTTTGGAGAAATTAATGCAACCTCTTGAGCAGATTGAAATGAAGCCAAAACAGATCAATTTGGTGCAGTCAAACTTGGTCAATGTGGAGATGGAGCTTGCGGTCAAACTCTGCAATTAGGGCTTCAGATAAGGAGCACAAATTTCCTTGAATTTAGCACCAATAGCTATGACCTACTAGAACATAAAAGTTTCACCCAAAAACGTAGTTAAAACATGCCAATTATGCCCAAGTCAATGCTGATCAACGCCCTCCAACTCTCCTGCAACTTAATCCAATTAGAATCAACCACTTGTCCTTTGCACATGTGAGAGAAACCTTCCACTTCTCAGTTGTACAAACCAATAGGAAGAGGAGAGAGAAAATGTGTTGTGAGTTGATGAAGTGCTAAATGAGGTTTGAGGTTTCTTGTATTTATATGAATCGATTTGGGTGAAAAGACATGTCCTTTGGGCTTTCTGAGCCTACATGTTGTTGTTGCTGACCTTGATAATTTGCACATGAGTGGGTTTTAATTCAAAGACACACTTCTCCTTGTCCGATTTGAGTGATCTTTAGGTCGATTTTGGTCCTCTTGAAAAGAGGAATTCAATGCAATAATTATCTCCATCAAATGAGCTGTCCAAAGTGGGATTTGACCCTAGTTGCATAATTGAACATAACATACAGCAGAAAAGTACTCTTTAGTTGCTTGTTCAAGAGGAGCAAGTAATATGATTTCTTTCCTAAGTTTTAACTTTGGAAAAACAAATTAATTAATTAAATTGGTCACTGTTTCCCAGTTGGGCAAATTTCTAAGTTTCCAATATCAACCATTGATCTAAGTGGGTTAGGATTTAATCCTAGTCGTCTATCACTTTGGAGATTGACGGTTAGGGATATTGCCCAATTTGTGTAATATTCCTAATGGAAATATTCAATGCTAAACAAAGCGAACATAGAAAAAACACATACAAAAATTTACAGCACATTTAACAACCAGAAATCTCCATGAACTGCTCTTATCTGAGCCATTTTATTAATAAATAAGAGGGTACAATGTGGTGCTAGAAAGAGTGCACCTGGGCTTGCACAAGGCAAGCTAGCAAAGCCCAAATGGAAGATATGAAATCCCTCTCTGATTTGCCGCTGCTCTCTCCTAGCACTACATTGAATTGCCCAAAAAATATGTTGTTGACTGCAAAGAACTGCTACTAGGGCCTCCTCGGATGCTTGGAAAATTTATGGAAATTAACCTTGGGCTCTCCACCAATAACCCACGAAAACCCACGAACGAATTGGCCAAATGTTGACCTCGGAATTTCGACCCAATTTTCCCCTAGCTCCTTTAGCTGCTCGCTGAGTTGTGATCCTTGTTTTACCCCTCAAATCTGCCCAAAATTTTTTGCCAAATTAATCTTGCCCTCTCCTCAATAAATCTTGAAAAACCCTAAAAGGTTTTGACCTAGCAAATTTTGCATTTGCTGCTCCACCAAAATGCTCGAAAAGCCCCCACAACACTTCCTCGGACTCCACCTCAAGTTTCAGCGCCTAACTCCCTTCACTCCTCAACCTCCAAGCGTGCCTCCTGCAAGAACTGCGCAGTCCCTATTTTGCTGCTGTTGAATCTCTCCAAAAACTCGCCCTCCTGTTGCTGGTACAAACTGGTATAGGTAGGACTCCCTCCTTGGGTTGGCACTCGAAGTCCACCGAAGCAAGGGTTGAGATTTTTGCTCAGACACACTTGTGTGCTAAACAACACTTGCAGACTTGGCTTTAGCTCAAGCGTGCTATGTCAAAGACAATTTTCTCAGATGAGTATGAATACCCCAAATGAGTGCCTCTTGCTCTTTTTGTTAAAGAGTCTCCAAAATGCTCGTGTGGGCCTTGTGAAATTTTCAATCTAGAAATATACAGTTGCAATGATAGATTTATTTCTCCTACTTATTATTCCGATAAGTTATTTACATAAATCTATCAGTAAATTTCGAAATAAATACTACTGCAACATTCACATGTTGAAATTTGGTTACCGGAGGACAGGTGGTTCCCTAAGGCTTTGATCTTTGGCCTAGGGAAAAGTGTCCAAAAGAATTTAATTTTTCTCCTAAAGTGACTTTATAATTTTTATAAAATCAAATCTAATTTAAAAGTGACTTTAAGTGATAAAGTTACTAAAGTCTAATTTTAAAGTGACTTTAATAAAGTCAATGTAAAATTAGAAAGGAAAGGTGACTTTGGAAATAAATGACTAAGTGGGTCTTTATTAAAGTGGGGTGAATTAAAAAATAGAAAGTGAGATTTAAATGAGCATTTAATCTCAGCCCTAGATCTCAATCTATTTCGGCCATTGGATTTAGGGATTCCCCAAAAGTCACTTAGGGTTAGGTTAAAGGAGGAAAAGGAGGAAAAGGTCATTCATTCTTTCATGAGCAGAGTGAGAGAGGAGGAGAGGGAATGGCACAGAATTTTTTACGAACACTTGAGAAGAGGTGGAGGAGGCAAACTCAGTGAAATGCGTACATCGACAAGGAGAGCTACGGTTTAAAGCGATAGAAGTACTGGATCTGAAACCTTAAGCCGTGCTTAGCTATTGTCATGCAATGATCGTGCGGTCAGCATTGAAACACGGTTTTCAAGGAAAGCCACTTTTTCTCGTTTCAGGAGTGTGCAATATGAGGCTCGATTTTCTAGGTGTTTGGGCAATTTATGAGTAGCAATATGTTTTGAGAAAAGGCGACTTTTTTGGAAAATTCGATACGGTACAAAATGGTAATGGATCCATACATTATTGACTAAGTTAGACGCAATTTACGAGCTTGTCATTAACGTAATAATTCTGTTTTGAGTATTTTGCTGTTCTGGCACGTTTTCCAAGGTGGAGGCAAGCACGGAAGCTTGAATAAGTCACATTCTATTAATTTGTGAGTGCTGCGTATATTACCTCTCGTAAAGTTTCAGCCAAGAAGGAGCTTTGTTGGTTTTTCCCAAGAGTTGGCAAAGAAGAGGGGAGGTTTTCAAAAGGTCACCTTGACCAAAAATGTATGTTTAAGTAATATTTGAATAAAATTGTATCTGCTGATGTTATTTATTACGCATTTTTTAGACATTCTACATAATATTTGAGAATTTGTGTTTTCAGCAAAAATTATTTTCCGGTTGTTGAATGTAAGGATATGGGAAAGGATATTTAATTAAAAGGAGAAATAAGGTGAAACTGAAAACCGGGGTGGGAAAACAAGAAATTTCTACATGGTATCAGAGCTTGAGTGCTGAAAGTGCAATTTGGGACAGCAAGAAGAAAAATATAGTCTGCTGATTTTTCACTCAGAAAATTCCAGCAAGCTGATTTTTCACACACAGAATTTTTATCTTTACTACAGCAGTGCTATTTTTCAGTTTTTAGGACAGCAGGATGTCATTGGGATTGAGGGTGGAGGATAGGTTGGATGGGCATACCAATTACAACGTTTGGAAGGAGAGAATGCAAAGTATCTTTGAGGAGGCAGAAGTCTGGGACATCATGGTGCATACCACACAGCAGCCTGTTAATGTGCCTACTGATGCTGTTGAGTGGGCAGTATATAATAGAAAGAACAACAAGGGTAAGAGACTGATCCTAGACAGAATCAAAGACCATTGCATTCCTCATGTGAAAGGAAAGAGAAATGCTCATGAGATGTGGACAACATTGTCCAATCTCTACCAGAGTACCAATGAGAACCGGAAATGGTCCTGAAGGAGAAGCTGAAAACCATTAAGATGGGTAAGACTGATAGTGCAGCTGGATATCTCACAAAGATTACTAATGTGAGAGATGAGTTGGCAGCAATTGGAGAGGTCATTCCACCCACTGAGTTGGTGCGGATAGCAGTGAATGGCCTCCCCAGTTCATGGATGAACTTTGTTTGGGGTTTGTGCACGTGAGACCCTTCCCACATGGGAAAGGTTTTGGGATGATTGCATTCAGACAGAGATCAGGAAAGGTCAGCTTGGGGCAGCCAAGCCAGTTGAGCAGGATGAGGATGTAGCACTGTTGGCAAGACACAAGAAAGGCAAAGGCAAGAAGCAGGCTTCCACAAGCAATGGTGGGGGCAAAGGTAAAGGTAAACAGGGTAACACACAGAAGGACTATTCCAAGGTGAAGTGTTGGAATTGTCAGAAGATGGGACATTATGCAGTTGTGTGTCCGGAGAAGAAGAAGAAGAAGGGGAAGAACCAGAGCATGGCAGCTTCAGCAGAGGTTGAGGACTTTGCAGATCGCTTTGACCGGGAGTTTGGGTTCATTGCGTGTGAGTCTTCTAGTGCAGGATTATCTGCCATAGAGGTTTAGAGGGAGCATGCATTTCCCTCGATTAGCGGAGCATCTTCGGGTATCTGGTATGTGGACAGTGGGGTTTCACGTCACATGACAGGAGTCCGTGAGTACTTCTCAGAACTTTCAGAGAGTGGCACTGATGTAGAGGTAGTACTCGGTGATGACAGAGTTGTTAGAGCAGTCGGTGTGGGAACATTGACATTTCAGAGGGAGTCCAAACCTCCCTTGAAGGTGTCAGATGTTCTTTATGTGCCAGGGATGAGGAAGAACCTCATGTCCGTCTCAGCTTTGGAGGACAGAGGATATGAGATACTATTCAGGGGAGGACAGGTGTTGATGTATCCCAGGGGCACTCCAGCTGATTCAGCTAGAGTGATAGGTGTACGCCATGCAAAGGTGTGCAAGTTTGCATTTCAGTCCCTTTTGGCATTGAGCAGTAGTACCGACAGCAGAGCTAGCAGTTCTGAGCAGTGTGAGATTTGGCACCGCAGGATGGGGCACATGCATCATGGAGCCTTGAGGACTTTGCGGGAGATCACTACAGGTGTGCCAGATTTCAGTACTGATCACTTTGATACTTGCAGAGGATGTGCGATGGGCAAGTTTTCCAAATCCCCTTTTCCCAGCAGTGACAGCAGAGCGACTGGGATACTTGATTTGATTCATTCCGATGTGAGCGGTTGGATGTCTCATGTTTCCTTGAGTGGATATGAGTACTATGTGTTATTCATTGATGATCACTCCAGGAGGACCTGGATTTATTTCTTGAAGACCAAGAGTGAGGTCTTCAAGCGGTTTCAGGAGTTCAGAGCTCTTGTGGAGACACAGATAGGTCAGAAGATCAAGTCCCTGAGGTCGGACAATGGAGGAGAGTACATCCTTGGAGAGTTTGTTGACTATTGTGCGGAGGCAGGCATTAGGAGGGAGTTCACTGTTCCTTACAACCCCCAGAAGAACGGGGTTGCGGAGAGGAAGAACAGATCCATCGGAGGGGCTGCCAAAGCCATGTTACATGATCAGGGGTTGCCATTGTTTTTGTGGGCAGAGGCCTGCAACACAGCTGTTTATTTGCAGAATAGGAGTCCGCATCGTGCCTTGGGGCACATGACTCCGGAGGAGGCTTTTTCTGGGAAGAAGCCTGATATTGGTCATCTTCGTATCTTTGGGTGCATCACATACTCCTACATACCCAAGGAGAAGAGGACCAAACTAGAGCCCACCGCAGAGAAGGGTATCTTTGTGGGCTACGGTGAGACCTCAAAGGCCTGTCGGATTTACATTCCCGCCTGGAGAGTTGTTGTCGGGCGGGATGCATGAAGGATTCGAGAGGGACGGGGCCTTTAGGAGGTCCACGGGAGTTAGAGTGTCTGGATCGGCCAAACCCTCGGCGGTTGAGTCGGTCGCGAGGATCTGGTGGGCGGATCAGGAGGATCGGAGGTACATCTATGTTAGGTCGTCGGTGGGGTAGCTCCGCAGTCGAGGAGAGGTGGATCTACGGGCGGCATGCGGGGAAAGCGGTCACGGAGGCGAGTTCAGCACAGGGAGTCCACTGATGGACAGTTCACACGGTACCTCAGCTTCTACAGGTTCAGGTGCAGGTAGGAGGACAACAGACAGACAGTCAGGAGTTCAGGCTCTTGATGATGATGATGAGGAGGAGTTTCATTCTCCAATGGGAGAAGTATGCTCAGGGAAGAGGAAGCCCAAGTGGCTTCAGGACACCTTGAGAGAGGCCACATCTGTTGCTGGGCCTAAGAGGTCGGTCAGAGAGAGCAGACCACCTGAGAGGTTTTGTAACTATATGGCAATGGCTACCAGCATCCTTGACTCTAAGCCTTCTAGCTATGAGGAGGCAGCTAGCCAGCAGGTCTGGAGAGAGGCCATGTAGGAGGAGTATTCTTCTATCATGAAGAATGATGTTTGGGAGGTGGTGTCGAGGCCTGAGGGCAAATCCGTGGTTACTTCCAGATGGCTTTACAAGGTAAAGCATGCTGCAGATGGCAGCATTGAGAAATTCAAAGCAAGGTTTGTGGCTAGAGGGTTCTCCCAGGTAGAGGGAGTTGATTATGAGGAGACCTTCGCTCCCGTGGCTCGATATACTTTGATCCGCTCCATTATATCGATAACAGCAGAGATGGGTTGGAAGATCCACCAGATGGATGTGAAGACCGCATTTCTCAATGGCTTCATACAGGAGGAGGTGTACATTGAGCAGCCACAGGGCTCTGAGGTGCATGGGAAGGAGTCCCATGTGTGCAGACTGAAGAAGGCCCTTTATGGCCTGAAGCAAGCTCCCAGAGCTTGGTACTCCAGGATAGATACTTACTTGCAGAAGATGGGTTTCACAAAGAGTGAGGCAGATCCGAACCTTTACTATATTGTGATAGGTGAGGAGCCTCTCATTCTGGTGCTGTGTGTGGATGAATTAGTCATTACAGGTGCAGAGAGACTCATAGAGCACTGCAAGAGAGATCTTGCGGCGGAGTTTGAGATGAAGGACATCGGCTTGATGCATTACTTTTTGGGTTTGGAGGTGTGGCGGGAGGAGGGGCATTTCTTCCTGGGACAGGGGAAGTATATTGTGGACATCCTTGGCAGATTCCACATGGAGGATTGTAGACCCATGTCGACACCGATGATCACCGGATTCCGAGTTGGTGGATCCCACATTGTACAGACAGCTGATTGGTTCCTTGATGTATTTGGTCAACACTAGACTAGATATTTGTTTTGCAGTCAACACGATGAGTCAGTTTATGTGTGAGCCTAGGAAGGTTCATTGGGTGGCTGCAAAACACATTTTGCGGTACTTGCAGGGGACAGTGGATTATGGTCTGGACTACAGGCAGGGGGATGGAGTGAGATTGGCAGGTTACACTGATTCTGATTGGGCAAGTTGTGCTTCTAATAGGAAGAGCACTTCAGGGTGTTGTTTTGGGTTGGGTTCGACAGTGGTGTCATGGTTCAGCCGTAACAATGCACAAGAGGGGCATTGAGTTCGGGGCCGGAAGCAAGAGTATATGGCACCTGGCCTAGCTTCGCTTGTGAGGGCCATATGGCTCGGCAAGATGTTGTTTGGCTTATTTGGTCGACTGTTGAGACCTTCTGTGTTGAGGATTAGGGCGATAATCGCAGTTGCATTAAACTCGAAACTCAGACGGAGAATCCGAAGACAATTGACAAAGTCGCTATTACTTCCGGACTGAATATCATTTCATCAGAGACTATGTTCAGAAGGGAGCCGTGAAGCTTGAGTATATTCCCACCGATGAGCAGGTTGCAGATATTCTTACCAAAGCCTTACCACGGGGCAAGCATGTCTACTTCAGAGACAAGATGGGTGTGGTGAGGAACACCTTCCTCGGTAAGAGGGAGTGTTGAAATTTGGTTACCGTAGGACAGGTGGTTCCCTAAGGCTTTGATCTTTGGCCTAGGGAAAAGTGTCCAAAAGAATTTAATTTTTCTCCTAAAGTGACTTTATAATTTTTATAAAGTCAAATCTAATTTAAAAGTGACTTTATGTGATAAAGTTATTAAAGTCTAATTTTAAAGTGACTTTAATAAAGTCAATGTAAAATTAGAAAGGAAAAGTGACTTTGGAAATAAATGACTAAGTGGGTCTTTATTAAATTGGGGTGAATTAAAAAACAGAAAGTGAGATTTAAATGAGCATTTAATCTCAGCCCTAGATCTCAATCTATTTCAGCCATTGGATTTAGGGATTCCCCAAAAGTCACTTAGGGTTAGGGTAAAGGAGGAAAAGGAGGGAAAAGGTCATTCATTCTTTCATGAGCAGATTGAGAGAGGAGGAGAAGGAGAGCTGGAGATTTTTTTTCTGAAGAGAGCTTGAGAAGGTGAAGGAGAAGAAAAACTCAGCAAGTCCGTACAGCAGCAAGGAGGGCACGATTTACGAGGTAGTAAGAGAGTGCACGGATACCGAGGCGGCTTGGCCGTACAGTAGCACAGAAATCCGTACAGCGGTCCGTACAGCAATTCGTACAGCGGTATTGAGGCATGGTTTTCAAGGAGAAAGGCAGCACATTTTTCGAGGAATAGTACAGCAGCAAGAGGGCTCAATTTTCTAGGTGGTTGGGCACGTTTATCGAGGCAGCTAGCACTATTTTCGAGAAAGACAACTTGCTGGAAAATTTCGTATACCAGACACAATGTTTCAAATGGTGCTTTGGGGTACGAATTTCCGAATCATTATCATTTAATAATTTCCGTTTTAAGATTTGGCCGGTTTCGGCACGTTTTCCAAGGCTGAGGTACACGGAAACCGTATAAGTCTGTTATTAATTTGTTGGAATTTTTCCTTTATATTTCACCTCTCTGTAAAAGCATTTTCCAGAAATAAGGAGGAGCTTTCGAACTGGTTTTCCCCAAGAGTTGTAGGGGGTTTTTCCAGGGTCACCTTGACAAAAAATCATTGTGTTTAAATGTGTTGAATGGCTGTTTGTATCTGCTGATATTTATTTCTGCATTTTTCAGCATTCTGTAATATTTCCAGAATTTGTGTTTTCAGCGAAATTTATTTTCCAGTTTGTTGAATGTATGGATATGGGAAAGGGCATTTAACTATTTTGGAGAAATAAGGTGAAACTGAAAACCGGGGTGGGAAAACAAGATATTTCTACATCACAATTACATATGCAGAGAAAAGAACAGTAAAGAACATAGGCATAAGAACCAATCACATGTACATACTTATTTTTGGAAAATTGTCCTAGGAAAAAACTAATGTGGGAAAACCAGTGCAAAAGATGAGGGTTTTATTATTATTCTTCAGCAAATGAATCTTTACAAGGAATACATTAGCAGATATATTTAGAAAACACCTGAGACAAAAATTCCCGGACCCTCCGAAGATTTTCTGACACCTGGAAGAGCCTCTAACTCCCTCTGCGTCTGTCTGCATGTTTCTCTACGCAATCCCTGCGCTGGATTGTGTCACTCTGCTTGGGTTCACTACGTTGCAGATCTACGCTGCTTTCTATGGCCCTCTACGTCCCTTTGTCCTCGTGCTCTGTCACTACTGACTCCCTCTTGTCCTTCTGCCTCCGCAACTCCGCCCTGCAACTCTCCCTCTTAAATCGAATTCTATTCCTTCAGAATTGATCTCCTTCAGGTATTGAGTGTATGCCCGACTTGCTTTCCAAATGACCCTCAAGCCTTCTTTTATAATCTTCTCGTTGATGAATCAACGATCCAGATTAGAAGTCTAGTCAATGGCTAAGATTAAAACTTGACCTGATCTTCGTTCTCTAGAAGATTCACACTCTGTCTTATTAATACCCTTTAATTATTTAATTTCCCTAAGTTTAGACTTAGGGTCTGCATTAAAATAATTAGTTATTTTAATAAGACATGAACCGAGTGGGATTTCCACAAACGGTTTTTGGGTTCTTTGGAATACTGATGTCCAAGCCTCCTTTCAAAGGATGAGACTTAGAACTCTTTCTGATGCTACAAAAATCAACACTACCTCTTAGCGAGGAAGGTGTACTAGCAATATGCCTGTTGCATGCTGCTTTGCTTTTGAAGCATCCTCTACGCTGCTGATCTCTCGCTGTTGCCCTCATCTGCTGCGCTGCTGCCTTCTGTACTGCTGCCCATGACACTGCCACAGTCACTGCTTCATATGTATTGCAGCTCCCTCTGAATCCAGATCCTATCTATTCCTGCTATTGAAATGGATTCTTGATCATCCCCATCTTCTCTCTGAAGTAGACAAACTTGGTCTTCCCCAGAGCCTTCGTGAGAATGTCTGTCACTTGTTCTCTTGTTGGAGTGTACTGCAACTGCACAACTCCTTGTTGGACACAGTCTTTGATGAAGTGACCCCTGATTTCAATGTGCTTTGACTGATCATGAAACACAGGATTTTCAAAGAGCTTGATGCAACTCTGATTATCACATAGAATACTGGTCGCTTCCATTTTCTCTTTCAGTAGATTCACTAGCAGTTTTCGATACCATATGGCCTCACACGAAGCTGTGCTAGTTGCCATATATTCAGCCTCCGTTGAGCTCAGCGCCACGATTTCTATTTCCTGCTGCACCAGGAAGTCATCCTTGATCCAAGTCTGAAACAATACCCACAAGTACTCTTCCGATCTACTGGACTCCTTGCCCAATCTGCATCAGTGAACCCACTTAACCTGGTCATTGCCACGGGTGTACTTCAATCAAAGCTCAACTGTTCCTTGAAGAGACTTGAGAACATGTTTGGTTGCTGCCCAATGAGCCCTCTTAGGTTCCACCATGAACTGACTGAGGTTATTTATAGCGTAACAGATGTCTGGCTTAGTGTTTACCAGGTACATCAAAGATTCTATGAGTTGTCTATACAGAGTAGGATTGGCCTCATCATCTTCGAACGTGTCGATTTTCTTCTAGTTGGTGATATTTGGAGTCGTCATGGGTCTACAGTCCTCCATCTGAAATCTCTTCAGAATTTCTGTAGTATATCTTCCTTGACCAAGAAAGATCTCCCCCTTTCGCTACAAAACTTCTAACTCCAAAAAATAGTGCATCAGCCCTAGATCCTTCATGTTGAATGCTGCAGCCAAATTCTCCTTGCAGTCCTTGATGAGCCTCGATGCCCTGTCAGAAATGGATCATCTACATATAGAACCAGTATCAGGGGCTCACTCCCTACCCTTAGATAGTAGAGATTGGAATCTGCGTCACTCTTGACTAATCCCATCTTCTGCTAGTAGCTGTCAATTTGACCATACCAAGCTCCAGGGGCTTGCTGTAGTCCATACAAGGCTTTCTTAAGCCTGCACACTTGAGTCTTTTGTTCATGCGTCTCGAAGCCCTCTGGTTGTTCAATGTACACTTCCTCTTCTATCACCCCATTTAGGAACGCAGTCTTGACGTCCATCTGGTGAGTATCCCATCCCATCTACGCAGCAAGGGATATCATGGATCTAATGGAAGTATATCTGGCTACTGGGGCGAGCATTTCTTCATAATCTATCTCTTCCTTCTGAGCATACCCCTTAGCCACAAACCTGGCTTTAAATTTCTCGATGTTGCCATCTGCAACATACTTGATCTTGTAGATCCACCTTGAACCTACAACTGATCTATTCTGAGGTTTGGGAACCACCTCCCAGATATCATTCGTCATGATGGAACTGTACTCTTCCACCATTGCATCTACCCATACCTGGTGCTAAGCTGCTTTCCGAAACTAGAAGGTTCCCCAACCTGTGCAACCAAGGCTTGGCACCTCTCAGGCTGCCTGCGCTGTCTCTTTACATCTCGTGGGGCTCCGACAAAGTATTTTGCATCCCTAAGATTATTTCTTAGTTCCCTGCTCGTTCTCCCACTGGTAGTGGGTGGATCTACCTGCTCTCCTTCTTGCAAGTCCTTGGGAGGAGTGTCCCTTGGATCCCCATGCCTTGGAGAAGTCGCTGAATTATCTACTGCACGTCGTTGTGGTTGAACCAGTGGATCCTCCTCAGACTGCATAGCAGAAGGCAACTCTTGGATCTTCTGAAGGCCCTCTCCTCCATGAAAATCACATCCCTCCACACTATAACTTTCCTGCTCTCCAGAAACGTAAATGCGGTAAGCCTTTGCATTCTAGCTGTATCCTACCAGATACCCCTTTTCCGCATTCATGTCCAACTTCTTCCTCTTCTCATTGGGCACATGACAATATGCTGTACTGCCAAAGATCCTAAAGTGACTCACTTTAGGCTTGTTGCCAGTAAAGACACTTTTTGACGTGATCTTTCCCAATGCGTTGTGAGGAATCCTGTTCTGAACATAGACAGTTGTATTACAAGCTTCAACCCACAGAAATTTGGGCATGTCTTGATCATACAACATTGCCCTTGCAACCTCAACAATAATCTTATTTTCCTTTCTGCCACACCATTTTGCTCTGGATTATATGGAGCGGTTCACTCTCTTCTGATACCTTCCGTTGTGCAGAACCTTGTGAATTCCTTATCAATATACTCTCCACCATTGTCTCAACGCAACACCTTGATATGCTTTCTTGTCAGATTTTCTACCAGAGCTTTGAACCCTTTAAAACGACTGAAGACTTCGTCCTTGGTTTTTAGAAAGTAGATCCAGGTCTTCCTGGAATGGTTATCAATAAAGTTGACGAAATATTCGGCACCACTAAGAGCTTTAGTGGACATTGGTCCACAAATATTTGAGTGTATCAAGCCCAATACACTCTTAGCCCTATTGCTGCTCCTCTGATACGTTGCCTTGGCATACTTTCCCAACACGCACCCTCTGCAGACATCGTCTCTCTTGGTGCTTAGTTCTGAAAATACTATGACAGTTTTCTTGAGAATCTTTAACGCCGCATGGTGCAAATGTCCCATTCTTCTGTGCCATAGTTCATTCAAGCCCTTTTCATCCGTGATGCCTATTAGTGCCATTGGAGATTCTTCTAACTTATAAAGTTTGTTGCTCCTTTTACTTCGATCTGTGCTTTCTTCTTCCAACTGGGGTGTTTGACGTAAACTCTGTTGCCAATGAAGTAAACATCATAACCTTTGTTTTGAAGTTGAGACATTGAGAGTAAGTTCATCCCCAACCCAGGCACATGCAGGACATTAGTGGCCCAAAGCTTATTCCCAACGCTGGTTTGAAATACTATGATACCTCTTCCAGTAGGGGTACATTTTGCTTTATAACCCATGGTAATTTTAAAGTTCATTTGCTCTTCTCGATAGTTGGAGAAACATTCCCGCACTCCTGTCATATGAGCAAAAGCCTCGTCAATGTACTAGACTTCAGGAGAAGCAATGCTTGACACACAAACAAACTCTTCTTCTAGTCTGGATGCTAGAACAAAAATCTCGTGATTGATCTGTTCATCCATGCTTCTCTTCCTCTCTTGAGAACTGCGTGAACCCTTCTGAGTTGCTGCAACAACGTCAGGTTTCCGTTCACTTGTCGATTCTCCATTCCTGTTACTCATCTCTCGCTCTGATACCATGTGAAATTTTCAACCTAGAAATATACAGTTGTGGTGATAGATTTATTTCTCCTACTTATTACTCCGATAAGTTATTACATAAATCTATCAGTAAATTTCGAAATAAATACTACTACAACATTCACAATTACATATGTAGAGAAAAGAACAGTGAGGAACATAAGCATAAGAACCAATCACATGTACACACTTATTTTTGGACAATTGTCCCCGGAAAAACCCAATGTGGGAAAACCGGTTCAACAGATGAGGGTTCTATTATTATTCTTTAGCAAATGAATATTTACAAGGAATACACTGGCTAATATATTTAGAAAACACCTGAGACAAAAATTCCCGGACCCTCTGAAGATTTTCTGACAACCGGAAGAGCCTCTGACTCTTGCGTCTGTTTGCGTGTTTCTCTACGTAGTCCCTGTGCTGGACTGCGTCACTCTGCATGGGTTCATTGCGTTGCATCTCTGCGTTGCCATCTATGGCCCTCTGTGTCCCTCTGTCCTCATGCTCTGTCACTGCTGACTCCCTCTTATCCTTCTGTCTCCGCAACTCCGCCTTGTAACTCTCCCTCTGAAATCGAATTCTATTCCTTCAGAATCGATCTCCTTCGGGTACTGAGTGTATGCCCAACTTTCTTTCCAAATGAGCCTCAAGCCTTCTTTTATAATCTTCTCATTGATGAATCAACGACCCAGATTAGAAGTCTAATCAATGGCTAAGATTAAAACTTGACTTGATCTTCTTTCTCTAAAAGATTCACACTCTGTCTTATTAATACCCTTAAAATAATTAATTATTTTAATAAGACATGAACTGAGTGGGATTTCCACAAACGGTTTCTAGGTTCTTTGGAATACTGACGTCCAAGTATCCTTTCAAAGTTTGAGACTTAGAACACTTTCCGATACTACAAAAATCAACAGGCCTAACTCGACTTTCCCCTATAGACTTTGCTCTAATGAGAGCGTATTCCACATGTGGGCGGTAATTCACCATGCGGTGGTCCCCACGCTCTACTAGAGCCACAATATTTCTCTTCCTTCATAATGTTTGGGCTCCACTTAATCCCAAAATTCATGTGGGACCCTTGAACCCACATCTCCCAAGTGCAAACACGAAATAAGACAAAATTGGGCAAGATTGATATTTCACTTAGCAATATTGCCAAGTGGGAATTTCACAATTTTAAATTATAAAGAGAATTTAAGGGAGAGGATGAAGACATAATTGCACTGTTGAGGAAGCGATTTTCTCATGAATGAGAGGCTTGAATGAGTGAGGAGAAAGAGGACAAGTGTGTAGTATATTTTTGGAAGGAGAATTTGAGAGGGATGAGATTTGGAGGAGAGAGGTTGAGTTTTTTTGGAGCAAGCCAAGACTGTGAGGAGAGGCTGATATTTCTAACTAGTGCCTCGTGAGGGAGAGGGCCGAGATTTTCCTAGAGCTTAGGAGTACAGGTGGAGGCCAAATTTTTTTGGAGTTGGAGGTCGAGAAATTTTGAGGAACTAATTATCTTCCAAAGAAACCATTTTCAAGGGGGGTCGAATTCTACCTCGGGCCTAATATCCTAGGGCCTATTTCAGGTTCTAATATTGTTGTATTTTCTGTGTAATTTCTTTGTGGGTCTATGTCCCAAATTATCTAGATTTCAATATAAAGTCAAGGGACATTTATTGGGTTGAATTTATGTTGTCTTGTGGTGGTTTCCTATTTTTTTTGCTCTACATATTTTATTTATAAAAGTTGAGAACATAGCATATTTATTTTCATAGTTTTAGATTTTAATTTGGGTAAAATTTATATTTTGGGTATTAATAATTGTGAGAAAAGTAAATCGGATATGGCGTTAAAATTTCAACATTATATTAGAGCACTAGAAACTCTGAGAGAGAAGGAAGATCAATAGCGTAAGGGTTTACAACTGATTTCTTTTGCAGCCAAAGGTTTTTGCACTGTTGTAGTTATAAGTTTGATCTAGGAGAATGGATTCTACTAGATTGACGTTTGAAGACTCGCTAAAAGGGGCATCTAATTTCAGCCCATGGAAGGAGAGAATTTCATTGATTTTCATGGAAAACAACCTATGAGAATTTGTTGATACTGACATATAACCTCCTTTGGTTGCTACAACATAGGCCACTCTGGTTGTTACAAGACATGCCAATCATAATTTGAAGGATGTGAAAGATAAACACATAATCCTGGATGATATGAAGGATTGTATATTCACTCATGTATTAGGAAAGAATACTTCCTGTGAGATGTGGACAACTTTGACAAAGCTGTACCAGAGTGATAACCAAAACTGGAAGATGGTGTTGATAGAGAAGTTGAGAAACACCAAGATGAATAGATCAAACATGTTGAGATCAAACCTCACTAGGATTCAACAAGTTTGAGATGAGCTTCGAGCTGTTGGGGTAGTTATGCCAGAGGATGAACTTGTTAAGATAGCCTTGAGTGATTTTTCAAAACAATGGGTTACCTTTGTGAGAGGGATCTTAGCACAAGATAAGCTTTCTGATTGGAATAGACTTATGAGATGATTTCACCCAAAAGGAAATTTGGGAGGAGTCATTGTTTAGTTATTCCAGATTGGATCATTATATTGTTTGTCATCATCATGCTTTCAAAGTGGATAAAGTGGAGGAATCAACTCATAGGACCATTTTCACTGGCGAGACCCAGTTTGGAAAATTGGAGTATGAAACCTTCTCGGAGCATTTTGTGGCATCAAACGATGTTTTTTGGGGGTAAAACTTTGCTACTTTAGCCCCACATCTTTTTTCCCTATTCTACACACAAGGACCTTTCCAATGATATAAGAATCATCTCAATAGGAGTCCATATGCAAAAGTTATGCCACTCAGAAATTGACCTTCCTATTTTGATCACCATAATTCGAGAGGATGCCATGTATGATCAAAAGTGAGATCAAGAGATCAGGAAGAAACAAAGAAGGAACTAAAGAAAGTACTAGAAAAAAATCAACCTAGTTAAAGTGCTGTGAACCATTCACAGTCCCTGTTCAAAATGAAAGTGAAGTTTGATATCACGCTGTTTCAAGGTGAGATTAACGCTTTGAAACTGAATCATTGGTTGTAGCAATTAGAAGTTTATTTCAATTTTCATTATATAGAGGAAGAATAGAAGATTTGATTTGTGCGATTGGAAATAGAGGGTCATGCCCTGACCTAGTGGGAAAGCCACATAGAGACCTTGAGGTTAGGGGGAGATCCTCCTGTGATAAAGTCACAATTATCGGGTATGTAGAGGACTGGTGGATCCGATGGAACTACTTCAAATAGAAGTAGGGCTAAAGTGTATAGGAGGTACAACACATTATTTAGAAAGATGGCCATAATGCTGGGTATCTCCACAAAGAACCCAAATGTACCCCTCAAGTATTTGGGGGTCTACATAGCCACTTGTGGAAGCAAGTGATGTTGTTCAAACCCATATCAGTGGACAAGGCTTGTGTACAGGCACAATACTTGCAGAATATAGGCCTAAATAAAGAGAAATCAAGTGGATTGAAGCAAAAGGAGCACCAAGATGTTTTGAAGGTTGGGAAGAAGAAGTGGAAAAATAAAAAATGACTGCCACCACACACCAATGCAAAGATCCCAACAATTAATACAACATTAATGGTCATACCAAGGAGAAGTGTTGGAAGTTGCATCTAGAGCTTAACCTGAAGAACAAAAAGAGAGATAATACGAAGAAGAATCTCATGGCCACTGATTCAAGCAACCAAGTTGAAAGCAACTTGGACGTGGATGAGAATATTGTATGTACATTACTGTAAAAGGAGGTGAATTGGAGTAGCCTTCAACATCAAGAAAAGAACAAAATGACTTTTCTTACCATGTTCATTTGGAGTGGCTATATTAAACTATGCATATGATATGGTTTCAAAAGCTAAAACTAATTGTCTAGATGGAAAGCTCTAAAAAAAATACGCTACTTCAAATAAAAATGGCGTTGAGAATGGATTTTGGATGTGAAAGTTATACCATTTAAAAAAAATGCATTAATGGTAACAAAGTGCCACATGGTAGGTATTAGTTGTCCCACATGGTTATGTATGTTGCCGAGAATTTTTTTTTCCCTCACTAACTTTGCTTATAAGCACTCTTTTACAAATAAATTACTTTATGAAGTGATCCACTTTTATAAAAAAAGTGTGAATCACTTTTGCATTAAAGTTACTTTATAAATGAGAGTTACATGCAAAAAATAACTGAAGAAGAATATTGAAGTTATTTTATAGTGATTCATTTTTATTATGCAAATGAAATACACTTTACAATAAAGTTATGAAATAACTTAAGTTTGCATGAACTTTTTTGAGAAGTAACTTAAAGAAAGAGATTTGAACTCAAGACCTCTTACTAAATAAAGTAACTTTTAACCAAGTGAGTGCAATCTCCCTTAATATTGGCAATGCCCTGTAGTGCTAGTGTTCCATCCTTCTATTCCATAGCTCACACAAGTTTCCATTGTCATGTACCAATGCCTGAATAGGTTTTCCTGTTATCCTGCATACATTTCTTTATCTAACCCCGATAACCACTGTTGTGTTTGGGCTAGACACTAGATGAATGATCATTTTCCCATTCCCAAACATGACCTCATATCCTTTGTCCTCAATCACTGAGACTAAGAGCAAGTTCTTAAGTCTTAGTACAAACATCGTGTCCTTGGCTTCCAATGTCCCTCTTGACTCTAGATGGAACTTAATGTTTACAACACCTTTGACTGCATATTGTCATTATTACCAAGCTCCACGTGTAAATATGAGTCTCTCTTCATTGTCAGGTTGCCAAATAACTCTGACGCCTCTTTCATATGACATGATGCACATCTATCCAAGTACCAACAACTCTTGGTGATGGTGCTCGTAGATGGACGAGAGACAAATGTCCTCAATCTTCATTGTAAACTCATCAAGCTAAACCTCTACTGTTACTGCTGTTTGTTGCGACTATCCCTCTTCTTCTTTAGACATTGTGATGCATAGTGCTTATTCTTGTGGCAAATGAAGCACTTGAGCTTGCTCAAGCCCTTCTTTTTTCTTGATTGAGAGATTGCCCTGTCATTGTCATCCTTAGAACCCTTCCCTTTGCCCTACTTGGCCATAGTAACTAGGGCTAGGTTCTCTTCTCCATCTCCTTGCGTGTTGGCTCTAGACTCCTCCTGAGTCTCTTTTTGGATGCAGTCATCCCAAAGCTTTTTCCAATTGGGAAGGTGTTATCGAGCACAAATCCCTTGACAAATGGTTCCCATGACTTGGGAAAATCATTCACTACGAACTTTACGAGCTTTACGTTCTCCACTTTCTCCCCAATGGCTACAAGTTGATGCTGTGTCTTGGTTATCCTCATGAAATAACTAGTAGTGTTATTAGACCTTGACATCTGTATGGATCTAAGCTATTCTCGAGATTATTTTCTGGTTCTTTTTATCACTATGGAATAGGTCCACTAGAGCTTTAAACATCTCCCTAGTTGTCTTCTTTTCTGCTAAGTGCAAGATCAATGGTCCTTTATGGCATCTATGATAATGCTATGGGCTCTAATGTTCTTCTTTTCATGAGCCACCTTATTTGCTAGATTTGTCGCTTCAAGAACAACCTTTTCTAGCAGACTCCCAAAGGTCATGTTCCTTCAACAACAACGCGACTCTTGCCTTTTAGGGGAGGGAGTTAGATGCTCCATCCAACGTATCCTCAAATCTCAAAATGGTTGCTGCCATCTCTAGATTTGATAATTTTATGTTTTGTGCTAAGTTCTTTTAGCACCCTCAAGAAAAATAAATTCTACTAGTTTACAAATCTAGTATGATCTCCTGCGGATTTGTGTTCCACAAATTTAATTTTTTGTTTGGTACAATCTCTCTCTTTCCCTTTGGGGAGTGACCTCTACCAATCATTATCGACACCGTCCTTTGTACCCTAGGTTGCTACAATTGCTGCAATACTTCACTACCACTGTACCTTGCATGATCCAATGGTATGACCACCTTTTACTTGGCTCTGGTAGCCGTGTACAACAAATGTAATATCGTACAACTCGTATGTTCTCGAATTGGCTGTCTTTGAGTCCTTAAAACATTCCTGTGCATGATTCCTTTGCTGCAGCTTAGTACGACTACAACGACCACTGATTGCATGTCTCTTCTTGACATCCACACCCACATTTTGTCCTTTGGTTGCGCCTCTTGTTACCCGTACCCCTGTGTGATTGTAATTTTTTTTAGAGTTGATGGCTCCTTTGTGTGGTACAATTGGTTTCTACAAGTAGTTGTCAACGAGACATCCACACCCACATTTTTTCCTTTGGTTGCGCCTCTCGCTACCTGTACCCCTGTGTGATTGTAATTTTTTTATAGAGTTGATGGCTCCTTTGTGTGGCACAGTGGGTTGCTACAAGCAATTGTCAGCGCCTTTGTTCCTTTGCAACTTGACTTTTTTAGCCCTGCATAACTCCCTTTTCTTTTTTGATCGATGGTTACAACCTTTATGAGCTGCGACGACTCCTAACAACTAACAATCTTGTCAACTAGTGTTGGAAAGTGTAATTAGGTCAGTATTCATATTGACTATGTAATTATTGATTTATGTAAAGTAGAAGACAAAGATAACAAAATGTATTTTGTACTTGCTTCATGGGTTTCATGAGCAAGAAATTATTATAGGTTAATAGACTTCTTGATGTTTATCTAGGATTTTGTCTTCTAAGTATAAATGTAATTAAGTGCTATATATATGAAGGATCTAGTCTCAAAGAATGCTCCAAGACCTAGTCCTAGAAACCGTGGAAGAATGGCTCTATCAACTCTCACTCAAATGCTGGAAGGTAAGATTAAATGATGTATTAGAAGTCGGCCTCGTAATTGTCATGTTGGCTCCCAAATAGTCCCACCGGTTCACCAAGTCAAGTCGGCTTATATATAGGGCAAACAACTATATATACCCCTATAGCCTTCGCAGAAAACACAAAATTTCAAATCATCTTTTCATCTGAAGTGCGGGCTATCTTTAAGTGCAGTGCGAAGTGGAGTAGTTGTAGTGCGAAGTATAACAAGCTTCAGTGCGGAATTATGATATGTTTCAGGTCATCTCTGAAACAATTTGCAGATTCCTGTGGTAAAGTTCAGTGCCGGTTTATTGGATGGGCTTTCAGTGCGAAGTTTGAAGTGTTTACATTATATACAACAGTGCTACAGTGCGGATCACAACGTGCTGCTGTTCGTATCATCCAGAAGCTACAACACATTCCTGAAGTGCGAACCTGTCTATATGCTTGAACATGAGCATCCTGAAGTGCGGAGCTATCTAAGGGTATAAGCATGAACATGTGATCATTCTGAAGTGCGGACTTGTCCAAGTATAAGAGAAGTATTCAAGTGCGGATCTGTTCAAAGATAGCTTGCAAAATATTCTAAAGTGAAGTTGTTTATAAATTGTGATATTGGCATCCAACTCAAGTTCATTGAGACAGTGGTCTACAAAGAGAAGAAGTTATTGGAAAGCAAAAGAAGAAGGAAAGTAAATCTATGATTTACTTTCCTCATTACAGCTTATATATATCAACTAAAGATTCAATTGAAGGTTCAAGGGAAGTACTAGTGCAGAACAATGCAACTTGGTGAAGAGAAGAAGGACCAGCATTGAAGGACATCAAAGAAGTAAGGACAAGGTCTTGGATGCATAAATAGGTCAAGGGTCTAAGTCTGGGTCATGGTACTTGTCATCTGAAATCTATAAGAAGAATTTCTCGTGGGTTTTCCTCTCTAAGAGGGAGAGGTTTTGCCCTGGCTCTAGGAGCCTAATTCTTGTGTCTCGTGTCTTTTGATAATTGACTTGATGAAAGATTTAATAAGCTAACAAAGAGAAGGCATAAGTAACCTAAGTAATCTCACAAGTGATTGTCAAGAAGAGAATTTTGAATTAATCACTAGCCCTCCAAATTCTCAACATGGTATCAGATGTAAGGTGCTGAACTCAAGGGTTGCTTGACAAAGAGACACTCCAGGAAGCAAAAAATCAAAGTTTGGGTGAAGAGTCAAATCAGTTTTAAAGGAAGACTCTCAAGATCTTCAAAGGATTATCTTTTCAAGAAAATAATCTTTGCCATCAAAGATTTACATTCAAGACAATGGTAGAACAGGACATCATCTTTTGAAGACATCCTTTACCATCAAGGATCCAAGTTCACCTACATTGAAGATTTCTATCTTAGAAGAAGTTCCTAACCTCTTCGTCATCATCAAGGAAGCTGCTGAAGGAGAAAGTCACTCACTTAAGTAAGTATCTATGACTTTATCTAAATTTGTCAAAATGACTTATTGTATAGAGAGCAACAAATTGGTTGGGTTATCAAGCTTCAATGCATGGAAGAAAAGGATAGATCTGAAGCTAATTGAAAATGAAGTTATGGGCTTCATAGAAGAATCTACAATTCAACCTCCAAAAGAAGACATTCTAGCATATATCAAATACATGCAGGGAGACATACGACATACGAGCCCAAAGGATTCTTATATAATCCATAAAAGACTCTCTCATTCCCTATGTATCCAAGCTAGAATCCTCAAAAGAAATATATGATAAATTGGTGGAACTGTTCTCGAAAGGTTCTACAAAGGAAATATTATCCCTAAGACAAAAACTATACAAATTGAGAATGTCAAAGGAAGGAATAATTCCATATTTGATGGAAATTTTCGCAATACGAGAACAACTGCTGAAGTTGGGAGAAGTAATGTCTGATTGAGAAATACTCACTATGGTACAAAACGTCTTATCGAAAGAATGGAGAGGTTCCACTTCCAGCATAGATGGGAGAGAAGAAGCCATGCCATTCCAAAGTCTAGGTAAGATAGAAGAATCAAGAGAAGAGAATTGTTAATTTTGGACAACTAGGTCCAAACTCCATGTTGTGATGCGAAGATGCCAATATTTTTATTGGGTTCCTATTTCAGAGAGGTGCAAGATCGATCTAAAGATCATCTTGATCCGATGAGCAGACCAATTATTTTGAATTTATTCAAAATATGTGCAAGTCGGCCTGAAGCCCCAGCAGTTGTGTCACACACCCTCATTGATGGATATAAATAGGTCAATGGTGGAGGTCATTTTCACTCATCCATCACATCACATCCTCTCTCCTCATCTTATTGGTTCGATCATCTATTGGAGTGTCCTCATCACTCACATGTTGGAAAAAGCAGCAGCTAGGGTTTCAGATTGTCTTGGGTTTCCAGCACAGAAATTGACCAGCGTTAACTTTGGTCAACGCTTGGTCAAATTGACCCGAAACTCTCCCAAAACTTTGATTTCTTCAATCCACATTTTTTGGCACAAATCTTGAGGCTGGACGTTGACTTTGACTTGGCTGCATTGACTTTGTTGCTGCTACTGTTTGCATTGACCGTTGACTGGGACAACCTTGACTTTGGTTGACTTTGGGTTGACTAGTATAGCTGTCTAAGAGGGTTGTGTGACACTTCTGGTTGGCTGACCATATTGAGACTTTGCTGGTTGAAGCATCTTGTTGACTGCCGTAATGCACCAACACACATATATTTTTGGCTTGTCTTCTGTCGATCTACTGGTATGTTCTATCTGCATTTTACTTTCTTTTTTATGTGATTACTGACTGATATTGGGGATAAAAAGTTAAGTTGCATCAAGCATAGAAAATGTACAAAAATTTACATGGTATCAGAGCTGAGGTGAAGACAAAGTCCAAGTTTGTAGCAATCACCGAATAAGAGCATGGGTTCCTCAAACTACAATGGCTTTGAAGCTGATGACAAATTGACTGGGAAGGAAGACTTCCATCCCTGGAAGATGACACTGGATCTTAATTTGGAATACCAAGATTTCATGGACTATGTGCAGGGTAAAATCCAAGAACCTCCATCCACTGCAATTGCTGCCGCCAAAACAAAGTACAAGAAGTGGGAAATCAAAGGAAAGCTAATGACCAGGGACTGAATTCATAAGAGTTTGGTTGCCTACATCCCTGAGCTGGGCACATCCAAGGAGATGTGTGATAAGTTGGTCAACATGTTCAAGGCCAACAATGCGAATCAAGTCCTATTCTTCAAGAACCAATTGAAGAATCTGAAGAAAGGCAGAGATGAATCTGTCCAATCATATTTTCTGAAGCTGATCGAAATAAAAAATAATCTCCTGGCTATTGGGGAGACAATAGCTGATTGAGAGATGGTTCTCGCCACATTTGGAGGACTCTCATCCAAATGGCATGTATTCAACACTACCATTCTCAATAACAATGTCATTCCTGATTTTGACGAAGTACTGTCGAGATGCATACAAGAAGAGTCAAGAATGAAGGAATATAAAAATGAAGGAAATGCTGCCTTCACTGCTCGTTGTAAGAAGAAAAACTTTGGTGGTCCAAGGAACAAAGGAAGAGCAGGGGCCCTGTTGAAAAGTGTAACTAGGTCGGTCTTCATGATGACTATGTAATTATGTACTTATGTAAAGAAGAAGTCAAAAATAATATAATGTATTTTTGGTTTACTTGCTTCATGGGTTTCTTGAGCAAGTTTTTTAGTATAGGTCTATAGACTTCTTCTTGATATCTATTAGGAACATAAGTATAATTAAGAGTCATGTAAATGGTGTGTTTAGTCTGAAGAATATCCTCCAAGACATTGGAGAAGAATGGCGTTCAAGACTGCCCATATTCAATGTTGAAGATAAGCCTATTTTGTTGTAATGAAGTTGGCCTACAAACAGTGTTGAAGTCGGCCTACATGATGGCTGAAAGGTCGGCTTAATATCTGGCTGGAACAACTATTTATACCCCTACATATGTTGCGGTAAAGACACGGATTTCTGCGGATCTGTCTGAGGTTGTACAACAGTTAAAAGGAATGTGGATTCACCTGAAATAGAAGTAACTGAAGAGTATAAATTGCGGAAGGAACTGAAGGTATAGACTGCGGAAGTGGCTGAAGGCTACAAATTGCGGAAGAAACAAAGGAGTACAAATTGGGGAAATGACTGAATGTACAATGTGCGGATAGATGAAATAAGGTACAGAATTGGTGCAGCTGAGTTTGTCAAAGTCAAGATAGTGATCTACAAATGGTAGAAAGTAAGGAAGGTAAATCATAGATTTACCTTCCTAACTACTTGTCAAGAAATTCAGTTGCAAGTGAAAATAATTATGTCTCTACACATTTGACTGAGTAATTTGATAATTGACTTGATGAAAGATTAAAGAAGAATATACATAAACAAGATCACAAGTAATTATCAAGAAGATAATTTTTGTATTACTTTCAAGTCCTACAAATTCTCAACATGGTATCAGAGCTATGGCAAAAGAAGATCACCTTATTGGCAAGAAGATTTTGGAATTATAGAAAAGTTATTGTTTGAGATCAAATTCAGAGAGAAGAAGTTTGGTGCTTTTACAAAGAAGAAGTTGGGTGCTATTGCAGAGATACAAGAAGTATGAATACCTTGCTAGTTAAAACGGAGTGTTGAAAACTGTAAGTAGGCCGGTCTTCATATTGATTATGTAATTATTGATTTATGAAAAGTAGAAGACAAAGATAATAAAATGTATTTTGAACTTGCTTCATGGGTTTCATGAGCAAGAAATTATTATGGGCTAATAGACTACTTCTTGATGTCTATCTAGGATTTTGTCTTCTAAGTATAAATGTAATTAAGTGCTATATATATGAAGGATCTAGTCTCAAAGAATGCTCCAAGACCTAGTCCTAGAAACCGCAGAAGAATGGCTCTATCAACCCTCACTCAAATGCTGGAAGGTAAGATTAAATGATGTATTAGAAGTCGGCCTCATAACAGTCATGTTGGTTCCGAGATAGTCACACTGGTTCACCAAGTCAGGTCGGCTTATATACAGGGCAAACAACTATATATACCCCTGTAGCCTTCACAGAAAATACAAAATTTCTGATCATCTTTGCATTTGAAGTGCGAAATAGTCTGTATATTTTGCCCCCATTTAAATATCTACACACGAATCTTATAACAGAAAATAAACAATAGCAAGAGCATAAAACATAAAATAGATAAACACAGAGATTTTCCCCTGGATCCCAAATCGGGACGACCAGCTTGATTTTTCATTATATTCCTTTTAGTGTTACAACACATATACATACATGCCGGAGCATACATAAACCCCAATCCATTAACCCTGGATTAGAACATAACCGTAGTTCCCTTGACCGGATCTACAAAAATACCAGGGGCCGAAAACCATCGAACCCCAAAACCATGCACAAAACCATGGGCGGATCCGCCTATGAGTGGGTCTGCACAAAAAACAAATTTTGGCCGGGGCGCTGCCCCGGACCCCAACGGTGGGGACTGCTTCGCCCCTCGTGACCCCCCAGCTACGCCCGACGCAACATACAGCGCGTGGGGCTAATCGTGGAAAGAATATAACACATACCCAACATTCTCCCACTTGTTGTTTTCTTTCCACATGGGGCCACAGGAGAGCTTAGTCATTGGGCCAATTCTTCAACACCCATTGTTTCTCTACACCAAGAGAACTTCCGAGTGCTCACAGACTTCGTCAATGCATCTGCAACATTCTTCAAAGTGTCCACCTTTACCAGCAACACCCTTTTAGCCTCAACCATATCTCTAACAAAGTGATATTGAACATCAATATGCTTTGTCTTTGAATGATAAGCAGGGTTCTTAGCCAAGAAAATTGCACTTTGGCTATCACAGTCTATCCTTATAGCTTGCTGTACCAACCCCATACTTGAACACAATCTTTGCAACCAAACTGCTTCCTTGCTTGCATGAGTGGCCGCTATGTATTCTGCCTCTGTAGTTGAAAGAGCCACTACAGACTGTCTTTTACTCATCCAACTGACTGCGCCTCCAAATAGGCTAAACACATACCCACTTGTAGATCTTCTTTGGTCCAGATCTCCAGCCCAGTCTGCATCAACAAACCACGAATGTCCAACATTCTTTCCAATCCTGGTCTTCCCTGGTAGCACAAGCCATAATCACTAGTGCCACGTAAATATCTGAAAACCCGCTTCACTGCTGTCCAATGCTCCTTCCCTGGGTTTGACATAAACCTGCTCAATACTCCCACTACATGTGCAATGTCTGGTCTAGTACATACCATTGCATACATCAAGCTACCCACTGCACTTGCATATGGAACACGAGACATATACTCCTCTTCTTCTTGTGTCTTGGGACACTGTTTAGCAGACAGCTTTACACCTACAGGAATAGGAACCTTCACCGGTTTACTATCCTGCATATTGAACCTCTGCAATATAGTCTCGACATACTTCCTCTGGTTTAACCAGAGCTTTCTCTTTGCCCGATCTCTCTTAATTTCCATGCCCAAAATATAGTTTGCAGCACCCAGATCCTTCATGTCGAATTTGGAGAACAGTTGGGTCTTCAAATCTTGGATAACTTCTTTGTCATTTCCAATCAACAACATATCATCCACATACAAGACCAAATAAATAACACGGTCACCAATTAATTTAAAATAAACAAAGTGATCCTCCTTGCTTCTGGTGAAGCCAAGTCCCCGTATATAGGTATCAAATTTCTGATACCACATCCTTGGTGACTGTTTTAACCCATACAGAGACTTCTTCAACCTGCATACTAGTTCTTTCTTACCCTTCACCATAAAGCCTTCAGGTTGCTTCATGTAGATCTCCTCTTCTAGATCCCCGTGAAGAAATGTCGTCTTCACATCCATCTGTTCTATCTCAAAATCAAATGCAGCAGCAACAGATAAAAGTAATCTAATAGAAGTAACTTTGGCAACAGGAGAAAAAATATCACCAAAAGCAATTCCCGGCACCTGGGAATAACCTTTCGCTACCAATCGAGCTTTGTATTTCTCCACCTTGCCTTCTACATTCATCTTCTTCTTAAACACCCATTTGCTCCCAATGGGCTTCCTTCCAGCCGGCAACTCCACCAAATCCCATGCATCATTTTTGTGCAAGGATGCCATTTCATCAACCATGGCCTCCTTCCATAGTTTTCCATCCTCCGAATCTACTGCCTCCCTGACAGTTCTGGGTTCATCATCAGTTATAGTTAAGGAAAAACCTGAAAAAAAAGCAGATGGACTATACCTTTCTGGTTGCCTTCTTTCCCGAACAGATCTTCTCAAAGTTGGAGTTTGTGGCTCTTCATCTTCTGATTCTTCTTCTGTTGTAGAGTCTGATTCATCCTCCTTTAGCTCAAACTCTATCTTCTCAGGTTCCTTTGGTATGACTTCATGTGTAACAACATCTTTTACCTCTCTAAACACCACATCACGGCTGTACACAACCTTCCTTGTTTCTGGGTTCCAAAGCTTGTAACCCTTTAAACCATCCTTATACCCAATAAAGATGCACCTTTCATATTTATTATCCAACTTGGTCCTTTTCTCCTTTGGAACATGTACATATGCATCACATCCAAATACCCTTAGATGTGAAAGAGAGGGTTTCTTACCAGTCCATACCTCATGTGGGGTCTTATCCTCCAACGCCGACGAAGGTGATCTGTTAACTAAGTAACATGCAGTCTCCTCTGCCTTTGCCCAGAATTCTTGTCCTAAACCGGTACCACTGATCATGCTTCTTGCCTTTTCCATCAGTGTTCTGTTCATTCCTTCTGCAACTCCATTTTGCTGCGGTGTGTATGGAGTAGTCTTCTGTCGTGCTATACCACACTTCTTACAGAACTCTTCAAATTCCTTCTTGCAAAACTCCCCACCATTATCTGTCCTCAACGCCTTTATCTTCTTCTCTGTCTGATTTTCCACCAGAGCCTTAAATTCTTTAAATTTGTCAAAGACTTCAGATTTCTTCCTCAAGAAATATATCCATGTGTTCCTTGAGAAGTCATCTATAAATGAAACATAGTACATAGATTTTCCTAGTGACGGAACTGACACAGGTCCAAACACATCACTGTGCACAAGTTCTAATATTTTGTTTGCCCTCTTAGCACCAGAAGGAAAACTCACCCGATTCTGCTTCCCATATACACAATGTTCACAGAAATCGAAATCCAGAGAACAATTAGACATACCTTCTAACATACCATTTCTGTGCAGTATCTGAAGGCCCTTCTCTCCAATATGTCCAAGCCTTTGATGCCATAACATGGTCTTTTCTCCAGAGACAGCTAGGCTTTCCACTCCACTTTCAGGAACCACAGAACTATTACACCCATCAATAACAGTGCTACCTTGTAGCTTGTACAGAGTTCCAGTCCGAACTCCCCGCATTAATACCAGTGCTCCCCGAACCATCTTGCAGGCATCTTTCTCGAACACTGTTTTTACACCTGCATCATCCATCTTGCTTACGGAAATCAGATTTCTGGCCAATGTAGGAATATGCAGAACACCAGGAAGTGTTCTAATCCTTCCACCTTGCAGCTTCAGCTTGACCTTTCCACGTCCGACGATTCTGGCCTTCCTATCATCCCCTAGGAAGACATCACCACCATCATATTTCTCATACTCGCAGAACCACCCCCTATGGGGAGTGAAGTGAAAGGATGCACCTGAGTCAATCAACCATGACTCATGATCTACATGTGTATTTGAAGAAGAAGCCAAATACACATCCCCACCTTCATCCGAGGTGGTTTTTGCCTTTGCAGAAGGAGCTTCATCAGATCCCTTTCCTTTCTCAGGAGCTTTAGATCCGCATTCCTTTTTGTAGTGCCCTTCCTTTCCGCATTTCCAGCACACCTTTACAAACTTTCCAGGAGATTTAGATCTCCCACTCGAAACCTTATTCTTGTTTCTGTTCTGGGACCTTCCTCGTACAAATAAGGCATCTCCATTCTGACCCTCCATATTTCTCCGTCTCATTTCCTCCGACAGCAAGGCTGAGACAATATCATCAAAATTCAAGGTAGTTGTATTGCTACCTATTGCAATAACCAGACTGTCCCACGAGTCTGGTAGAGAGCACAACAAATTGATGCACTTATCTTCATCTGAGATTTTAATATCAACAGACGACAGCTGACTTACCACAGTATTGAAGGCGTTCAGATGCTCTGTCACCGAGTCTCCATCCTTCATCCTCGGGTTATACAGCTTTTTCCGCAGGAACAACTTATTCACCAGAGACTTAGATTGGTACAAAGTCCCAAGTTTTTCCCACAAATTCTTTGCCGTAGCTTCCCCAGATACATTCAACAATACTGAATCTGAGACACACAACCGTATTGTGCTCTTAGCCTTCTGATCCAGTTTCTTCCAGTCTTCATCTGACATTGCCGTTGGTTTAGTACTTGGATCTACCGCGATCCACTGATCTTTATCCACCAGCAGATCCTCCATCTTGAGCTTCCACAACTCAAAACTCTGACCATTAAATTTCTCGATCTCTATCTTTCCGCCGCTCGCCATCTTCTTTCACCGCAAGAATCGATCCCGCAGATCTCCCACTGAACAGGGTCTGCCACAGGCCCGAGCAAAAAACTCTCAACAACAAAGGCGTCCCCTTGAAGCCGAAACAGCTCTGATACCAAATGTAGGTTTTAACCCTGAACAGAAATTATCTACACACGAATCTTATAACAGAAAATAAACAATAGCGAGAGCATAAAACATAAAACAGATAAACGCAGAGATTTTCCCCTGGATCCCAAATCGGGACGACCAGCTTGATTTTTCATTATATTCCTTTTAGTGTTACAACACATATATATACATGCCGAAGCATACATAAACCCCAATCCATTAACCCTGGATTAGAACATAACCGTAGTTCCCTTGGCCGGATCTACAAAATACCAGGGGCCGAAAACCATCGAACCCCAGAGCCATGTGCAAAACCATGCACAAAACCATGGGCGGATCCACCTATGAGTGGGTCCGCACAAAAACCAATTTTGGCCGGGGCGCTGCCCCGGACCCCAACGGTGGGGACTGCTTCGCCCCTCGTGACCCCCCAGCTACGCCCGATGCAACATACAGCGTGTGGGGCTAATCATGGAAATAATATAACACATACCCAACAATCTTTAAGTGCAGTGCAAACTGTAGTGTGAAGTGCAGGAAATGCAGTGCAAAGTGCAACAAGCTTAAGTGCGGAATTTTGATATGTTTCAGGTTATCTCTGAAACAATTTGCAGATTCCTGTGGTAAGGTTCAGTGCGGATTTATTGGATGGGCTTTCAGTGCGAAGTTTGAATTGTTTACATTATATACAACAGTGCTGCAGTGCGGATCATAAGGTGCTACTGTTCAGATCATCCAGAAGCTAGAACACATTCCTGAAGTGTGAACCTGTCTATGTGCTTGTACATGAGCATCTTGAAGTGGAGATCTGTCTAAGTGTATAAGCATGAACATGCGATCATTTTGATGTGCAGAATTGTCCAAGTATAAGAGAAGTATTCAAGTGCGGATATGTTCAAAGATAGCTTGCAGAATATTCTAAAGCGAAGTTGTTGATAAATCATGATATTGACATCCAACTCAAGTTCATTGAGATAGTGGTCTATAAAGAGAAGAAGTTATTGCAAAGCAGAAGAATGAAGGAAAGTAAAAGTAAATCTGTGATTTACTTTCTCATTACAACTTATATATATCAACTAAAGGTTCAAAGGAAAACTAGTGCCGAACAGTGCAACTTGGGGAAGAGAAGAAGGACCAGCATTGAAGGACATCAAAGAAGTAAGGACAAGGTATTGGATGCATAAATAGGTCAAGGGTCTAAGTCTGGGTCATGGTACTTGTCATCTGAAATCTATAAGAAGAATTTCTCGTGGGTTTTCCTCTCCAAGAGGGAGAGGTTTTGCCCTGGCTCTAGGAGCCTAATTCTTGTGTCCTGTGTCTTTTGATAATTGACTTGATGAAAGATTTAATAAGCTACCAAAGGGAAGACATAAGTAACCCAAGTAATCTCACAAGTAATTGTCAAGAAGAGAATTTTGAATTAATCACTAGCCCTCCAAATTCTCAACATGGTATCAGAGGTAAGGTGCTGAACTCAAGGGCTGCCTGACAAAGAGACACTCCAGGAAGCAAAATCAAAGTTTGGGTGAAGAGTCAAATCAATTTTCAAGGAAGGCTCTCAAGATCTTCAAAGGATCATCTTTTTAAGAAAATAATCTTTGCCATCAAAGATTTACATTCAAGACAGTGGTAGGACGGGACATCATCTTTTGAAGACATCCTTTACCATCAAGCATCCAAGATCACCTACATTGAAGATTGTTTTTCATAGAAGTTCCTAACCTCTTCGTCATCATCAAGGAAGCTGCTGAAGGAGAAAGTCACTCACTCAAGTAAGTATCTATGACTTTATCTAAATCTGTCAAAATGACCAGCAAATTGGTTGGGTTATCAAACTTCAATGCATGGAAGAAAAGGACAAATTTGAAGCTAATTGAAAATGAAGTTATGGGCTTTATAGAAGGATATACAATTCAACCTCCAAAAGAAGACATTCTAGCATATATCAAATACATGCAGGGAGACATAACAGCTTGAAGGATTCTTATAGAATCCATAAAAGACTCTCTCATTCCCTATGTATCAATGCTAGAATCCTCAAAAGAAATATATGATAAATTGGTGGAACTGTTCTCGGAAGGTTCTACAAAGGAAACATTATCCCTGAGACAAAAACTATACAAATTGAGAATTTTCAAGAAGGAATAATTCCATATCTGATGGAGATTTTCGCAATACGAGAACAACTACTGAAGTTGGGAGAAGTAATGTTCGATAGAGAAATACTCACTATTTTACAAAATGGAAAATGGAGAGGTTCCACTTCCAGCTTAGATGGGAGAAAAGAAGCCATGCCATTCCAAAGTCTAGGTAAGATATAAGAATCAAGATTGAAAGAAGAATCAAGAGAAAATAATCAAACCGTTACCGCCATGTTCAGGAAGAAGGAAGATTCGGTAAATTTGGTCCTTAGAATAAGAAGAGAAATGTGGACAAAACAGGATGCTTTTGATGTAATGATCTTGGGCATATAAACGAGATTGTCCTAAATTTTGAAAGGACAAGAGGGAAAAGGAAGAAGCCCATGTCTTAGATATAAGAGAAGAACCTGATGCAAAGAAATCTAAGAAAGAAGTGAGGGATCTCAACTATGATTAGGATCATCTTCTCCTTAAGTGACTTTTGTTGGTTGTAAAATAGTATGTTAGGAAGCAATGTATATTATAGCATCATGATAGAAGCATGGTAGGAGCTCTTGGTGTAGCAGCTCCGGGGAAAACCTCTCTGATAACAAATGGAAGGAAGTCATCAAGATCAAGGGTCATCATGGAAACATAATTCTGGGATGTGATGACATATGAATAAAGCAGGTCAAGGGAATGAAGCTCTTCACTCTAGTAAAACTGCTACAAGGTGACTTAAATGATAAAGGTATGAGGTATGTATATTTTTATATGCTGAAATTGGATGCTTTGAAGTCATGTCATATGGTTGCAGGCTATGTTGCATGAGTTTCCGGTACGGGGATACTTTGGGTACGTGGGAACAAGTTTCCGGTACGGCTAGAAGCTTTGTCCAAATTTACAGGAAACGTCAAGTTGGGAGCGGCAATAATATATTATATAATATATTAAAAATTAAATTTTAATATATATATTTTATAATTTTTTTTTTTTAATAGTGTACATATTAAAATTTAAATGTACATATGTCATACCAAGTTGATTTTTTAAAAGATTCAAGACCATAAAAAGTTAAAACCAAAACTAAAAAGCTAAAGTGACAAGTCACACAAATCATATTGATGTTCATATTGGAAAAAAAGGCAAAAGCCTACACGGCCCTATGGTATATAATTAAGTAATGTGATATGATGAATGGGAGAATGGGATATCATGAAAAGGCATACGAAAACAAATAATGTGAAATGGAAAAACATGCAATGAGACTTTGATGAAAGACAATTTCAACCACTACGATGGAGGGGTTTCTAGTTTTCAAAGAAGGTCGACCATCATGGATTTGCAAAGGGCACAATAATACATCACTGAATTGATGAAGCACATGAGGTGTAATGGAGATTCATTATTAGTAACACGTTAATAAATTTTATGTAAATGCCAAGACCAAAACTATGCATGAAAAGTATGCCACAGGTGTATTATTACGGGTGCAAATGAGTTGTATATGTCAGTGTTACAAAGCCTTATATATCAACTTGCAAGAAAGTTGCCAACGCTTCACATTGATACCTCTTTACGATACTGGTTTGTTTAAACGATCTATTTAAAGATGTGTTGAGAGGATACGTCCTGATCGAATTCTAAGCTGCTATATCATGTGTTACAAATAGTAATATAATATATTGCGTTACATGCTATACAAAAGCTCCAACTTCACACGCTACATTGCAATACATAATTTTTTAAATTACATTGCATCAAAAAAGGGTGTATTTCAAATATTGCGACATGGAATTAATATACCATTGCTATGGAGAAGGATACACGAGGAATTACGATCGAAGACTATACCAAAGGCGATGAATGGAGGGAAATGCATCAATGATACCATATAAAGGATCCAATCAAATATTGATACAACAAGGCAATACATACAATGCACAATTGTTGCAGTAACCATAATAAACCATGTGATTTCATACGTTGAAAAGGTGACAAAAAGGAAATACAATGTGTTTCAAATTTTCAAATATGCCGGGTACTTGCTGATCGGGATCTTGTGGGAGCTCCGATCCATCGAGGAGCTTATAGAAGCTCCTCGATGGATCAGAGCTCCCACAAGCTCCCGATCAGCGTTCCCAGTGGATACGAGTATCAGAAACTTTGATTGATTCCCCGAAAAGCTCCCGAAAAGCTCCCCCGTACCCAACAAAGCTCCCGTAGTTTTTGGAACGTTTCGTACCAGCTCCCAAGCTCCCAGGAGTGCCGGAGCTTGAGGTACTTCATCTCCAAGGGTAGGGGAGCGGTACACGTGTAACTTAGGTTGCAGGTAATAGACATCCATATTTAGAAGTATGATCTATGAAGGAGGATCTCTCGGTGCACTGACAGATGACATCAACATATATATATCCTCATGGAATATGAGGTGGGTTTATATGAATGAGAAATTGGAAAATTTGTAAGATCTTGGGATTGAAGAATGCGTAGAAAGGAAGAGATCATGAAATGCAACCATGTCAAGAGGCAGTTATGATTTATCATCCAGACTCCAAGAAGATGTGACTAGGAGATCTCTTGGGAGGATATTTAGACTTTGACAGAAGTCTGGTAAAGAAAAAGACCCTTGACAAAACATATCATTAGGAGATGTGTCAATCTGAATAAAGGATGTCGATGCCTACAGGAAGATGTCATGCTGAAGATCATCACTGAGCTAAGTTTTGTTTTAAAAGTTCATATGTATATGTTTATCTGGATGAATTTGTGCAGGGTTGCTAATCATGAGAAAGGATGTATGATCCTTGGAGATGATTTGAAGGAAAGCAACATGGCATAACGGTGGACCAGATGTGAAAGACTGATGAATCACTTTCTGATAGTGGACATGACTCGTGACTGAAAGTGATGAATGATTTGTTCCCAATGAAGCCAAAAGTTGAAGATTCCTTAATATCGAAATCCATGACATCGAGGAGAGGAATTCTTCATGAGTCGCTGGATTGCTGCTATAGGACCCTGGTTGAGAGGGAGCCTGGTGGTAAGTTTCTTGCTTGGAAGAAACTTGAAGTATGTCCTTCCTGTGTTGAGAGGGAGTGACATATGTGATTCTCTATTACCTGTGTCATGCACTAGACTAGGACTAACAGTCGTAAGTCTTAGTGAAGGCCATGTGAAGAGAATGGATAGACACATCATGCTGGTCTTCTCCTGGAAGACAAAATGGAGGATTGGGTAATCATCTGGCATTCGATACTTTTTGAGAATGAGATAGGGCATTCAAGATAAGAGTAGTTGAGGATCGATATTCTTTGAGGGTTGGCTACCCAAGAGAAGAATAGTCCAAGAAGGTCATACTCTGGGAACAACTAGGTGGAGTATGTACCTTGGAGACATAATGACTATGGTGTCTATTAGAGATGTGTCTCGCCAGCATTGTAGCCCATTGTCTCATTGAGAGATGGGGCTGTTAGTCAAGGCCTTGCACTAGGACAATTCGAGATGATATGATGCTATATAGATGTGATTACCAATCCGATTCTTCTTATGAGATTCTTCAGTTTGAAAGTGACCATGTACTTGTATGAATACCTCCCTAGTTAAGAGGGAGTGTTGAAAAGTGTAACTAGGTTGGTCTTCATATTGACTATGTAATTATTGATTTATGTAAAGTACAAGACAAAGATAATAAAGTGTATTTTGTAGTTGCTTCATGGGTTTCATGAGCAAGAAACTATTATAGGTTAATAGACTTCTTCTTGATGTCTATCTAGGATTTTGTCTTCTAAGTATAAATGTAATTAAGTGCTATATATATGAAGGATCTAGTCTGAAAGAACGCTCCAAGACCTAGTCCCAGAAACTGCGGAAGAATGGCTCTATGAACCCTCACTCAAACGCTGGAAGGTAAGATTAAATGATGTATTAGAAGTCGGCCTCATAACAGTCATGTCAGCTCCCAAATAGTCATATCGGTTCACTAAGTCAAGTTGACTTATATACAGGGCAAACAACTATATATACCCCTGTAGCCTTCGCAAAAAACACAAAATTTCGGATCATCTCTGCATTTGAAGTGTGAGCTATCTTTAAGTGCAGTTTGAACTGTAGTGCGAAGTGCAAGAAATGCAGTGCGAAGTGTAGTAGTTGTAGTGCGAAGTGCAACAAGCTTAAGTGCGGAATTTTGATATGTTTCAGGTCATCTCTGAAACAGTTTGTGGATTCCTGTGGTAAGGTTCAGTGCAGATTTATTGGATGGGCTTTCAGTGCGAAGTTTGAAGTGTTTACATTATATGCAACAGTGCTGTAGTGCGGATCATAAGATGTTGCTGTTTGGATCATCCAAAAGCTACAACACATTCCTGAAGTGCGAACCTGTCTATATGCTTCTACATGATCATCCTGAAGTGTGAATCTGTCTAAGGCTATAAGCATGAACATGTGATCATTCTGAAGTGCAAACCTGTCCAAGTATAAGAGAAGTATTCAAGTGCAGATCTGTTCAAAGATAACTTGCAGAATATTCTAAAGTGAAGTTGTTGATAAATCGTGATACCGACATCCAACTCAAGTTCATTGAGACAGCGGTCTTCAAAGAGAAGAAGTTATTGTAAAGCAGAAGTAAGAAGGGAAGTAAATCTGTGATTTAATTTTTTCATTACAGCTTATATATATCAACTGAAGGTTCAAAGGAAGTACTAGTGTAGAACAATGCAACTTGGTGAAGAGAAGAAGGACTAGCATTGAAGGACATCAAAGAAGGACAAGGTCTTGGATGCATAAATAGGTCAAGGGTCTAAGTCTGGGTCATGGTACTTGTCATTTGAAATCTATAAGAAGAATTTCTCATGGGTTTTCCTCTCCAAGAGGGAGAGGTTTTGCCCTGGCTCTAGGAGCCTAATTCTTGTGTCACGTGTCTTTTGATAATTGACTTGATTTAAGATTTAATAAGCTAACAAAAGGAAGACATAAGTAAGCCAAGTAATCTCACAATTAATTATCAAGAAGAGAATTTTGAATTAATCACTAGCCCTCGAAATTCTCAACATTGTATCCGAGGTAAGGTGCTGAACTCAAGGGTTGCTTGACAAAGAGACACTCCAGGAAGCAAAAATCAAAGTTTTTGGTGAAGAGTCAAATCAATTTTAAAGGAAGACTCTCAAGATCTTCAAAGGATCATCTTTTCAAGAAAATAATATTTTCCATCAAAGATTTACTTTCAAGACAGTGGTAGAACAGGACATCATCTTTTGAAGACATCCTTCACCATCAAGGATCAAAGATCACCTACATTGAAGGTTTCTATCTTAGAAGAAGTTCCTAACCTTTTTGTCATAATCAAGGAAGCTGTTGAAGGAGAAAGTCACTCACTTAAGTAAGTATCTATGACTTTATCTAAATCTGTCAAAATGACTTATTGTATAGAGAGCAACAAATTGGTTGGGTTATCAAGGTTTAATGCATGGAAGAAAAGGACAGATTTGAAGCTAATTGAAAATGAAGTTATGGGCTTCATAGAAGAATCTACAATTCAATCTCCAAAAGAAGACTTTCTAGCATGTATCAAATAAATAAAGTTCAAGCTATGTATCCAAAGGATTCTTATAGAATCCATAAAAGACTCTCTCATTCCCTATGTATCCAAGCTAGAATCCTCAAAAGGAATATATGATAAATTGGTGGAACTATTCTCGAAAGGTTCTACAAAGGAAATATTATCCTTGAGACAAAAACTATACAAATTGAGAATGTCAAAGAAGGAATAATTCCATATCTGATGGAGATTTTTGCAATACGAGAACAACTGCTGAAGTTGGGAGAAGTAATGTCTGATAGAGAAATACTCACTATGGTACAAAATGTCTGACCGAAAGAATGGAGAGGTTCCACTTCCAGCCTGGATGGGATAGAAGAAGCCATGCCATTCCAAAGTCTAGGTAAGATAGAATAATCAAGATTGAAATAAGAATCAAGAGAAAAGAATCAAGCGTTTGCCACCATGTTTGGGAAGAAAGGAAGATTCGGTAAATTTGGTCCTCAGAATAAGAAGAGAAATGTGGACAAAACACGATGCTTTTGATGTAACGATCTTGGTCATTATATACGAGATTGTCCTAAATTTAGAAAGGACAAGAGGAAAAAGGAAGAAGCCCATGTCTCAGATATAAGAGAAGAACTTGATGCAAAGAAATCTAAGAAAGAAGAAGCGAGGGATCTCAACTATGATTAGGATCATCTTCTCCTTAAGTGATTTCTGTTGGTTGTAAAGTAGTATGTTAGGAAGCAATGTATATTATAGCATCATGATAAAAGCAAGGTAGGAGCTCTTGGTGTAGCAGCTCCAGGGAAAACCTCTTTGATAACAAATGGAAGGAAGTCATCAAGATCAAGGGTCATCATGGAAACATAATTCTAGGATGTGATGACATATGAATAAAGCAGGTCAAGGGAATGAAGCTCTTCATTCTAGTAAAACTGCTACAGGGTGACTTAAATGATAAAGGTATGAGGTATGTATATTTTTATAATCTGACACTGTATGCTATGAAGTCATGTCATATGGTTGCAGGTAATAGACATCCATATTTAGAAGTATGATCTATGAAGGAGGATCTGTCGGTGCACTGACAGATGAAATCAACATATATATATCCTCATGGAATATGAGGTGGTCGTATATGAATGAGAAATTGGAAAATTTGTAAGATCCTGGGAATGAAGAATGTGTAGTAAGAGATCATGAAATGCAACCATGTCTGGAGGCAATTATCATCCGGAGGCCAAGAAGATGTGACTAGGAGATCTCCTAGGAGGATATGTAGACTCTGACATAAGTCTGGTAAAGAAGAAGACCCTCGACAAAACATATCATTAGGAGATGTATCAATCTGAATAAAGGATGTCGATGCCTACAGGAAGATGTCATGGTGAAAGATCATCACTTGAAGTATGCCCTTCTTGTGTTGAGAGGGAGTAACGTATGTGATTCTCTATTACATGTGTCATGCACTAGACCAGGACTAACAGTCGTAAGTCTTAGTGAAGGCCATGTGAAGAGAATGGATAGACACATCATTCTGGTCTTCTCCTGGAAGATAGAATGGAGGATTGGGTAATCATCTGGCATTCGATACTCTTTGAGAATGAGATAGGGCATTCAAGATAAGAGTAGTCGAGGTCAGATATTCTCTGAGGGCTGGCTACCCAAGAGAAGAATAGTCCAAGAAGGTCATACTCTGGGAACACCTAGGTGGGTTATCTACCTTGGAGAGACAAAGACTATGGTGTCTATTAGTGATGTGTCTCGCCAGCATTGTAGCCCATTGTTTCGTTGAGAGATGGGGCTATTAGTCAAGGCCTTGCACTAGGACAATTTTGGTTGATATGATGCTATACAGATGCAATTACCAATCCGATTCTTCTTATGAGATTCTTCAGGTTAAAGTGACCATGTACTTGTATGAATACCTCCCTAGTTAAGAGGGAGTGTTGAAAAGTGTAACTAGGTTGGTCTTCATATTGACTATGTAATTATTGATTTATGTAAAGTAGAAGACAAAGATAATAAAATGTATTTTGTACCTGCTTCATGGGTTTCATGAGCAAGAAATTATTGTAGGTTAATAGACTTCTTCTTGATGTCTATCTAGGATTTTGTCTTCTAAGTATAAATCTAATTAAGTGCTATATATATGAAAGATCTAGTCTCAAAGAATTCTCCAAGACGTAGTCCTAGAAACCGTGGAAGAATGGCTCTATTAGCCCTCACTCAAACGCTGGAAGGTAAGATTAAATGATGTATTAGAAGTCGGCCTCATAACAGTCATGTCGGCTTCGAAATAGTCACACTGGTTCACCAAGTTAGGTCGGCTTATATACAGGGCAAACAACTATATATACCCCTGTAGCCTTTGCAGAAAACACAGAATTTCAGATCATCTATGCATCTGAAGTGCAGGCTATCTTTAAGTGCAGTGCGAACTGTAGTGCGAAGTCCAGGAAATGCAGTGCGAAGTGCAGTAGGTGCAGTGCAAAGTGCAACAAGCTTAGGTGTGGAATTTTGATATTTTTCAGGTCATCTCTGAAACAGTTTGTGGATTCCTGTGGTAAGGTTCAGTGCAGATTTATTGGACGGGTTTTCAGTGCGAAGTTTGAAGTGTTTACATTATATACAATAGTGCTGCAGTGCGGATCATAAGGTGCTGCTGTTTAGATCATCCAGAAGCTACAACACATTCCTGAAGTGCCAACCTGTCTATATGCTTGTACATGAGCATCCTGTTGAGATTCAACAAGATGATGAGCTTAGTGAAAAGTAAGCACCTTCACTAAGTGGGGCCCGCAGGCTATTTTTAGGTGTATGTCTATTTTTAGACATGGTGAGCATATTCTATAAGTTGCAAGATGCTATTTGTAGATGGTTGATCAAGTTGGAAAAATAGATGAAATTCTATTTTTAGAATATTGGGCGAAGTCTATTTATAGATCGTCAATCCAAAAATAGATGCATGTTGATTATTATTAGCTCTTAATAATAATCCGATAATAAACATCAACTTATACTCTTGGAGCACTTTATTTTAGTGAACAGATTTGGCAAATCAGTGGGCTAAAGGAATTACGCAATTCCTAGGGTTTATTGGTGGCTCATGCATGGAGGACTCAGTTATAGAACTGAAGTGGCAAAGTTATGACAGAGTTGGAAGAGTAGATACAGGAGTTGTTATTCAGTTTAACTCAGTTGAGCTAGTTGTATCTAGTCTAACTGAATGATACACTAGTGAGAGTTAAGTGAATTAATTAGTTAATTCACAACTACTAACTCACTGACAACTGAACAGATACAACAGTTAACTATAGTGCATGTCAGTTCTAGTGAAGACCTAGTGGAGAGATAGGTGAAAGGGTGAGATGGACTATCCGTTGTGACTATAGTGATGTATTCAATGCATCTGACACACATTGGAGTTGCCAATGAGGATTGCGTAGTCAAGGCAAGGCCAATTCGAATTCATTCAGAGGTCTTCTTCAATAGGGATTGCGCAGTGGAGGCAGCTGTCAGGAGGCGAGAAATTGGTGCATAGAGATGCAAATTTCTGCATGACAGTGTGTAATGAATCTACATTGTACTGAGAGCTTGATGTGCGAAGCTTTGTATGAGATTATTACATGATTCCATTGATATACATAATATATGATAGTTGGGGTTTTTAGCTTTAAGCTTTCCCGTTAAACAACTGTGTTATGTGCGATTGAATTTTTTCACATGTTTTTGCAATTGAGTTTTAATTTTTTGCAAGTTTAACAATGGAAGGATTCTGTATTTAGCAAGAAGATAAATATTGTTAGATCAGGAGGATCCGGTAATACATCAGTATTAATAAATTTCTACATGGTATCTAAGCAGTTTTGATTACTAGAGATTGCAATTGTGAATAATTGCTGAGTTTTGTGCTGGTGGACAATTCGAATTTGCTGCAGAAATTTCTTGGTGCGACAATTGGGTATTCATTGAAATGTCTTTCAATGGGTTGCGATTGGAGTATGCCCTTGAGGGTAGCTCATATTACATAGCCTGGAAGGATAGGATGGAGGCGGTGCTTGAAGATAATGGATTGAAGGAGTTCATCGATAGCGATGTTCCTAAGCCTGGTCCTAGCGATGCTGCATTACTTGACGCATGGCAAAAGAAGGTAGCAAAGACAAGAAGAATTCTGTTGGAAGGTGTAAAGGACCATATTGTGTCAAGCCTTCACGGGAAAGCCACTCCATTTGCAATGTGGAAGGCTTTGATAGATCTTTTCCAAAGCAGCAGTGACCAGAGGAAGTTGGCGCTGAAAGATAAGCTCTGAAAAATAAAAATGGAGAAGGGCGACAGTATTCCAAAATATCTCACGAAGTTTGTCCACTGTAGGGATGAATTGGGAAGTGTGGGGATTACTGTTGATGATGATGACTTGTTGAGCTTGGCTCTCCTTGGGCTTCCGAAGAGTTGGCATAGCTACGAAGACTTTATCAATGGACGGGAGAAACTACCGGATTGGGAGTGACTTTGGTCGGATCTTGTGGAGGAGATAAGGCGAAGTACCAGGGATGGCTCTTCATCGAAGAATGATGATGAAGAGAATTGCGCTTTGGCTACCAAAGCAAGGAAAGGAAAGGGGAAGAAATTCCACTCAAAATCCGAGGCTAAAGGCAAGAAGCTGGATTTGTCCAAAGTGAAGTGTTTTCACTGTCACGAACATGGGCATCTCGCCACTAACTACCCACATAAAAAGAAGAACAAGAAGGCCACTGGAGCTGCAGCTAGAGAGGCCTTAGCCTCGCAATTTGAACTTGATTTCTCTTTGATCGCATGCTTGGTTTCAAGCGCTATGGGATCGGTGTGGTATCTTGATAGTGGTGCATCTTTCCATATGACAGAAGACAAGGAGTTGTTTAGTGACTTGGAGGAGAAGGATCTCCAAATACATATAGAGATGGGTGGCGATGGTAGATACAGTGCAACTGGCATTGGTACTATTAACTTTGAGAGGGAGTCAGGTAAACCATTTCTATTGAAAGATGTTATGCATGTTCCAGGTCTAAAGAAGAACTTGGTCTCGGTCGCAATGTTGGAAGACAGAGGTTATGACGTTGTTTTCAGCGATCGAAAAGCTTTCCTATGACATAAAACAACGGGTCAAACCAAGAGGATAGGGATTCGAGTTAAGAATCTCTACAAGTTGGAGGTAGATGGCTGCGCTGCAATGATGGGCAAAGCAGAAGAAGTGGTGAGCCGGGATGAGGGCGAATTATGGCATAGGAGATTGGGCCATCTTCACCATGGCGTCTTGAAGATTTGGCAGCAAATTTCTACTGGACTTCCCAAGGATACTCTTGCGCAGTCAGATTAGTGCAAGGGATGTACTATGGGTAAGTTTGTGAAGACCACCTTTCATGAGAAGGAGAACTGTGCTTCGGTGATCTTGGAGAGAATTCACACAGACGTGTGTGGACCTTTCTTGGTTTGCTTCAACAGCAAACCACAGGTATTATGTTATTTTTGTTGATGACTATTCTCGTAGATGCTGGATCTTCTTCATGCAGAAGAAGAGCGAAACATACTCAAATTTCTGTGAGTTTAAAGCATTGGTGGAGAAGGAGTCGGGGAAGCAAGTGAAGGCTCTACGGAGCGATAATGGTGGTGAATATATCTCGAATGAATTCAAAGACTTCTGTAGCAAAGAAGGAATTCAAAGAGAACTCATAGCGCCTCATAACCCACAGCAGAATGGGGTCGCGGAGAGGAAGAATAGAATGATCGTGGGTGCTGCATGAGCTCTGCTGCATGACCAGGGCCTACCGATGCACTTGTGGGCGGAAGCATGCAACACTGCGGTTTATGTGCAAAACCGTTGTCCTCATAGAGTACTTGGCATGAGTACACCTGAAGAAGCTTTTACTGGTAAGAAGCCTGATATTTCTCATTTGAATATTTTTGGCTCATCTATTTACATTCATGTGACAAAGGAAGCCAGGAAGAAGCTTTTACTGGTAAGAAGCCTGATATTTCTCATTTGAATATTTTTGGCTCATCTATTTACATTCATGTGACAAAGGAAGCCAGGAAGAAGCTGGAGCCGACTGCAAAAGTTGGGATATTTATGGGGTACACAGAAACACCCCATAATTATCATGTGTATTTGCTAGACAGTCGAATGACTGTGGTGCGACGGGATATAAAATTCAATGAGGTGAAAGCCATGAAGTTGTCGCTTGAGAGGGAGCTACACTTGCATGCGGAGGAGGAACTTCCTGTTCCGAAAGATGAGCCTCCAGATGTGGATCAGCCACAGGAGGAGGATCATGGAGTGGAGGAGTCCACTCATGCAGAACCAAACATCAGAACTAGCAGAAAGCATACCACAGAGGCTGAGAGATTGAAGCTTGATGCGGCACAGAATGTAGGAGTCCTTACATCACAGCGCAGACAGAGACAGTCACCTGACCGATTTACTGGATACATGGCTCTTATGAGCAAGTGTGTCATGACAAAGCCATCTTCTTTTGAAGAAGCAGCGCAGGAGCCCACATGGGTAGATGCCATGGTGGAGGAGTATGACTCCATTGTCAGAAACAGTGCTTGGGAGATTGTTCCAAGGCCGGTGAGGGCGCCACAGAGATTCGAATGGATCTACAAGGTAAAGCACTACGATGAGTGCCGAGAAGTATAAGGTAAGATTTGTCGCCCAGGGTTCTTTGCACAAGATTTAGGATTGATTATGAAGAAACCTTTGCACCTGTCGCACGGTATTCTTCCATAAGGACCATCCTTGCTCTCTTAGCGCAGATGGGTTGGCACATTCATCAGATGGATGTGAAGACTGCGTTCCTTAATGGGATCATTGAGGAAGAGGTATACGTTGAGCAGCCTGAAGGATTTGAGATCTTTAGCAGCGAGTCGCATGTGTGCAGACTCAAAAGAGCACTGTATGGGCTAAAGCAAGCACCACGTGCTTGGTACACACAGATCAACAACTATTTCACTGGACTTGGCTTCACCAAGAGTGAGGTGGATGCAAACCTGTACGAAATTGTGGTGGAGGGTAAGCTTTTAATCATTGTTCTTTATGTTGATGATTTAATACTTACGGGTGATGAGCAGTTTATACACTCATGCAAGGCAGATCTTGCAAAGGAGTTCGAGGTGAAGGATTTGGGCCTCCTTCATTATTTCCTTGGATTGGAATATGGCAGCGAGAAGGTGAACTGTTTGTGTCTCAAGGCAAGTATGCTCGGGAGATACTTGAGAAGTTTCACATGCAGGGCTGCAAGCCCATGGATACTCCTCTTCTAGGAAACTGGAGGAAAGAGGATGCTACATTGGCAGAGGTAGTGGATGCCACTGTTTATCGATAGTTGGTGGGTTCGCTCATTTATTTAGTTAATACAAGACCGGACATATGCTATGCGGTGAACCAACTTTCTCAAGCGATGGTTAAGCCTACCAAGCTCTTTTGAAAGGCAGGCAAGCATGTCCTAAGGTATCTTAGAGGCACATTTGAGTATGGCTTATGGTACAGACAGACGGATGAGTTGAAGTTGCATGGCTTCATGGATGCAAATTGGGCAAGCAGCCCAACGGACAGAAAGAGCACATCAGGAGGGATTTTCAGTATTGGATCTACAACAGTTTCTTGGTACAGCAGGAAACAATGATCCGTGGCACTTAGTTCAGCGGAAGCAGAATACATGGCAATAAGTCAAGCTGCATGTGAGGCTATCTAGATGAGGAAGATCTTGGTCAGTTTGTTCAGTTCACATTTAGATCCTACAGTGATACATTGTGATAATTAGAGTTGCATTAAACTCTCGATTAATCCTGTGTTTCATGATAGATCTAAACATATTGATATCCAGTATCATCATATCAGAGATTGTGTGTAGCGGAAGATCATGTTGCTTCAGTACATTCCTACGGAAGATCAGGATGCAGACATTCTAACGAAGGCGCTCAGCAGGAGCAAATTCGAATACCATAGAGGCAGGATCGGGGTGAAGGATAATCCCTATCTCGTTGAGAGGGAATGTTGAGATTCAAGAAGATGATGAGCTTAGTGAAAAGTAAGCACCTTCACTAAGTGGGGCCCGTAGGCTATTTTTAGGTGTATGTCTATTTTTACGAGTAGTCTTTAGTGCGACTTTGTGAAGGCTTTTACGGTGGCTTTTTCCGGTGTAATTTCTCTAAAATCGGGCAGGAATTTATTGAAAAGAGAAATTTGATTGCTAACCTTGCACAATCGAAGTGCCCTAGAGGTTTTCGAGGGTGCTGAATCCATATATAAATTCAAAAAACCAGTTTAAATAACAGAAACCAAGATTTTACCTCAAAAAATTTCACCGGATTCCGGCACCTGAAACTCCAAAAAGTCGCACTAAAGACAACTCCCTATTTTTAGACATGGTGAGCATATTCTATAAGTTGCAAGATGCTATTTGTAGATGGTTGATCAAGTTGGAAAAATAGATGAAATTCTATTTTTAGAATATTGGGCGAAGTCTATTTGTAGATCGTCAATCTAAAAATAGATGCATGTTGATTATTATTAGCTCTTAATAATAATCTGACAATAAACATCAACTTATTCTCTTGGAGCACTTTATTGCAGTGAACAGATTTGGAAAATCAGTGGGCTGAAGGAATTACGCAATTCCTAGGATTTATTGGTGGCTCATGCATGGAGGACTCAGTTAGAACTGAAGTGGCAAAGTTATGATAGAGTTGGAAGAGTAGTTACAGAAGTTGTTATTCAGTTTAACTCAATTAATGGAGTTAAACTCAGTTGAGCTAGTTGTATCTAGTCTAACTGAAAGATACACTAGTGGCAGTTAAGTGAATTAATTAGTTAATTAATTCACAACTACTAACTCACTAACAACTGAACAGATACAACAGTTAACTACAGTGCATCTCAGTTCCAGTGAAGACCCAGTGGAGAGATAGGTGAAAGGGTGAGATGGACTATCCGTTGTGACTATAGTGATGCATTCAATGCATTTGACACACATTGGAGTTGCCAATGAGGATTGCGCAGTCAAGACAAGGCCAATTCGAATTCATTCAGAGGTCTTCTTTAGCAGGGATTTCGCAGTGGAGGCAGGCTGTCAAGAGGCGAGAAATTGGTGCATAGAGATGCAAATTTTTGCATGACAGTGTGTAATGAATCTACGTTGTATTGAGAGCTTGATGTACTAAGCTTTGTATGAGATTATTACATGATTCCATTGATATACATAATATATGATAGTTGGGGTTTTTAGCTTTAAGTTTTCCCGTTAAACAACTGTGTTATGTGCAATTGAATTTATTCACATGTGTTTGCAATTGAGTTTTAAATTTCCGCAAGTTTAACAGTGGAAGGATTCTATATTTAGCAAGAAGATAAATATTGTTAGATCAGGAGGATCCGGTAATACATCAGTATTAATAAATTTCTACACATCCTGAAGTGCGGATCTGTCTAAGGGTATAAGCATGAATATGTGATCATTCTGAAGTGCAGACCTGTCCAAGTATAAGACAAGTATTCAAGTGCGGATCTGTTCAAAGATAGCTTGCAGAATATTCTAAAGTGAAGTTGTTGATAAATCGTGATACCGACATCCAACTCAAGTTCATTGAGACAGTGGTCTATAAAGAGAAGAAGTTATTGTAAAGCAGAAGAAAGAAGGAAAGTAAAACTGTGATTTACTTTCCTCATTACAACTTATATATATCAACTAAAGGTTCAAAGGAAAATTGGTGCCGAACATTGCAAATTGGTGAAGAGAGGAAGGACAAGCATTGAAGGACATCAAAGAAGTAAGGACAAGGTCTTGGATGCATAAATAGGTCAAGGGTCTAAGTCTGGGTCATGGTACTTGTCATCTGAAATCTATAAGAAGAATTTCTCGTGGGTTTTCCTCTCCAAGAGGGAGAGGTTTTGCCCTGGCTCTAGGAGCCTAATTCTTGTGTCTCGTGTCTTTTGATAATTGACTTGATGAAATATTTAATAAGCTAACAAAGGGAAGACATAAGTAACTCAAGTAATCTCATAAGTAATTATCAAGAAGAGAAATTTGAATTAATCACTAGCCCTCCAAATTCTCAACAACTGGCCCTTACGTCCAACTCCTTTGTGATTATTTATTCATTTGTTTCTTTTATTACTTTCTAGCTTTTTGTCCCCCCACGCCACTTTTCACTTGGCCGCCACACATCACTTTTCACCCGCCTCTCACGTGCTGTACTCTGTCGCATATGGCTTTGCATTGTCATATGACAAGGTTTTTTTGTTGCCTGTACAATCTTCTTTGTCACCCATGTTTGTAGTACCTGCATCGTATGATGGCTCTCGTACAACTTGCTACTTTGCCACGATTTTCTTGTACGATTGTCTCTACACATGCATTGACTGCCTCTGCCCTTGCACTATTTGTGCTTTTTGTGTGCAATACCGAGGAATCAATTACTTAGAGGTTGTGCTTTGATACCATGTTAATTTTTCCCAACCCTAGCAACCCAATTGAATATTTCCTAGCATAATTCATGTAGTAAAATATTTATTATATATCTACTAAATATAAAGTATAACTTGGATTTTAACACCTAAACAAATATAACAAGAAGTAAATTAATTATATCAATCCCATACATATTGACATATAATATTTCTGCCCTTCAAATTGGTTATTCATTAAAAATAACTTAAGAACTTTCTTCGTGGAATAATAGCCCATTGAGGAAAATACAAATACATCAAGAAACTTGGAGTTATCCTTGCTGATCAAACCCCTTTTCAAATGTGTCCTTCGATGTTGTTGGCTGATCTGGATGTATCTCCCTTGCTGCCCCTTGCACTCTTCCTTGAACCTTGCATATTTAAATGGAAGTCCTCCACCCAATTACTAAGATCTCACTTTCACTGTGCCTTGTGCTCAAGATGTGTCTTCTTCCTTAGCCTAGCCTTCCTTTTATAAGTTTAAGTTATAAATAGCCCTAATCTCCAAAGTGATTGACAATTGAGATTAGATCTCAATATCGCTTGCGACCAACGGTTGAGATTCATCTAATTCACTAATGCAAATATCCGGGCATTTCATTAGATTAACTGTTGTACTAATAATTATTGTAATTGCTAAGGTTAAAGGGTAATTAAGTGACTTCCTCTCATCTAGAGTCTTAGATCTGTGCATAAGTACCTGCTTGATTCTACAAACATCAATAGATTGGATGGTGGCTGGAATAACAATGGACATATTGGAAGGCAAAGTGGCTAGTATAGGCAATTCCAACAACATTTATTTTTCCCCTGTTTTGTTTTCCTGAATAGTTTGAATAGAATTTGGTGGATTTTCCAAGTTGTGTATGTATTGGAAGATCTCACTACACTTTAATTCAGTGGTTACTTTCCTGTTGTAGCAATGGAATAATATACTTGTCTCTTCTGTTATTGTTATGCTTCTTGATAATACTCACTTTCTTTTTCTTAATACTGTTATTTAATTTTTGATTTTCTTTGAAGATGTAGTGAATATATATATATATTCTAACTATCAATGGCAAAGGGCCAATGGTGGTCAAGGAATTGGTAATTCAAAGAAATCCTGAAAAATTGAGTGTGTCTAAAAGCCAAATCATATAGTGTCTTATAAGGGTGTGGCGAAGGACCATATTAGACTCAGCTCTGATACCATTGAAGTGAAGAAAGTTCATTTACTAAAGAACAATCCAACATAAGGAGGACAATTAACAAAAATCTATATTGGACAAAATATATGAACTAATGAATAAGAATGAGTGAATGGTACGATTTACAATGATGAATGGACTTGGTTATAGCCCTCAATCTTCCTTAAATGGATCCATCTTCCAAAATCTCCTTAAAGGGAGATTCTTCACAACTTTGTGTGTGAGGATATAACCTTCTCAACCAAGGGCACTTGAGTCATATATACTTGCATTTTTTTGTTTATCTTTAGTTGTTTGTAACTTCGCTTGTGTTTTTGCTTTATTAATCTTGAGATAGTATTTCCTATTTTTCTTTTATAGGATAAGTGATTTCACAAGTATGTATAGTATGCTTCTAACCAATGTTACATTTATGTTATTGACAATTTATTGCCAGGGGTCCAAAATTTAAATTATTGGCAATATTGGTGAAACTATTGATCGGAGAACTTAAAAAAATACAAAAATAATCATTTTTTTCAAAATTTTAACTTCTAAAATAAAATAAAATCGATAAATAAGATGTCAAGTGATACATTAGATATCAATATTGAAATATGATAATTGTCCCGAGTCATAAGATATAATAGAATGAGACAAAATCATATCAAGACAAAAATAGATGTATCTCATGAGATGGATCATGGCAATGAAAACAACGGATTTCCCCTTGCTTACTTGATGTAAAATGGTCACAACATCCTCAACAATGTTGAACTGGACCAAAAGATTGGTTGACCAAAAATTACATAAATATTCAAATTTTGAAAAGAACATATAATTCATGTGCATCCATAAGAATCCAAATTATTATACACAGATATGCAAAATTTCTCATGTATATAGCAAGGGTGAATATAACCAAAATATCACAGGGTGCAATCCATCCTTAAATCAAAATGGATTAGTAGAGAGACTCTAAATGGCCTTCGAAATCCAAAGAAAATCATGCTACAAGGAATAGCTACATAACATCAAAATCATTGCCTATATTGGGATCCTCTTCATCAAGATCACCCTCTAAGCATTAAAATAAGATATAAAAAGCTTAACATCCTAATCAATGATTGAGTGAAGTGTCAATTTTTAATAGGGTCATGAAGGAGGGGCTCAACGGCCAATGCCACCAACATTGAGGTACATAGAGGGCATTGTGATCTAGATTAAATGTTAGTTTCATATCCTCGTACATCACAGAATCCAGTAGAAACTTCCTAATCCCGCCAACCCTGAAATCCAAAAAACTGTTGAGTCTGCTGTATTTTAAGTGGGATCTAAAATTATACTTTCAACATATGAAATTGAATGAGGTTGGAACCACTCTCAAACATCTTGAGTGAATTAATGACAATGTTAAAAATTTAAGTAAAAGTGACATTTTCCTTTATGTCACTCTTACTTTAAGAATTTAGTATTACCATTAACTACTAGGGTATGTATCTCATGAGATGAATCATGTGAAATGAAAGCAATATATTAGGGTATAGTCAGAGTATCCTCACAGCTCAATCCCCTAACTCACTTTTAAAAGATTAGGGTTAAAAGAAAAAAATGGTAAAAAATTCTCAGGGATGGGGTGATAATTTTGAAATTCACAGAGACAGGGCAATAATTTCTAAATTCACAGAGATAATTGAAATTTATGGAGACGATGCACTCCTGATATTATTGCCAAGGTTGGTTTTGGCGATATTATCACGATAATTCTGATATTATTGTGATAAGTGCAATACTGTCTAGCCCTCCTTTTCTGCTTGTTGATTGCTTTTTCCTCCAAGCTCAGGGAGCTTGCTGTAGTGTTAGTTTAGGTTAGCATTAAATTGGATTCAAAACCTAGTTAAGGGCTTTCACCTGTGTGGGAGGCTAATAAACCCTAGGCTCCCTTCCTGGTTGTTTGGTTATTAGAGGAACTGGGTAATCAATCTTAATGCTTGCTGTTTTCTGTTTGCATCCAGGTGGAAAACAGGTGTTAGCTAGGCTGCAATGTTTCATTTTCTGCTCTCTTCTTTTCATGTTAGTAGTTAACTTGCTCACAAAGGAGAAAAAAAAGTAAATTCTAGTTAGTCTTCTTACTTTTGATAATTATTTCTGTTTTTTTTTCATGCTGTAATAAACCTAATTGAACACTCACTTAAATCCTAATAACAGAACTAGGTTATTAACGATTTAAGATAATTTATCTCCTAAATAACTTAGTAGCCAACCTCTTGCTTGCCTAATTTAAGATAATTTATATCCTAAATAACTTAGTGGCCAACCATTTGCTTGCGTAATTCCCCAAACCAAGTTTAGCACTGCAATTTTTCAAAGATTTTCAAAGTCTGGTCATTATTCTCCAAGGAATCAATCTGCCTTTTCAGTTTGGTTGTATGATGAAAGTGTCATTGTCAAAGTGTAGTGGTGAGAAAATTTCATTTCTACTTTCATTCATTTCATTTTCCCTTTTTTACCTTTCATTTTTCCAAAAATCCAAAGTCCAGCCTTTCATTTCTTTCAAAACCCCTTTTTAACTAATAAAATTCAATTTTTATAGTTAAAAAGCATCTTTGCACACCCACTAACAAACATGTCATATTATACCTTTTTTTACCTTACCTTCTATCACATATTCAAAACCTTATACATGTAACCATTGCCGAATCCTACAAACTTTCTGGTATGCAATATTGCTAGGACCCATCATTTCTTTTTGATCTATTTCATAACATTCGAAATGTTTTAGAAAAATACTTTATATTATGATTTGGACGAATTTTACCATATTCATTGATTTAACGAAGTTTTCACTTATCTTCTTTTAAAAGCCATTTAATGGGCCCCACCTACCTTTTTGCATCGCATTTTTGCAAAGTTCACTTACCGCATTCACTTCCGCTTCCTCAAAACTTGCGATTTGCGATGTGCAGGCGGCCCCACCTCCATCCTTCCACGTCACGGTTGCGATATCGAGTGTTCATCACAAATCACACATCGCAGGTTTTAACATTTACCTCCGTCTCTCACATATGCAAAAACTTCTTGATCAGATTTATATGTGAACTTGGGCTCGACTCTCCGTTGCGTCACGTCATCTTCCACTCACTGCACCGCACTTTGCACTTCGCAGACATAACTTTACCTTCGTCGTCATATGTAAAATCTACGATTTGCAATTATGGTGGCTCCACCATTTGTCATGCTACGTCACTCTTCTGCTCATCGCACATCGCACTTCGCGAGTTTTAACATTTAACTCATGTTTCTATAATAAAATCCCCGATCCTGGCAACTGCGATCGACCTCACTTCCTTGCCACGTCATCACCCCCATCGCAAATCGCATTTCCTCCCACTTGTGTCTTAAGTTTAAATGTTCTGACCCCGATTTGCGATTGCGATATATGTATAAAGGGTTTTCTCCTCCCGCTAATAAAATGCAACTCCAATATCTCCTTTAATCCGCCTCCATTCCTATCACGACAAACAAGAAGCTAAAGGAAAGGAACAACGACAGAGTTTCTTTGAAACATAACTCTCAGCACCAACACGTTTCCACAAGGCACCAGACAGCGTTCAAGGAACAACCACATGTCATTTTCACTGTTGTTTACACTTTTTGTGGAGTTGGTTACACCAGGGAGTCTTCCTATAGACTGCCACATCATACAACCACTTCAAATTGTTAGCCTTGATGCTATTATTTTGATTATGTCATAGCACTTTGTATTAAAGTTTTAGGATAAGCCTCATCTCTTGCACGAGATCGTAATAACTTTTGGGAACAGGTTTACTCCTTTTGTGGAGATGACAATGTTATATTTTTGTATATATGTGACAAACTGCTATGTAAAATGAGTTCGTGGTTTTAGAATCTTGGCTCATATGATCAATACTCTTTTCAGTGAATAAAATTGAAAGAAACTTCTGAGGACTTATTATCAATCTGGTGTGTGTATTGTCAATTTTCTCTTGTGTTTCCATATCTTATTATCTTTAGTGGCAGCTTGCTATCCCTCATACTGTTATGTGATTTTATCAGTCTCTTGACATGTTCATGTGTTTTATCAAATTTTATTAGTCTTAGACAGTGAGCTTTGTTGATGAAACATACATGATGACAGTGTAAAGAGCATCACTTATAACAGTTATCTTCCATGATATTTTAGTGAGAATATTGTAAGTCTAGAAATAGCTTTTTTTTGTTGAAATATTGAAAAATTGCTACTTGTGTTATTTTCTACCAAAAACAGTTGATATCTGTCTTGTAGACCCACTGTTTCTTCTTTCATTTCACATTCTCTTCCCCTCATAGGCTACAAACACACTCTTTTGTTACAACATCAGACCCAATACCCTCATTAGTAGAACAATGGATTTGACTGAAATTTCTTTTCAGTGAATGGGAGTAATAACCACCTACCAATCTCATAAACCAAATCATTAAATTGCCTTAGAGTTTAGTATGTGTCTGGTCAGGCACTTGAAGTAGTCCAAGTCCCGATTCCAGCGCCAACACCGAGTTTTCCCCATTTCTCTCAAAAATTGTGTGGAAACTCCAGTTCTCTTCCAAGCACTCAAACTGAAGTCTTCCCCCTTGTGGTAGTGTGATACCTCACACTAACTATAATGCTATAGGGTTCAGTCAAGAAATCATCTGCCACAAGATTTTGTTTAACTTCTGTACTAATAGTTGTGAGCTTTGTTCTGAGAATCACGAGTCTTGATGAGTTTGGTTGAGCCGTTTCCAAAATGAGTCCTTTCATTGAAACTTGCCATCATCATTCCAAAACTCATGGAACTCTGCTAAAAATTATTTATCTTGGCAAAAACTTGGGAAATTTGCCAAAAACTCGTCAAATTTTGTATATTGTATTTGATGACATGAATTCATGGATAAACTGTTGTTTTATAGGATTTATGGATTGGAAATGTGGTTATTATTTTTTATAATTTTCCTGTATTTTGAGTTTTTTTTCTATTTTCTTAGATTTGCCTAGTCTTGAACTGAGTTTTGCTGTATTTAGTTTAGTCAAATGCTGGCCAAATTTTTTGCTCAGGCCAAGTCTCACAACTTTGCTTGTTAGAATGCAATAACCTTGTGCAAATTAATAGTGGGGCTCATTCCTTCCCATATGTTTTTAGACTATATTGATTTGCTGTTATTTGGTTTTCATCGTTGGTATAATTACAGAAATGAAACACTTGATGATGTTGCTGAAAGTCTAACATTCTAAGAAACAACATATCCTTGGACCATTGAGCATAATTAGATTTGAATTGTCGATACATGATAGAATCTTTCAAATGCCGTGTCCAGAATAAATGTTTAAAACTAAATATGAAGGTTAGTACCATAGGTTTCTTTTAATCTGTAGGCTGCATGAAGACGACAGAATATTGGGGAACTGCATCCATTCTTTCAGGAAAACTTTTTATTGAAGACATCAGTCTGCAACAATATTACATGTTGAAAATTGTGAGAAAAATGCAAGTCCATAGTTGTTTAGAGTCTAGACGAGTGTGTTTTTCATCTTAAACCATCCTTGTAGATTGCACATTCGGCTTACATTCTTTTGAATTGCGACACAACACTATCATTTGGTTTCACACAAAATATTGTTCTTTTGAGTGCTGTGCATTATGTTTAGAGCTGCAGCATCTACATGCTAATTCCAGCATTCTTCATCTTCCAACTGTGACTGCAGGCATCCTTCATAATGAATGGAAGCACGAGGAATGTAATGAACATGTCAAAACCAGATCAAATAGAGCTATGGCGATGTGTTGCAAAAGGTTTTCATCAACACCACTCATACGCTTGCATTATGCTATATATAATCTTGTAATATGTGGACCTACATATTATACTTTGAAATGCATGATCTCTCTGAAATTTATTGTCAGTGACCTTTTGCTATAGCCAATGGAAAAACTTGAGCAATAGCCCCCTCAAAAAAACTTGAGTGGAATAATATCTGGGATTTCTCTAGTGATGTGGCATGGTAATATGATTAGGATGCTAAATGAGATATTAAAAAAGACACCACGTTACAGGAATGTAAACCTAGTATCTGCTATGTTTCATCCAAGAGGGATGAAAGTGAAAATTTATGGAATTATGGGCACACCCAGGATTTGAAGTGTGATTCCATACATAACTGTTGTACAGGTGGAATGATTACATTATATAACTTGGAAGGCATTACAATGCCAATGCCAAGACAACAGTGAAAACGTTGAAGGAAATAGTTCTTTAAATTCTATAATATAATGCCCACAAATGTGGTCTGGCGGCAAGCAGTGAGGTGATTGGGCTTGTATTAATATGGAGACCCGGGTTCAAGACTCCCGAGTGGGTCTGCACGAGGTCAGGTGCAAGTCCTGGGTGACTTTGACAGCATAGATATATTCCTCATAGCATGACAGCTTAGTCAAAGGATCATATTAGAGGCATTTCTAAAAAAAAATTCTATATTGTGAAATATATGGTGGGATCGAATTACATTACAAATTTGTCCAGACAGAAGACTACAACCTGGAAAACATATAATTATAGAAGTAATAGATGAAAAATCAATGAGGAAGACTCTCAAGTAATCCCATCTCTGAAACCATATCCATAATCAAGGCGCTCAGCAAAGGATTTTAAGACTTAATTAGTGAGTTGAAGGTGTAAGTTAGAATCCATTGTAAGACATGATAGTAAATGCTATTTGAAGAACTTGCACAGCCAGGTTATTTAATTCATACTAATCGAGATGCATTAAAAATTGATAAAAGAAATGAAAAGATGCTTACTGGGATAAGATTAGTTAATGAATGAGGCAGAAGCTGGAGCAACAGTCATGTTAATTTAGAGGAATGGATGTAGTTATTTGATCTACAAGAAATTAAGAACTAAGCATGATAGGGCACCAAAATTCTTTCATCAAGAACCATGAAAGAATTCGTGGATTTCTTGTGGCCTACAAAATATGAAAGGATTTTTATACAAAGATTAGTAGAAGGTCTCTGAGCTTCTTTTGTAGCATGGACATTTCATACAACTCTCTGATTGAAATTTGTACTATGCATCTGTTAGTGATTGAATTTGTGATGCTGATTTGTAAAGCTTAAACTCTGAAAAAGAGTTAGAATTGTAGGTCGCGAAAGGGATTAAAGGATTATATCAGCTGCAGGTTCTAAATAGTTCCTTGGGTAAATTTACTTTTTAAATTTATGTTGACACTTGCAACAGTCAGTATGAGTTTCAGATGCTGAGTACACCTTGAATTTTCGAACTTTCGTATCAAGCTTGTTATCATCCAAAATTGTTCCTTCAATGTTCGCCACTAACTTCAGAAAGGAGTCATCCAAATCATCAGGAAGAGAAAGTGTTTTTGTCACTAAGACGATCTCTCTCACTTCTAGAGTAGTGCATGCTAGTCTGATTGAGGTATCCCTAATGATTTGAGGCTGCTCTTTTTAAAATATGCAAACAATGTACTTCATTTCTGTGCAAATGGTTCACTAATCTGCAATTAATTATTCAGGTCTGCACTTCTAACATCAGAATCAAGAATGGAAAAACTCATATTAGCAAATATATATGTCAAATTTGTACTAAAATAACTAACAAAGGTGAATAAAGTCTAATTTCTACACCCAAACCCTACAAATCTGAAATATCCCAATCTGGGATTTAATAGTAATATAAAGCAAAATAGACTAAAAACTACAACAAAAAGAAATACACCATTAAACACATAATTTGGAGCCAAAAATCAGTGCTAAGCCATTTTATTAATATGTCGGAAAAGAGTAGAAGTGAGGTGCTGAAAATATTGCACTTGGGCCCTGCTCAAGGCAGGTTGAAGGGCAACTCAAATCCAAGCAAAACTCCTGCTGTAAATAGCTCTCTGTGGCTCAATCACTGCGCTGCCTAGCCCAGAAAATGCTGCTGTTGGCTGTATTCGAACTTTTGGTTAGGCTGCCTCTTGTGCTCATAAAATTCCCGGAATAAACCCACAAAAACCCGCGAAGGGTTTGCGAAAGCTCGACCCCTGAAACTGACCCCTTTGGGCTTTGCATGCTGCTCTGCTAGGGAAATCGAATCTCTGAATGAATCTGCTGGGAAATGCCTCTGAAATGCTACCAAAATCCCTGGCAGGAGGTGGCTAGCCTCCCCTCTAAATGTCCTGCTTAAACTCCTCGGCTCTCCACACTACCGGCACCCACACCAAACTGTACTGCGCAATCATTGCGCAGTGTACTCTGCCTCTACGCAGTCCTGAAGGGGCTACCCTCTTCCTATTGCTGCTGCTGTGTAAATCTCTCACAAAAATGCAGGACTCCTCTCTTGAGCGGGCACTTGAAGTCCCCCGAGGTAGAGGTTGAGATTTCCGCTTGAAGATCTCGTGTGCTAAACAACACTGCAGACTTGGCTCTTCGGCTCAAGTGTGCTCAGTGAAAATGACAAAGAGAAAATAAGATGAATGCATACTGAATGAGCCTTTCCTTCTTCCTTTTGTCCATTGAGGCCCAACGTATTCTTTGGGCCCCACCTTGGCCTGCACTGCCTCTCCTTGGGCCGATGGTGTGCTGCCTTTCTCCAGCCAATCCCATGCTGTCCTTTTCGTGCCTCTTCTACCCTGCCACCTAAGGCCAATTTGACCCCACCACTAAGGCCACAATTTTCCATTAGGAACTTTAGGAAAATAATTTATTTGGCTTAATTATTATTTGTGGGTCCCATACCCATTTTATTTCCGCCCAACATTAGGAAATGTCAAAATTAATCAAAGTTAATATTCCATTAGTGATAACTATTGTTTTACATTAGAAAACAATAGTTATCACTTAAGAGTGAATGAGTTACTCCTTCAAAACTTAATTTTTGTGACTGGTGCCAGAGTAGATGGGCATGGAGAATGAAAAGAAAGGGAATATCAACAAGGAAAACATATCTGAATTGGTGAACCATTGAGAGCAGTCATAAGAAGGATTTCCCGCACAATGAAGATGTCGAAATTGGCTCCCAAAAGAGGATGATCTTCATCATCAATCGGAGTTGTTGCAAGTACATAAGTCTGAATATATCATATTTACAAGCAAAGAACCTAGTGAGGTTTAAGAATCATAACTTGGGAGCTTTTTCCCAAGCATCACCGCAAGAGGCAATGACGTGGAGCAATACATAGGAAGTACAACCAACATGGAGCTTGAATGCAACTCAAAGATTGATGACGTGGAAGGAAGAATGAGAAAGATGGTGAAGAATGGAAGTAGAATGATAGACTCAAAAATCACCAGTGAATTTCTCTTTTTTACTTGTTATTCTTATACGTGAAACTCTGTTCCAAAGAAAGTCTTAGAGTAATTTGGAGCGTTTTTATAAAATCTAAGTATATACAATAGCAAGTGCTTTCAAAAATTGGCAACCTCCTCTTTTATTTATATATTTATTTTAATTTAATTTGCATAAATACAAGAGAATTTACATAGTAGCTGAAAAAGGAAAAAACAAAAAGGAAAATGGAACAGTATGAACAATATAGAATCATATCTTTTTCCTGAAAGCAATTCTTGTTGCAATAAACTTAAGAGTAAACTACAACATTGAACTCGTTGGCATCCTTAATTGGGGCAAACAATTGCATACACACCTCTTGTTGATTTTTCAAGTGCATTAGATACAATGTAATATTCCTAATGGAAATATAAAATGATAAATACATAGAAAAAACACATACAAAAATTTACATCACATTTAATGACCAAAAATCTTCATGAACTACGCTGATCTGAGCCATTTTATTAATAAATAAGAGGGTACAATGTTGTGCTGGAAAGAGTGCACCTGGGCTTGCACAAGGCAAGCTAGCAAAGCCCAAATGGAAGATATGGAATCCCTCTTTGATCTGCCGCTGCTCTCTCCCGGCATTGCGCTGAACTACCAAAAAAATAAGTTGTTGGCTGCAAAGAACTGTTGCTAGGGCCTCCTCGGAGGCTCAGAAAATTCCGGGAAATTAACCCTGGGCTCTCCACCAGTAACCCACAAAAACCCACGAAGGAATTGGACAAATGTTGACCTCGGAATTTCAGCCCAATTTTCCCCTAGCTCCTCTGGCTCCTAGTTGAGTTTGGATCCTTGTTTGACCTCTCAAATTTGCCTAGAAAATTTCGTGAAATTGATCTTGACCTCTCCTCAATAAACCCAGAAAAACTCAGAAAGGGTTTGTCTTAGTTTTGACGCTCCAAAATTGACCCCCAATTGCTTGACACTCCTCCACAAGCAGAAGATGTAACCTGTAGCAAATGCTTCATTTGTTGCTCCACCAAAATACTAGAAAATCCCCCACAACACTTCCCGGACTCCACCTCAAGTTTCAGCCCCTAACTCCCTTGACTCAACCTCCAAGCATGCCTCTTCTAAGAACTGCGCAGTGCCTATGTTGTTGCTGTTGAACCTCTCCACAAGCTTGCCCTCCTTGTTGCTGGTACGAACTAGTATAGGTAGGACTCCCTCCTTGGGTTGACACTCGAAGTCCACCGAAGCAAGGGTTGAGATTTGCTCTCGGAAACACTTGTGTGCTAAACAACCTATGTTGCCAAGAAACGTGGGGACGAGGACGAGTGCGTCATTTTTTGAAACAAGGTGCATGGATTCGTCGGGGGTATATATATATATATATATATATATATATATATTATATTTTATAAATTATAATATATATGAATTTGTATATTTTCCAACTTTAAAGAAGAAAACTAAAATATTTATGATTTAAACTTTAAAGATTTAAACATGCACTTCATTGAACATTCAACATTCACATTGAAATTTCAAAATTTCTAGATTGATATCAAGTGCAAATTGGAGTTTATAGATGCTTGTAAATCTGTCCCCAAGCCAATTTCGTCCAAAATTCTAGTAGGGAAAGAGAAGGCCAAAATTCACATTTTTGGCAAAAACCATTGAAAAAAAACATAGTCAAAAGAGTGATTAGAAAAGCAAGTGATGTCGGTTAGCCATGAGAGAATGTGGAGATTACAATAAAAAATCAAGAGTTTGGAATCACAGTATATGGCAGTAGACTGTTTATTGTGGTTACTTCAAGATTCTAATACTCGTCATAATCGCAGTATATGGTAGTAGACTGTTTATTGTGGTTACTTCAAGATTCTAAACTCGTCATAGGGAAGCTTTTCCATCTTTGACATCATGGGTCAATTTACTATTTTGAATTAAATTTTAGTTTACTAATTTTGTTATGCAAACAATGAAGTCTAAACACACGAAAATTAGAATTAATTCACGCTGCACAGTGAATCTTCAAGAGCTACTTGTGAATCTTCAAGCATGGATTGCATCTCTATGGATTGTGTCTTTGTGGGAACCTCCAATCACCAACACACACACCAACGAATGCCCCAAACACACCAGGGAATGTTCGTCTTCTCAATAGTCAAACCGAATGCATGTTGTACCAAACGAAATGTCGTTGTCGAAGAGTGAAATGTTGTTGAAGAGTGAAGCGATTTTAGGTTTTACGGGTTCTAGGAAAGCATAGCAAACAGTCATTTCATGAATCACATTCCAAAGCACATAGACAACTTGAGCTTATTCATTCAAATTTATGTGGCCCCATGCATGTTGCTTCTGCAAATGGAAATAAATATATGATGACATTTATTGATGATTACACCAGAATGTGTTGAGTTTACTTACTGAAGAAAAAATCTGACGCTTTTCAAACATTCAAGAATTTTCATGCATAGATTGAAAATGATGCACAAACTCATATTAGCTCTTTGCGCACTGATAATGGAAAAGAATACACCTCAAACGAATTTGAAAACTATCTTCGCCAACATGGGATCAAACATCAAACAATTGTGCCCTATAATCCCCAACAGAATGGTGTAGCTGAAAGAATGAACAGGACAATTTTAAATATGGTTCGCTCCATGATGTTTTTTAAGAATGTAAAATTGATGTTTTGGGCTGATGTAGTTCTATGTGCTGTATACATAAAGAATAGGTGTCCTTCAAATTCAATCAGAAACAAAACTCCTTATGAAATGTGGCATGGCCACATTCCTTCGGTAAAGCATTTCAGGGTCTTTGGTTCCACCTGTTATGCTTTGATACCCAAGGTGCAAAGGAATAAACTTGGTGCTAGAAGTCGAAAATGTATCTTCTTGGGGTATTCCAATACCTCCAAAGGATATCGTCTCTATGATGAAGTCAATAAGAAGTTTGTAGTAGCAAGAGATGTCATATTCCTTGAATCTTCCAAGACTGACAATGTTGTTGAGTGGCAACTTGATCGCCTGGATAGATTCACTCATGCAAAGTCTTTTCAAGAATTTGATAATCAGATTCCACATCTTGAAGGGGGGATTCCTATATTTAATCAATATGTGGAATCATTTTCCGAAGCACTCTCTCCCCCACATGAAGAACCAACCACGGATGACACCTTGAATGATGTGATTGACAGAATTGAGAGATTGAATCTTGATTCAATTCCAACTCAGTCAAATGTGCAGCCTGGGCCATCTCAGAAAGGTCTCCCAAAATGGCTGACAAAGACACTAGAAAATGTTCGTCCCGATGAGGTTGGAAAGACAGGAACAAGAAGTTCCACTAGACAAAAAGAGGCGACATAGATCATTCTGATTCACCTATTGATATGGATATTGCTTATAATTGTGAATTGAATTTGTCTACAGATCATGACCCAACTTCTTTCAAAGAAGCTGCTTCTCATGTTGAATGGAATGAAGCGATGCAAAAGGAGTATGATGCCTTGATAAAGAATGGCACTTGGACGCTGGTTGATCCTCCTTTGGGAAACAAACCAATTGGCTGCAAGTGAGTCTACAAGAACAAGTACAAAGCAGATGGCTCACTTGACAAGCACAAAGCCAAGCTTGTGGCAAAAGGTTTTGCATAGAAAGAAGGGGTCGATTATGAAGAAACTTTTGGCCCCACAACAAAATGGGCCACCATCCGGACACTCTTTGCCCTAGCAGCTCAGAAGGGATGGAAAGTCTATCAGATGGATGTAAAAACCACCTTTTTGAATGGAGATCTAAAGGAGAAAGTTTTTATGTCCCAGCCAAAAGGATTTGTTGTGAAGGGCCAAGAACACAAAGTATGCAAACTTATAAAATCCTTGTATGGCCTCAAGCAAACACCACGAGTCTAGTATGAGGAATTAACTGAGCATCTTCTAAATCTTAACTTCAAACATTTTGATCTTGATGATGCAACTTTGTTTGTTAAGAAAGTTGGGAAAGCAATTGTATATCTTGTGGTGTATGTAGATGATCTTTTGATGACAGGGAACAATGAGAGTTATATTGCATCCATAAAGAAATAATTGAAGAAATGTTTTGAAATGACTGATTTGGGCTATGTTCATTACTATCTAGGTATTGAAGTAACTCAACATCCTAAATTTATATTCCTTTCTCAAAAGAAATACATTGGAGATCTTTTGAACAAGTTTGGCATGGATGAATGCAATCCCTTAACCACTACAATGGAACAAAACTTGAAGCTCACATCCATTGAAGGGAAGGAATTCGAGGATGTAATGAAATATAGACAGCTTGTAGGAAGTCTTATCTACTTGACTACCACCAGACCAAACATCTCATTCACTGTTGGAATCCTCTCCAGGTTTATGCAAAAACCTTGTGAAGGACATTGGTTTGCTGCAAAAAGAGTTGCAAAGTACTTGAAGGGGACTCAAGACTTTGGACTCAAATACACACAGGTAGGCGACTTTAGCTTGATCAGATACTCTGATTCAGACTTTGATGTGGACAAAGAAACTGGGGTGTCTACATCAGGTTATACCATGAGTCTTGGATCAGGAGTTGTCTCATGGAGATTACGCAAACAATCAATTCTAGAAGATTCCACAACCGAGGCAGAATTTGTGGCAGCAACTGAGCAACAAAGGAGATTGTGTCGCTTAGGAAAATCCTAGAAGATTTGCAGATGAAACAAATGCATTCAACACCACTCATGATTGACAACACTTCTGCAATAAAGTTGGCTAAGAACCCAAAGTTCCATGATCGAACAAAGCACATCAATACAAAATACCATCTGATTCGACATCATGTTGAGGCCAAAACTATCCATCTACATCTTTGTTCCACAAATGAGCATACTGCAGGCATCCTCACCAAAGCGCTTGGAAGAGAAAAGTTTGAAAAGTTCAGAATGATGCTTGGACTCACCAACATCCCTTCAGATTAAAGGGGGGAATATTGACACCTAATCCTAAGGGATTGGGTGAGATTGTATATTATTGTAATTTAGTAAATAAAGAAGGCCAAGAGACATTGGGAAGTGAATCCCAATAGTCTCACCTCCATGTATAAGTACACACACAATCTCCATCTAACGAATCTTCAGTTTTGCAGAGTTACCTCCTGGCCTGACAGTGGCTGCCACGCTCCACTAGAGCTGCAATATTTCCCTTCCTAATGTTTGGGCCCCCACTTAATCCCAAAATTCATGTGGGACCCCTAAACCCACATCTTCTAAGTGCAAACATGAAAGAAGACAAAATTGGGCAAGATTGATATTTCCCTTAGCAATATTTATTGATATTTTTGAGTTTTGGGGTAGCATTGGATGTCCTCTAGCTCCCAAACTTTGTGGAGGGACTAGAGGACATGAGATCTCCAAGACCCAGAAAGGGATTTGAGAAATTCCATCATGTTTAAGAGAAAATTAATCAATTAATCTTTTTAATTAAGGACCTTAAGTCTAACTTAGGAAAATTAAAAGATTAAAAGTAATTAATTTAAACATGTGATGGAAATGACTTAAATCACACAGATCAAGATTTCTTTTAATCTTAGCCGTCGATTCAAGATTAGATCACTACTGTTGGTTTCCCAATGAGAAAAGTATAAAGGAAAGGCTTGGCGTCAGTTGGAGAACACAGACAGTGGCAGAGCACTGAGACTATTATGGAATTCTAGGGCGTGGTTTGCTAAGAACTTCTAGAAGTGTTTCAGCTGCAGCGAGGTGTAGTATTGGCAAGAGGGATGATTTGATCCTAGGCCAAGAGTGCAACAAGAGGCAGAGAAGCAGCAGTTAGAGCAGTGCAGAGGGAGTACCAGCTGCATAGCACAAAGGGCTTTAGGTGCTACGCAGGCCTAGAAAGGGCAACGTAGAGGTAGCAGGAGGCCAGCAGGGCTGATGCAGGCTCAGGCAAGGTAGCGTAGGGGCAAAGTAACGCAGTCTAGGGTGACACAGGCCCTTCTTGAGCAGCGCAGGGGCTGATGTAGGCCCCTAGAGCTGACACAGAGGGATTTAGAGTAGCGCTGAGGTTTCTGAAGATTAAAAAGGGTTGAGTTTTGTAAATCTCGTTTGAGGGTGTGAATCAATCAGATTTTCCGTCTTTGGAATAGAGGTATTGCTACAGATTTTGTATTTCTCTGTCAGGTTAACCGGTAAGGTGTCTAGATTTTCTGTACTTAGAATCTACTTAATAATATAAACCCTCTAGCAGCCAAAAGGCCGGTTTTCTCGCATTGGGTTTTTCAGGGGACAGTTGTCCAGGAAATCTTATGTCACTTTGTCATTGTGCATGTATTCAGTTTAGATCTGTATCTGTAGACTGTTAATATGTTTACTTTGATGTTAATGCTGAATATTTAAGATTAATAACTTGATTAAGTAGGAGAAGTAAATCAAGATTTAACAGTAGGGTTTTTGCATAAGCAATATTTAGAAATTTTCACATGGTATTAGAGTGATTGCAGATCTAGCTAAATCACCATCAAGAAGACTGAAGAATCCTTGTTGTAGAAAGCAACAGAGAAAGCAGCAACAATCGTAGAAAGTCGGACCAGAGAGGGCAGCGTAGCAACAGAGGGAAGCAGAGCCATGCAGAAGCCAGAGTGACACAGTCTCCACGCAGGCCCACGTACTTACTGCGCAGAGGCAACGCAAAAGTTGTGTTGGGACTGTCTGCTCACGCAGAGGCCATCCAGGGTGACACAGTCCTAAAATTGTTTGCTGATTCAGAGTGCCAGAAGCCATGTTGCAGAGCTTCAGTAGTTTATGTGGGGTTAAAATTTTGTCGGTTTAGAATTTGGCCTGAGAAAGTTGACAAAGAGTGGGAGGAGAACAACTTAGAGGATTTCCAGTCAAAGAAATTTGTAGATTGATCAGAGGATCAAAGAGAGCTGATTCGTTTTGATTTGGCAGTCTTCTAAGAGAGGAAGTCAGTTGTCCAAGGGAGCAGAGGGTGCCTGTTTTGCCAAGGACCCTAGATCCAAGTCTCTAGCATATAGAGGAGGATTCGTTCCGACATATTTTTTGAGCAGATGGCACCTCACGGACTATGTGATCAGGATAGGTTGGACGACTTGTCTAACTTTGCAATCTGGAAAGCCAAAATCCTGGTAGTCATGGAGGCGTACGGTCTGAGGGAGAATACAGAGAAAGTCCTGGCCACGACGATCGATGCTAAGCTCCTGGAGAAGCATGAGGAAGCAACAGCACACGTCGAGCGCTTCATCATGGACAATGTCAAAGATCATGTGGTTCCTCACATAGCTGAGAAGACAACGACTCATGATATGTGGGTGGCTCTGACCACACTATATGAAGGAAGATCCGTCCAGAGGAAGATGCTTCTGGAGAGCCAACTGAGGTTATTCATGATGGCCAAGGGAGAAGAGATTGATCCTTTTCTGTCCAGACTTCAAGTGATCCGGGATGAACTGACTGGCATGGGGGTGAAGGTGGAGGACAATATTATGGTGAGGATTGCTCTAAATGCTGTCACAAAGGATTGGGAAACTTTTTTCCAAAGTCTCTTGGGCAGAGCGGACCTTCCTAACTGGAACAATATGTGGGCTATCCTTCGACAAGAAGAAATTCGTCGAATCACCAAGAGGTAGTTCAACACTAGGTCGAGTAAAGTAAAGAAGGAGGAAGAGGAAGATGCAGCCTTGGCATCAAAGAGGCAGCAAGGGAGAAAGAAGCGGGATCTGTTTAAGATCAAGTGTTTCCAGTGCGGCGAACTAAGACATTTCGCCAACAATTGTCCTTAGAAGAAGAAGGACAAGGAAGCTTCTAGCTCCAAGGCTGTTGTGGCAGATGATGGCTCCGAAGATGATGTAGCCATGAGTGCTCATGAACCACGAAAGTGGGTGACATGGATCTGTAGAGCACCTATAGAGTGGTGGCGGGATCCTTGAATAGCCCAGGATCACATCCGTGCTACGGAAGCCTTAAGATAGTAGTGGGACAAGTGGATTAGTGGGTGCAGAGAATCACAGATGAAGCAGAGGTGGAGCTAGATGCTAAGAGGGAGCAACGTAGAGGGGCTGATGTGACTTCAACAGCACAGAGCAACCCTGCTTACACAGAGCAAAGCTGCAGCAGCGTAGAGGCTTCAGGACAACAGCGCAACGCAGCAACAACTTAGCTGACTTCAGCGCAGAGGTGTTGATGTGATTTCAGTAGCGCAGGTCTGTTTACGTAGTGCAAAGATGTAGCTGTGCAACAACCTCCAGATGACAGTACAGAGCAACAACCTATGGAGCTTCGGTGATGAGGATGCAGCCCAACTGACTTGTCTATCAAAGATTGGGCGGGAGTTTTCAGTGGTTTCTCTCAGCAACTGAATTGTAGTGCAGCAGTTGGCAGCACGGTGCGACAAGTTGAGTGGGAATTGCAGTATAGATGTGGCAGTGGCGGTGGCAACGTCATTGGAAATCGTACGAGAGAGCAGCAGCAGCGCAGTAATGAAGGGTAGCAGGCCAATCATCAGCGCACAGACCCACACCAAAGATCAGTGTAGAAATTCGGGGTGAAGTATTGTGCTAGAGCACATTCCTTGCTAAGAGGGAGTGTTGGGATTTTTGAGTGTTGGGGTAGCATCAAATACGCTCTAGCTCCCAAACTTTGTGAAGGGACCAGAGTACATGAGATCTCCAAGGCCCAAAAAGGGATTTGAGAAATTCCATCCTATTTAAGAGAAAATTAATTAATTAATCTTTTTAATTAAGGACCCTAAGTCTAACTTAGGAAAATTAAAAGATTAAAGGTAATTAATTTAAACATGTGATGGAAATGACTTGAGTCACACGAATCATGATTTCTTTTAATCTTAGCCGTCGATTCAAGATTAGATCACGACCGTTGGTTTCCCAACGAGAAAAGTATAAAGGAAAGGTTTGGGGTCAGTTGGAGAACACACACAGTGGCAGAGCACTGAGACTAAGCTGGAATTCTAGGGCGCGGTTTGTTAAGAATTTCTGGAAGTGTTTCAGCTGCAGCGGGGGGTAGAATTAGCGAGAGGGATGATCTGATCCTAGGCCAAGAGTGCAGCAAGACGCAGAGAAGTAGCAGTCAAAGCAATGCAGAGGGAGCAATGGTTGCGCAACGCAGAGGGCTTTAGGTGCTATGCAGGCCCAGAAAGGGCAGCGTAGAGGTAACAAGATGCCAACAGGGTTGATGCAGGCCCAACTAGGGCAACGTAGGGGTAGTGTAACCCAGTCTGGGGTGATGCAGGCCCTTCCTGAGTAGCGCGGGGGCTAACGTAGGCCAGCAGAGCTGACGCAGAGGGCTTCAAAGCAGCGCTAGGGTTTCTGAAGACTGAAAAGGGTTGAGTTCTGTAAATCTCGTTTGAGGGCGTGAATCAGTTAGATTTTCAGTCTCCGGAATAGAGGTATTGCTGCAAATTTTGTATTTCTCTGTCGGGTTAACTAGTAACGTGCACAGATTTGTTGTACTTAGAATCTACTTGATAATATAAACCCCCCAACAGCTAGAAGACTGGTTTTCCTGCATTGGGTTTTTCTGGGGACAGTTGTCCAGAAAATCGTGTGTCACTTTGTCATTGTGCATGTATTCAATTTAGATCTGTATCTGTGTAGACTGTTAATGTGTTTACTTTGATGTTAATGTTGAATATTTCAGATTAATAACTTTATTAAGTAGGAGAAGTAAATCAAGATTTAACAGTAGGGTTTTTGCATAAGCAATATTCAGAAATTTTCACAATATTTCCAAGTGGGAATATCATAGTCCTCCTCGTCAAAACATTGCTTGTCCTCAAGTAACTGCTGAACAAGCACTCTCTGTAGTTGTTGCTCCCCATTGTCACTGAAGAAATGTGCTAGGGTCCCAGATGCGGCACTCAATTTTCCCTGACCTCTGCACTGTCCTGACATTAAAGAATCCCTCAATACCAAGATCCCAAGCCATCTTGTCCCACTTGAAGCTCCCCTTGCTCCACTCACTACCCTGCCCAGTATAAGTACCAGAAGTCCCCTCTATACCATCAATGAGTAGGGGATCATGATAATGTGGCACTATGCCCAACTCCTTTGAAGTTGTCCTACCATGTAGGCCATCCCATGCACTCCAGAAGTATACTCTCGAAGATACCATCGAATCCCTTCAGAGTTAGCATCTCGCTCACGTGAGCTTCTCTTGATATCATCTTGCTGCCCCGCCTACCATGCTAATGAAGTCCCCCATACAATCGATGCCTCGGTAAAGCCCAATGGAAGATCTACATGATCTCCTCCTATTGTAGCCAACTCATCCCTTAGGGTTATTGAGTTGTGAAGAGCGGTGATGCTCAAGTCCCCTAGTAATCTTAGAGTGGTTCCACCATGCTCATGCTGTGCTACTCTGATTATGACATACTCCACAATGTGTGGGACTATATCCTCCTCTCCTGAGGCCTAGTGGTGAAAGATCTGTGAGAGCCAAGCTCATCCTGTTCGGGCATCTCCATGATGCCAATATCTACCCCTCCACTGCCAATCTTGACCTTGAACAACAACAAGATAAGTCTGCCTCGCCATGCAGTGGTGGTCTCAGTGATCCCCCATGGGTCAAACCAAAGGTGAAGTGGATCACCCTCTGCCATGACCCTATTGATCACACAGTGGAGTGATCCACTCGCTAATCGGATCCCTGGATCCCCCAACCATACTGGGAGCTCATAACTCCCATTCCTAGCGAAATGTTGCTGTGTAGCGCTGCTACCTCCTAGAACCCATCTGGCCCTCATCTTTGACCCTGTATGTAATGCATGGGTGGATCCCAAGTATTAGGAGTTTGTCCCATGCAAGCTAACCTGCCCTTCTCTTGCCAGACCATGCAGTGAAATTTTTTATCCCAACTCCCGATGGTACACTTGCACACTGCTCAGAGTCTAGGTGCCCTCCTGTAGACGAAGTCTACCATCCACCATCCCTTAGGTTCCTGTGATCATAGGGAACTGATTTAGTTGTTTTTGGCTGAGGATTTCTAGGAGGGAAATCAGTTGTCAGAGGGAGCAACTACTATAGAGGGTTTCTAATCACCAAGAAACCCATATCCATTTTTTTGTTGAGTGTTGCAGTAGAAAGAGGGAGAGGAGTATCTGTTCTGACAGATTTGAGCAGAGATGGTGTCTCATGGGCTGAGAGATCAGGACAGGTTGGACGACATGTCCAACTTCGTTATCTGGAGGGCCATGATCCTGATAGTCTTGGATGAGTACGACATCAAGGACCATGCTGAGAATGTCCTAGTTGTGCATACTGATGCAGATCCTCTAAAGAAATTCAAGGAGAATCAAGTGCGGGCAAAGCACTTGATCATGGACGGAATCAAAGATCATGCCGTGCCACATCTTGTCGGGAAGAACACGGCAAATGAAATGTGGACAAATTTGGACGATGTATTAGGGAGGCTCTGTCCAAAGAAAGATGCTTTAGGAGATCAGATGCGGTTGTTCCAGATGCAAAACGATGAGGAAATAAATCCCTTCCTCTTCAGACTTCAGACTATCTGGGATCAACTGATTGACATGGGTATGAATCTAGATGAGGGGTTCTTGGTGAGGACTTCCCTGAATGCAGTCACTGAGGAATGGGAAACGTTTGTCCAAAGCATCTTGGGTAGGGCAATGTTACCATCCTGGGTGGATACGTGGGCTATCCATAGTCAGGAGGAAATAAAGAGATTTACCCAGAGGCAAAACAACAACAATGGTACAGTCAAAGTAAAGAAAGAGGAGGAGGAGGATGCAACCTTTGCATCAAAGGAACAGAGGCAGCAAGGAAAGAAGAAGAGGAACCTATCCAAGTTCCGGTGGTTTAATTGTGGTGAACTTGGACAATTCGCCAGCCATTGTCCTAAAAAGAAGGACAAGGGATCTTTTGAATCCAAGGTTGTAGCAGCAAAGGGGGATGATGGTGGTGATGATGACGTAGCCATGAGTGCTCATGAGCCACGTAACTGGGGTGATATTGATTTGTAGAGAAGTTACAGATAGAGGATGGCGAGATCCATGAGGTGCCCAAACTCTTGGATCACATACGAGCTACGAGAGCCTTAAGATGGTAGCGGGACAAGTGGAGTAGTGGGTGCAGGAGATCACAGTGAAGCGGAGGGCAGAGTTGGGATGTTGTAGATGGGAGCAACGCAGTGCAGAGGTAGCAGCAACGCAGAGGCTCATGGGACTTCAACAATGCAGAGGGGCAGTGCTTACGCAGTGCGGAGTTGCAGTAGAACAATGGCTTCAGGAGGACAATGCAGTGCAACAGCCAAGGGAGCTTTAGTGATAAGATGCAGCCCAATTGACTTGTCTGTTGGTGATTAGGCAGGGGTCCTTCAGTTGCATACTTCTTAGCAGTTGAGTTGCAGTGCAGCAATTGGCAACATGATGCAACAATTTGAGAGGGAGCTGCAGTACCGATGTAGTAGTGTCAGTGGTAATGACATGGGCAACAATACAGAAAGCACTAGTGCAGTGGATGGAGGGCAGCCATCAGCAGCATAGAGATCGATGTCGAGATCTGGCAAAATTTGGTGTGGATGTATTGCTAGAGCACACTTCTTGCTAAGAGGGAGTGTTGAGATTTTGAGGTAGCATTGGGTGTGCTCTAGCCCTGAAATTTTGTGGAAGGGCTACGACACACGAGATCTCCAAATCTCAGAAATCGTTTGGAGAAATTTCATCTGGTGTATGAGATATTCAAATAATTCATTTTTTTAATGAGGACCCTAAGTCTAACTTAGGAAATTAGAAAAATTAAAGTGAAATGATTAAACACATGTGATGAAATGTTCTAAGTGACTTGGATCAAGCAGTCTTTTAATCTGGGCTGTTGATTAGAGATTAGATCACGACCGTTGGTTTTCCAACAAGAAAAGTATAAAGGAAAGGCTTGGGGTCAGTTGGAGAGACACACATTGGCAGAGCACTAAAGCTAAGTCGAATTTCTAGGGCAAGGTTTTGCTGAGAAATTCGAAACGAGTTGCAGTGCAGTGAAGGGCAGAGATCGACGAGGGATGATCTGATCCAAGGCTGAGAATACAGTAATGTAGAGGGGCAGTGAGTACCAGTCAGCACAAAGCTAGCGAGGAGGACGTAGTTCAACCAGCACCACGTAGAGACTGCGTAGAGGCTGCGTAAGCCTAGCTAGGGTGACATAGACCCAATCAACGCAACACCAGCTAGGGCGATGCAGTCCCAGTCGGGGCAGCGCAACATCAGTCAGGGTGACGTTGGCCAGCTGAGGGCTGATGCAGAGGCTGCAAAGGCAACGTTGAGGGTTCCAGTGGGCCAGAAGGGGCTCGTGATTTGTAAATCCCGTTTGAATGTGTGAAAGGTACTTATTACTGTGTAATTTCTTTGTAGGGCCAACCATGTCTGGTGCCCAGAATGTTGTATTCAGATTTTGCATAATAATATAAACCCTTTAGAGCTGTTGCATCGGTTTTCCCACATTGGGTTTTTTCGGGGACATTTGTCCGAAAAATCGTGTGTAATCTTGTCACATGTGTGCATTGTTCAGTAAATGATCTGTAGATGTGTAGGTTGCAGTTAGTGTCTACTTTAGTGTTTTTTTGAATATTTCAGTTAAATAGCTTGTTAATGTTAATGAAACAAGTAGGTGAAGTAGATCTAGATACTGCAGTGAGGTTTTTGTTTTGAAACTTTCCCACATCACTCCCTCTCAATCAGAGAGGAAATCTGTATTCTCCTTTAATCTTGAGAATAGAACCTTGCTTCTATACAAGGACACTCCTTTACTCCTCAAAATCAGAGGAAATCTAGACTTCCTTTCTATTTGGGAAGTCATCATCACAAGCCTTACAACTTGTCTTCATGAGAGTATCAACTACCATCTCCCTCTTTCCTTTGCATCATCGAGCTTTCTTTCTTTCAAGGTATCGTGGAGCCACCTTCTCTTTTCAATCTTGTGACAGTTTCCAGGCCAATCTTCTTGCTCATCACTTTCTTCTTCGATATGAAGGCATTACATTGAGCCTTCCTAAACTTTGAGCTAATCATAACTTCTTGAAAGTGATCTTCCTTTGACCTCCAGGTTATCTTTTCGCCTTGCTACTTTTTAATCCCAAGATGTCCATATCTTGACTTCACAATTGCCTGGTACCAGATATCGAGCTTCCCTCAATATCCTTCATCCATACAATTGCACTTGCCTCAACTGCCATTATATACTCCTGCAACATCTTCCAGGAAGCAAAATAATATGTTAACCAGACAACCAACAATAATGAAAATTAGACTTACCTCATCATGATTCCCTTCTCGTTCCATCAACATCCTCATCAATCATCTCCATTTGAAACTTCCTTCATGCATTAGAGTGCCCAAGGATTGAACTTGATTACCAAGTAACAACTTTTCTTTCAGAGAATCTATTGGATGTTAATCATTTATATATATTCTAGAGAAAGTCTTAAATTCTTTACACATCCCTAAGTAAGTTAAAACTTATTCTTTTCAAGTATCATATATCCATATACCTTAGCATATTTTATGACCAACTTTATTTTCACAAGATTCTACACATATGAATCTTATCCAAAGTTTTATATCCAACGTGCATTCCTATGCTTTCATCCGATGATCTAGCTATTTATATATCTCACAAAGAGCCCGCATCTTGAACCATTGCATTCCTTCATCCCTTTACCAGTATTGATTCTACTTTACATGGAATGTCTACTAGCCTTGTCATGATGCTTTTCCCAAAGACCTTCCAAAATGAAGGACTTTCCTGAATCATTGATGCAGGAGCATCCGACTCGAAAAATCATTGTATTTCGGTTGACTTAGTGGGTTTAACGTTTCATAAGAAATTTAATTTATTAATGGTAATTTTGTATATTTTTAAATGATTTGAGTGAGAAATATGTATGTGAGGTTTTTAATGTAAATATTCTCAAATAATTGAGAATATGAGAGATATTAGCCTTATGAAGATCTCATAAAGATCTTAGGGATTAGGAGATCCTAGAATAGGATTTAGTTGAGTTGTTGAGATTCTCAAGGGACCATTAAGAGATTTTAGGAATTAGTTGAGTGATCTATGGAGAAGATCATGGATTTAGAATGGTCCATACCTATGTAATTATTTCTATAAATGTAAGCTTGCATATGGGAAAAAGAGGAAGAGGTAGATGTAGATGTGTGTAAGTGTGAGGAGAGGCCAAGCATGAGCCCAAGTTCTCTGTAAATATTTTTATTTATTAATTAATTATTTGTTGGGTATTTTGGTGAATTCTTATGGTGTGAATTTATGTTGTGAGTTTGTTAAATTGAAATAAGTATAGGCCCTAAGGCCGAGCTATCATTTTGATATGAGAGCACATAAAATGTTTATGGTGCAAGGCACATGTTGAGTACGTGAAGCTGCATGTATTGATGGCGAATCAACAAAGGTCGTGAGCCTGGTAGAGAGAGTAGGTTGACTGAAGAGTATCGACGCTTTGGAGTTTCAGTACTTTGGAGATTCCCACAAGGACCTAGAACCTGTGGCTGTTGTTCGATTTTGTTGAATTGAGAAAGAGTTGTTGAAAGGTAAGGGATTACTGTCGAAGTCTTAGTTCCATGTTGACATTGCAACCACCCATTGATTTGTGTGAGAGAACTCCAAAACAACGTTCACAACTTGATTGTGAATATGTATCTGCTATGAGCAACGTTGAGCTGCATGGAGTGAGTAGTGGTCTTGTGTGGATGTTATAGAACACTATTTAGAAAGTGATTCAGAGCAATTCTAGCTCGAAGTAGTTGGCTTAAATTTATGGATTTTGGATTTATACATGGAACTTAGACTGTGTAGAGACCTGTGTGACCTCTGTCAGATATTGTGTAGAATGTGTGGATATCACACTATTGTTGACCTGTTAGAAACTACAGATATTTGATGGAAGGCTGTAATGCAAGCTAAGAAATAATGGAACCCAACGTGTTGATTTACGAATTGTGGAATAGAATGGATTGCTGCGCTTGTAGTAAGTAGCAGTGCTCAAAGCTGAGAGTTTGGCATCTAAGGAGGTTGAGTTTGACAGAGGAAGAGTTTGGTTTGATTAGTGATTAAATTTTGACGCTATTGTTATGTGTTGAATGGTTCATCGACTAGTCTGGAGGTGTGTTGCCAATCTATCAAAGCCTGTGTGAAGCCAAGTCAGTGGACCGCGTTGATTGTGTGAATGTGTTGTGCATATGGATGGTAGCTTTCCCGTGCCAATTGGCATTGTTGCCTTTGAAATCTGTGAAGAACAGACAAAGCGCACACACTGCAGGGACATCATTGCCGGAATCTGCAGAGACGGAGCGCGTAAGAAGACGCTACAGACTCCACAAAAAGGGATGTGCATACTTTATGGTGTCTACTAGATGCCATCATTTTTGGTATCAGAGCATTGGTGAAAAATCGATGGAGCTGTATTGAATCTGAGCAGTGATGGATTTCTTGCAAAGGTTGAGGATGTTAGAGTAAGCAAGGCAGGTATAGCAGTTTATGTTTGAGATTGAATGAATGCAATTTGCATGCTGCATGAGGAACTACGTGGAGTCACACCGCAGGGAGCACTGTGGTAAATTTGTTGCAAGCGTTGTTGACTAAGGCGTTGGAGGAAAGTGTGGATCATGTCGGATCTGTGCCCTTCCAGCGTGGTGCGTGGTGCAGCGAAGGCATGCTGCATGAAGCATGATACTGTGAGCGCAAAGGCCACCATGTTGCTTACTGCAGCGAGACAGAGCAGGCGTAGGCAACAACTGTGGATTGAGCAACATGGAACGAAGATGAGGTCAAACGTTGGAGGCCGTGGAGGTCGTGGAAGCCGTAAAGGCTGATCCTGGAGAGTTGTTGCTCGTTGGTGAAGGTTGTAGGAGGTCGTGGCAGTGTTATTATGTGCATTTAGTGGGGTGATACTGGTCCCACAACGCATAGCTGTTCCTGTTTGCGTTTGGCCACAGTGTGGTAAGTGACCTGCGAGTTGGAGACTGCCACTGGAAGACATTTCGCACAGGAGCAGCTAAGAACTCTCAGAAGATCGTCGTCAGGTCAACTATATAATAAACCACCACGGTAGTACCCTGTCTTGTATTTTTTTATGACACCATTTTGGCTTTAACTACTTAATTACTTGCAAAGTGGAGGGATATTTATCAGGTCTACAGCTTCTTTCTTCAATTTTAGTTTCGCCAGGTTGCCTTTTTTAATGCTTTTGGAAGATATTGTCATAAGGGAGTTTGATGGCCATGGCTGGAATTATTTAAGCCTTTTTGTAGTTTTATGATCACATGGAGAAGGTTTTTGTATTCAAAGACTTTGTGTCATTCGATGTTTAATTGATTGGTCATGGATGCTTAAGAAGTACAGGCGATGATATTTGTCTGGTTTTGGTATAAGCGCGTGTATAATTTTTAGTATGAAGAATTAGTGAAATTTCTCCATACTGGATAAGAAATACAATAGTTAATGAATGAGGTTGACATTTTTCCCTTTCTCGAAACGATCCCAAGGTTGAATGAGGAGGAAATTCAGATTTGTAGAACCTGAATTAAGGAGAACAGAGCATATGAAATCTGAATCAAAGAGAAGGTGACCATTCAAATGCTAAAGAAGGAAGTGACAAGATCGTGAAAAGATCTTGCAGGTATATTTTTGTGATAACTCTGGTTTTAAAGATGTGTTTGCAGGTTGCAGGTTGTAGTCAAAGAAGGAATATCTCAGCGAAAGAACAACAAGAAGAGTTGTAAGAAGAAAAACCAGTTGTGTTCTTAAAGGCAGAGTCAATGAATACTCTGAAGGAAAGTGGCGAAGAATCTAAACATTCCAACTGAAGGTTGGACAGAGAGGACAAGAGTGTTCTCAAGAAAAGTTGATTCAAGTTGCAAAAACAAAGAGGAGCAAGAGAGTTGCTCAAAGAATTGTTCCAGAGGTAGAGAACCATAGATCAAGTTCAAGGAGATAACTTGGGAAGGCAAGATATCGAAGGCATGTACAGATACTTGCTGAAAAGGGAGGCTTAAGTGCAATCCACAAGTGAACAGTTGAAGTTCACAAAGGAGGAAAAGATGACCGTTGATAGTCATTGCAGAGGTTCAGAAAGAAGCCACAATAGAAGAAAGGAGAAGAAAGATGCCAAGGCAAGTGGCATGACAAAGATTCAAGAAGAGATTGACAGAGAGAAAGCTAAGATAAAATTCCTTCTTGAGTTATTGATGGATATGTTGCAGAGGAATAAACACTGGAGGTATGGTTGGGTTATGAGAAGAAAAGTCAAATGGCATAGATTGCAGGTAAAGTGGGAGCATAGATTGAATGTTCAACTGAAGGAAGAGTTATTTAGAATAAGTGAGTATGTGGAGGAAGTTTTGGTATGTGAACCAGAACATAGCCTGTTGTTTTTTGAAAGTAATGAAGATACAGGGGATCTTCTGAATTATATGAAGGATTCATAGCAGCGAGAAGACCTGATGGCTGAAGTATCAAGTGAGACCGCAAGGTCTTATGTTTTTAAAACTGATAATTTGTGTATGATTGCAAGTATTGCAGGAGATAGGCAACCTTTTGAAGATGTCTTCGGGATGGATGAAGATCTTAAAGTAAAATATGATGAAGAAAACCTCTTAGATGAGGAAGGATTTGAATGGTTGCAGCAGAAGGAGTTCATTGATGAGTTACTTAATGGGAGAAGACAGTCATTTGAAGCTGTCATGGAAATGGAAGATTAGAATCTTATTCTGATGGAGATCTAAGGAATACTGTCTCAGAAAGGTAAACCAATGAATTTGACTAATGTTATTGATGAAGAATAATTGCAGGAGAATGCTAATGCAGAAGATAGGGCAAGGATAACTCTTGAAGAGGGCTTACAGAAAGACAGTAATGCAAAGTGTGGTGAAGAAGGAGGTGAGGCAGATTTGTCTCAAGACAAAGAGAAGACAGTCATAGGACTGAAGGAAGAGGAAGGACATCTACTGAAAGATGTTAATGAAAGCAAACAGGGAACAACAAAAATTGATTCTGTGATTGATGAATTGTGGAAGCTGATGATGGGATAGTCTAGATGGAGAAAAATGACAGCAGAAGGAATGATCAGCCAGAATCTGAATCTGATTGAAGAAAGAAAAAAGAACCAAAACATAGCAGATATGCAACAACAACAAAGGTGTAAAGCATTTGGACAATTACAAACTAAGGTTTGGGACCCTGGAGGTTTTCATCAGCATATAAAATCACATGATCAACGGATCATGAATGTTTTTAACTTTGGGAGTCTGATGCAAGAGCATCCGACTCGAAAAGTCATTGTATTTTGGTTGACTTAGGGGGTTTAACGTTTCATAAGAAATTTAATTTATTAATGGGAATTTTGTATATTTTTAAATGATTTGAGTGAGAAATATGTGTGTGAGGTTTTAATGTAAATATTCTCAAATAATTGAGAATACGAGAGATATTAGCCTTATGAAGATATCATAAAGATCTTAGAGATTAGGAGATCCTAGAATAGGATTTAGTTGAGATGTTGAGATCCTCAAGGGATCATTAAGATATTTTAGGAATTAGTTGAGTGATCTATGGAGAAGATCATGGCTTTAGAATGATCCATAACTATGTAATTATTTCTATAAATGTAAGCCTGCATATGGGAAAAAGAGGAAGAGGTGGATGTAGATGTGTGTAAGTGTGAGGAGAGGCCAAGCATGAGGCCACGTTCTCTGTAAATATTTTTATTTATTAATTAATTATTTGTTGAGTATTTTGGTGAATGCTTATGGTGAGTATTTGGCCAATCTATCATTTTGATATGAGAGCACATAAAATGTTTATGATGCAAGGCATATGCTGAGTACGTGAAGTTGCATGGTTTGATGGCGAATCATCAAAGGTTGTGAGCCTGGTAGAGAGAGCAAGTTGACTGAAGAGTATCGACGCTTTCGTGTTTCAGTACTTTGGAGATTTCCACGAGGACCTGGAACCTGCGGCTGTTGTTTGATTTTTTTGAATTGAGAAAGCGTTGTTAAAAGGTAAGGGATTACTGTCGAAGTCTTATTTCGATGTTAACATTGTAGCCACCCATTGATTTGTGTGAGAGAACTCCAAAATGACGTTCACAACTTGATTGTGCATATGTATCTACTATGAGCAACGTTGAGCTGCGTGGAGTGAGTAGTGGTCTTGTGTGGATGTTACGGAACACCATTTAGAAAGTGATTCAGAGCAATTCCAGCTCAAAGTAGTTGGCTTAAATTTATGGATTTTGGATTTATGTATGGAACTTAGACTGCGTAGAGACCTGTGCGACCTCTGTCGGATATTGTGTAGAATGTGTGGATATCACACTATTGTCGACCTGTTAGAAACTACAGATATTTGAAGGGAGGCTGTAATGCGAGCTAAGAAATAATGGAACCCAACGTGTTGATTTACGAATTGTGGAATAGAATGGATTGCTGTGCTTGTAGTAAGTCGCAGTGCTCAAAGCTGAGAGTCTGGCATCTGAGGAGGCTGAGTTTGACAGAGGAAGAGTTTGGTTCGATTAGTGACTAAATTTTAACACTATTGTTATGCGTTGAATGGTCTATCGACTAGTCTGGAGGTGTGTTGCCAATCCATCAAAGCCTGTGTGAAGCCACCTTGCGTGAAGCCAAATCAGTGGACCGCGTTGATTGTGTGAATGTGTTGTGCATATGAATGGTAGCTTTCTCGCGCCAATTGGCATTGTTGCCATTGAAATCTGTGAAGAGCAGACAAAGCGCACACAAAGGGGCTATAGGGACATCATTGCCGGAATCTGCAGAGACAGAGCACGTTAGAAGACACTACAGACTCCACAAAAAGTGATCTGCATACTTAATGGTGCCATTAATCATGATGATTCAACTAAGCAGGATGACAGCTTCTAACATAATGTTATACAATACATGGATGAACATTATGCAAAAATGGTCTATCTATTCATCTATCTAGATGATCTCTACAAAGCAACTTAACCATGTAAATTCTAGACATGCTACTATCGTATGCTTCTTTCTATGATGCCATGCAAAACATACTGTGAAAATTTCTGAATACAATAATACATAAATCCTACTGCAGTATCTTGGTTTACTTCTTCTACTTGTGATTAAATTATACAAGTTATTTTCAGAAAATACGAAAGTAAACACAACTAACAACCTACACACATACATATCATTTATTGAATATTACACTCATTCAATAAAGTGACACACTGATTTTTTGGACAAATGTCCCTAGAAAATCCGAATGCGGGAAAATCGGTGCAACAAATATGAGGTTTTATTATTATTAAGTAGAATTTGAGTACAACAAATTTGAGCACCTAACTGGTTAGCCCGACCGAGAAAATAATAAATCTGCAGCAATACTTGTTGTTCTGAGACCAAAAGCTAGCTGATCCACACCCTTAAAAAGGATTTACAAGACTCAGCTAATTTCTGGCCCTAGAAACCCCAGTGTTGCCTCTGAAGCCCTAGCGTCAGCCCTGCTAGGCTTTGCGTGCCCTTGCGTTGCTCAGAAGGGGACTGCGTAATCCTAGACTGGGTGACGTAGTCCTTATGCTGCCTCTGAAGGCCTCTGTGTAATCTTGTGGCCTCTTGAAACTACCCCCTTGGGCCTGCGTAGCGGTTGAAGCCTCTGCGCTGCGTAGCTGCTGCTGTTGCTGCCCTTGCTTCTCTGCGCTGCTCCTGAATGTTGCTTCTCTGCCTCTTGCTGACTCTTGGCTTCGGGATCAGATCATCCCCTCAGCCAATACTACCCCTTGCTACAGAAAACTCTTCTGGAAATTCTTAGCAAACCCGCCCTAGAATTCTAGCTCAGTCTCTCAGCTTTGCCTTTGTGTGTGTGTCTCCAACTGACCCTCAAGCCTTTCTCTTATACTTTTTCGTTGAGACATCAACGACCGTTATTTAATCTCTTATCGATGGCTAAGACCAAAAGACTACTTGATCCTCGTCACATAGAACATTTAAGCACATGTGTTTAATTAATTCACTTTAATTTTTCTAATTCACTAAGTTAGACTTAGGGTCCTCATTAAAAAAATTAGTTATTTGAATAACTTCAACACGAGATGAATTTCTCCAAACGCTTTTTGGGTTTTGCAGGTGATGTGTTTCTTAGCACGCCCACAAAGTTTCAGGGCTAGAGCACACCTGATGCTACCTCAATACACAAACTCTCAACACTCCCTCTTAGGACAGAGTGTGCTCTAGTAATACATCCACACCATGTATCGCAAGATCTTGTCATTGGTATTTGTGTTGCTGATGCTTCACCTACTGCCCTCCATCCACTGCACTGCTACTCTTTGTACTATTGCCCATGTCACTGCCACTGACACTGCCACATTTGTACTGCAACTCCCTCTCAACTTGCTGCATCATGTTGGCCATAGCATTGCCACTGCTAACTGCTGCACTGCAATTCAGTTGCCGAGAAGAAACTGAAAGACTTCTGCCCAATCGTTGACAGACAAGTCAGGTTGCATCCCATCACCGAAACACCCTTGGATGCTGCTTTGCGCTGTCCTCCTGAAGCTACTGCGCTGCTACAAATTTGCACTGCATGAGCACTCGCTCTCTGCGCTGTTGCCTCTATGCTGTTGTTGCCTTTGCATTGTGCTGCTCCCTCTACGTCATCTCAACACTGCCCTCTGCTTCACTGTGATTTCCTACACCCATCTACTTGTCCCGGTACCGTCTTCAGGCTCCTGTAGCTCGTATGTGATCTAAGAGTAGGGCTGACTCAAGGATCCGCCATCTTGATCTGTAGCTGGTCTACAGATCCATGGCACCCCACTTATGTGGCTCATGAGAACTCATGGCTATGTCATCATCACTCCCATCGTCCTTTGTTGCTGTAGCCTTGGAATCAGAAGCTCCTTTGTCCTTCTTCTTAGGACAAGTGCTGGCGAAGTTTCCAAGTTCGCCAAAGTTAAAGCACCAGACCTTTGATAGGTCCATCTTCTTCTTCCCTTGTTGCCTTCGTTCCTTCAATGCAAGGGCTGCATCATCTTCCTCTTCTTTCTTTACTCTGACAGTTCCGTTGCTGCTGTTCTGCCTCTTGGTGATCCTCCTGATCTCTTCTTGGTGGAGGATTGCCCACATATCTGCCCAGGATGGTAATGCTGCCCTGCCCAATATGCTTTGGACAAACGTTTCCCATTCCTCAGTGATTGCATTCAGGGCAGTCCTTACCAAGAGCCCTTCGTCCGGAGGTGCATCCATGGAAATCAGTTGATCTAGCTCAAATCAGTTGATCAGTTGATAGTCTATAGACAGAAAAGGAAGGGATCCACCTCTTCACCCTTCTGCATTTGGAATAGCCTCATTTGATTCTCTAAAAGCATATTTTTTTGAACGGAGCTTCCTTGATACATCGCCTCCAAAGCGGTCCACATCTCATTGCCATCTTCTTCCCAGCAATGTGTGGTACGACGTGATCCTTTAGTCCATCCATGATCAAATGCTTAGCCCACGCTTGATTTTCATTGAATTTCTTCAGAGGATCAGGATTTGCAGGCTCAGCTAGGACATTCTCTGCATGGTTCTTGATGCCGTACTCATCCAGGACTGATAGAATCATGGCCTCCAAATGACGAAGTTGGACACACCGTCCAACCTATATTGATCTCTCATCCCATGAGAAGCCATCTAGCTCAAATCTGATGGGAACAATAATTTTCTCCCTCTTTTTGTGGTAACAAGAAACGCTGGATCTGATTTTCTTGGTGACTAGAAACCCTCTAGTAACTGCTCCTTTTAAAAACTGATTTCCTTTCTGGGAATATTTAGCCAAAACAATCGGACATTTCTCTTCGATCCTCCTGATCGAATCTCAGATCTGTTTGGCTCAGATCTGCTGAGTAACTGTCTTCCTCCCGCTCTTTGTTGACTTAGCTAGGCACAATTCTGCATTGACAAAATCTCCACCACACCAGCATTGCTGAAGAACTGAAGCACTGCTTCCGGATCTCGACAAACAGACGAGAAGATTGGTTTGCGTCCCTCTGGCTGGCCTCTGCGTGAGCAGACTGGCCCAACGTAGCCTCTTCGCTGCTCAAAAGTGGACTGCGTAAGCCCAGACTAGGTGACGCAAACCTTATGCTAGCCTGGATAGCCTCTGCGTAAGCCTGACGACCTTCTGAAGTTGTAGCGCTGCTCCTCTCTAGGTTGGTGTCCTCTATTAATCTAAGTTGTCATTGATGGCAATAAGATGCTTGATGATGATGAATGAACATACTTGTTGAAGGATTAAATGATGGATGATGGAAGACTACATGAAGACATATATCACTATGGCATGATAACCTTGTGATGAAGAATCAAACCATAAAGAATCCCAAGACATTCTGCCCTACCTCCATTTCTACACAAATAAATGACCAGTCACATTAAAAATTAATTTTCTCTATCTCGGAGGCAGAAATTCTCTATGAAACATTCACCATCATCTAGAGCAGAATTTTTCCTTTCGAATGAGCTATTACTTGGCCCGAAACTCCAAATAGTCTAGGAGAAATTGATTTTTGAAGATTATTTATCCTATTTTTGACATATAGTCGAACTGTGCCCTATCCCTAATGTCGGCCTCCCTCATAAGGTCACGTCTCACATCCTATGCGTATTAATAAGATCTTAAACCCCATTTTCTCTCAAGTAGTTCGGTGATAAAACACAGAAAGGAGTAGTACAGTTCACAACTCGTGAACTTAAAAGAGAGGGAGCATTTAATAAAGGAAAAAGAGACTACAAATGGGTCTGGAATATTTCTGGGATGTTTGATAACTAAAGCAACTACAAGAAGTCTAACCTACACGCAACATACCACTGTGATCACCTTCGGCCTGCTTCAACTATAACATACTTTAGACGCGCTTCAGCTGTAACATACTTCGGACCTTGTGATCCCCCTCAGGACTATTTGTTGTAGCTTTTCCTTGGAACTATGGTCTCAACAGTTGACACAAGTGAATACTCCATAGACTTGTCCTATCTTGCTTACCCTTGGATCCGTGGAAGGATAACTGTGGCTCATACCTACAGTCACCCTCGGAACTATGCACACTTCAAAAATTCAGACATGTGACAAAATAAAGCTCAAGATAATTGGAAGAAGATTGGATTACTTGCAGGCTCGGTCTTAGACATCATCATACCTTTGGATCTGTGATTTGGTGCAACATGATATTGTTGCTAAAATTCTGATGTAGTAAGGACGTTGGAGAAGCTGTGGTGAAGAAGCCTTAGCATGGTGCAGTACTTAATTCTTGGTGTCTCGGTGTGGTGCAGAAATCCTGGTGCAATGCTGAAGTCTTGGTGCAAGAACATTGGTGCAGAATTGATGAAGAAGTGTAGTTTAGATTAGCTGGTGCAGTTTGGTGCAATAGAGCATCTTTGAATCAATCATTTGATAACGAAGCAAAGAAGGATTGGTGTCCTTGGAGTAGGAGCTCCTAAACACAAGGTTGGTGCCTTGAGAAGATAGGGTTGAAGCCCTAGAGGTCAGAGCCTCATCAAAGTCCAAGTTGGTCCTTGGCAACAAGTTGGTGCCTAAATCATAAAGGGTTGGTTCTCTCACATAATTATTGTACTCAATTATTTGAAAAAGGATTAAAGATCTACTTGATCCTTAATAATATTATTATTATACACTTCTTTGTTTTAATTGTGAAGAATCTAACTGGTAAAAAATAACAATTGAAAAGAAATACTCATTCACCCCCCTCTCAATATTTCCAACAATTGGTATCAGAGCCAACTTCTTCATTATCAACCTAACAGCTGGAAGAAGGATTCTTAGACACAATGAAGAACACAAAAGCAACAAGGAAGTTGCCTATCTTCGATGGTACAAAATTTGGTTTCTGGAAGAAGAGGATGTCCTACTATTTAATGCCCCTTGGTCTTGAAGTGTGGCATTCTGTTTTAAATGGGTACAAAGCCCCTTCCACTCTTCCAACTGATCCAGACGAAAGAAAAGCCTACATTGCCTAATGCCAAAGCTTTAAATTCCATCACTAGTGGAATCATCGACTCTGAATTCACAAAAGTCATGAATTGTGACTCGGCCAAAGAGGTATGGGATAAGCTGGTTGCCCTATATGATGGGGACTCCAAAGTTAAGAAGGCAAAGCTTCAAACCTATAAAAGACAATTCGAGAGTTTGAAAATGGATGATGAAGAAGATATTGCATCATACTTCCTTCGAGTAGCTGAAGTGGTTAACTCTCTTAAAGGGCTAGGAGAAAATATTGAAGAAAGCACTATTGTCAAAAAATCCTAAGGTCTCTTCTTGACAAATTTGACTCCAAAGTAAGTGCCATAGAAGAAATGAAGGGTCTTGATACAACTCAATATTGATGGACTGCATGGAATCCTCATTGCTTATGAAATGAGAAAAGGAATTCCAAATTCCAAAGAAGCAACATTCAAAGCCTCAAAATCAACAAAAAGAGGAAAAGGATGCAATAACAACAGTGATGACTCTGATACTGAAACTGAATTAGCTAAATTTGTATGAAGAATAAAGAAGGGATCTAAGCTAAAAGGTAAGTACCCTCTTATTTGTTTCAAATGTGGTAGAATAGGTCATTATGCTGCAAAATGTCCTCATCAACATGATAGTGATGATGAAGAAGATTCTAAAGGGATGGCATACAAAAAGAAAGAGTTTAATAACAAAAACTTCTTCTCCAAACAAGATGAATCCGATGAAGATGAATTTGTAGTCATTAAGAAGAAATCATCTAGAAATTTCCCTTATCACTATAGAGGAGATGATTCATCAGATGAAGAAAATGACTATGTTGGAAGCAAATAAGTGTTATTCATGGCATTCACAAATGATGATGATTCAGAACTAGAAGGCAAAGGAAATATGGAAGAATTACTGATAAGTGCCATTGAAGAGAATGAAAATTTACGAAATAAGATCATTTCTCTCAAAATAGAAAAAGAGGAGGCAAAAAGAAGGGAAGACTTCTTGAACAATAAGCTAAAAGAAAAGGAAGATATCTGTGAGAAACGTGAAGCTGAAATAGTATCTCTAAGGAAGGAGTTGGAGCAAGTCAAAAGGAGTTGGCAAAGCTCTTAAACACTTGATAACATCATTAATAGTCAAAAACCTCAATATGACAAATTTGGGATTGGTTTCAAAGGAGAATCATCAACTACTAAGGATAATACAAGGAGTTATGCCAGCGTACTCTCTTGCCATCCAAAAGAGGAAAAGATATCTCACCAAGAACAAAGGCCCATCTTCAACACAAGAAATGAAGGAAGAGCAACTCCAAGGAAGAATGTTGATTCAAGTTATGGCTCTTACAACAGGTACCAAACTATCTTTCTTAGGTATTGTTACTATTGTAAAAACTTTGGTCATCAAGCTAACCATTGCAAGGCTTATAAAAATGAAGCACCAAGATTGAAAGATGAAACAAACAAACTACGTGATCCAAAAGAGCAAGGACAAATCAAGACCTACAATTCTTTTGATCCTTTGGCTAAGTTTGATCCAACTTGTTTATCATGCAATAATCATGGTCATAATGAGCAAAATTGCCCACTCAAAAAGGAGGAAGCTAAAAAGGTGAATCTCAATACATATAAATGTGACCTAGCTCTATGTGCTCATAGTGATGAGAATCACTGGTTCATGGATAGTGGATGCTCAAGACATATGATAGGTGACCAAAATAAGTTTGTCTCATTAAACAAAAAGAACGGAAATGTCTCTTTTGGAAGTGGATCTGCTAAGATCACTGGAAAAGGAACAACTACTCTCATTAATGGACAAGGAAAGGCTGAAAATATCTTGCTAGTTGAGGGGCTCAAACACAATCTCTTAAGTGTTAGCCAAATTTGTGATCAAGGACATAATGTTGTCTTTAATACTAAAAGTTGTGAAATAAGAGATTCATCCTCGGGAGAACTTGTGGGAAAAGGAGTAATAACACTAGATAACGTTTACATTCTAAGAAAAATCCAAGGAGATAAATGTTACTTGAGTCAAACAGATGAATGTTGGTTATGGCACAAGTGATTGGGGCATACAAGTTTTGACAACTTGATCAATATCAGTAAGATTAATGCAGTAAGGGACATTCCTAAGTTGTTCAAGCCAGATCAAGTTATATGTGGCCTATGCCAGCATGGAAAGCAAACTAGAACCAACCACAAAACTAAGGAGTTTTCAACATCAAAACCTCTAGAGATCATTCATGCAGATCGATGTGGGCCAACTAGAACTCCAGCTCTTCAAGGTGAAAGGTACTTTGCTTTATTTGTTGATGACTATACTAGAATGATGTGGGTATATTACATAAAATATAAGTTCAAAGCATTTGAATGTTTTAAGAATGTTAAAGCTCTCGTTGAAAATGAGAAAGATTCTAAGATTAAATGTCTTAGAACAGATAGAGGAGGAGAATTCACCTCAAAAGAATTTGATGAATTCTGTAAAGAACGTGGAATCGAAAGAGAACTCTCTGCTGCTAGGACTCCCAAGAAAAGTGGAGAAGTTGAAAGAAGAAACCGAACCATTCAAGAAACAACAAGGACAATGCTACTAGCAGCTGATTTGAAACCAAAGTTTTGGAGGCAAGTGTAGAAATTTCTGAATCTTATATCTTATGCAGAAAATATTACTGTTAATTCGGTTAAGTTCCTCCTACTTAGATAAGCTATCAACTGAATAAATTCAAGTTGACATCGAAGCAAAAAACATAACAGATCTCTACCAATTCAGATCTAGAATAAGCACATGCACACATTGACAAAATGACACAGTTATTTTTGGACAAATAGTCCTCGAAAAAAACCCAAGGTGGGAAAATCAGTCTTTGGCTGCTGGAGGGTTCTATTATTAAGAATATTTTTGAATACACAAATTTGGGTTACAGATCTGGAAAACCCGACAGAGATAATGCTAGATCTACAGCTCACTGGCTGATCTAGGGCCAAAATAATGACTGATCCACACCCTCATACAGGATTTACAGAACTCAGCCAAGATTAGGGCCTAGAAACCCCAGCGCTGTCCCTAAAAGGCTCTGCATCAGCCTTTGAAGCCCTTGAAAGCCTCTGTGAAGCCCTTGAAAGCCTTTGCGTCAGCCTTGGAAGGCCTCCAAACCCTCAGCGCTGCTCTAGAAGGGACTGCGTTACCCCAGATTGGGTGACGCAGTCACTACGCTGCCCCTGATGGGTCTCTGTGTAACCCCTGAGGGTTTCCTGAAAATTACGTTGTTCTTGTTGCTGCTGCTACTATTGCTGCCTTCCTCTGCACTGCCCTTGAGCTGATCTCTGCCCCTTGTGTATTCTTGACCCCGGGATCAGATCATCCTCTTGGTCTAAATTCCCTTATCTGCAGCTGAAACACTTCTGAGTATTCTTAGCAAACCCTGCCCTAGAATCTCAGCTTAGTTTCAGTGCTCTGCCTCTGTGTGTCTTTACAAATGATCCAAGCCTTTCTTTTATACTTTTCTCGTTGACAAATCAACGGCCATGATTAGATCTTTAATGAATCACTAAGATTAAAAAAAGCTTGATCCGTGTGACTTAGGACAATTTCATCACATGTTTAATTAAGTTCACTTTAATTATTTTATTTTCCTAAGCTTTAACTTAGGAAATACGTTAAAATAATTAATTAATTTAATATCTCTTAAACTAGATGAAATTTCCCAAATCCATTTCTGGATCTTGTCGATCAGGTGAACTCTAGTCCTTCCTCAAAATTGGAGAACTAGAGCACAATTGATGCTACCCCAAATACACAAAATCTCAACACTCCCTCTTAGCATCAAGGGTGTGCTCTAGTAACACATCACACTTATGCATTACATGATTTTAGGCATTGGTTCTGTGTTGCTGAGGTTTGGCGTCCCGCCACTCAACTCTGCACTGCTGCTGCCATTCTATACTGTTGCCCATAACTCTGCCACTGCCACTGCAACCACTGTACTGCAGCTCCCTCTCAATATGCTACATCTGTGCTGCTCATAGCACTGCCACTGCTGATCTGTTGCACTGCAACTTTAGTTGTTGAGAGAAACAACTGAATCTCCTGCCCAATATTTGACAAACAAGTCAAATGGGCTGCATCCTCATCACTGAAGCTCCATAGGCTACAGATCTGTGCTGGCATCTAAAGAACGATGCACAAATACAACTCTGCCTGCGTAATCAGACTCCCTTTGCACTACTGAAATCACATCAGCTCCTTCTGCTGAAATCTATCACAGTGTTGCTGCGCTGCGCTGTCCCTTTGAAGCTGCAGATCTGTGCTGGCATCTAAAGAACGATGCACAACTACAGCTCTGCCTGCGTAGTCAGACTCCCTCTGCACTACTGAAGTCACATCAGCTCCTTGTGCTGAAATCTATCACGCTGCTACTGCACTGCGCTGTCCCTCTGAAGCTCTCTGTGTTGCTACAGCTCTGCACTATGTAAGCAGCACTGCTTTGCGCTGCTGAAGTCACATCAGCCTCTGTGCTGCTACTGCTTCTACGTTGTTGCTGCTTTGCTCTACGCTGCTCCTTCCAGCCTTCAGATCTGCCTCTGCTTCTGCCTCATCTGTGATCTATGCACCCACTGCTCCACTTGTCTCGCTACTGTCTTAAGGCTGCCATAGCTCGCTTGTGATCCAAGAGATGAGTTGCTCAAGGATCCCGCCTTTCTTCCATGTAGCTCCTCTACATGTCCATGTCACCCCACCTTCGTGGTTCATGAGCACTCATGGCTACATCATCTCCTAACTCATCATCTGCCACCACTGCTTTGGAAGAAGATGCTTTCTTTTCCTTTTTCTTTTTTGGACAATGGTTGGCAAATGTCCCATTTTGCTACACTGGAAGCACTTGATCTTTGAAAGATCCTTCTTCTTCTTCGGCTTCTTCGTCCTCTTCCTTCTTTACTTTGCTTAACCCAGAGTTGTGCTACTTCTTGGTGAATCTACGTAGTTCTTCTTGCCGCAGGATTGACCACAAGCTGTCCCAATCTGGGAGGTCCGCTCTGCCCAAGATACTTTGGACAAAGGTTTCCTAGTCATCCGTGATTGCATTGAGGGCAGTCCGGACTATCACTGCATCATCTATGGTTGCACTCGCTGCAGTCAGCTGATCCTTGATTGATTGCAATCTGAAGAGGAAATGCTCGATGTCTTTGTTAGGTGGATAAATAGTTCTTGCGGACAAGAAGTATCTCCCTAGTATCACAAGGATAGCTAGAAACAAATAGGACAAATGTAAACTACTTTCTCTAGATTATGTATGATTTAGAATTTTCTATGATAAAGAAAAGGCCTACCTGTGATCCAATGCTAGTTGTATTCTTCTTTCCATCACTCCAAAGAAGTCACCTCTTAAGACCTGCAATCAATGACATGGAAGAGAATCAAAAGCACCTGCACAATATACTATTTCATAAATCACAAATCTATCTTAATGATCAAGGAATTTAAGAAATAAGTCATTCAAGTAAACACATAAACAACTTATTGAAAAAACAGGATCCATTTGTATTATCTTTAAATAAAAGGAGTCTTACAACCGCGTTCGCCTTGATGTCGTACAGGTCCTTCCGGGGTCCGGAACAAGCGTTTTCCTTTGGTCTGACAAGCCATTCCACTCTTTGAACTAGCCTAAATACGAGTGTGTAATCGTTCTCGCATGGATAATGGCTAGCAAAAAGAGTATTTTTCTTCAGCAATTTTCTTCTCTAATGTAGTATGAAGTACAAAGCAAGTACTTTTTTACATATCAGTATCTACCCTTGAGATTGAACCATGGCTTCAATTTATAGCAGAAGGGAAGTGGTTTTAGTTCCAAAAAGGAAGGGATAATTCCTCTCATAAAGGGTTTAAGCTCCAAATACCAAGGGATAGGCTCCTTTAATGAAGGGATAAAGGTTCGTGAATGGAGGGAGTGAAGCTTCGACTAGATAAAGCCTTCTAGAAGCTTCCAATTGGGAGAATATTCAACTAGCTGGGATTCTAGAACTCACCTTTTCTTCCATTTTACCTTTTATGTGGGTCCGCAGTTTTAATACACAAAATGTGCGGTAGGTACCGCAGTTCTTCTTTACAAAAGGTGTGGTACTGCAGGTAATGGCTAGGAAAAGTGTGGAACTAGGGTTTTTATGATTTTTATGAGCTTTTCTCCAAATCCAAGACTTGGTTTAGGAGCTTTAGGGTTTTAGACCTCTAAGGGAGCATTATATAGGTATTGATGAACCCATATAGACAGTAAAATGTCATGGTGACAGAATAATGTGTAACAGTCTTCTTCCTCGGTCATCATGAATGACCTTATTTGGGCCTTCAACAACATCTTTCTTTGGACTGATTTTCCCTCATATAGGGAAGTCAAGGCCTTCCATATTTCGTTAGTTGTCCTCTTCTCAGCTATGTGTGGTACAATAATGGTCCTTGATACTGTCCATTATCAGTCGCTTGGCATGCTAGTAGTTTCCCTATGCTTTCGTAGGAGATCTGCATTTGTCGGTGTGGCTAGACTCTGCTTTGCATGGTCTCTTAGACCATATGCCTCAAGGACAATCAGGATCCTTGCTTTCCACACCGAAAAGTTTGAGAGGCCCTCTAGCCTATCATGATCACGTAGTCCATGAGGAGCCATCTGCTCAGAATGTGCTGGAGCTCCTCCTCTCTATACTAGAGATTTGGATCTAGGGTCCTTTACGAATTGGGCACCCTTTGCTCCCTCTGACACTTGATTTCCCTCCTTGGAAATCTACCAAATCAACTATAATTCAGCTTCTTCTTTGATCCTCTGATCAAAATGCAAGTTTTCTTTGGCAAGAAACTCTCTGAGAAGCTGATCTCTTCCCAATATTTGTCTCTTGTGCTAAGGCTAAAAATCTGAAAACTTCAAAAATTTAACCCCACTAGCTCTTCTAAATTTCTGCAGCTTTTTCTACAGACTTTTTTTGGATCTGACAGATTCAGATCTAAATCACACTGGCTGGCTTCAGACCCAACCAACGTTGTTTCTGTGTTGCCTCTGCGAAGTAATTGCGTGGGCTTGCTAGGACACAGCGTTGGACAACGTCACCCTTCCCTCTGCGTGAATCTGCTCCTGAAAACTGCATTGTCCCTTCAGATCTGCTTCTCTACTGCCTTTCCAGCTACTTTCTACAGCTAGATCCTTCATATTCTTCAACTGGTGACCCTTCTAGATCTGCAATTGCTCTGATACCATGTAGAATTTTCTAAATCCTTATACTTATGCAGAAATTATTACTGTTAATCTGGTTAAGCTCCTCCTACTTATATAAGTTATCAACTGAATAAATTCAAGTTAGCATCGAAGCAAAACACATAATAGATCTCTACCAATTCAGATCTAAGATAAGCACATGCACACATTGACAAAGTGACAGTTATTTCTAGACAAATAGTCCCCGGAAAAACCCAAGGTGAGAAAACCGGTCTCTAGCTGCTGGAGGGTTCTATTATTAAGAATATTTTTGAATACAAAAATTTGGGTTCCAGGTTTGGAAAACCCGACAGAGATAATGCTAGATCTACAACTCACTGGTTGATCTAGGGCCAAAATAATGACTCATCCACACCCTCAAACGAGATTTACAGAACTCAGCCAAGATTAGGGCCTAGAAACCCCAGCGTTGTCCCTGAAAGGCTCTACGTCAGCCTCTGAAGCCCCTGAAAGCCTCTGTGAAGTCCCTGAAAGCATCTGCGTCATCCTTGGAAGGCCTCCAAACCCTCAACGCTGCTCCGGAAGGGACTACGTTACCCCAAACTGGGTGACGCAGTCACTACGCTGCCCCTGAAGCGTGTCTGCATAACCCCTAAGGGTTTCCTGAAAATTACATTGACCTTGTTGCTGTTGCCTTCCGCTGCGCTGTCCTTGAGCTGATCTCTGCCTCTTGTGTATTCTAGACCCTGGGATCAGATCATCCCCTTGGTCTAAATTCTCCTCTCTGTAGCTGAAACACTTCTGAGTATTCTTAGCAAACCCTGCCCTAGAATCTCAGCTTAGTTTCAGTGTTCTGCCTCTGTGTGTCTTTACAAATGACCCTAAGCCTTTCCTTTATACTTTTCTCGTTGACAAATCAACGACCATGATCAGATCTTGAATCAATGGCTAAGATTAAAAGAAAGCTTGATCCATGTGACTTAAGACAATTTCATCACATGTTTAATTAAATTCACTTTAATTATTTTATTTTCCTAAGTTTCAACTTAGGAAATACATTAAAATAAAAAATTAATTTAATATCTCCTAAACTAGATGAAATTTCCCAAATCCATTTCTGGGTCTTGTAGATTAGGTGAAGTCTAGTCCTTTCTCAAAATTTGGGACCTAGAGCACAACTGATGCTACTCCAAATACACAAAATCTCAACAGGAAGCAGTTGGGACGACAGTTTATACCTTAAATCGAACCCAACTTAGACCAAATAATGAAAAGACTCCTTATGAATAATGGAAAGGAAGACCTGCTACAATAAAGTATTTTGGGATTTTTGGAAGCAAATGCTTCATAAAAATAAATGATAATTCACCAGGAAAATTTGATTCTCGGGTTGACGAAGGAATATTCCTTGGGTATTCCACAAGGAGCAAATCTTACAAATGTTACAACAATCATCTATGGAAAATAGTGGAAAGAATTGATGTGAAGATTAATGAAGGTATTCTAGAAAAGAAAATTGAGGATCATGAAGTTGAGCCCTTCCTTGAAGAAAGTGAAGAAGAACCTAAAAAAGATGAAGAGCCACAAAGTGAACCTTCACAAACTCCTTCTAAGATAAAATTCCTTCAAAAACATCATTCCGAAGAACAGATTATCGGGAATATAGATGAAGGAATCCAAACTCGAAGAAGGATGACAAACACTCCAAGAAAATATGATGTTGCTCTCTTATCATTAATAGAACCTGAAATTTTTTTCTCAAGCAAGTAAAGATCCTCATTGGATAAAGGCCATGGAAGAAGAAATGTCTCAAATAAAAAAAAATGAGACTTGGGAGCTAATATGTCGCCCACAAGATAAAAATATAATTGGAACAAAATGGGTATTCAAAAACAAGATGAATGAGGATGGACAAATTACCAGAAATAAAGCCAGACTTGTTTGCAAAGGATATTCGCAAATTGAAGGAATTGACTTCGAAGAAACCTTTGCACCAGTAGCTCGATTGGAAGCAATAAGAATGTTTTGGGCATTTGCTTGCTCAAAAGGATTTAAGGAATTGGATGTAAAACAACATTTTTGAATGGAGATCTCAAGGAAGAAGTTTACATGGAGCAACTAGAAGGATTTGATATTGTCGAAGGGAAAGACTTTGTATGCAAGCTGAAAAAGGCCTTGTATGGATTAAAACAAGCCCCTAGAGCATGGTATGCAAAGTTGGATCACTATTTGCAAGAAGAAGGTTTCAAAAAGGGAGTAGCAGGTAGCAATCTCTACATGAAGATTGACAAGGAAAAACTTCTGATCACTCTTGTATACGTTGATGATCTAATCTTTGCTAGCAATGATGATGAGATGAGCCATGAATTTGCTCTAAATATGTCCAATAGATTCGAAATGTCAATGATTGGTGAGTTGTCTTACTTTCTTGGGCTACAAACATCTCAAACCTCTGTAGGCATGTTTATATCTCAAGAAAAATATCTTAAAGACATGGGATGGAAGATTGTGCACCTATGAGCACACCGATGACCACAGATTGTAAATTAAGTAAAGATGATGATACCCCTCTCATAGATGCGACTCTTTATAGGTCAATAATCGAATCTCTCCTATACTTAAATGCTATAGGACCAAATATTATGCAAGTAGTGGGAATGGTAGAAAGATTTCAGTCAAGTCCTAAACAATCCCATCTAGTAGCTGTGAAGAGAATTCTCAGATATTTGAAAGGAACAACTGATTTCGGTCTTTGGTATCCTAAGAGTTCAACTCTTATTGTGACAACTTACTCTGATGCTGATTAGGCCGGAAGCGTGGATGATCGAAAAAGTACCAGTGGAAATGTATTATTTATGGGAGATTGTCTTGTATCTTGGCTTAGCAAAAAGCAATCATCTATATCTCTTTCTCCAGCTGAAGCCGAATATATAGCTGCTGCTGATTGTTGTACACAATTTCTATGGATGAAGGAAGCCTTGAAGGATGTCAACATAGAAATTAAGCAACCGATTACTATTTTTTGTGACAACATTAGCGCCATCAGTCTTTCAAAGAATCCGATGATGCACTCAAAGACCAAACATATTCCAATCAAATACCACTTTCTTCGTGAACAAGTTGCTAAACAAAATATCAAGTTGAAATACGTCAATACAAAAGAGAAAATTGCAGATATCTTTACAAAACCCCGTCCACGAGAAGCATTTGAGTATCTTCGACAAAAGATGGGGGTCATTGCTCTTGCATCACATTAAATCAAGCAGCATCTCAGGAGGAACAACATGATAGGGGGAGCACATTGGCACCCCATTGCCATTGTTGTCAAAGGGGGAGAGAAGAAAAATATTGCCATCTAATGACAAAGGGGGAGATTGTTAATCTAAGTTGTCATTGATGGCAATAAGATGCTTGATGATGATGAATGATGATGAATGAACATACTTGTTGAAGGATTAGATGATGGATGATGGAAGACTACATGAAGACATATATCACTATGGCATTGTAATCTTATGATGGAGAATCAAACCATAAAGAATCTCAAGACATTTTGCCCTACCTCCATTTCTGCACAAATAAATGACCAGTCACATTAAGAATTATTTTTCTCTATCTTGGAGGCATAATTTATCTATGAAGCATTCACCATCATCTAGAGCAGAATTTTTCCTTCACAATGAGCTATTACTTGGCCCGAAACTCCAAATAGTCTAGGAGAAATTGATTTTTGAAGATTATTGATCCTATTTTTGACATATAGCCGACCTATTCCCTATCCCTAATGTCGGCCTCCCTCATAAGGTCACGTCTCACATCCTATTCGTATTAATAAGATATTAATTTATTAAACCTCATTTTCTCTCAAGCAGTTTGGTGATCAAACACATAAAGGAGTAGTATAGTTCACAACTCGTGAACTTAAAAGAGAGGGAGCATTTAATAAACGAAAAAGAGACTACAGATGGGTCTGGAATATTTCTGGGATGTTTGATAACTAAAGCAGCTATATGAAGTCTAACCTACTTGCAACATACCACTGTGATCACCTTCGGACCTGCTTCAACTATAACATACTTTGGACCTGCTTTAGCTGTAACATACTTCGGACCCTGTGATCCCCCTCAGGACTATTTGTTGTAGCTTTTCCTCGAAACTGTGGTCTCAACAGTTGACACAAGTGAATACTTCACAGAGTTGTGCTATCTTGCTTACCCTTGGATCTATGGAAGGATTACTGTGGCTCATACCTACAGTCACCCTCAGAACTGTGCACACTTCAGACATTCGAACAGGTGACAGAATAAAGCTCGGGATAACTGGAAGAAGATTGGATTACTTGCAAGCTCGGTCTTAGACATCATCATACCTTTGGATCTGTGATTTGGTGCAGCATGATATTGTTGCTAAAATTTTGTAGTAAGGATGCTGGAGAAGCTGTGGTTTGGAAGCCTTGGCATGGTGCAGTACTGAATTCTTGGTGTCTCGGTGTGGTACAGAAATCCTGGTGCAGTGTTGAAGTCTTGGTGCAAGAACATTGGTGCAGAATTGATGAAGAAGTGTGGTTTAGAATAGCTGGTGCAATTTGGTGCAATAGAGCATCTTTGAATCAATCATTTGATAATGAAGCAAAGAAGGATTGGTGTCCTTGGAGTAGGAGCTCCTAAACACAAGGTTGGTGTCTTTAGAAGATAGGGTCGATGCCCTAGAGGTCAGAGCCTTATCAAAGTCCAATTTGGTGCTTGAAGCATAAAGGTTTGGTGCCCTCACATAATTATTGTACTCAATTATTTGAAAAAGGATTGAAGATCTACTTGATCCTTAATAATATTATTATTATACATTTTTATTTTAATTGTGAAGAATCTAACTTGTAAAAAATAACAATTGAAAAGAAATACTGATTCACACCCCTCTCAGTATTTCCAACATCCTCCTACTGTTGAGCTGCCCTCTCCGGATCTCTGCTGCTTCCATTGCTACCCTGCAGAAAAATATTCTTCAACTGATTTGCTGGAGATTCAACTTGATCTGCGATCGCTCTGATACCATGTGAAATTGTTTGAATACAATAATACAGAAATTCTGTTGCAGTATCTTGTTTTACTTCTCCTACTTGTGATTAAATTATACCAGTTATTTTCAGAAAATATTCATAAAATACCGAAGTAAACCCAACTAACAACCTACACACCTACATATCATTTACTGAATATTACGCTCATTCAACAAAGTGACACAGATTTTTCGAACGAATGTCCTCGGAAAAACCCAATGTGGGAAAACCGATGCAACAGATATGAGGGTTTATTATTATTAAGTAGAATCTGAGTACAACAAATCTGGGCACTCAACAGGTTAGCTTGACAGAGAAAATAATAGATCTGGAAGAATACTTGTTGTTCTGAGACCAAAAGCTAGCTGATCCACACCCTTAAACGAGATTTACAAGACTCAGCTAATTTTTGGCCCTAGAAACCCCAGCGCTGCCCCTGAAGCCCCAACGTCAGCCCTGCTAGGCTCTGTGTGCCCTTGCGCTGCTAAGAAGGGGACTGCGTAACCCTAGATTGGGTGACGTAGTCCTTACGTTGCCTCTGAAGGCCTTTGCGTAACCCTGGTGGCCCCCTGAAACTGCAGCGCTGCCCCTCCTGGGCTTGCGTAGAGACTGAAGCCTTTGTGCTACGTAGCTGCTGCTGCTGCCCTTGCTTCTCTGCACTGCTCCTAAATCTTGCTTCTCTGCCTTTTGCTAACTCTTGGCTTTGGGATTAGATCATCCTCTCAACCAATACTACCCCTCACTGCAGAAAACTCTTCTGGTAATTCTTAGCAAACCCGCCCTAGAATTCCAACTCAGTCTCTCAGCTCTGCCTTCGTGTGTGTGTCTCCAACTGACCCTCAAGCCTTTCTCTTATACTTTTTCACTGAGACATCAATGACCGTGATTTAATCTCTTATCGTCGGCTAAGATTAAAAGACTGCTTGATCCGCGTCACTTAGAACATTTCAGCACATGTGTTTAATTAATTCATTTTAATTTTTTTAATTCCCTAAGTTAGACTTAGGGTCCTCATTAAAAAAAGTAATTATTTGAATAACTTCAACACGAGATGAAATTTCTCCAAACGCTTTATGGGTTTTGGAGGTGATGTGTTTCTTAACCCCTCCACAATACACAATTTTAACACATACTATCCTAAAAGAAAGATTAGTCTTCATAGAGAATCTGATAGTTAGTGAACCTTCTTTAGTAGTAAACTTTCTTCACTTATTCCTTCTTTGCCTTCAGAGGTTCTCCCACTGCTTCGGCTACATGAGCTTCACTTCTTTCCTTTCTCTTGTTGTTTTGCTTGTTTGGACAATCCCTCTTGAAGTGTCCAAATTTATTGCATCCAAAACATTGCACTTTGGACATCTCTTTCTTCTTGGACTTACAAACTTTCTTTTCTTCAGCTTCTTGACTCGGGCTATAAAGGCTTGAGATTGCTCATCAGTTCCATTATCATCCTTGACCTTGATCCTTCCAATATGCACTGCGCCCACAACTCATCAAAGGGAGTTGAATCCTTCTTGGAGTAGATGCTTGTTGCAAAGCTGCTCCATTTTGGTGGCAATGCATTCAATACACAAATGGTTACTTCAAAATCAGTAATTGGTTCCCCAAGTCCTTGCAGATGGTCTCTTAGTTGAGAGACTCTCATGAGAAAGGATGCCACATCTTCATCCTTTGATTTCTTCATTTTGTACAGCTTGCTCCTCAACAACATCTTTTGTCTTATTGTACTTACCAAATACAAACTCACTAGCTTGTCATACATGGCTTTGGAAGTCTTCAAATTTGCAACAAATGGTACAAGAGAATCCTTAATTGATTCAACTATGATCCTTGGATCTCTTACTTCCCATTTCTTGTACTTTTCTAGTTTTTGTGTCTTATCTTTCTCAGGTTCAGTAATTTCCCTCGTAACATATTCCATCACTTCTTGCTCTGTGAGTATCAAGTCAATTCTTTTCTTCCATGCTAGATATTTTGATGCCCAATGAGCTTGTTGCTCTCCTTTCAGGAAGAACCCATATGGCTTGAATATTTAGGCATGATGTAATAATACATTAATTGAGTTAAAGATTCTCCTTGATGATGTATTCAACCTTCTTTGATGCCTTCGAGATACTTGAAGAGTCTTCAACAATGTCTTTGAAAGATATTCTTGGAATTCTTCCAACAACAACTTCTTTGGAAACCCTGCAATTTTGTCTTTCAGCTTCATTGACCTCGACAAAGTTGTCTTGCTCTAGAAAGGTCTCAAGAGGAGGCTGGATTAGGGTTTCCAAAGAAGCTGCAAGGCCAAAATTGCAAGGTCGAAGTTGCAGGATGAGTTGCAGTATTAAAGCTAGTAGGTCAAAATTCCAGCATTGAAGTTGGTGACCTGCCAGTGTCAATACTGCAACTCGTCCTGCAACTTTGACCTTGTAATTTTGGCCTTGCAACTTCTTTGGAAACCCTAATCCAGCCTCCTTTTGAGACCTTTCTAGAGCAAGACACCTTTGCCGAGGTCAACGAAGTCAATATAGGGTTTTCTCCCTTCCAGGTACAAGATTTTGCACTTCGTCCTACTGCAACTCAGACCTGCAATTTCAGCCTCCTTTTGGAGCACCAGAAAGCCTAGAACTTCTTACATGTGAGATAGATATAGCCCAAAACCAAGATATTTCATCCTTCTTTCTTCTCTTAGACCTTCGATCTCCTTCTTCCAGCTTCCCAACTACAAATTGAACTCTTTCTTGATAGATTGAACTTGTTGAGTGAGAGAGTCCTAAATGAGGTTGAACTGCTTCTTTATATAGCCTTCTCAAGGGGTCGAATTCCCTCTTTTAAGCCAACTTGATGCTGCTAGGGCTGACTTGTAATTTTGGACTTTCCAAGACTTTCTAGACTCAAAAATAATTCCTTTTACAATTGCAATTTGTCCGGAAGGGTCTTATAAACATGATGTTGAATCCTTTGACTCATGACAATAAATCCTAAGGCCTAACAAATCCTAGAAGCACGAAGGACATGCTTTTACCTAGAAGACCATCAATAATGAACATGAAACCCATGCTTTGATAATAATAAATTTTTCTTTTTTTTTCTTGTTTGTTACATAGGATACATATTGAAATGAGTACAAGTTACAACAATTATGAAGACTTCAACTAGTTACATTTCTCAACACCCGTCCATCTAGGAAAATTTCTCTTTGTGGTTTCTCATTTCTTATTGTTGTTTGTGTGATTTTGAGAGAGGGTATTCCTGAACGTGTTTGAGTGCAATTTAAGGGAGAGGATCTTCCTGCATGTTTTGAAGTGGCAGACTGGCATTTTTATTGCTCTCAGCAAATTTAAAAAAATGCAAAAATGAATATATTTTCATTTTTAATGCTTCGAGTCTTTCTGAGTTTTCCTTTTGAGTTGATGACCCCTACCATTTTTTTTCCAAGTTTTGAAAGATTGATCTAATCTACTTCAGATGTCTTTGGCTTATAATTTGTAAATGACTTGGAACTGTAAAATATCTGTACAGTGAGGAAGTTCAAGGTAATAAAGAAAGATCTATCATTGCACTAAATTGTGAACTGACAACATTATAAACCATAACCAATGTCTCGACTCTCCATGATGTATATTTCAATTTCATACATTTTAAGGTTTTCGAGATATATATGCATAGATTTCAGTGCCAAAATGGGGAAAATGCGTTATTGTATCCTGCATAAGAGGGTTCACTTGGCTATATTTTGTTGTATTGAAATGACAAATGTGTTCTTCTATCTTGCATAAGAAGTTGATTTTGTCTTTTTTTTTCAGTTGAAGCAAGCTTTTTTGTTCACCATTCGAACTTTGGATAATGCAATATAATTGGTAATATCACTAAGGTGCAAAAACATTCTTAAGCAGGTGACATGGATGGGTATAATCGAATTTCTGCACGACTTAGGCCAGGACCTCTTGTTGAGGATGGTGCTTCTGGAACAAATCTTGGTAAAGGGTTATCAAATCGGCGGAACCATGGTGAAAGTGACACTCTTGAAACAAGTAGAACTGGTACCAAAATGAGATCATTTCTCCATTTGATGTTGATATTTTTATGTGTTTTGTCTTGTATTACTGGAATTTGAAATGGAGTTGTCTAGGTCATACACTTGAATATGCAATCCCAGCATATTATAATCATGAATGATTAGTTTGTAGATGCGAGTAATACCATGGCTGAATATGCTGTAGCTAGCTTGAAATCCTTTCCTAAAATCCACTAAGCAACATGTCAGTAAAATCTGTGTTATCATGTTATTTTGGTAAACTCCTTTAATTTTCTATAGTTGAGTGATTGCGTTTGAAGCATTGTTGGCCTTTGAGTCCTTGGTTGTTATATTCTGCTAAAGAAGTATTCTTTCTCTATAATTTTAATAATGTGCCTTATGCACACCATCAACTATAGGTTTTTGTGACTAGCTCAATATATTTATATACTGAGCCTTTCTGTCAGTATATTTTAGAACCCTTCCTTTAATGCAATGTTGATGAAATCTTGGTGCGATATTTGATCTTTTGCTTATCCTAATTTGGGGAATTCTCCTGGAGTCTTGATTTCATTTCCATAAATGTAGAGTTAAACTATTTTCCAATAACTAGCAAAGAATAAATGCAAAATTAGAAAACTTGCTGCATCTTCACTGTTATGCACGTGCATTTGCAGATACATAAATGTGAAAAAAACCAATATAAAGTGAGAAGGATCCCCAATTGCTTGATAAAAATATCCAGCAACCAGAAAAAGGAGGCTGAGATCTATCAGGAGGAAACTCAACATTTGAGGGAAAGAAGCCCAAAGGAAATTTCCAAAAGAGATAATACATGAAAATGATCGAATGGAAAAGAAGCTAAAAGGTTTGCTAAGTAGGTGCTTGATTACATCTATTGTCTCGTTGTATCTTCGAAGCGTTTTTCAGGGTTACTTTGAAAGTGTTTACACTATGGTGGGGAGTGCATGTTGTATGGATGACTCTTGGTTGTATTGTGATGGACATACACATTGGAGTTGTGTTGCTCATTGATCACTATGCCTTGTCTTCATGTTTATGTGGTATTCTTCCTTGGAGCGTCATAGAATTATGAAGCTTGGTGACTTTTTCATGTAGCTGGCGCATGGAGGGTGGTTGCTTGCTTAGGAGGATGACTCATCTTGGGGGAGGGTGTTGAGCTCTATATGGCATGGTTACCCTTCGTTGCTTTCATGGAGGCTTGTACTTGAGGATGTTTAGGTTGAGTAGTGATAATGTAGGTTGAGTGGACCTAGAGATGCACTTGGATTAGGTGGTGCATTGGAGCTTTAGAGGCCTTTAGAGGAACATTGGACTTTTCTCGAGGAGCATGCTATTGATGTTTTAACACCAGGTTGATTTATTTTTCTCACAATTATTTTTGTCACCCCAATAATTATGTTCATATTAATTCTGAAACTTCTGAACTAAATATATTGGTGTTCTCAATTTCAAAATTAAAATATGTAGCGGAAAATAAATAGGAAATCACCACAAGACAACAAAAATTCTGCCCAATAAATCTCCCTCAACTTTCTATTAAATTTGGAAAATTTTAGGGCCTAGACTCACAAGGGAAATTTCACAAAAATTACAGCAATATTATGTTGATTTTTCAAGTGCATTAAAGATTAACTCAATTGTAAGGTCCCTATAATACTAGTGTAGCCCCTTATTGTTATTGTTGTGCCCATGTAGTCCCCACTATTGTTATTGTGGTGCCCCCATAGAAGCCCACTATTTTTATTGTTGTGCCCTTACATTATTATTGTTATGTAGGCTTTGATTATATTGTGACTCCTTAGACTCCTATATATAGAAACGAGGTTTTGTCATTTGAATCATCCAAGAATTGTTCATTTGTGTAATGTAAAGGAGGTTTTCCCCTCGAAGAGAATATTTTTTAAGTTGTTGATCTATCATTTCTATTTTTTTGTGAGCTGGTTGCATAACATTTGATATTAGAGCTTTGGATTCTAGGGTTTTGCTTCTTCAAACAGGCCATCTTGGCATTTTGGCTATAACATTTTTTCTACGAAGCTTTAGAAGCTGAAATTTCTACCACGTGGAGCGGAATCATGGTGAACTTCGTGTAAAAATTTTAGATCTCGGTTCGCTATATTTTCATAGATATGATTCGTGGAAGTTGGGGTTTTTGCAAGCTCCAAAAGTCAGTTTCAAGCAGGTGACCTAACGAAAATTGTCATACTTTCGTTTCCGACATCGGATTTGAATTTTGTAAAAAGTGGCTGAAAGAGCATGGATTGTAATTTTGCGTGTAGCAATTTGTGAATTTTGGAAAACTGGGTCCAAACTCCAAACTCCATGCTGTGATGCTCAGATGAAGATGCCGATATTTTTATTGGATTCCTCTTTCGGAGAGGTGCAAGATCGATCTAAAGATCATCTTGATCCGATGAGCAGAACATTTATTTTGAATTTATTCAAAATATGTGCAGGTCGACTTGAATTGAAATGTAGGCTTGAAGCCCCAGCAGTGGTGACACACGCCCTCACTGATGGCTATATATAGGTCAACGTTGGAGGTCATTTTCACTCATCCATCATCACACATTCTCTCTCCTCATCTGATTGGTTCGATCATCACTTGGAGTCACTTCTTCTTCACACGTGGGAAACATAGCAAAAGGAATTTCAGTTTTTTTGACCTAGGGTTTTCAGCGCAGAGTTGACTAGCATTGACTTTGGTCAATGCATGGTCAAACTGACCCAAATCTTGGTCAGAATTATGATTTCTGCAGTTCGCATTTATTGGCACGGAAATGGAGGTTGATCGTTGACTCTGACTGAGCTATGTTGACTTTTTGCTGTTGCTATTTTGTGTTGACCATTGACTGGGACAACGTTGACTTTCATTGACTTTGGGTTGACTGATATTGTTGTCCAAGAGGGTTGTGTGACACTTCTGGTTGGCTGACCGAATTGAGAATTTGCTGGTTGAAGCATCCTATTGACCGTCGTAACGCACCAACACATATATTTCTGGCTTGTCTTTTGTCGATCCACTGGTATGTTCTATCAACGTTTTACTTTCTTGTTTATGTGATTGTTGTTTGATATTGGGGATAAAAGTAAAGTTGCATCAAGCATAGAACATCTACGAAAATTTACATGGTATCAGAGTTGAGGTGAAGAAAATGCCCAAGTTTGTAGCAATCACCGAAGAAGAGCATGGGTACCTGTTAAAGCCCTGAAAATCAGGTCTTACAACAAGGGGGATACCCACCCGGTCCGGACCTTGGTTAGCAGCTCTTTTCCGTTTGGTGTAGTGGGTCCGACTGGGGATAATGGGACTAGTTTCCCAATATGTGTGTGTGTGTGTTGAGAATTGATATTTCTTTTTTTAAAATTTCCTAAGTGAAATGCTTTTATTCTATTTCTAATCTAATCATATGCAAATTGTATTCTAATTTAAACAGAAATATCTAATTCTAAACTAACCCGGGATGTAATCTTTCTATTTATGCGATCTAAAATGATTTCGAATAACAATTGGTAATAAAGATCATTCAACTGTTATAAGAAAAGAATTCAATAAAGATAAACCACTTCATATAAAATTTTTAAGATGAAACAGTTGTGAAAAACATATCGCATAATAAGCTATTCATACATTAAGCATAAATAAATAGCTATCACCGTAAAAAAGTGCCAAATGATAACTCAAGTATTCAAGCATCAACATATAAAAAACTGAACATAAATATCACTTTAACACAAGGAAGAAATAGTTAAGAGATAAAAGTACCATTTATAACTAGTTCTACGCATGAGCTTCAAGCAATAATGACTTATCTCTTCTTAATCCAATCATCCACTAAGAGTACAAAAGTGCAACATCAGTAGCAGATATTAAATGCAGATATCAATAAATCTTGTTCCATTCATTCATCAAAACCTCCTCTGAGGGTGCAAAAATGCATGTTCCGAGGACAAGTTTTTTGACAAATTTCAGGACCCTTCTCTAAATGCATGAGAAGGGTTTAAATACTACTAAACTAAATCTAAAAATAGTTTATTACAAAAATGTAGGATACGGTTTAAATGACCGTCCTTTTTCTAGGCAAAAATAAAGCAAAAATAATACTAAATCTAAAATTAAAACTATCAACTAACTACTTGTGAATGTAGTCCTTGAAATTGCAAGCATCCAGCATTGATTTGAGAAGAGTAGGCTGGCTGAATTCAGACTTTAACTGTCCTATGAAAACAGAATTGGCAAGTGCTAGCACCATCTTCTCAGTAGATTAATGATACAATTGAGAGACATGCATTGGCTGTGTGGTTTTATCAGACATACCCAGTAAGAATCCCAATTTAACTTTGTTAATCCTTTAATTGATTCTGCCTTTTCTTTACCCTTCTGTTTCCACTCAGTCTGCAGTTTTTGTGCTTGTGGTAGGTATCCTGGAGTAGTTTCTGAAATCAAATTTTCCTTGTGCAAATTTTCATTTATACAATCAATAATATTGCTTGCTACTGTAGCTGCTTCCTCTGCTGCTTGTTCTGCTTCTATGATCTGTGCATCCCAATTATTAAAGAGAATTTCTTTATGATTGTCATTTATTTTTGGTGCATCTACTCTTTTTCCCTCCTCTGTTTCTTGCCAATTCAAATAATCGGTAACTTTCTTATTAGTTAAATCATAATTATGTCGTAAATCTACGACATGATTAGTGATTTTATCACTTTCTTCACAAAAAGAGTTCCACTGTGAAATTTTTTGACATAATATATCCTGTTGCTGCAGTAGTTGATTATTCAAGGAAATAGACTCTGTGATAAACTCTATAAGCTTGGGGTCATCTTTGTGCATCTCTTGCATAATCTGTATTTGTTTCTCTTTTTCGCCCAAACTTTTTTAATATCCGATCTGCATTTGTTGAAACTCTTGCTATAATTTTTCAAGTTGTATCTGTGCTTCACTATTAGCATTGGCTTGTTGCAGTTGTTGTTGCAGAATCTGTATTTGATCTTCTTTTTCATTCAATAATTTCCGTATCTCAGATGCTTTGTCAATGGCTGCAAAGGCATATGCTCCTGTGATCTGAGATAATTTAGTAAGATTTTCAGTTGGATTAGTAGTAGGATCTTGCCATAACACATCCAATTGTTCTGCATCATGAGAGAGTGCACTTTCTAATTTCCTTTTCTTCCTTTGTTTTCTTACTACTGCTTTGTGTTGAGGACTATAGAATATATCGAGAGGAGGAATTTCCTCTATTTTAAGTACAAGTTCAGAGGATGGAGTAATGGGAATATGTTCTGTTTCTATGACATTGCCACTTATTCCTGTGACTAAACCTTTTGTTGTCTGTACAGGGGTCTGTATGTTCTGTCCTTCAATATTAATCAATTCATTAAATGTTTCCCATTCCTTGTCTAACTCAGTTCTGACTAATGGTTGCTGTACAATGTGAGGGGGAAGATTTAACTGTAGAGTGGTTGAAATCTGTTGTTGAGAAAGTTCTTTTGATTTGGCAGTATCCTTTACTGACCCTTCACTTTTATCTTGGTCATTATCAGACTTTTTAGAGTGTTCAGAGGTTTCTTTTTTGGACTTTGACTTAGATTTATCTATAGCTGAACTTCCACTTAGACTGACACTAGGAGTTGGTTCCCTTAAGGTTTCCAAGCACAAATTATCCAAAGGAATAGTGGTCAACCTCCTTTCTTTGTACATCTTAAACTCTTGGAATTATTCTGGAGAAAAACGTGTTTGAGATGAATGTAGAATTTTTTTAAATGTGCATTTTTCTTGGAACATATCATCAAAAAGATCCTCTTCTCTAGAAAATATTCTTACCTTGATTGCAGTGGTGAAATTCTTAATAACATCATACGGGTCAAATAGCCTTCTTGGAAACTTGAACAATTGTAAACCTGTAATATTGTTTACTTCTTTAAATGCATGACCAACATCAAATAATGAAAATGCTCCGCAGGCCATAGGAAATTGTGGCCAGATGGCCTTCTTTTTATCCTTTAATTCTTTTGTCAAACCTCCCTCTCCGTAGGTTTGATAAGCAATTTCCCGAGCCATAAGTTTATCTGGAACATATAAAGGTAAAACGTGAGGAGAAGCAAAACTTCCAAAAACCCTAACATAAGTAAACAATTCTTCACCAAACCATCTTGCGACAGGGAGAATGTCTACTTATGCTTCAGAGGAAAACCTTGGAGCATCCTTATTATACAATGTTCTGTACAGGGGCAACATGACGCCATGGAAAATCTTGTAAAAATGAGGAATGAAATTTGAATCCCACAATTCTTTATGATAAACATGAATGGGTAGGGGATCTTGAATTGTCCATTGCCAACCCATTAAAAGAAACTTAGAAACATAGCAGATTGAATCTATCACATAGGCAGATAAGTAAAAAGGAGGATAAATCCTCTGAGAGACAGTTCTCTTAGATCGATAATTCAAAATATTCGTGGCCAAGTTATCAGACAATATCTTAGCCCAATCCATAATAGTAGCATTAACAGCAGCATTCAACAACGGTAGCCATTCAGGCGAAAACTTATTAATGTCAGGCTTTCCAAAAAGCCTACAGAGCATCGCAACAGCAAAACAATACGGAGAAGTGAGAGAACCAGTACTGTACATACCGTGTTTATCTTTCTTCAGTGGTTCATCTCTCCTGGACCAATCTTTGGTGCATTCTTCCAGGTACTGATTTTCTTTGGCAAAGTTCTCCATGAACTGTTTGTTGTAGGTTGCCTGTGGTTCCGGCAAATGATACATAAGCCTCAAATCTTCTGGAGTAAATCAACCGATGAGTTCTTTCCCCTGAGTCTTGAACTTTCTGTCTGTAATATCAGTGCTATCCAGCACCCATTTAATCATGTCTGTATATGGAAGAATTTTAGGTCTTGCAGCTATCCGGTGTAAAAATGAACAAGCCAGCTCCGTAAGAGATGCTTCGGAAGATCCAAGTGATCCTGCAGTAGCCGCAACATCCATTACTCTAGGGTTTTATTCCTCAAGCATATTATGCATACCATCCCAAGTAGTGATACCAGTGTCTTTGTTGCAGGTGATGTCTGTGTACAAGGATGCCATCTCTTTACTTTCAGAACTCGGAGCTTTGTCCTTCTTTCCCATAATACCTGAATGTTGATTTGTATAGTTCTCAGTTCTTTGCTCCCGTGGTTTACAAAGTAAGTGAGAGTAATGATATGAAAAAGGTGACGGCAAGTTTTAAATGCTGAAGAGCTATGAAATATATCACATTATGTGAAATCACTTCTTTAATCAGAACGAAACCATTTTTCATTAATGAGTGACAATCAATTTATTGATTAAACTTTAAAGCGCATAACGAGTCTCGGTTTATGAAAATATTTCTTCGTATAACGAGCCTTAAAGATCTGCGATAATGCGATTTGCTTCGCAATATCGCAAAATCGCAATCTCGCAGATCGCAATCTTCGCAAATCACAATCTTATAATAGCGCAATATTGTAACATCGCGAAATCGCAATGTCGCAATATCGCAAAATCGCAATATCGCAAAAAGCAACATATGACAAACATTCGTTAATGTATTTTGTGTGAAATGCGATTTGCGATATACGTTATCGCACATCGGTGATCTGAAGTTTTCGGCATAAGATATGATATTTGAAACATGCGATGCAATAAATGTTCTTTTAGCGCATAGTCTCGCATCGCAATTTTTAGAATTCCGCTTGTTAAAGAGGCATTTATTATTCTTTTGTGATGCGATATTCTCCAAAGAATGATTTTTCCCTATGTTATCATAAAACTTAAGTTTTTTGGATTTTTCAAGGAACTTTCTCCTAAGTCTTATGATTGTGAGTTTTATTGAAAAAAAGGAAAAACAAGCATTAATTGATTTTTTGGATTTTTTGACTAAGGGTCCCCACTTATTTAGTATTATCACTAATACTAAATAAGAAGGGGGGTTGTTGCTAGCCACAACAATTGGCGATTCACTTGGAAGAACCAGTTATCTTTGCTTTTCTTTTGAATTTTCTAAACTTCCAAAAAACAGAAAATTTTCCAGAAAATTAAACTTTATTATAGAAAGACAAAGTACATTATGCTTCTATTTATCAATGATATTTCGTTTCTTCTATATTCAACTTTGATTATTTACTTCCTCAAGCTAGTCCTTGTATCTACATCAGTCATTACTTGGTTTATAAAGATAAAAACAAAGACTTCTCTGTAAATCAGTTATATATATGCTCATTTGTCGTAGGTAGAGCCACTGCTGCCAGCAGGCGTCTATAGCCTCGACAGGGTTACCTGTTACCCAGCAATGATCCTGTGTCCTACTTAGAGAAATATACAATTTTCAAAGAGAAATCCATATTCACACTTATTTCTTTTATTTTTCTTTTTTATCCTTAAAGAACAATGTCTTGGTTTGGTAGCCAATTTATGACAATGCCATTCACTTGATTTATAACTTTGCTGAACAAGCTGGCTCGTGATGAGACCCCTTGTCTTTTGATTGCAATAATCTTGAGTCATTGCCCTGTTATGGTATGCAGTATTGGCAAAGTCAGCAAGCTATAATATCTATGATCATGATAAGTCGGCTCGTGATGAGACCTCTTACTCTTTAAGTTAAAAGTGTATCATTGGATTATTCCCTAAATATTGTAATTTTCTAGGTGGGGAGGAAGTCATTGTTTCCTTAAGATAGCTCTGGACGACAATAGTAGAGTTTTTGGAAAGAACTTTTCTACAGAGAATCTTCGTTTTGTTATTGATACCTTTCATTGAACTGATATAAAACAATTTCCCATTAAAGGTCGTTTTTTATCAAAATTTACAAAAGTTGAAACTAGTATCATTTCTAGGCCTAAAGCTTTTAACTGTATCTTTGAATAATAATGATCAATTTTCTAGAAGAATTCTATTTATATAAGTGAAAAAACAAAATCTAAAAGAGAATTTGTTTCTTTTTCGTGAATTTCCAAATGTAACCTTTTACAACCGATTTTATTATGACAATAAAGAAAACTAATCTACAAAATAGAAGAGTGATCTTCTATGGAAAATATTTTTTGAGGATCTGTCCATTAACAGGTAAAGACTCTCTTTTTCCTGTTAAATCCTGTAACATAAAAGTAGATGGACCAATGATTTCTGCAATTTGGAAAGGACCCAGCCACATTCGTTGAAATTTTGTATGTTTTCCTTTTTCCTCATGAGCCTTGTCCCATTTTAAAACTAGATCTCCTATCTGAAAATCCTTTCTGGATATCATGTTTGAATCAAAAGAAGCTTTAACTAATGCTTAATGATGAGCATGAGTTACTTTGGCCTTTTCTCGTTGTTCTTCTAGCTTAATTATTTCCATCTGTCTTAGTTGTAGGGAAGAAGTTGGTGCTTCATCAATATATTGAACTAAGGCTAAAGAAGGAATTGCTAGATGAGTTGGAAGAACCACTTCTCTCCCATAAACTAAATTAAAGGGAGAAGTGCCAATGGAGGCCTTCTGCGTTATTTGATCTGCCCATAAAGCATATATTAAAGACTTATGCCAATTTTTATGATTTTGATCAATGGTTCACTTAATGATTCTTATTAAGTTTTTATTTGTAGATTCAACTAACCCATTTCCCTGTGGATAATAATTGGTAGAGTATTTAAGTTTGAAACTTCTCTTGAGTGCAAATTCAGTCATAGCATTACCAGAAAAATACGATGCATTATCAAACATTAAAGCAGAAGGTAAATCAAACCTGGTGATTATGAACTGATCTATGAACTCGATGATATGTTCAGCATTAGCAGTTTTAAGAGGAACTGCTTCTACGCATTTCGTAAAATAATCAGTGGCTGTAATGATATACCTGTGTTGCTTAGAAGAGTGAGGAACGATCTCACCTATTATGTCCAATCCCCATTGATCAAAAGGCTGCTCAATGTTGACTGGTTGTAATGGTAATGATGGTTTCTTTTGTCTCCCAGTAGTGGTTTGACAAACTTGACATTTTCTTACGTAGCTATGCGAATCTTTGAATAATGTGGACCAGTAATAGCCTGTGCGAAGAATTTTATGTGCAGTAGCATCTCCAGCATAATGTCCACCTGCTGGCCCATCGTGAAGTTCCTGCAAGACTTTTTCAGCTTCAGATTTCTCCAGACATCTAAGAAGAACATAATCATAATTTATTCTAAAAAGAACATCATTCACAAGCTGATATTGTTTAGCCTTCAACCTTAGAGCTCTTTTCTTGGTGTAGTTGAGATTTGGAGGAGCATATCCATTTTTTAGATAAAAAATGATATTAGCATATAATGATTCAACATCGTTTAGGCTTACCTCATACGTTTGTATCTCTGCAGATGGTTTCTCGGAAATAAGTGATGCCCCAGCTAGTATTTTACAAAAGCCTTGACCTCTTACAATATTTGTTGGTTTGATTTCTACATCATATTCTTGTAAGGCAGTAACCCAATTGGCTCTTTTCTCACCCACATCTTTCTGGACTGAAAGATTTCTTACCGCTGGAAACGGTACTATGATTTTTGTATGGGTTTTAAGTAAAAAGGGTCTGAAATATTTAATTGCTTTGAAAACAGCATAAGCTTGTTTCTCCACATCTGAATAATTCAACTCAGCGCCCTGTAAATTTGAACTGAAAAAAGCAATTGGGGCTTCTGCCTTATCCTGATTTGCTTGAGTGAGTATCGCAGCATAAGATTTATCAGAGGCAAATGTATACAAAATAAAAGGATCGGAAAAATTTGGAGTTGCTAAAGATGGAGCGTTAACAATTGCTTGTTTGATCAGATTGAATGCTTCATATTCGTTTTGGCCCCATTTGAAATTTGAATTCTTTTTAATCATTGCTTGTAAAGGAGATACAATTCTTGAAAAATCTGGTACAAATCTCTTTACAAAATTAATTTGACCAAGGAAAGATTGCATAGCTTTCTTGTTGTGAGGTAAGGATATTTCAGAAATCTCCTTGATTCTATTAGGATCAATATGAATTCTAGATTTTGATACTATAAATCCAAGAAGTTTTCCTTCACTTGATGCAAAAAAATATTTTTTCGGGTTAAGTGAAATTCCATACCTTTGACAACTTTGGAAGATCTGTTTCAAATCTCTGAGATGATTACTTCGTTTCTTGGAATATACAGTTATATCATCCAAATAGATTACCACTGATTTGTTAACTAATCCCTTGAAAGAGATGTCCATGGCTCTCTGAAATGTGGCACCAACATTGATCACACCAAAAGGCATCTTTTGATATGCATAAGTGCCCCATTTGGTTCTGAATGTGGTTTTCAATTGATCATCAGGATGGACCAACACTTGGTTGTAACTAGAGAAACCATCTAAGAAAGACATTAATTCTGATCCTGCAACTGCCTGTAATATTTGCTCCATGGGAGGCAAAGGAAAATTATCTTTTTGGCAGGCTTTGTTAAGATTTCGAAAGTCAATGCAAATTCTAATGCCTCCGTTCTTCTTTCTAACAGGAACCATGTTGGAAACCCATTTAGAATGTCGAACAGGAAAAATAATCTTGGCTTTCAATAACTTATTGAGTTTAGTTTTGAATTTTCTAGATTGGGATGGATCTTCCTCAGCTTTTGTTGGACAGGTTTTTCATCATTTATCATTGGGATAGTATGTTGGATGATAGAAGTGTCATAAGTTTTGAGTTCATCGTAGTTCCAAGAAAAGACACTTTTATATTGTTTCAAAAGACGAACATATGCTAATCTTTCTTCAGGAGCTAGACCAAGGCCTAGGTTGATATTCTGTGGTTTGGTATCAGTTCCTAGATTTACTAATTCATAATTTAAAGATGAACTTTGCAATTTTGAATTGGTAGATCGTTTAAATCGATCTTTCAAGTCATAAAGGTCTTCTAACTTGACTACTGACTTTGGCATAGCATTATTAGTGCTATCGTGTTGCAATTGTGTATCATGTTGATCTTCATCAATTATCTGATTGGTGTAAGATCCTTCAGATGTGAGGAAGCTTACAATATCAGGATCATCATTGAAAATCCTCCAATTGGTAATGTTATCAGGAATCGAGGGTCTGAAGATTAATTCGATTGAAAATCGATCAGGGCTATAGTCTTCTGAAGGAATGAGTTTGGAAGCTACATTGGCTAGGAGGTCTGCACTAGCATTTTGGATTCTGGGAATTGATGAAATATTGAATGCTATAAAATGTTCAGTCAGATCTTGAACTAAAGATTGATAATGCTTTAAATGACCTGATAAACAATGTATAGTATTGCGTACCTGTTTGATTACAATTTCAGAATCTCCGAAATATTTGATGTCTAATCCGATTGCTTTGTATAATCCTTGGACTAAAGCCTCGTATTCTGCGGTATTATTGGTACAATCGAACTCAAGTCTGCAAGTTAGCATAATTTTGTTTCCCTCTGGACTAACCAACACGCACCTTGCTCCTGCTCCTTCATTAGACTTAGAACCATCAAAAAATAACTTCCAAAATAAAGATTTATTTACAGGAGTATCTACAAAATTAATGCATTTAGAATTATCTGTTTGAGAAAATTTTTCTATTTGAGATAAAACAGAATGTTCTAAGTACGGTGAAGTATGAGCATTGAAATTTCCTAAGAAAGAATCAACTGAGTAATTGCCAATGATATTATTGCTGTATGCAACCGGTTCATTTTCTCCTTCCAATTTTGTTACTATGTACTTCTGATGTTTTTCTCGTTCAACCTTTATCTTATTTGGTTTACCATTGTAAGGAAGCCACATGTGTGACCAATCAGTTGCAAAGTATCCATGAAGTTTTTCTGACCAATCTCTGCTAAGAATTAAGCCATAAAATTCTGGAATGTCTGCAACTAAAATATCAATAACTTGACATACCTTTGGATTAGATGACAGTCTTATGGTAACCTGATTTAATTCGCTAATCACTTCAACTTGTGATCGATCTAGCTGCACTATGCGCACAGCAGATTTTTGTGGTTGAATGTTCAACTTTGCACATATTGATTTTGGTAGAATATTAGATGGAGCTCCAAAATCCACTAAACAATTATGCAAATTTTTATTAAAAACTTCATAAGTAAGAAGAAATGGAGGAGTATGAGATCTCGACCTTCCTCCAATTAAAGTAATATTTTCAAGATCAACTTTACTAATTGAATTAATAGGAGGTCTTCCCATCTCATTGGAAGCCTGAGAGATTATAGGATCGGGCAAAGGTTTTTCTGGTACAGCATGTAATTCTTTCAAAAGTATCTTTTGCTGGTGTTTTAACTTGCTCAAATCATAAAAAGTGATGTTAGCCCTAGTCTTCTTCATATCCTCTATGATATTATACTCCATTTCATCCGAAACAATCAGTGTTGTTGATGGAGTTGATGAATCTGTTTGGACTAGGCTAGTTTGAATTGCTTTAGATGTCGTTTTCTTGGGTGCAACTTTATCCTTAGTCATTGAGCTTGCGCTCTTTCACTTAGAAATAGGTTGAGGAGGATCAAGTTGATTTCTACTTCGAGTGCTAACCGGGGATGCTTCTTGATCTTCCTCATCCGGGAGGATGAAATCCCACATACCTTGTACTTCTACAACTTCTTCTTCATCTAGGTTTTCAAGAGACTCTCAAGATTAGATAGGTCATTGATCAATGTTGATATAGACCTGTCATCACCAAACTTAGTCAAAAATTGATCTTGAAAGATATCCCAACTAGTGATAGATCCAGATGGTAATGAGAAATACCATGATCCAGCTGCTCCTTGTAGAGTATAGGGAAAAAGTTGGACGACAGAATCTTCATTAGTAACTCCATTGAGATTTATGGACAACATAAAGTTGTTTATATGTTCTTCTACTAGCATGTCTGCTTCAGGATTAAATTTAGGCAGCCATTTTTTAGGATGGGCCGGTATTTGACTCAAGGGTGCAGGCATTAAGACCGCCCCTGGATTATTCCATGGTTTTTGGGCCATTGCTGAACTAATAACAAAGGAAAGTGCAGAAGATGATCCTTGCGATTGGGAAGATGAAGATATTATGATTCCCGATGTTTGAGAAGGAGATGTGGAAGTTTGAGTGGACTGATGGACAGTAATCTGAAGTGGAGGGGTGGATGGTTGACTTTGCGGTGAAGAGGTTGAGATGGATAATGATGATGAAAGAGTCTCACTATCAGACCCTTTAGGTGATTTCCTTTCTCTCTTCCTTGTAGGTAGAGGTAACTCAGTTGGCTGAATGCCAAGCTTTTCACTCTGTAATTTGGTGAGAGGATAAGCAGGGTTATATTGCGAAGTCACACTGCCTTGAGACATATCAGACCTTTGAGGTGATATTGAAAATCATTGAAGTTTATGAATCAAAGATTCAACTTCAGGAGGTTCAATAGCAGATTCATCTGAAAAGTCAGGATTAGTAGCAGTGGCTAATGTTCTTTCGACTTCTGGCTCTAGATTTAAAGATTCTAAGTGCAATGGAGAAGTCGAAGAAGATGGTGAGGGTGATTTACTCTCAGAATAGTATTTAGATTTAGATTTACTTGCCATTCATAGTTCGGGGCCCTCCTTCTAGCGCCAAATATGTTGCAGCCCCGAAAATCGGATCTTACAACAAGGGGGATACCCACCCGGTCCGGACCTTGGTTAGCTGCTCCTTTTCTGTTTGGTGTAGTGGCTCTGACTGGGGATAATGGGACTAGTTTCCCAATATGTGTGTGTGTGTTGAGAATTGATACTTCTTTTATAAAATCTCCTAAGTGAAATGCTTTTATTCTATTTCTAATCTAATCATATGCAAATTGTATTCTAATTTAAACAGAAATATCTAATTCTAAACTATCCAGGGATGTAATCTTTCGGTTTATGCGATCTAAAATGATTTCGAATAATAATAGGTAATAAAGATCATTCAACTATTATAAGAAAAGAATTCAATAAAAATAAACCACTTCATATAAAAAGTTAGATGAAACAGTTTTGAAAAGTATATCGCATAATAAGCTATTCATATATTAAGCACAAATAAATAGCTATCACCGTACAAAAGTGCCAAATGATAACTCAAGTATTCAAGCATCAACATATAAACAACTGAACATAAATATCACTTTAACACAAGGCATAAATAGTTAAGAGATAAAAGTACCATTTATAACTAGTTCTACACACGAGCTTCAAGCAATAATGACTTATCTCTTCTTAATTCAACATCCACTAAGAGTAAAAAAGTGCAACATCAGTAGCAGATATTAAACGTAGATATCAATAAATCCTGTTCCATTCATTCATCAAAACCTCCTCGGAGGGAGAAAAAGTGCATGTTCTGAGGACAATTTTTTGACAAATTTCAGGACCCTTCTTTAAATGCATGAGAAGGGTTTAAATACTACTAACTAAATCTAAAAATAACTTATTACAAAAATTTAGGATACGGTTTAAATGACTGTCCTTTTTCTAAGCAAAAATAAAGCAAAACTAATATTAAATCTAAAAATAAAAACTATCAACTAACTACTTGTGAATCTGGTCTTTGAAATTGTAAGCATCCAGCATCGATTTCAGAAGAACAAGTTGGCCGAATTCATATTTTAATTTCCCTATGAAAATGGCATTGGCAAGTGCTGGCGCTATCTTCTCAGCAGAATTAATGATACAATTGAGAGCCATGCATTGGCTGTGTGGTTTTACTAGACATGCCCAGTAAGAATCCCAATTTAACTTTGTTAATCCTTTAATCGATTCTGCCTTTTCTTCAGCTTTCTGTTTCCACTCTGTTTGCAGTTGCTGTCCTTGTGGTAGGTATCCTGGAATAGTTTCTGAAATTAAATTTACCTTGTGAAAATTCTCATTTACACAATCAATGATATTGCTTGCTGCTGTAGTTGCTTCCTCTGCCGCTTGTTCTGCTTCTTTGATCTGTGCATCCCAATTATTGAAGAGCATTTCTTTATGATTATCATTGATGATTGGTGCTCCTGCTCTTTTTCCCTCCTTTGTCTCTTGCCAAACCAAATATTCTGTAACTCTTTTATTCATTAAATCATAATCATGTCGTAAGTCTACGACATGATTAGTGATTTTATCACTTTCTTCACAAAAAGAGTTCCACTGTGAAATTTTTTGGCATAATATATCCTATTGCTGCAGTAGCTGATTATTCAAGGAAATAGACTCTGTAATAAACTCTGTAAGCTTGGGGTCATCTTTGTGCATCTCTTGCATAATCTGTAGTTGTTTCTCTTTTTTAGCCAAATTATTCTGATATCCAACTTGCATTTGTTGAAACTCTTGCTGTAATTTTTCAAGTTGTCTTTGTGCTTCACTGTTAGCATTGGCCTGTTATAGTTGTTGTTGCAAAACCTGTATTTGATCTTATTTTTCATTCAATAATTGATGTACCTCAGATGCTTTGTCGATGGCTGCAAAGGCATATGCTCCTTTAATCTGAGATAATTTAGTAAGATTTTCAGTTGGATTAGTAGTAGGATCTTGCCATAAAACATCCAATTGTTCTGCATCATGTGATATTACACTTTCTAATTTCCTCTTCTTCCTTTGTTTTCTTACTACTGCTTTATGTTGTGGACTATAGAATATATCCAGAGGAGGAATTTCCTCTATTTTGAGCACCATCTCAGAAGATGGAGTAATGGGAATATGTTCTGTCTCTGTGACATTGCCACTTATTCCTGTGATTAAACCTTTGGTTGTCTGTACAGGGGTTTGTATGTTCTGTCCTTCAATATTAATCAATTCATTAAATGTTTCCCATTCCTTATCTAACTGAGTTCTGACGGATGGTTGTTGTACAATGAGAGGGGGAAGATTTAACTGTGGAGTGATTGAAATCTGTTGTTGTGAGAGCTCTTTTGATTGGGCTGTATCTTTTATTGACCCTTCACTTTTATCCTGGTCATTATCAGACTTTTTAGAGTGTTCATAGGTTTCTTTTCTGGACTTTGACTTAGATTTATCTGTAGCTGAACTTCCACTTAGACTGACACTAAGAGTTGGTTCCCTTAAGGGTTCCAAGCGCAAATTATCCAAAGGAATAGTGGTCAACATCCTTTCTCTGTACATTTTAAATTCTTGGAATTCTTCTGGAGAAAAACGTGTTTGAGCTGAATGCAAAATCTCTTTAAATGTGCATTTTTCTTGAAACATATCATCAAAAAGATCCTCTTCTCCAGAAAATATTCTTACCTTAACTGCAGTGGTGAAATTCTTAACAACATCATATGGGTCGAATAGCCTTCTTGGAAACTTGAACAACTGTAAACATGTAATATTGCTTACTTCTTTAAATGCATGACCAACATCAAACAATGAAAATGCTCTGCAGGCCACAGGAAATTGTGGGCATACGGCCTTCTTTTTATCCTTTAAATCCTTGGTCAAACCTCCCTCTCCGCAGGTTTGATGCGCAATTTCCCAGGCCAGGAGTTTATCCAGAACATACAAAGGTAAAACATGAGGAGAAGCAAAACTTCCAAAAACCCTAACATAGGTAAAAAATTCTTCCCCAAACCATCTTGCGACAGGGAGAATGTCTACTTCTGCTTCAGGGGAAAACCTTGGAGCATCCTTATTATACAACATTCTGTACAGTGGCAGCATGACACCATGGAAAATCTTGTAAAAATGGGGAATGAACTTTGAATCCCACAATTCTTTATGATAAACATGAATGGGTAGGGGATCTTGAATTGTCCATTGCCAACCCATTATAGGAAATTTAGAAACATAACAGATTGAATCCATTACATAAGCAGATAGGAAAAAAGGAGGATAAATCCTCTGAGAGACAGTTCATTTAGACCGATAATTAAAAATATCCATGGATAATTTATTAGACAATATTTTAGCCCAATCCACAATAGTAGTATTAACAGCAGCATTCAATAACGGAAGCCATTCGGATGAAAACTTATTAATGTCAGGCTTTCCAAAAAGCCTACAGAGCATAGCAGCAGCAAAGCAATACGAAGAAGTGAGAAACCCAGTACTGTACATACCGTGTTTATCTTTCTTCAGTGGTTCGTCTCTTCTGGACCATTCCTTGGTGCATTCTGCTAGGTTTGCATTTTCTTTGGCAAACTTTTCTATAAACTGTTTGTTGTAAGTTGCCTGTGGCTCCGGCAAATGATACATAAGCCTCAAATCTTCTGGAGTAAATGAGCCAATGAGCTCTTGCCCCTGAGTCTTGAACTGTCTGTCTGTAATATCAGTGCTATCCAGCACCCATTTCACCATGTTTGTATATGGAAGAATTTTAGGTCTTGCTGCTATCCGGTGCAAAAATGAACAAGCTAACTCTATAAGAGATGCTTCGGAAGACCCAAGTGATCCTGCACTAGCCGTAACATCCATTACTTTGGGGTTTTCTTCCTCACGCAGATTATGCATACCATCCCAAGTAGTGATATCAGCGTCTTTGTTGCAGGCGGTGTCTGTGTACAAGGATGCCATCTCTTTACTTTCAGAACTCAGAGCTTTCTCCTTCTTTCTCATAATACCCGAATGTTGCTTTGTATAGTTCTCAGTTCTTTGCTCTTGCGGTTTACGAATTAAGTGAGAGTAATGATATGAAAAAGGTGACGGCAAGTTTTAAATGCTGAAGACGTATAAAATATACCACCTTACGTGAAATAATTCTTTGATCAGAATGAAATCATTTTTCATTAATGAGTGACAATCAATTCATTGATTAAACATTAAAGCGCATAGCAGGATCTCAACTTATGGAGAAAGCTTTTTCGTACAACGAGCCTTAAGGATCTGCAATAATGCGATCTGCGATTTGTTTCGCAATATCGCAAAATCGCAATATCGCAGATCGCAATCTCATAAAATTGTAATGGCGCAATATCATATCATCGCGAAATCGCTATATCTCAATATCGCAGATCGCATTCTCGTTAATTTGCAATGACGCAGTATTGTAACATCGCGAAATCGCTATATCGCAATATCGCAAAATCGCAAGACATATCATATGATAAACATTCGTTAATATATTTTCTGCGAAATGCGATTTGCGATATATGTTATCGCACATCGTTGTTTTGAGGTTTCTCAGCATAAAATATGATATTTGAAACTTTGCGATGCGATGAATGTTCTTTTAGTGCGTAGTCTCGCATCGCAATCTTTAAAATTCCGCTTGTAAAGAGGTATTCATTACTCTTTTGCGACGCGATATTCCTCAAAGAATGATTTTATTCTATGCTATCATAAAACTTAAGTTTTTTGGATTTTTCAAAGAACATTCTTCTAAGTTTATGATAGTAGGTTTTATTGAAAAAGGAAAAAACAAGCACTAGTTGATTTTTTGGATTTTTTGACTAAGGGTTCCCACTTTTTTAGTATTATTACTAATACTAAATAAGAAGGGGGATTGTTGCTGGCCACAACAGTACCTCAAACTACAATGGCTTTAAAGCTGATGACAAATTGATTGGGAAGGAAGACTTCCATGCCTGGAAGATGACATTGGATGTTATGTTGGAAGACCAAGATATCATGGACTATGTGCAGGGTAAAATCCAAGAGCCTCCATCCACTGCACCTGCTAACAACAAGTCAAAATATAAGAAGGGGGAAATCAAAGCAAAGCTGATGATCAGGGACTCGATTCATAAGAGTCTGGTTGCTTGCATCTCTGAGCTGGGCACATCTAAGGAGATGTATGATAAGTTGGTCAACATGTTCAAGGCCAACAATGCAAATCAAGTCCTTTTCTTCAAGAACCAACTGAAGAATCTGAAGAAAGGCAGGGATGAATTCATTTAATCATATTTTCTGAAATTGATTGAAATCAAAAATAATATTCTGGCCATTGGAGAGACAATAGCTGATTGAGAAATGGTTCTCCTCTAAATGACATGTATTCAATACTACCATTCTCAATAACAATGTGATACTTGACTTTGACGAAGTACTATTGAGATGCGTACAAGAAGAGACAAGGATGAAGGACCATTCTCAATAACAATGTGATACCTAACTTTGATGAAGTACTATTGAGATGCGTACAAGAAGAGACAAGGATGAAGGAATATGAAAATGAAGGAAATTCTACCTTCATTGGTCGTGCTAAGAAGAAGAATAACGAACAATGGTGGTTCAAGGAACAAAGGAAGAGTAGGGGCCCAAGGGAAGAGAGGTAAATGTTACACATGTTACAAGACCGACCACTACGCTAGAGAATGCCCTTTCAAGAAGGATTCTCCTGATGATGATGACAACAACAACAATCAGAGGAATGGAAATCAAAGGAACAACAGGTTCAAAGGGAAGAGGAAGGCTCCCTCTGGCGGAAATGGGCAACCTTTCAAAAGGTTGAGAAATTATAGGTATGAGGAATCAAATGTTGTTGATGATAAAAGAAATGAATTCATTCTTGTATCTGCCCTCTCTGTTGCATTCCCACCCGACACTATGGATGTTTGGTTGATAGATAGTGGTGCCTCAAGGCACATCACTGGGTTCAAGGAAGCACTTTCCGATATGGTTGAGAAGGATGTTAACTTGAAAATTATCCTTGGAGATAATGCCACATATCCCGTGAAAGGGACAGGGACTGTGACCGTCCGCTTGTCTCAAGGTCAAGTCCTCCGCTTGCAAGATGTATTATATGTCCCTGAGTTGAAGAAGAACCTCTGTCTATTTCGGCCATGGAAGACAAAGGTTTCAATGTGGCATTCATTGATGGGAAGGTGCGTATCTGGAAGAAGAGTTTCAAGGAAGCTATCATTATTGGGTTTAGAGTAGATACACTCTGCCAGGTTGGAGGAAGTCCACTGGAAGCGATGACATGTGATACTATCTGACAGACTGAACTATGGCACTAGAGGTTTGGACACCTTTACTACAAAGCCCTTCTAGAAGTAAGGAAGGTGGTGACGGGAATGCTCGAGTTCACAAATGATCATGAAGGTGTATGTCAGGGATGTGCCGAAGGAAAACATACAAGGGGACCTTTCCCCTCAAGTGTCACAAAGGCATCTGATGTCTTGCAATTGATTCATTATGATTTGTTTGGTATGCTGCCTGTGACATCCTTGGGAGGATGTTCTTATTATATGACATTCATAGATGACTTCTCTCGCAAAATCTGGATATACTTCTTGAAGAAGAAGGATGAGGCTTTCATGCGGTTCTGTACTTTCAAAGTCTTGGTGGAAAATCTAACAAGGGAAAAGATCAAGATATTGAGGACCGATAATGGCACTGAATATGAGACGAACGAGTTCAAGAACTTTTGCAGAGAAGCTGGCATCAAGAGGGAGACCACAACTGTCTATACTTTTGAGCAAAATGGCATTGCTGAAAGAAAGAACAAGACCATTGTGGAAGCTGCCCGTGCCATGCTATGTGACCAAGGTCTTTCGAAGTTTTTGTGGTGAGAAGCTGCGAACACTGTTGTGTACATACAAAACCGATGCCCGCATTCCGCTCTGGATTCCAAAACTCCTGAAGAGTTTTTCTCTGGTAAGAAACCTGACGTCTCACATTTTAGAGTTTTTGGATATCTTGTTTATTTTCATGTACCGAAGGAGAAGAGGAACAAGTTGGATGCTTCTGGGAAGAAGAGAATGTTTGTGGGCTACAACGAAACTTCAAAGGCCTATAGAGTTTATGTGCTTGGTCAAAGGGAAGTGGAGATATGCCACGATGTTACCTTTGACGAAGATGCTTCCCATAGGAAAGTAATTAATCTTCCAAGATCTGAGGAAGATCATGAAGCAAGGCCTAGAAATCAAGAAGAATCGAAGGATGAGAGGTTGCCCGATGTTGAAGGACCAATGGACCCTATTGATCCACCTCCTTCAATGAGGAAAAGACCATCATGGCTTAGGCACACTCTCGAGGATGCCAAGAGACATATGGCCCCAAGGGGGACATTTCGTGAAAACAAGAAGCTGAATAGATACCAAGTGTATCTAGCAGCCATGAGTACAATCGTACGATCCGAGCCTAGATCTTTTGAGGAAGTCGTAAAGCATCAAGTCTGGAAAGATGCTATGCATGAAGAATATGAGTTCATTACAAAGAATGATGTCTGGGATATGGTTCCATGACCGGAGGACAAAGCAGTTGTCACCTCAAAATGGCTCTATAATATCAAGCATGGATCTGATGGTAGTGCTGAAAAGTTCAAGGCAAGATTCGTTGCCTGTGGCTTCTCTCAAAAGGAAGGCGTAGACTATGATGATATATTTGCACTTGTGGCTTGGTATACGACCATCCGATCTATCATAGCCCTTGCTGCTACGCAAGGATGGAATCTTCATTAGATGGATGTGAAAACCGCATTTCTACATGGTGCGATAAAGGAAGAGGTGTATGTGGAGCAACCTCTGGGGTTCGAAGTCCACGATTGGAATACCCACGTTTGCAATTTGAAGAAAGCCCTCTATGGGTTGAAGCAAGCACCCAGAGCTTGGTACAAAAGGATAGATAGCAACCTATTGAAGCGGGGCTTCACTCATAGTAATGCTGATCTGAACCTTTACTTCAAGGTTGATAGAGAAAAGCCTCTCATTCTGGTGTTGTATGTGGACGACCTCTTCCCGATGTGTGTTGACCCTCGACTCATCGTTGTAAGAGGGAGCCGCTGCTGAGTTCGAAATTATTTAACGGTGGATCTGACGATTTCCTTTGCTTAGGTCTGGCAGAGACCTGGCAAGATTTTCCTTTCTTAAGGAAAATATATTGTGAAGGTTCTGAAAAGATTTGGTATGGTGGACTTTAAGTTTGTGTCGACACCGATGGAGCTCAACTTTAACAAGTTGAGTGGCAGCGCTGCTGGACCCGTGCTAGCAAATCCTACTGAGTATCGTCAACTCGTAGGGGCCCCGATGTTCTTAGTGAACACCCATCCCGACATATGTTTTGCAATGAACACTTTGAGTCAACATATGGTTGAGCCTCATCACTTTCGTTGGGTTGGTGCCAAGAATCTGTTGAGATATGTTCGAGGCACGATAAACCATGGGCTGAGATACACTGCCGAGAGCATGACACTCCATGGATATACTGATGCCGATTGGGCTGGCAGTGTGGTGGATTGCAAGAGCACATCGGGATGCTGCTTCATACTTGGTTCTGCTTCGATATCATGGATGAGAAGGAAGCAGAAGTCGGTGGCTTTGAGCACCGCGGAGGCCGAATACATTGCAGCGAGTATGGCCTACTGTGAAGCAGTTTGGTTGCGAAGCTCTTTAGTGAGTTGTTCGGGCATGTGCTAGATACCACCGTGATACTCTGTGATAACCATAGTGGGATTCAGTTGTCCGAGAATCGCGTGTTCCACAATCGATCCAAGCATATTGATATCAGGTACCACTTTATCCGGGATATGGTACAACAAGGCATCGTAAGGCTCGATCATATAGGAACTGATGAGCAGGTCGCGGATATTCAAGGGGGACTGCTCCTGGGAAGGTTATGCTTAACCTTCTCGTGAGAACCTTGGAATTGTGGAACCATGCTATGCCGAGGGTCTTGCTGGACGATAAACTCGGGAGCCCAGGGGGGCTTTGGGGGATAGCTTGTCGAAGTTATAAGCACACACACGGGCTAGCCTTAGTCAACCTTGTGGTGCTTCTCGCCTCCACCAAGCAGTGATGTTGGAGTTGGTTCACCTCTCATGATCCAGGCCCCGTATGCATCCTACCCATTGAGTCCCGGACTCATGTATGGCAATTCCTCATTTGGCCGTTGAGTTGGGAAAAGCTAAAGACCAAGAGCAAAGACCAATGGATGCATTGATTTGGGATTAAGTCTAGTGAGGTCTCGAACCTCCGCCTGACTTCGAGTCAGATGAACCAACTTCGGGTTGGTTGGAGACTCTTTGTGAGTCCGATAGAGGTTTTGACCTCTGGGCTGAATCTGTCAGCCGGGAATGATGTCTTTGTGACTGACCCACTTCTGTTCTGAAATAAAGAGGCCAGCAAAGCAAGTTACGGCGGGATGACGCACGATGTTTGGATTGCACAGGTGGATGGAGTTCCCCCTAGTTGAGAGGGAGTGTTAATTTTGGACAACTAGGTCCAAACTCCATGTTGTGATGCTCAGATGAAGATACCAATATTTTTATTGGGTTCCTCTTTCGGAGAGGTGCAAGATCGATCTAAATATCATCTTGATCCGATGAGTAGAACATTTATTTTGAATTTATTCAAAATATGCGCTGTGTTGGCTCCGAATTGAAATGTGTAGCTTAGGCCCCAAATGCTTGTGTCACTCCTCATAATGGATATATATAGGTCAACGTTGGAGGTCATTTTCACATCATCACATCATCACACATTCTCTCTCTGCATCTGATTGGTTCGATCATCACTTGGAGTCTCTTCTTCTCCACACGTGGGAAAATTGCAACAAATACATTTATGTTTTGACCTAAAGTTTCAGCACAGATTTGACCAGCATTGACTTTGGTCAACGCTTGGTCAAACTGACCCCAAACTTGCTCAAAATTCCAATTTCTCTAGTCCACATTTATTGGCACAAAAATCGAGGTTAACTATTGACTTTGACTAGGTTGCGTTGACTTTTTGTTGTTGTTGTTTTGCATTGACTGGGACAGCGTTGACTTTCATTGACATTGGGTTGATTGATATAGCTGTCCGAGAGGGTTGTGTGACACTTCTGGTTGGCTAACCGTATTGAGACTTTGTTGGTTGAAGCATCTTGTCGACTGCCGTAACGCACCACAACACATATTTTTGGCTTATCTTCTGCCGATCTACCGGTATGTTCTATCAACATTTTAATTTCTTGTTTATGTGATTGTTGTTTGATATTGGGGATAAAAGTAAAGTTGCATCAAGCATAGAACATCTACTCTAAAATTTACACAATTTCAAGGCCGAAAGTTGAAACAAAGGGAAACGTGGCACTTTGTACAAGTTTTCTCTACTAAACTAGTCTATAATTAGGTCATCGCAGTGGTAGATAGGACATAACTCTTCAAGGCATTCCAATCTCGGTCTAACTTGTGGGTTCGAAAGAAGACTCGAGAGGGTTACCACAGATGAAATTTCAGACTGAGGTTTGGTATTACAAAGATATAACAAATTCAATATTAAGCTCCTATAAAAAGAAAAATGTGTATACTTTTTAAAATTTGCGTTTGAAGTGATTCAAGGGGAATAATGAAGAATATATATCATTTTTTGATTCCAAAATGACTCAAAGCAAGAAAATGGAAACACCTAGGAAGAAACCAGCAAGCTCTATAATGACATATGAAGAAGAGGAATAAATGTAGCATGATATATCAAAATTTCAAGACCAAGTGAAAAAATTTCACTCTCGCAAAGAGTAACCAAAAATGAAATGGAAGCTAAGATGGATAATTTGAATAATGGTTTAAAATTAGGCATAGAAGGTTTGAAGGATGTCATGGAAGATAATATGGATGGTTTGAAGAATGGTCTAAAAGCATGCATGGAAGGGATGAAGTAAGGTTTGACAAAGTTTCTACAAGAAATGATTCCTAATGGCAAAAAGGTATTAGATGAAACTCATTATGAGAAAAAAAATGTTATTCATGATTTCATTGAATCTAACGTTGGATTTAATACCCACCATATTCCAAATATCGATATGAGGAAGTTTTATGAAAGGGATCCAGTAACATGGATACTACAAATTGAGAAATAGTTTGATCTCCATAATGTGCGAAACACACAAAAGGTAGGCATTGCAACTTTATATTTAGAACCTAAATCGCGTGTATGGTATTGATGGCTTTGTTCTTGTAAACCACTTGTCACTTGGTCATTTTTTACTGAGGAAATGATAACACATTATGAAGATACAAAGAGCAACACCTTTCTTTAGCCAATTGATAAATCTCAACAAAAGGGTTCAATGGCGCATACACATTAAGGATCTCCAAAATTGAATATACGGTAAATAATATTCTCAGGAGCATAGGATTGATGTCTTCATAAGGACTTTAAAGGATAGCATCCAACATGAGGTTCACCTTTGGGAACCTGATTCATTGGAGAAGGAATTTAGGTGGAAAGAAAAATTGAAAACAAAATTATGGCAACAATGAAGCCTACCATTCACAACTATAAAGATAGAAGTGTTGCTACTCCTAGCCTTCCACAACCTGTTGATTTTTGGTAGCATCGGATGTGCTCTAAGTGTCAAACTTTGTGGAGAGGCTTAGTCACATGCATTACAAATAACCCAGAAATCGTTTTGGTAAGTTCCACCCAAAAATAGTTTTATAAGAAAAATTAGTTATTTTTAATGAGGCCCTTACGAAATTAAAATAATTAATCAGTATTAATGTAAAATGTGGGTGAATCTTCTAGATAAAGCAGATCAAGTCTAATATAATCTTAGCCGTTGATTGGAGATCTAATCTCGGTTGTTGATTTGTCAACGAGAAGGCTATAAAGAAAGACTTGAGGGTCATTTGTAAATTACATTGAGAGGATCTAGAGATCGAATTTTTCTGATGGAGCAGTGCTCGGACGAAAATTAGATCTAAGTGATTCTTGATTGTAGTTAAGGGGCAGAGACAATTTTTGTAGGTGGATCTTCTCCGGGCCAAGGATAAGCAACAGAGAAGGTAGAGAAAGACAAGGAGGCTGTGCAGAGCCCAGAGTGAGTGACGTAGCACTCGAAAGGGGTGACGCAGGGCCACGTGGGCTCCAGATAGAGGCAACACAGTTCTTCAACAGAAAGTTTGATTTCAGTTGGGGAAATCTAGATCTGAGCCTGGAAGGGTTGGATTGATTATTCGGAAGGGTTGAAAGATTACGCAGAAGGGGTGACACAATACCAGATCTGAGTCGGGAAGGGTTGGATCGATTTTTCAGAAGGGTTGAAAGATTACATAGAAGGGGTGACACAATACCAGATCTGACCCCATGCAAGGCCACACAGCTACTTCATAAAGGAAACGAAGTGGGAGCTGGGGTTTCGTCATTTCAACTACCAAATCAGCCAGGACTTGTAGAGTGAGGTTTACTCACTGATTTCTTTCTCTATAAATAAATCTTCCGTGAGACATTTAGAGTTGTATACAGAATAACTGCTGTTTAATAATAAAACCCTCAGATTTGTTGCATCAGTTTTCTCGCATTTTTTTTTTTTGGGACATTTGTCCAAAAATAACGGTGCCTTGTTGTGCATTATTCTTCTTGCTCAGTTTTTGTATTCACAAATGTATTTTAATAAGTGAATGCTGCTTCAGTAACTGCTTCGATATCTTAAGAAGAAATATTTTAATAACTTGTTAAATCAGATTTACAAGCAGGAGAAGTAGTTCAACTTGTTGTAGTAGGGATTCTAGATCTAGATCTTGGAATTTTCACACAACCTACAAGGTTGACACCACAACAGTTGGAAGAAAAAATAGAAAAGGAGCTTTGTTACAGTTGTGATAGGAAATACACTAAGGGTCATAAGTGTGCTGAGAAGTAATTATTTTACATAGATTGTGAAGAGGAGGAATAAATGGAATAATAAACTTCTAAAGAAGAGGATATATACCAAGAACCGACCCTAGAGAAAGAAGAAATGAATCCGACCATATCTTGTAATGCATTGGCAGGAATTACCACTCCTCAAACTCTCAAGATAGAAGGACATATCAAGAAGAAAAAGGTAATAGTGCTGATTGATTCGGGTAGTACCTATAATTTTATTCATTGTAAGATAGCCAAGAAATTGAATTGCTTCCTATATCCAGCACCGAGTGTTAAGTGATGGTTGCAAATAGATGAACTATAAATTGCTTTGGAAAGTGCCATAATATAAAGCTAACCATAGGGGAATATGTATTGAATAGTCCATTGCTTTCCATTTCTATGGGTGGTGCTGATGTTGTACTAGGAGTCCAATGGTTACAATAGCATTTGATTTTCAAGAACTTGAAATTTTTTTGGAAAGGAAAGGAAGTTCAATCAAGGGGTATCTCAGGGAAACCAGGAAAGATAATCAACTCTAATGGCATGAAAAAGCTTTTAAAGAAAGAACAACTAGGCGTAATTGCACAATTATGCTCACTAGAGGTTCAAACATCGAAATTATCTATTTCTCCAGATGTCCAAAAGGTCTTGGACAATCATTCCAAGGTATTTGAGACTCCCAAAGGCCTCCCACCTATTTGTGATCATAATCAAGCTATTCATTTGATTCTAGGAAGTGTTTCTCCAAACATCAGGCCTTACAGATATCTCTATGCCAAAAAGAGTGAAATTGAACATATGGTTGCAGAAATGCTGGAGGTCGGTATAATTCAACCTAGTCAAAGTTCTTTCTTCGCTTTAGTAGTATTGGTGCACAAGAAGGATGGATCATGGCGCATGTGTCGGTATTATAGGGAGCTCAACAAGCTCACTATTAAAGATAAATATCCTATTCCTGTCATTGATGAATTATTGGATGAATTACATGGAGCAATTTACTTTACCAAGTTGGATCTTCATTCAGGATATCATCAAATTAGAATGAAGATTGAAGACATTCTGAAAACAACATTTAGAACTCATGAGATGAGGGTCATTATGAATCTTTGGTCATGCCTTTTTGCCTTACCACTGCACCTTCTACATTTCAAGGTTTGAATTCCATTTTCAAACCCTTCCTTAGTAAATTTGTGTTATTATTTTTTGATGATATACTAATCTACAACAAGTATTAGAAGGATCATGTTCAACATGTTACGGGGTGCTCAAGCTATTGGAGGAGAAGCAATTATATGCGAAAACCTCCAAATGTTTTTTTGGAGTACACGAGGTGGAATATCTGAGTCATATTGTATCTCATGAGGGTGTTAAGGTAGACCCTAACAAAATTAAATCCATTAAGGAATGGAAAATTCCCACAACCATAAAGCATATGTGAGAATTTCTCGGGTTGACAGGGTATTATAGCAAGTTTGTTAAGAATTATGGAGAATAGCAACACCTCTAACAACATTACTGAAGAAAGATGCATTTTCTTGGACTCCATAAGCAACTAAGGCCTTTGAACATCTTAAAGAGGCAATGTGCCAAGCACTGGTCTTAGCTATGCCAGACTTCACAAAAACATTTATTGTGGAATGTGATGCCTCAGGAAATGGAATTGGTATTGTTTTATGCAAGAAAGAAGACACATTTCTTTTGAAAGCCGTCTAATCAAAGGAAAGTATTTACATAAACCTATTTATGAGAAGGAAATGTTGGCAATACTCCATGCACTAAAGTAATGGCGACCTTACCTAATGGGAAGACACTTCAAGGTAAAAACATATCTTGATAGTCTTAAATAATGTTTGGAACAAATATTATCTTCAAAAGAGTAGCAAAAATGGGTCACAAAGATGTTGGGTTATGACTTTGAAATCATCTACGAAAAAGGGAAGCAAAAAGTTGTTGCATATGCACTTTCAAGAAAAGATGAGGATGTGGAAGCATTGCTTCGTGCCATTTCTATTATCCAACCAGATTGGATAATCGAAGCAAGGGATGAATGGAAGAATGATGAAGTGTGAATGTTCATTCAAAAGTTGGAGCAAGATCCTAGTACATCTAATACATTTAGCTGGAAAAATGATTCATTATGGTACAAGGATTGCTTATACCTTTGTAAGAATTCCCAACTCAAAAAAAATATTCTTTTGGAATTGCACACGTCTCCCTTACGAGGGCACTCAGGATTTTAAAAAATTACCACAAATTCAAGAAGGAATTTTTTGGATTGGCCTTAAATCTGATATTCAAAAGTTTGTGGTGGAATGTTTGGTTTTCCAACAAAATAAAGTTGAGACAATTAAGACCTCGGGTCTGTTACAACCTTTATCCATTCCAAGTCAACGTTGGCAGGAGGTATCAATGTGTTTTATCACAGGTTTACCCAAATCTGAAGGAAAGAGTGTCATCATGGTGGTAGTTGATAGACTTACCAAGTATGCACACTTTTGTGCATTATATCATCTATTTAAAGCCAGTACATTAACTACTACATTTATGGAAAGAATTCAAAAGCTACATGGAAACCGAAGGATTATTGTAAGCAACAAAGATCCCATTTTCACTGGAAATTTTTGGATGAAATTATTTTCTTGTCTGGGTACTCAATTAGCTCATAGCTCATCTTATTATCCTCAATCTGATGGGAAAAATAAGATAGTGAACAAATGTTTGGAAGGGTATCTTTGTTGCTTTATATCTGATAAACAAACACAATGGGTCAAGTGGTTGCCTCTGGCTGAATGGTGGTATAACACTTCCTTCTATATTGCAACAAAAATGACCCCATTTATGGCACTTTATGGATATCATCCACCGTCCATCACATCATCTTTAAGAGAAAATTGCAAGGTTTGAGCAATGGAAGATCACATTGAGCATCAACATCAAGTTCTCCAACTCTTAAAGGATAATTTCACTTTGGCGAGGAATCGAATGAAACAACAGGCAGATCAACATTGCAGCGAAAGAAGTTTTGATGTATGCGATTGGGTATTTTTACGGCTACACCATACAAACAAATGTCCCTCAAGCAAGCTAAGAAGGATAACAAATTATCATTAAAGTACTATGGTCCTTACAAGGTGTTGCGAAAGATTGGTACTATGGCATACAAATTGGAGCTTCTTGCATCGTAATGCACCCAATTTTCCATGTTTCATGCTTAAAGAAGGTTATATGTGACAAGTTCCTAGTTCAAACAATATTGTCAGAACTTGACAAGGAAGGAAAAAAACATATTGGAACCTGAAGCAGTCACAAAAACAAGAACTCGACAACTACAAAATCGATCAATTTCTGAGTATCTCATCATGTGGAACAACTTACCCACTGAAGATTCCACATGGGAGGATGAAAATTTTATACATAAGCATCCAAAACTACTTCAGCATTGAGGACAACACATTTTTGAAGGAGAGGGACATGTTAGGTCCCTATATTACTAGTGTAGCCCCCTTATTGTGATTGTTGTGCCCATGTAGTTCCCATGTTATTATTGTGCTCCATAGAAGGCCACTATTGTTATTGTTGTGCCCTTATATTATTATTGTTATGTGGGCTCTAATTATATTGTGACTCCTTGGACTCCTATATATAGAAAGGAGGTTTTTTCATTTGAATCATTCAAGAATTTTTCATTTGTGTAAGGAGGTTTTCCCCTCGAAGAGGATATTTTTTTAAGTTGATCTATCATTTCTACTGTTTTGTGCGCTGGTTGCATAACATCATTTTTCTTTTATAGATAATTACTTCCAATGATATTGTTCTTACTATAGCACATTCTAGATCATTTAGTAATTATACTGGAGAAAATTTCAACTATAAATGCAATAGAGCAATAAATATCACATTAGAATAAGGATGCACGAGGGATACAAAAACTTTTACCCTGGGAAAACATAACCTTTGGGAAAACCCAACAATATTTTCTTAGGATAAATTGTCCAATTCAACAAATGTGCATTCTGAATATCCCAGTCAAACTTGATCAAACTGACGAAACAAATCATATAGGTAAAACGTAGTTAAAAGAGAATTTTAGTTTTCTGCAACTAGTCAAATCTGGTGAAACATGCTGAATTTTGTCCCCTGCAACTTTTGGCTCCTGATTCAGGAGGAGGATTCACATCCTGAACAGATCCCCTGGCAATCCTCGGGCGAAATCGCGGTTCCAAAAATCGGAATCGCGGCTCCACCCTTTTTTTGTGATACTTGGACTTTCATAACCATGATTGTTGCGAACCATGATTCTGTAAAACCGAACGACAATTTCGACACAGTTTCGTAAGCCTGAACCATATTTCTGCCACGGTTCCAAAAACGGCTCACACGTTTCCGCAAGGATTTGTTCTTTTTTTGGGAATTTTCCCAAGGTCCCCCTTTGATGCTCCCTAGACACTACCTAGATGCTCCCTAACGGTAATGTTAAATTCTTAAAGTAAATATTTTACTTAAATTTTTAACATTACCATGAAATGACTCAGGATGTTTGATAGTGGTTCCAACCTCATCGAATTTTTTTTGAGAGAGACAAGACCAACAAAGTTGACCAAAAGTTTGACTTACTTTGACCAACGTTGCCTGAAGTTTTTTGGGTTGTTTGACTTGCGTTAGCCGAACCTTTTGTTGCTCTGTTTGATCGCAGTTTCACTGAGGCAATTGATTGACATTATGAGGTCGTTGACTTAATTTCTTGCCCTTTATGTACTTTTTTGGTCAACACTAGGGTACATATAGGGCTTGGTGAGAATATCTGCAACCTACTTATCTGTGGATATGTATTGAAGATTCATAACTCCTCTCTAAATCCTATCTCTCATGAAGTGATACCTAACCTTAATATGCTTGGACATGTCATGAAACACTAGGTTCTTTGAGAGTTTGATGCAACTCTAATTGTCATAGTGAAACACTGTTGTATCCAACTCATGGCCAAAACACCTTGTGAACTTCTGGGAAAGATAGATGGCCTCACAACTTGCCAGACTTGTAGCCATGTACTCGCCTCTACTGAACTAAGTGACACTGAACTATGTTTCCCACTAAACCATGAAATGACTGCTGATTCCAAGATAAGGTATAACCTTCAGGTTATTTTCTTGTCTGCAATACTCCCAGCCCAATCTTAGTTTGTAGAGCTGACTGGCTACACTCCACCTCTCTTGACATACCTGAATCCATACTCCATTGTACCTCAAAGATTCCTAAGAACATGCATTGTTATCACAAGTGAACTCTCCTTGGCTTCAACATAAACTAGTTCAATGTATTCATAACAAAGCATATATCTGGCCTAGCATTGACCTGATTAATCAAATAACCTATTAGTTGCCTGAACACAATCGGATATACAAACTCACACTCAAAAGAATTCAACTTCCTCAAGTTGGTAATCATGGGTGTTAGCATAGGCCTACAATCCTCCATGCTTAATCTCTTCAGGATCTCAACTATATACATGCCCTATCCCAAGGAAGATCCCCCTATCTATTGGCACACCTCTAGTCCCAAAGGGTAATGCATCATGTCAATGTTCTTCATCTCAATCTCTATCACAAGATCCCACTTTCACATCTCTATGAGCTTCTTCTCTATAAAAAAGAGGTCACACAGTTACATCACTAGAATGAATGGATCATCTCTAACAAGTGTGTAATACAAGTTCGGATCTGCCTCACTCTTATTAAATCCCATACCTAGCAGATATCCATCAATTGTTGAGTACCATGCTCTAGGTGCCTGTTTGAGATGATATAATTTTTTCTTGAACCTGCATACACAAGACTCTTTGCCATGCACCTCAAATCCCTGTCGATGTTTGATGTACACATCCTCAATAACCCCATTGAGGAAGGCTATCTTCACATCCATCTAACATATCCTCCAATCCATTTCTGAAACAATAGACATCACGACCTTGATAGAAGTGTACCTGGTGATTGGAGTAAATGTACCCCCTAGTCCACTCCCTCTTATAAGAACAGTCTCACCACGAACCTAGCCTTGTACTTCTCAATGTTGCTATCTTAAACATGTTTATCTTGTAGATCCACCTAGAACTTGTTGAGAATTTGGAGGGCTGGAGATTAATACAAATTATCTTCTTGATAATTACTTGCGACCTTACCTGTGATACTTAAGTCTTCTTCTTCTTCTAAGTTAGTTAATCTTTCATCAAGTCAATTATCAAAATGCACAAGACACAAAAGTTAGGCTCCTAAAGCTAGGGAAAAAACCTCTCCCTCTTGGAGAGGAAAACTCGCAAAGAATTCTTCTTATAGACCTTCAAATGACAAGTACCATGACCCAGACTTAGACCTTTGACCGAGTTGTGCTTCCAATACCTTGATTCAGCTTCTTCGATCTTGTTATCACATCCCTTAATAAAGTATATCAACTACTTATCTTGCAATAGGTTTCTGAAGTCTTCTCTACACTTATCCGCATTCATATGTTGTGCTGCAATTATCCGTATATATACCCTTTTCTTATTTACTGTTCTATCCACACTTATATACTTCCCTATATCTGCATTGTAGTCTGAAATGTGTTCGCACTGCAAACTAGTATATGTATGCAATGAATCCCTGTAGATGTCTGCTACAGTATATATATATATATATATATATATATATATATATATATATATCTGCAGTCTTTGACCCAGATATATATATCTGCATTCTTTGACCCAGATGAATCAGCAAATTTTTCTGAAGCCTAACTCACAATTTCTTCTGATATAATTTCGTATCCTCTGCAGAGATATCCGTAATACCATCTTCCGCTTTTTCTGCAGTGATATCTGCAATGCTTTCTTCTGTATTATCTGTTGTGATGACCGCATTTGATCCTGTCTTAAATCCGCATCATGTTCCTGTATTACATCCACACTTGCTTCTATCTCAGATCTGCACCATGTTCCTGTATTGCATCTGTAGTTGTTCTTGTTTTAAAACCGCACTTTATTCCTTAGAGATATACGTAATTTCTTCCTGAATTATATTCAGACTTGTCCATATTACTTTTTCTACGAATGATCTGCAGTCATGTCTTATATATATAGTGAACTGATCTTAATTTTTAGGCCAACCATCAACTATAGTTTTAGGCTGACTTATGTAGACCGACATGTCTGTAATTTCTTCAATAATTTGAGAGGAGTTTATTCAACAACGATGAGTATTTGTCTTCACTATATTATGAGCTTGGCTTCAACATTGTATGATGGTTATTTGAGAGCTTGTTCAAGGTCGTTGGAGCACAAACACCTAAACTAAATCCTTCATGAATATGAACCCTAATTATATTTATTCCTAGAAGACATAAACCTAATAGACATCAAGAAGAAGTCTACATGATAAAATCTTGCTCATGAAACCCATGAAGCAAGTACACCAAAAATACATTTTATTATCTTTGACATCTTTGAATAAATACATAATTACATAGTCAACATGATGACCGACCTAATTACACTTTTCAATAGAACTGAGCATTGATTTCCCTTTTGGCCTTGGAATGATGTACCACACATCATTGCTCATGATGGAGACATATTCCTGTAGGAATTTACAGGGTAAGTTCCTTAGATCAAGAACCAAAGGTCACTGCTCACAAACAGATCACAAATCAGTACACCAGTATAATCACGTGGTTAAAACCCTCAAAGAGGGAAATAGTTCACGGCCTGAGCCAACGCGGCCACTTCAGGCAATTTATTAATATAAAAAGAAAAGTTACATATGTTTCTCTCATAAACTATTATCAGACAAATGGCCCTCCATGCTCTTTAAATAGAGATCATGGACCAATTGGGTGTTAAGCCACGGATCAAGTATCGTTAATACTGAGGTGAGAGATAACCGTCGGATTATAAGTTACAAATGTACATGGTAAAGAAACACACTTTACCTAACTCTACACTAGACTAAGTTATTCTTAACTATTTCCTATGTGTCGGAATATCCTAACATCCCCCCTTAAGAACAACTTTGGATAGGATTGAAGGATTTACAAAGGTGACACAAAAGGAGCCTATTTCCTATGTGTCGAAATATCCTAACATCCCCCCTTGAGAAAAAATTGGGATAGGATTGAAGGATTTACAGAAGTGACACAATAGGAGAAGGAAGGAGGCATTATAGCCTATCCCCCCTTAATGACAACTTTCCTGAACTCCAAGCATGGATCGAAGTTTGGTAAACTTCTCTTCTGTGAGAGCCTTCGTAAAGATATAGGCTACTTGATCATTGGTTGGACAATACTGCACTTCAAGAACAAATCATGAATGAGCTTTCTAATAAAGTGTATGTGGAGTTCAATGTGTTTTATACACTGATGCTGAACTGGATCTTTACATAGCTGAATGGCACTCTGATTATCACACCAAAGTGTAGTTGGATGTTGCTGATGAAGACCAAATTCAAACAGGATCTGACGAAGCCACATGGCTTCCTTGCGCTTCCAAGCGCACCACGATGCTACCATACGCTAAAGAAGAGATGGCACTTTGTTTCTTACAAGACCAAATGTGTAGGTCTGAACCAGAGTGAATACATATCTGCGTGAACTTACGATCATCGGGGTCCTGTTAATCGAATCGGTGAAACCAATCCAACGGGGAGATGCTCTGCCTTATAATGAATCTCGAACTAAGCCCCCGTACCTCGAATATATCGAAGTATTCTTTTAGGCCTTTCTAGTGACTTTCATGAGGTTGGTGCATAAATCGAAGGGACAAGACCAACGACAAAGGAAAGGTCAAGATGGGTATGGGTTAGATACGAAAGTTTACCAACAAGTTGACAGTATAAGGTAGCATCAACTTCAAGGTCGTACAAGTGACTAAAAGCTTCACTCCAGACTAAAAGGGAGAAGGGGCTAGCTTACATTATTCCATGTGAAAGTGGTGTAGAATATCACAATCATACTTGGACTGAGAGAGGGTAATACCTTCTTTGGATTGCAAGGCTTGAAGACCAAGGAAATAATGAAAGTGTCCTAAGTTTTTCATTTCAAACTTCTTTTTGAGGCTAGCCTTCACATGATTTATATGGTTGGGATCACTACTAGTAAGGATAAGATCATCAACATAAAGAGAAAGGATGGTGAAGAACTTACCCACTTTCTTGGTGTAGACGGTGTTGTCAGAATGACACCTATAAAAGCCATTATCTCATATAAATATATTCATTTTGGCATACAAAGCTCGAGGAGCTTGTTGGAGACCATAGAGAGACTTCTTAAGGCGACAAACAAGGCTGGAGTCATTTTGGATTAAGCGAGGGGGTTTTTCCATGTAGATTTATTCATGAAAATCTCCATGTAAGAAGGAAGATTTAACATCCATCTGATGGACTTCCCATTTAAAACAAGCGACGAGGAAAACGGGCGGGATAGAATTCATTTTGGCAACGAGGGGAGAAAGGTTTTAGTATAATCAATGCCTTGACTTGTGAAAAACCTATAGTGACAAGATGAGCTTTATGTCTATCCACTTTTCCATCTGGTCTAAACTTCCTTTTGTAAACCCATATGCATTTGACAAGTTTTATTCCTTTTGGAAGAGGAACAAGATCCCAAGTATTGTTCGGCAATAAGGAATGATACTGTTCATTCATAGCTTCATCCCAGTCTAGATGACCGGAGGCTTCTTCAAAGGTTTTTGGATCAAGTTTTTTTGGAACTTGAGCCAATAAGGAAGAGGCTCTTTTGAACTAAGAACATGTACATCGTCAATCGACAGGGTCACCTGCAAGAGAACCTGTTGCATCTGAAGTAGAGTTGACCCATCTTGAAAGAGGTGGAGTATAGGGAACAATTTCACGAGCTCGAGGAGGATTTTCATCCTCATTGTCATCATCTAAACTAGAAGGAATGCTATTAAAAATAGAAGAGAGAGAGAGAGATAGGTGGCACATATCCCGAATCAGGCTCACAGGCGAAAGGTGGCACACCGACTGAACTAGGCTCACAGGCTGATATATTTTCATCAAAATTTACATCTCTTCTAATGATTATATTTTTGAATTTGGGCTAAATAAGTCTATATCCTTTGACATCTTCAAAATATCCAACAAAAATACATTTTTCAGTCTTAGGTTCTAAGGCTTTATGTTTCACATCTGGAATATGGGCCCAAGCATCACTTCCAAAAACAATAAAGTGACTTACATCTGGTTTGATTGAGCTAAACTGTACGGAGTTATATTCTTTAAAACCTTAGTAGGAGTCGCGATTTACTATGTAATTTGCCTGAGTTAAAATCTGCCCAAAGAATTGAGATTTAAGTCCTTTAGATTGAAGCATACAATTAGCCCATTCCTTTTAAGGTGCGATTCTTCCTTTCGGCTACACCATTTTGTTGTGGAGTATATGGAACAATATGTTGCGATTGAATGCCATGCTCGGTGCGAAGTTGATAAATTTGTTGTTAACATATTCTGCCATTGTTTGATACGAACTAAGAATTTGATGACAGTTGTTTCTCAACAAAGGCCTTAAAGGCCAAGAACATGTTAAAGCTATCTTGAGTTTTTAAGAAGTATACCCAAGTGCGTACGGAAAAATCATCAATGAAAGTTAAGAAGTACTTGCAATGGAAGAAGAAAACAACAGGAAGTGGACCACATAAATCACTATGCACAAGCTGCAAAGGGGCTGAAGCGTGCCAAGAGGCACGTTTGTCAAAACTATCCCGATGATGTTTTCCGAGTACACATCTGGAGCAAACACCATCTCAGCAAGATACCATAGGAAGGCCCATCACCATATTTTCCTTAAATAGAGTTTGAAGAGAACAATAGTTTAAGTGACCAAATCGCTCATGCCAAAGTTTGCTCATATGTAATATCCCTTTTCAGGGATATCCCTCAAACACAAGCACACTCCAACCAGAGATGGACTGGGAGGGTGTTTACTAGATATTTCACCTCTGAGAAGAGGGTGAGATCTGGAGGCTACCTGGCCCTTTCCAGACTCTGTCTAAGAGTATGAGGAAAACACACCAAGTGGTATAGAACTAGAATGCCCGAAGATATAAAATAACAGTAATGCAGACATACAATAGCATAGATAGAATGTATAACAAATTCTCCAGAAATATAGAGAGGAAATGCTAAGCCATTTTATTATGCTGAGAAATATAATGAAGTACAATAGGTGATCAGAGTGATGGCACCTAGACTTGCTCAAGGCAAGTGAAGAAATACTCTCAGAATGTCCAAGAAATCGCTGCTCTCTAAACTGCGTCCCAGCTGCTGGAAAACTGCCGTGTAGTTGCTACTGCTGAAATGAACTGATGATTTGGGGCTGATCCCCTCGCCGGAATGAGCTGAAAATCTGGAATCCACCTCTACTCATCAATCACAGCAAAACCCAGAAATCATATCTGAAATGGCTGACCCCCGAAAATCACCCCCTTGGGGAATTACGCTGTCCTCCAAGGCTTTGCGCAGAGGCTGAATAGAATCCATTGAAATGTAGCTTCAAACTCCACCAAAATCCTCCAACAGGCAAGGGCTGATCCCTTGCTCAATCTCCAAGCTCAAAATCCCTGCAAGAAACTCAATCCGGAGCTCCCCTAGAATGGACTACGTCCTTACTCTCAGGACTACACAATCTCTGAATGCCCAGATCCGCAAGAAAACCCAAACATCAATCCTCCCACAAAATGATGATGAAATTACCTTGCCCGAGCAGGCACTCGAAGTCCCCCGGGGCTAAGGGTGAGATCTCCGATCGGAGACACTCGATGCACTAAACAGTGCTGCAGACAGGCTAAACAGCGAGCGTGCTCAAGAAGTCGAAGTGACTAGCTCAAATGCATAAACTCGAATGACCAAATGAGGAGGCTCCTCCCTCTCTTATAACGTTGGCCTCTCTCAAAACCCTAAGGCCCATCTCCTCAACGTAGCCTCCCTCTTGCCACGTGCTCCTCTCCATCTGCACAGTCCCTCCTAGTGCATACGTGGGCCCCCCTCTCTACGTGGTCCTTGGCCCCCCTTGGTTCCCTTTAAGTTACAACGTTGTGCTACTAGGGAGTGAGTTATATCCCCCTTTACTCACCTTTTTATTTATAAATAAACTATAGAAGGCAAAATTGAGCAAAATCGAATATTCCAATTAGCCATTGCTAATTAGGAATATTACATCATATCATCATTATGAGCAACAAAAACAGAGAGAAGACATGATGACCCAAAGTTGTCAAACTTATACAACCTTGTGGAATCATCAGCAATGCCAGTAGCTAAAATATGTTTAGGATCTTTGAGGTCCTTGATTACAACATCATGAAGTGAGAATTCTACTATTTTCCCTTCACCTGAATGAGTTATCTGATAAACAGATAGAAGGTTGCATGAAAAGGTAGGAACACATAGTACATCATTAAACTGACCATTATCTAGATGAATGGTTCCAGATCCTACAACACTAAGAGATCTATCATCACCAACATAAATATGTTTGGTGTTACAATCATTTATAGAAGAAAACATGGCTTTATTTTTGGCCATGTGGTAAGAAGCTCCAGAATCAATGAGCCACTCATGAGAATGAGAAGAAGAAGATACATTTAATGCATAACCAAATCTTGATGCTTGACAACCACAAGCAGAAAGTACCATTCCTGAAGATGAAGGTGAAGAGTGCTCCAAATTGATGTTGTGCTTCTTCATTGCTGCTTCTAAGGCTTCCATCTTCTTAAAACATTTGGACTCTATATGGCCATCTCGATTGCAAAAGTTGCAATGTCTATCTGTCTTCTTCCCTTTGTTTCGATTTGCCTTATTATTTTGGTGATTTGATTTTTCAGTTTGCAGCTAAAATTGCTTAGGGCCCTTGTTTGGTTTAGGACCATATTTTTTAGGATACTACTTCTTGGGTTTCTTTTGATATGGTTGTTGTTGGGCTGCTAAGGCTTTCTTACAAGCATTTCCAGTAATGATAAGACCAAGGTGTAAAAGTTTTTCTTGTTCTCTTATCAAAGAATCAGTAAAGACATCAAAAGAGGGATTCTTATAGGTGGTTCCTAAAGAAATGATGGCTTCTCTGGTCGAATGGAAGGCGGAAACAAATACAGAGTATGTAGGACCAAGCTTAGCAAGAATGCAATATATGAGGCTACCATCGTCCTTTTTGATCTTACAACCTTCTAAAAGAATTCTGATGGTCTTAAATTTGGACAAAAAATATTCAATGGAGGAGAAATTATTGGGGTCCAAAGTAAGCAACTCATTTTCAAGTTGGTGGGCTCGGATTTGATTTTGAGCACCAAAAACAATTTTTAGCTTTTCCAGTGCCTCATCAGGAGTGTCAATGTCAAGGATATGAAATCGAAGATCTTGAGCAATGGACATTCCTATCAACCCTCATACTTGATCTTCTTCATTTTCCCATTTGTGACTTTATCATCATCGGAATGTTTTAGTTTCTTGTCTTGTGGCTATTTTATAAGCCCTTTACTTCTAAGTATATCTACCATGGGAGGTAGCCATTGGAAATAATTGGTCTTTGTTAAGAATAGCAGGGCATGCACTTTCCATTTAAAAAAAAAAAAATTCCAGCGAGAAAAATTTGGAAACTATTGCTCCAATGGAAATATCTCAAAAATTGGTCCGTTTAAAAAAAAATTGGCTCGAAGAAACTGACTTTCGAATGAAGAAGTTATGCCTTTTTAGAAAAATGCGGAGTTGTAGATGCCGAATAGTTACGGGAACGGGATGAAGTCTTTGCTTTTAAAAAAAATTCCGCCTTTGAACCTTCAACTTTTTACAAAAAAAACTTGAGAATGAGACTTGAATCCAAGACCTCTATTCATGTAAACTAACCTCACCAAGTGAGATAGTAAAAGGATCACGTTATTGTATGAGAGGAAGTGTTTTTTTTATTCTTTTGGTGTGCGTGCCTTTTCACACAAAAAAAACACAAAAAACCGAGCAAAAAAAAATGAAATGCAAAGCCTTACGGCAGAATGTTAGATTTTCGGTTAGCCTTACTAACAACTATCACTTTTTTACTATTTCTGATTTCCCGAGATCACACAAAGACGCGGGGAAAAAGCATACGTAGCAAAAAAAATCCCTTTTTCCTGTTTCTGATTTGCTGAGATCGCATGCAGCGCACAACAAAGAGCATACACAGAGAAGAGGGTATAGATCCGACAAATAAATAAAGCCTAAAAACCGAAAATAAAAAGAGGGAACCGAAATAAGCAGAACTATTAACAAATATAACTGCAAAACAGATGTTTTATACCTCCAGACCTAAACTGTCATAACTTGGGCAGCCAGAAACCTTTTCAAATGAAACGAAAGGCATTCCTTACTGCAACAGACGCTCTGGACACAACCGAGCAGTTTTCCAAGCCCAAAAATGTTCAGAAATAGTAGATTTACAAAACGACATTCGTATGCAGTCAAACTGGATTCGGATTTTGATCAACAACGAACGCGGCGCTCAAAAGAGCTCTGATACCATGTAGGAATTTACAAGGTAAGTTCCTTAGATCAAGAACCAAAGGTCACCGCTCATAAACAAATCACAAATCAATACACCAGTATAATCACGTGGTTAAAACCCTCAAAGAGGGAAATAGTCCACGACCTAAGCCAACGTGGCCACTTCAGGCAATTTATTAATATAAAAAGAAAAGTTACATATGTTTCTCTCATAAACGGTTATTGGACAAATGACCCTCCATGCTCTTTAAATAGAGATCATGGACCAATCGGGTGTTAAGCCATGCATCAAGTGTCGTTAATATCGAGGTGAGAGATAACCGTCGAATCAATACAAATCGTGACTGTCGGATTATAAGTTACAAATGTACATGTTTAAGAAACACACTTTACCTAACTCTACAGTAGACTAAGTTATTCTTAACTATTTCCTATGTGTCGAAATATACTGACAATTCCTCCACTATGGGATCTTTGCAAACATGGTAATTTGCTGCCTCATAATTGCTAGGCTTAGAGTCAATGATGTCACTCATGAGCGCCATATAGCTAGGAAATTGTCTTAGTGGTTTGCTCCTCTGAACATCCTCTTAGGAGTCTCCACATGCTCCTGAACATCCCTTAGAGTCTCCTCTAGCCATCTCGACCTCCTAGTGGAAATAGAAGTGCCTCCTACTCCTTGATCTAATGGATAACTAGTTGTTGGCCTCTCCTCAACCTTCAGAGCCTCTCACTATAGATCATATGCCACCACCAGTACTGAATTATGTGACTTCCTCAAGTCCTTGTTCTCCTCGAACCTCACATACTTGCTCACCACAGTCTTCCCTTGTGATGGGATATACACTTTATATATCTTGGAACTTTCAATGTAAACTACAAAAATGTCCATTAGTTGTAAGGACTCCAACTTGTTCCTCCTCTTAGATGATACATGGATATACATTGGACACTTGAAGATGTGGGAGTGTCCCACCTCTGATTTCACTCTTGTTAGCACCTCCCTGAGAGTCTTGTCCCCTGAGACCTTGTGAGGATTCTTGTTCTGAGTGTATACTCTCTTGTTATATGTTTTTTGTGGAAATTCCAAGATGTAGAATTGGAATCCCTATTGCAACAAGCTAATCTACTTCTCCTACTTGTAAATCTAATTTAACAAGTTATTAAAAGATTTCTTCTTAAAATATTGAAGCAATTACTGAAGCAGCCTTTACCTATTAAAATACATTTGTGAAAACAAAAACTGAGCAAGAAAAATTATGCACAATAGGGCACCGTTATTTTTGGACCGTCTCCGGAAAAACCCAATGCGAGAAAATTGGTGCAACAAATCTAAGAGTTTATATATTATGCAATAATTTTCTGAATACAATCTGGGATGCCTTTTTGGCTATTCCTACAGAGAATATGACTGCCAAAGAGCTTGGTGAGATTACCTCACACAGTGATACTAGAAGTCTGACTAATCGACAGCCTCGAATAGCAAGCCCTCCACTGCTTTGCGCAGTCTCTGCGTCACTCTGCGTGGGGACTGCGTGGCTTCTACGCTGATGATCTTGTGTTGGTTGGATCTGCCCCCATGGCTCCTTCCGGTCTCACACCCAAGCTTTCTGGCACTAGATCTCACTGATCCTCGGCTGAATTTCGGATCTCCTCAAGGCTGCAGCGTTGCCTCTGCGTAGCTGCTATGATACCTCTTTTGCGTACTTCCCTCTATCTTATTTGCTGTGTATTCTCCAGCTTAGGAAGATCTCCAACTGGAATTACTCTGCCCCTCAACTGCAATCAAGAATCACTTAGACTTGATTTCCATCCGAGCACTGTGTTGACAACTGGACTGGCACCTGATGATAATGAGAAGACTCCATCCCCAAGGATGAACCAGAGGACACATGTACCATCAAATATCATCATATATCATCAGTTCAATAGAGTTTTTAAACTCTACTTCTACTTATCATTTTCTCTTGTACCCAGATTCCACGCCCTATGGGGAATTGTAATAAGTGATGCTAGTAATGATGAGTTTTGAGTCAGTATTGAGTCTGTAACAGGCCTAGGTAGCCTGTGACCTTGCCAACAAGTGAGTATTACTCTGAGAGGTTTTTTTCACTTGGTTAATTATCATCTCCCTACCAGGAGTTAATAATTAATTGAGTTTTTTCCTCCAATTTTACCCCAAAGCCGGAGTATGGCTTGATGGTGAGGCCTTGGGTGAGTCTTAGTGTCTAGAGTCAATGTATATTACCATACTAGATCACACAAAAAATTTCGTGGAATTTGGTTAGGTCTAGGTAGTGATTTTTTAATTTTTTTAGATTTCCCACAAGTTGAAAATTGCAAAAAAAATTGTAATTGAATTGTAATAAGTGTTGCCTAGAGAAGTTGTATGGGGTATGAATAATCAAAATTACACCTCTCGCTCTCAACTTTCTCCTATGACACACTTTGAGGGGTTAAAAATGTGTTTTGAACCTCAAAACCCACTTTCCCTAAGTTTAGTGGGAAATGTGGCAATTAATTAAGCCAGAAATTAAATAAATGGAGAAAAATAAATATCCACACATGCTAAATGAGGTGGAAAATTATGGAGGAGTTAAAGTAAAGTCCCAAGGTGATGTGGACTCTTAAAATCAAGAAAAAGACGTGCTCAAATAAAATTGAATTTCCAGCATTAAATAAGAGTTGCTTATTTGGAAATTCGAATTTGTGAAGTTAGTGCATATTTGGGAGAATATTTGGTGGAGATTTTTGTGGAAAATTGTCTCCACATGGGTTACCACCTATATACACTTGCCATTCCATCATAAAATTCGAATTTGGCACATAAGGAAAGAAGAAAATGATGTCCACTTGCCAGAATCCGATTTTTACACTTGGTAATGAAGCTATCAAATTCAAATTTGCCTTGTGATCTCCTCCCTCTCACCACTTGGCATTTGGTTCTTCATTGAGATTTGCTCCCAACTTTCTATATGATGGAGCCATGGGCTCTCATATTGTATCATTTGTTTACTAGCTATTGTGCTTGGCAAAGCTCTGCTTCTATGTACTTGTGTTCTTCATATGAATAAAAATATTTTGGGGTTCATTCATGATTTTTATTCCATTGGAGTATTGTTTGGATTATTGATGGTAAATCTCTACTTGTGCCTTTGATTTATATTTCATTTTGCTCATATGCTTTTGTTGAATTGTAGATGTATCGCTATCTTACATTTACAATTAGTTATTTGATATGCTCTAGTCTAGAAAATTGTCTATTTTCATACAAATTTTAGAGTTCTCTTGCTTTTGTTTATTGATTTAATCCATATGAGCTAATGTTTGTTGGAAGTTTTGTGGAGAATCATTGTTGAATCAACTAGCAATCGTGAGGGGAAGTCTTCAAGAGACCAACCTACTCTTGGCATTGTTTTCAAAGAGCTCTCATCGTTATTTGAATTTCATAGAACTAATTTATTTTTCAAAGTACTTGTTCTTGCAGGGTTCTCCTTCACATAGTCTATGCATGAATTAAATTAAAAAAAAAAAAATTATTTACATCTTTTAATTGTGCTTTCATTTCATTATATAGCTATTCAGGAGCTTCTCATAAACTAGACAAGCGATGGAGATCTTTTCCCATCACATACTTACATGCTCTCTTTTTACACTAACTTTGGTTCTATTTTCACAGCCCTAACATTCTTGTTTGTAGGTTCCCTCTAGCTTCAAGTCACATTCCAAGGAGGCTGTGGGCATTAGGAGAGCTTGTAGAAGAAGGCTAGGTCATACACCACTTTGGAGTTTGTATCCTCCAATTGTGGAACTCTTGCATCTCTTTTGAGGCTCCCTACATGAAGGGATTTTCTTCTTGTTTCAATAATTCACATTGTATTCTCTCATTGAGTTCTTGGGAAGTCCTCCAAAAGGCTCTAACCTCATTGTAACACCATAATAATAAAAAATTTTGTTTTTGTTGTGGGAGCGTGGTTTTACCCGTTGGCATCCCTATCTCTCCATTTCAAAGGAGAGAATTTGTAGATGGATTGACTTAGTGGTTTTGACATTTCCATTTTCTTTCACATCACATATGCATGCTCTAATTGGGAAGTAACACAAATCACATTTCTTTTTCCTAAAGTTTTCTTCACAAATCGCAAGCCACATTTCCATTTTAAGAATATTGAAACATTGTGTATTTGACAAAGTTTGTCTTTCAAAGTTTGTTGTGTAACCAACTCCAAAAAGAGAAGAAAAGAGATATCAACGCCTTAGAAATAAGCCACTTCGAGGGGGCAACCTCCAATACATTACATGAATGAACAATTCTTGGATGATACAATTCACAAAACCTCCTTTCTATATATAGGAGTCCATGGGGCCATAATGTAATCCTAGTGGGCCACAATGTAATCCTAGCTGAACTAACAATAATAATTTAAGGGCACAATAATAACAAAATGGGGGTTACAAGGGTACAATAATAACAATAAGGGGGTTACACTAACAACAATAAGGGACTATACTAGTAATATAGGGACCTAACATGCCCCTCTCCTTCAAAAAAGTGTTGTCCTCAACGCTTGAGTAGCTCTGGGTGCTTCTGTATAAAATTCTCATCCTCCCATGTAGAATCTTCGGTGGGTAAGTTCTTCCACTTGATGAGATACTCTGAAATTGATCGATTCCGTAGTTGTCGAGTTCTTTTTTCTATGACTGCTTCAGGTTCCAATATGATCTTCCCTTCCCCATCAAGTTCTGGCAATACTGTTTGAACTGGGAGATTTTCACCTATAACCTTCTTTAAGCATGAAACATGGAAAACTGGATGTACTCGCGAAGAAGCAGGAAGCTCCAATTTGTATGCCATAGTACCAATCTTTTGAAACACCTTGTAAGGACCATAGTACTTTGGCGATAATTTATTATCCTTCTTTGCTTGCTTGAGGGACATTTGTTTGTATGGTTGTAGCCGTAAAAATACCCGATCTCCTACATCAAAACTTCTCTCGCTACGATGTTGATCTGCCTGTTGTTTCATTCGATTTTGTGCCAAATTCAGGTTATCCTTTAAGAGTTGGAGAACTTCTTGCTGATGCTCGATGTGATCTTCCACTGCTTGAACCTTCGAATTGTCCCTTAAAGATGATGTGATCGATGGTGGATGATATCCATAAAGTGCCATAAATGGGGTCATTTTTGCTGCAGTATGGAAGGAAGTGTTATACCACCATTCAGCGAGAGGTAACCACATGACCCATTGTGTTTGTTTATCAGATACAAAACAACGAAGATATCCTTCCAAACATTTATTTACTATCTCTGTTTGACCATCAGATTGAGGATGATAAGATGAGCTATGAGCTAATTGAGTACCCAAACAAGAAAATAACTTCGTCCAAAAATTTCCGTAAAAATGGGATCTCTGTCGCTCACAATAACCCTTGGGCTTCCATGTAGCTTTTGAATTTTGTCCATAAATGTAGTAGCAACTGTACTTGCTTTAAATGGATGAGATAATGCACAAAAGTTTGCATACTTGGTAAGTCTATCAACTACCACCATGATGACACTCTTTCCTTCGGACTTAGGTAAACCTGTGATAAAATCCATTGAAATCTCCTCCCAACGTTGACTTGGAATGGATAAAGGTTGTAGAAGTCTCGGGGTCTTAATTGTTTCCACTTTATTCTGTTGGCAAACCAAACATTCCGCCACAAACTTTTGAATATCAGATTTAAGGCCATCCCAAAAAAATTCTTTCTTCACCCTGTGGTAAGTTTTTAAAAATCCTGAGTGTCCTTCTAAAGGAGAAGTGTGCAATTCCAGAAGAATCTTTTGTTTTAGTTGGGAATTCTTACAAAGATATAAGCGATCTTTGTACCATAAGGGATCATTTTTCCAACTAAATGTATCAGATGTACTAGGATCTTGCTGCAACTTTTGAATGAGTGTCCATACATCTTTGTCCTTCTTCCATTCATCTCTTGCTTCGGTTATCAAATCTGGTTGGATAATAGAAATGGCACAAAGCAATGCTTCCACCTCTTCATTCTTTCTTGAGAGTGCATCTGCAACAACATTAAGCTTTCCTTTTTTGTAGATTATTTCAAAGTCATAGCCCAACATCTTTGTGACCCATTTTTTCTACTCTTCTGAAGATAGTCTTTGTTCCAAAAAGTGTTTAAGACTATCATGATCAGTTTTTACCTTGAAGTGTCTTCCCATTAGGTAAGTTCGCCATTTCTTTAGTGCATGCAGTATTGCTAACATTTCCTTCTCATAAATAGGTTTCTATAAATAGTTTCCTTTGATTGGACAAATTTCAAAAGAAATGGATCTTCCTTCCTGCAATAAAACAACACCAATTCCATTTCCTGAAGCATCATATTCCACAATAAAGGTTTTTGTGAAGTCTGGCGTAGCTAAGACCGGTGCTAGGCACATTGCCTCTTTAAGATGTTCAAAGGCCTTAGTTTCTTCGGGAGTCCATGAAAATGCATCTTTCTTCAATAATGTTGTTAGAGGTGCTGCTATTCTCCCATAATTCTTAACAAACTTGCGATAATAGCCTGTTAACCCGAGAAATCCTCGCAACTGCTTTATTGTCTTGGGGGCTTTCCATTCCTTAATGGCTTTAATTTTGTTAGGGTCTACTTTAACACCCTCGTGAGATATAATATGACCCAGATATTCCACCTCTTGTACTCCAAAGAAACATTTGGATGTTTTTGCATATAATTGTTTCTCCTGCAATAGTTTGAGCACCCAGTCAACATGTTCAACATGATCCTTCCAAGACCTGCTATAGATTAGTATATCATCAAAAAATACTAGCACAAATTTTCTAAGGAAGGGTTTGAAAATGGAATTCATCAACCCTTGAAATGTAGAAGGTGCATTGGTAAGGCCAAAAGGCATGACCAAAAATTCATAATGACCCTCATGAGTTCGAAATGTTGTTTTGGAATATCTTCAGTCTTCATTCTAATTTGATGATATCCTGAACGAAGATCCAACTTGGTAAAATAAATTGCTCCATGTAATTCATCCAATAATTCATCAATCACACGAATGGGAAATTTGTCTTTAATGGTGAGCTTATTGAGCTCCCTATAATCCGGACACATTCGCCATGATCCATCCTTCTTGTGTACCAATACTACAGGAGCAGAGAAAGAACTTTGACTAAGTTGAATTATACCCGCCTCTAACATTTCTGCAATCATACGTTCAATTTCGCTCTTTTGGAAGTAAGGATATCTATAAGGCCTGATGTTTGGAGGAACACTTCCCGGAATCAAATGAATAGCATGATCATGATCACAAATAGGTGGGAGTCCTTTGGGAGTTTCAAACACCTTGGAATGATTGTCCAAGACTTGTTGGAGATCTGCCGAAATAGATGATTTTGATGTCGGAACGTCTAGTGAGCATAATTGTGCAATTACGCCTCGTTGTTATTTCTTTAGAAGCTTTTTCATGACATTAGAGCTTATTATCCTTCCCGGCTTCCCTTCAATACCCCGTAATTCGACTTCCTTTCCTTCTGAAAAAAATTTCGAGAAAAGTTCTTGAAAATTAAAAGCTACCGTCCCCAAAGATTGTAACCATTGTACTCCTAGTACAACATCAGCACCTCCCATAGGAATGGAAAGCATTGGACTAGTCAATACATATTCCCCCATGGTTAGCTTGATATTATCGCATTTTCCAGAGCAATTTATAGTTCCTCCATTTGCAACCATCACTTGACATTCTGATGCTGGGTATAGGAAACAATTTAATTCCTTGGCTACCTTACAATGAATAAAATTATGGGTGCTACCTGAATCAATCAACACTATTACCTTTTTCTTCTTGATATGTCCTTCTATCTTGAGAGTTTGAGGAGTGGTAATTCCTGCTAGTGCATTACATGATATGGTGGGATTCATTTCTTCCTCTTCTAGGGTTGGTTCCTGGTGTATATCCTCTTCTTGTTCATTTTCTTCTTCCTCTTCACAATCTATGTAAAATAATTTCTTCTCAGCACACTTATGACCTTTAGTGTATTTGCTATCACAACTGTAGCAAAGCCCTTTTGCTCTTTTTTCTTCCAATTGTTGTGGTGTCAACCTTGTAGGTTGTGGACATCTAGGCGTAGCAACACTTCCTTCTTTATAGAATTGAGTGGTAGGCTTCCTTGTCGCCATAATTTTACATTCAACTTTTCTTGCCAACTTGAATGCCTTCTCCAATGAATCAGGTTCCAAAACGCGAACTTCATGTTGGATGTTATCCTTTAAAGTGCCTATGAAGAGATCAATCCTGTGTTCCTCTGGAATATCGGTTACCCTTATATTCAATTTTTGGAAGTCCTCAATGTGCTGCCCCACTAAACCCTTTTGTTTGAGATTTATCAATTGGCTAAAGAAGGTGTTGCTCTTTGTATCCTCATAATGTGCTATCATTTCCTCCGTAAAAATTGACCAAGTGACAATTTTTTTACAGGAGCAAAGCCATCGATACCATACAAATGTATTTTGTTTTAAATGTAAAGTTGCAATGCGTACCTTTTGTGTGTTTTGCACATTATGGAGATCAAAATATTGCTCCATCTGTAGTATCCATGTTACAGGATCCTTTCCATCAAACTTCCTCATATCCATTTTTTGAATATGTTGGTTCTTCCCGCCAACATTAGAGTTTATCAAATCACAATTAACATTGATTTTGTTCTCATCATGAGGTTCTTCTACTATCTTTTCACCATTAGGAAACATTTCTTGTATCAACTTTGTCAAACCTTCGATGTCTGTTTTTAGATCATTCTTCATGTTTTCCATATTAGCTTCCATGCCAGCTTCCATGCCATCCATCTTAGCTTCCACGCCTTTCTTCAAACCATCCATCTTCTCTTCCATGCCTTTCTTCAAAACTTCCATTTCATTTTTTGTTGCTCTTTGCGAGAGTGAAATTTGTTGCACTTGCTCTTGTAATTTTGATAGATCATGTTGCAATTCTTCATCTTCATGAGTCATAGTAGAGCCTTCTGAAAGCTTAATGGGTGTTGAATTATTTTTAGGGGCCATTTTAGAATCCAATATTGATATCTATTCTACAAGATGCCCTTGGAATCAATTCAACTTGATTCTTCAAACAAGACTTATGCAATTCGGAAAAAAATACACACCTTTTACTAGCTTTTAAGAGCTCGATATTGAAATTGAATTATCTCTGTAGTTGAAAATCTTCGATATCTGAAATTCAGCCCTGTAGTAGATCTCTGAAGCTTCTTTCAAATTCCACAGGTCTGACCTGATTTGGATTCTCCAAGACAAATTTGTGTCCAATCTCCCACAATGACCTAATTCTGGACTGGTTCAGTAGAGCGAACTTGTACGACTTGCCACGTGTCATTGTTTTGTCCTTTGTCTCTGAAATTGATAGCGAAGAAACTAAAGGCCGTGTACTAGTGATCACTTTTGACGGCACTCCAATCCAATCTTCAGAGAGAGAGTTATTAAACTTTTCCCACGATCACCTCTTTGAGATGAAATTCAGGAGCCTGAAAAAGCACTACCTTCCACAGATCATATCTCCAAAAATATTGTGAACCAAGATCTGAAATTTTTTGACGAATTTCCTCAGGATTTCAGCTTCGCACCATATGAATTTCAGATTCTGAACCTTCGTAGAAAATTTTTTATAGCGCAAATGCCACGATGACCTGTTTAGGAGCCTGAAAAAATACCTAACTTCCACAGATCATATCTCCGAAAATATTGCGAACCAAGCTCTGAAATTTTTAGACAATCTTCCTCAGGATTTCAGCTTCGCACCCTAAAAATTTCAGCTTCTGAAACTTCGTAGAAAAAAAAGTTATAGCGAAAATGCCACGATGACCTGTTTGGAGCAGCGAAACCCTAGAATCCAAAGCTCTGATACCAAATGTTGTGTAACCAGCTTCAGAAATAGAAGAAAAGAGATATTAACGCCTTAGAAATAAGCCACTTCGAGGGGGCAACCTCCAATACATTACATAAATGAACAATTCTTGGATGATACAAATGAACAAAACCTCCTTCTATATATAGGAGTCCATGGGGCCACAATGTAATCCTAGTGGGCCACAATGTAATCCTAGCCGACCTAACAATAATAATTTAGGAGCACAATAATAAACAAAATGGGGGTTACGAGGGGTACAATAATAACAATAAGGGGGTTACACTAACAACAATAAGGGACTATAGTAATATAGGGACCTAACAAAAGCGAGTGACTTATTTTACGAGGTCGAAGTAATTTCCTCAAGTGTAAGTTCCTTTTTGCAAAGCTATTGTGAGCACAAATCTCAATTTCATTTTTAAAGCATTGCAATTTGCTTTGTTTCAAATTAATTGCTCATAAGATTCAAGCTTTTCATTGATTCATCATTAGCGACTCACAAATTTTAATTGTTCTTGAAGCTTATGCATCTTATGTTTACTTGAGAAAATATATGAAGTGATCTTGTGGAACAATCTTACTAAAACATTCCATTTTTTACATAGCACTTGCAAACTTACTTGCATATCATAGTAGGCATTCTAACTTAGTTGCATATTTAAAATTTACCTCCAAGCATAAGCTTGGTTGATAAAAATCATAGGAAAAAAGGCTTTCTTGGAAAATTCTTCCATTTGGTACAAAGTAAGGTAAAAGTGTGTGACCCTACGATTATGAAGGTTGCTTGTCCCCTTGTAGGAACGAAGGCACACGACGCTCGTAAGACTCGGACGGGGTATCGTTAATGACACTCTAGTGCCCTCGCCCTCGCCCTCTCTTTCTTACAATCACCCCAATTTTTACCCCTTGGTAAGAGCACAAAGAGGAGGACTTCTCACCTGAATTAGACATTTAGATTAAAAGTAACCAAGATTAATTGCATCCAAATCTAGTTTAATTGCATCTCCTTCTTGTGATTCAAAAATCTATTTATCTTGAAAGAATTTTACTTCATTTAAGCAAGTACATTTTCATTTCAAAGAACAATACTCTCGGAAACCTTCAGTTTCTCATATGTTTCATGTATCTTTTGTATTGATGCTCATATCATGTTTTTTGCTTATAAATCGAAGAAGTAATTTATTTAACTCCTAACAACTCTCTTAGAAACTCATATTTAACTGATTTTTTCTTTAGGGACCACCCTCATAGCTAACCTAGGAGATAGCTTAAACAAAATTAGAATAGGTGACAACCCCTTCTTTGAATTCCTTGCCACCAACCACACCTTGTGGGGTTGAAACTTTTTCCACTAACTTGTAGGTAAGTGTAGGCGACGAGAGAGTTAACACCTTGCTCTTTCTAAAAATTCATCTCTAGATCCTCTCGATGTCTCTTACAAATGAACCTCCGTCTTCCTTAATAGCATTCTCGTTGACAAATCAACAACGAGATTAGATCTCAATCAACGACTAAGATTATATTAGACTTGATGTAACTTTATCTAGAAGATTCACCCACGATTTACATTAATATTCATTAATTATTTTAATTTCCTAAGTTAGACTTAGGGTCCTCATTAATTATTTGAATTTTTTCTTATAAAATTTGATTTTGGGTGGAATTTCCCAAAATGTTTTTTGGGTTATTTGTAATGCATGTGTTTAAAAACCTCTCCACAAAGTTTGAGACTTAGAACACATTCGATGCTCCTGAAATCAACACTCCTCTTAGCTAGGAATGTGCTCTAATAGATGTACTATTGCATCTTGCTACGACTACGAAACATCTCCTACGTGCGATGATGTCGACATGCGCCTCAATCAACGTGGCGATGCTGTACTGTGCGACCTTGCCACAATCAACACGCATTAGTGCGCAACTCCATCTCAAATGCGCATGCGCTAGCACGCCACTACTAACACTATAAGCTGGCCGGCTAGCCGAGAGAAGCAATGGAAAACATCCATGAATTTGAACAATTGTTCGGGATGCATCTCAATTTTGTGAAACAATGACTGGCATGATCCCACGGTGTCCCTGCGAAGCCTTTGGGTTGTTGTTGCTCACCTTGCTAACGTCCTACGCATTGCTGCAACTCTCTCGTTGCTCGGATGTTAGTGCTACTAACTATTTGCATTTGTCGTTCTGCACTCTTTGCCGTGAAGACTCCTCCGGCCTACTACTGGCCGATCTTAGGCACCGTAGCAAGGTGTGATTCGAGAGGTGGACTCCTCAAGGATCTGCCGATTGAAGTTCTTGCAAACTTATAGCTCAGTAGCCGCTTTATCTCCTTCCACGGAGATGCGTGGGAACCATGGCGTACTCATCCTCATTGATCTTCGTAAATTGCAACTTTCGGATCATGCTTCTCGTTGTATCCTTTTCTTGCCAAAGGACACTAGGAACGTAGTGACCAAATTCACCACCTTGAAGCACTTGATCTTCAAGACGTCTTTCTTATGTCTCCGGCTTGCTCTTGCTTCCCCTTGGATGTGAGGTTGCATTTTCTTCCTCCTCTTGCTTCACCTTCGATCCACGCCCACTTTGTTGCCATCGAGCTTGCAATTGACCAAGTCTCTCCTTAGCTCTTCTTCTTTGAAGAACAACCCACATCTCTTCCCGGCTTTGGCAAGGTAAACACTTAAAGATACTGGACAAATACTTGCTAATTATCGGTGAATGCATTCAATGCCATCCCATTCTTTTCAAGTTGGTCATGAAACTCTTGAAGTCTCGACAGAATAAAACAATACGTTCCCCTTTTCGCATGCGCATGCATCCTCGGTTATTTGCTCAAGGTACATATTCATTTGCCTCGAAAGATCCTTCATATGGTGGCCAATTTCTTGTCTACTGTGATATCTTTGTCGGCTATATGGGACCTGATATGATCTTTGACTCCATCTACGAAGCCTTTTTGCGTTCGCCATGTCGACCTTGTCTTGCTTCAATCGTCTGGATCTGTGGGGACAATTCTTGTGTTCATCACGAAGAAAAGCTTGAGATCATAATCATCGAAGACAAGTGATTCTTCTAAGTCACGTAGTTGGAAGCTCCTTTAACCGGTCACGATCTCTAAGATCGTGAGTTGCCATGTGCGTCGAGAATGTCAAATCACTCCTCTTATTCTCCCTTTACGCAACTCTAGACAAGCTTATGCACTCCTTGTGGAGCTCGTAGATCTGGCTGCTGATTTGGCACTCGAGGATCTTGGAAAAATTTGAAATTCGATCTAGAACTTCCCAAGGAAGAGAATTCATTCAACATGTTGCTTCCTTCTTCTTCTTGTGACGATGTTTTGCCGGAAACAAAATCAAGAAATATGCTTACGAAGCTGCGTCCCACAGTACGTATTTGCTCCCTTTGCATTGGTATTTCGATATGGAATCTTTATCTCTCTGTGTCGACTCACTCGAAGAAGAGACCTTCCGGGAATTTTTAACCCTCACCGACTTTGATTTCGCAATCCCTGCGGGGATTCGAATGGCTACTTTTTGCAACTCTTTGACTTTCAGGCCCTGTTATTTGGATGCCTCTTCTGTCTCACAATACACGCTCTAAAACCATGTGGAAATTCCAAGATCTAGATGCGGAATTCCTCACATAACCGTTGAACTATTACTCCTACTTGTAGCATATATGATTTATCAAGTTATTAAAAGATTTCTTCTTAAAAATATCGAAGCGATTATTGGAGCGACCTTCGCCTAGTAAAATACATTTGTGAAAACAAAAGCGAGCAAGAAAAATAATGCACACACAAGACACGTTATTTTTTGGACAACGTCCACTGGAAAAATCCAATGCGGGAAAACCGGTTTGCGGATACGAGGCTTTATATATTGTATGTGGTAATTTTTTTATTTACAATTTGGGATGCCTTTAGGCTGTCCACTGGAAAATATGACGGCGGCAAAGAGCTTGATTACCTCACACACGATACTAAATCGGGGCGATCAACAACCATGGATGGCAAGCATTCCTTTGCTCTACGTAGTCTGCGTCACTTTGCGTAGAGGTGCGTGGCTTTTGCGTTGATGATCTTTTGCTAGCTAGATCTAACCCTTTGGCCCCTTTCGGTCTCTCTCTTGAATTTCGGATCTCCTCGAAATTTAACGACCTTCTGCACTTCGTGCTATCTTTGCCTCTTGCAACGTCTTGCTCTCTGTCTTCTACTGTGTATTCTCCAACTCGGGAAGATCTCAACTAGAATTGCCTCTTCCCCTCAGCGCAATCAAGAATCACTTAGATCTTATTTTCATCTGAAACCTTTAACAAAATCAAAAAAATTTGATCCTCTAGATCCTCTAAAATTGTCTCTTACAAATGACCCTCAAGTCTTCCTTTATAGCTTTTTCATTGACAAATCAACAGCCCGAGATTAGATCTCAGATTAAAACGGCTAAGATTATATTAGACTTAATCTACTTTATTTAGAAGATTCACCCACGGTTTACATTAATACTCATTAATTATTTTAATTTCTAAGTTAGACTTAGGGTCCTCATTACAAATGGTGGTACACAACCCATAAAATTGTTTACGGGTGGAATTCCCCAAAAACGATTTACGGGTTATTTGTAATGCATGTGTCTAAGCCTCTCCACAAAGTTTGAAACTTAGAGCACATCCCAGATGCGACAAAAAATCAACACTTTTGCACGGGAACATAGGAGAAGATATTGATCATGAATCAAGGCTTTGGTAGCCTCGATCATGGCCTTGTTTTTCCTCTTAGCAACTCCATTTTGCTATGGGTTGTAAGGAACTATCGACTCTTTCATAATGCTGCTTCTGCCAAAATTCCTTGAACTCACACGCCCATTGTTTGATCTTAGCACTTTGACCTTCCTCGTTGTCTAGTTCTCGTTGAGAGCTTTGAACTCTTGAAACTTTTCAAAGACCTCATCTTTGTTCTTTATGAAGTAGATCGATCTTTGCCTTGGAACAATCTATAAAGATTACATAATAGTTGTAACTAGTTGAGGACCTTCACCGACATACGACCATAAAGTGCACTAGATCAACAACCCTTTGGACCTAGAATCTGCGCGGGAGAAAGCTACCTTGGCACACTTGTTGAGCATACCCTTTTCAAACACCTTATCGCTCACGCTAAACTCTAGAGGACTAGAGACAATCTCTTGTAATATAGGTAGAGCCATTGTGATGCAAATGTGCCATCCTCCTATACAACTCGCTCAAGTTGTCACTATCATGAACTAATGCTTGCACCTCAACATATATAGGTTCCCTTCTTTTCTTTGATCATTAGTCTTGTGCTCGACATCCATCGACCCTAACATGTACTTGTCCACGATGAATACTCATTGTGCTCCTTGTCCTCCACCGGCGAAATTTGCTAGAATGTTCTTGGTCAACTTTTGTACATATAAAGCATTCTTGTCACCTCCATGGTCTCTCCCTAACTCCAAGCGGAAACTAGATGCTACCTTGTCGCCGCAGAATGTCTAGGCACCATGACAACGGCTCGGATCGGGGGTTGTCACCTTGATCCCAATCTCTCTATTTAAGTTGTCTCCTTATAGCGGTAGGGGGGGGTGGAGCCTATGGAAATGGAATGAAGGAGAACTACTTGGGAACCAACTTGAGTTTGGGAGACACAATTAAATGATCAAATATTTGTAAAGATCTAGCAGATTAAATGATTTGATTAAATTTGAATGATTGATACTAGTGCCTTATTGAGTCAACTATCCTCTTGCTAAGGAAAAATACAACCGAGTACTTGATGAGAAACTACTACTAAGCAATGCTAACTTAGAATGCGGAATGAAGAGGAAAACTTTTGAAGGAGAAGTTAAACAAGCGAAGATGAGAGGTGACCAAAAAGCCCAAAGCACTCGGATTAAAAATAATGCGATCTAACCACTAAGTACTTAGCGAGAATGCCAATTATGAAGATGCCAAAATTTACCCAATTAAAAAGATCCGCAATAGAGCTTTCAAAAATATTGATGACAATTACTTGAAAGACTTTCCCAAACATTAATATTCAATAACGATTCAATAATTTAAGTAAATGAAACAAGAGTTAATTAAACGATGGGTGATAATAATCAATAACACATTTAAAAAAATCTCATGCTAATGATCATCAAACTCAAGTTTGAGCATATGAAAGTAACTAGCACTTAAATCTCAATATTAATTATCAAGGAATACCATGAAATTTCGTCTTTGAATAAACATTTCGTCAATTAATTTATGAATTAAATGATCTTATAAAATAATGCAAATCCAATAAAAATTCTCATTTTCTTCTATAGTCAAACTTAAGATATATTCTTTAGCAAGATTTCATATCTGAAGTATTTAATCACAATGATAATTTAAACCACGAATCAAGCAAACAAAAACGATACAATTTTGATACCCAAAATGACTAAAAATACCAATGCCCAAAATGACTAAAAAATAGTAAAAATTATTGAACTTGAAGAAAAATCAATTTTTAGGGCTTGATTAAGAAAGCTTTAAATATGATATTTTATTTCAGCAATGAAACGATATGAGATCAACAAGATAAAAGCGCTAAAAATAGCTGCCAAATACTTCCAAAAAATAGCAAAAACTATATTAAAACTTGAAAATTTCAATTTTAAGGCTTTAAGAGAGTTTGATTACATTAATTTTTAGAATTGATAAGTTTATAACGAGTAAATTGATAACAGATCAACAAAAAGTAGAAAATCTTGAAAAATGATCCCCATTATGTCTAAAAATAGTAAGTTTTGCCAAAAAATTGAAAATTCGAAATTTTTGGACCTTATTTAATTCAGAAATGTTCAAATCTGATTTTTTCCGCAGTTATCGGTAATTTTCAGCAAGCTTCAAATTCAGATCTAGGCAAATTAAAATGTCCAAGTGGACAAAAAACTTTGAAAAATGAAGATTTTGCAATTCTAAACAACTTTGACCATATAAAATGTGTTTTTAGGGCCAAATTATTTGTGATTTGTTTCTTTATTATTAAAATTTTGCGAGAAAATAAGGGTTTAGAGAATCAAACCCTTAGCCCAAGTCTTTGAAAGTCCAACTAGTGAAAATCGTGGAAATTTTGGGATAATGTTGCGGCAGAAAATTAGAATTTTGGAGACCAAAATCTGCAAAATATTCTCAAAACCACTATCGTCCTCGAGGGTTCTAGATCTAGCTCGGATCTAAAGATTTCATTAGTTGATTTTTTGAGATCTATTTCTACAATCAAATATTGAGCCTAGATCTTGCCCTCGAGTCTAGATACGGCTCGGAATTTGAAGATTTCCTTCGTGACTTGTTCATATATGTTCTTGCACAAGTGAAAAGAAAAATCCAATACCCATTATGTACAAAAATAGATAAAATCACGAAAACCCAAATGTTAGAATTAAAAAATTATGTTATAAAACTTCACACATATCTACACATGTAAATTACGGACTCTATACAAATAAATTCTGATCTATATAGTACATCTACGGATCTATACAAATAAGTTACGAGATCTATATAGTACATCTACGGATCATACCTCGAAAATTTGTAGATTTGTCAAATACGAGGTATAAGTATGACTCCTAGATGCGAAGATCTAAGGCTCTTACCGGCCAGGATCTAACTTTAAATTCAATAAAATTTAAGATAATTTTTTTATTTATTTAGACACAAGCTCTAGAAATACCCTACAAAAAATAGAATTTAAGATAAGCCGGGAGAATTAGATCCGAGAGGGCTCTTCGGATCTTTTTTCCTTGGGAGTCAACTAGTCCGGTGAGGACTTCCCCAAACACCCAATTCTAAATCCGAAATATTTACTTGCCACTTAAAAAGTTAGTACATTTAAGTCAATAGAAAATAAGATAAAAATAAAACTTTAAAGAGAGTTAGAATACTCTAACTCAATCGAATAATATTCTTACCTAAATCCATTAACCTAAGCAAGATACATGTGCAATAGATTACTCTACAAGAGTCATTAATCAACAATTCATTAAAAATAATCATAGACGAATACAAATAACATGTTTCAAGTAACATCTTGAAGAAGTTACGACCATCAAAATAAAACTCCAAAGACTTTGTTTATTATTCGAGAGAATTGTCTAGGCTCAAGAGCTAGTACACTATTAAGAGATGGGATAAAAAATCGGATTGACCTTGACCTCTAATTTATAGGTAAAATCTCCAACGGCTAGTTCACTTGATCCTGTCAAAGTAATCTTGACCATCGAAAAGGATTTGATTATCTTTTAATCTCATCAACGTCGAAATTATAATTTTTGAAATTATTTTAATTTTTTCAATTAATTACCTCAAAAAATTTGACTTTCTTTGCCAAAACCCAAGGGTCAAAATTTCTCAGAAATTTTCAATATTTGCTCGGGACCTTTAAAAATTTATTTTTTTAGAGACCCACGAATTTTGCCTTTGAAAAAATTTAATTTTACTTTAGAATAGAAGATGAAATTAAATTTCTAACTTAGGATTTTTAATTTAATTTGGCCGAAGAAATTTAATTAATTGACTTATAAGGAGATTAATTATTTTCCAACCCTCTTTACATAAGATTATTACATTAAACCATGAGGTGAACACTAGTTGCAACAAACCCTCAATAATCCCCCCCCAATTGTGCGACTCAAAAATATGATCTAGTGAGCCTAGCAATGCGTAATAAAATGATCTAGCCAATTCGTTAGAATCATTCCCAGTTACTTACAATGACTCAATAAAAAACACTAGGGTTCACTTGAAGTATCTTGACGACAAAATCCACCTAGCTTTGGGGTGAGGTGAGCAGGGAAAAAATCTACCAATCATTTGTGTCGAGAAACCCAAATGAATGAGTGAGACGAAAAACCTCCTAGGATAGAAATCATCACCAAAAATACTAGGCTTACTGAAGTTGTTACATACATGATGGTCTTACTAAAAAGATCATTTACATTATAAATGCGAGAATGGGTTTACATTATCATGTCGGCGAATGATGAAATACGAATGGCACGAACACTCGAACATGATAGATTCCTTTTGCATGGTGTGCGCTATTGAGTCATTGACAAAGAGTAGTCCGACATCGAGGCTCACCTTGGGGACACGTTGCTTCAACGGAGGAATGTGAGAATCTAGAATGTTTGCATCCAAACAATACACAAGATTATATAAGTAGCGTCCATTCAAAATTCATCATATAACATTAAACACAACAAGAAAATAGAAACTCTTTATTTATTGACTATTCTACTAACATGAAATGTAAATCTACTCTAACTACAATTTGAAACATTTGAAAAGGACAAGGTATAAGGTTAGAGATACAATAAAAAGGATGCCTTATGGCATCGGATGTGTTCAATATAGTGCACTCTTGAACATTTGTATGCCTTTTAGGCAAGTACGTAAGGTTGCTTTTCGGATGTGCCATGCACGATCTTGCATATTGTAGGACGTTGTCTTATCAGAATATGAAATTTAGTCTACGCTATCGAACACATCTAGCCATTTACTTATTATTTTTACGCTTTTTTCTCTTCTTCTTAATGCTCTGTTATGTCGACAATGAGACCACTTGTAGATTTCACAGTCCTTATCTTGAAGATGTTCGTACGAAATATCTAAAGAACTGAGTGTGACCAATCTTATTTTGAATATAACTGTCAATGGTGACACATAAGCTTGGTCTTTCTTAACATCCTTTGTAACCATGAATTATTTTTCCTTAATGGGAAAAGTGACCTTCTTGTGATGAGATGGGAATTGCTTAATCGGACAAGAAGGCTTATTATCTATTGATGAATCTTCATTATCAAATTTGGGTTGGAACACGTATATGTAAATTCTCCATTTCTTCCAACCTTTTATTGTAAATCATCTCCACAGCATGCCTTACTATTAATTTTTGCTTGATTGAGTTACGTTTTCACGAATGTTTGTCTTGTAGATTGGTACGATTTGCCTCCATAATTTTCATTTCAACAAGTGATTGTCCTTCATGGCGGTCATTTCTGGGTGTGTTTTTGCTTCCATTGCAATCATATGGTTTTGAATAATAGACATCGATTAGAATGATTAACTTCCATGATTTTTAACTTTGTTTTCAATAACATTCATTTCGTGTGCATGACTTGCTTCCATGGCATTTATCCTATTTTGAAGATTGATGCGGTTAGCTTCCATGTTTTGAATCATTTGCGTATAATTGGGTTGCATATCCTTAATCATCAAAGGCGATTCCTTAACGGGACTTTCATGATCTTTGTATGCATGTGATAGTCTTTACCAATAACATTAATTTGATGGCTCGCCCTGCCATTCTACTATCTATGATTCTTTTGACAGCATGGCAAGTAACCTCTTCATGAAGAGCATTATAGGCTCTGATAAGGTGGAGCTTCATCCACAAGATTTGTAGATTCAAGTTGATTTGGCGGTCTTGCTCATTAGATGGGCCTCTCTTCTGCAAAGCATTATTATTTCGATTATTATTATTTCTAGGTTGGAAATTTTGTACTTGAGATCCTTCCATTTGGACCAACCTAACTGTAAGGCACTTATTTCTTGAGAATGATTAGATATTAATTTTCCTTATCAAGTTTCATGCTTTCAAGTTTGTGCATCAATTTGCATAGGTTCATCATAAGATTCTTTAATTTCTTTTCCCTTAGATTCTATCAATTTGGGGAACCCTATCAAAATATGGAATTTTTAGACATTCCGGATGCTTTCTTATCCTTTTCAATCTCTTGACTAAAACTTGACCTTATAATCATTAGTTTTAGCTCGCCTCAACTCATAACAAGTATCAACATCAAAGGCATGAATAAAAATCAAAAAGAGACCTGGTAGGAGGTCTATAATCTTGAGGTAATTCTATAATAATACCATTAAACCTCTTATTAAACTCCCTCTCTTGTTTCATTTTCTTTCTTCTCCCTTGACAGAGTAAGCTCCTAACCAAATGCCTTTCTTCTTTCTTGTCCTCCATACTTGTCCTTAAAAAGCATTAATGATCGATTGCAATGAATTAAACGAATTATCGAGCTTTTCTATAAACCCGATCCAAAGCATCTTCCTCTAAAGAAAGAAACGAAGAAGGCTCATCTTCACATCCTCATGATTATAGTCAACACCTCTAGCATATTTACCCAACCAAGGGCTAAATGCTTTTATACAAAGCCATAGCACTAACCGCATTATTTCCTTGGAAAGAAGGCAACAAGTGCGAGGCCATTGTTAGGAAGGTCATTTGGATAACCTTGAATGTTAGCAAACTTACGAGGGCGAACAAGTCCATGATGTCTTGCTCAAAGGGATAACCAAATGGATGTTAGAAATAGATCCTTGTTCGAGAAAAGTGAAGAGGTCCACGAAGCGAGCTTCTTAGCGGAAATTCTTGTAAGAAATGAAAGGTCGGAGTTGCCACTTGAACATGAATCTAATTCTAAAACCGAAAAATTAGTCGAAGAAGCGAGATGGATATCAGGGAGAGATCCTTGTCAGAATCAAGAGATGAATAAGTGGAGTCGCCACCCAAACGGGGGAACCAACCGAAATGTCTAGGTGCTAAAGATGCAAATAGAGAAGATGAAAGGATTAGTGAGATGATGAAAGATATGATGATGAAAATTTGAAGAGATGAAATGACGCTAGAAAATGTTATGCCGTGTGACGGAGCTAATGAATGGCAAAAAAAGATTAGAAGATTAGAAAATGTCGTTGAGACCAAGGACAACTCTATCGCCAGAGCAACGGCTCAAAAAATGTTGTCGCACAAAATGTCTAGGCACGCGACAACGGCTCGGATCGGGGGTTGTCACCCCAGTCCCAATCTCTCTATTTAAGTTGTCTCCTTATAGCGGACTAAGAGGATGAGCCACTATGGAAATGGAATGAAGGAGAACTAGTTGGGAACCAACTAGGTTAAGGAGAACAGTTAAACAACCAAATATTTGTAAAGATCTAGCAAGATTAAATGATTTGATTAAATTTGAATGATTGATACTAGTGCCTTATGGAGTCAACTATCTTTTGTAAGGAAAATACAACCAAGTACTTGATGAAAGTTTATTTGCTATGGAATGCTAACTTAGAATGTGGAATGTAAAAGGATAACGATTTGAAGAGGAGCGAGATGAAGCGAAGCTTCGAAGATGAAGGTGATGTTAAAAGCCCAAAGCACTTAGATTACAAATAATACGATCTAACCACTAAGTACTAAGAGAGAGTGTCAATTATGAAGATGCCAAAATTTGCTCAATTAAAGATCACAATAGAGCTGCGAAAAATATTGATCACAATTACTTGAAAGACTTTCCCAAACATTAATATTCAATAACGATTCAATAATCCAAACAAGAGTTAATTAAACAATAGGTGATTTTAATCGATAACACATCTAAAAAATCTCGGAGCCAATGATCATCAAACTCCATTTGAAGCATATGAAAGTAACTAGCACCTAAATCTCAATAAATAATCATCAAGGAATGCCATGAAATTTTGACGCTAAATAAACATTTCGTCAATTAATTTATGGATTACGTGATCTTTTTAAAATAATGCAAATCCAATAAAAATTCTTATTTTTCTCCTATAATTGAAACTTGGATATATTCTTGACAAGATTTCGGATACGGAAGTATTAATCGCAGAGTGATTTAAACCATAGATCAACAAAAAACGTCACAGCATATTCTGAAAATGACTAAAATAGTAAAAATTATTGAACTTTAAGAAAAAATCAATTTTTAGGGCTTGATTAAGAGAAATGTCGGATTTGATATTTTTATTTCCAGCGAGTGAAAGAGTGATAGATCAACGGAATCGTGACAAAATAGTTGCAAAAATACTTCCAAAATAGCAAAAATGTATTAAGGGTAAATTTCAATTTTAAGGCTTTAAGAGAGTTTGATTCGATGGTACTGGGCGATAAGTTTATAACAGCGATAAATTGGTAACAAATCAGCAAATTGAAAATAATGAAAATGATCTCCACTATGTCTAAAAATAATAAGTTTTGTCAAAAAGCTGAAAATTCGAATTTTTAGATCTTATTTAAGATATGCATCGAAATGTTGAGATATGAATTTTCACAATTATGCGATAATTTCCGGCAAGTTTCAAAGTCAAATCTAGGCAAAATTAAAGAATGCCCAAGTTGGAAAAAAACTTTGAAAATGAAGATTTCTGCAATTTCTAAACAACTTTTGACCATATAAAATGTGTTTTTAGGGTCTAATTATTTATTGTTGCTTGTTGTAATAAAATTTTGCCGAAAATAAAGAGTTTAGAGATCAAACCCTTAGCTCAAGGCTTTGAGATCTTATTATTAAACTCATTGAGAGTACAGGATAATGTTATGGCTGAAAATTAAGTGCAGAACAAAAAATCCTATAAAAATAGCCTCAAAACCCTATACGTCCTCAGGGTCTAGATCGGCTTAGATTTAAAGATTTCCTTAGTTGATTTTTCGGATCTATTCCTGCAAACAAATATTGAGCCCGGATCTTGCCCTCCGGGGTCTAGATCTAAGCTCAAATACGAAAATTTCCTTGGGTAGGATTTTTCAAATCTATTCTGCTGATGAAAAGAGAAAAAACCAATACCCAATATGTACAAAAAATAGAAAAAATCCAAAAAACTTAAATATTTAGGGCCAAAAATTATGTTACAAAACTTCGGATCTACATGTAAATTACGGATCTATATAGTACATCTGAGACCTATGCACAAGGGTTGCAAATCATCGGATCCCGAGGAGTATAAGTATGACTTGGCTCCCGGATCTAAAGATCTAAGAGCTCTTACTAGTCAAATCTAACTTTAAATTCAATAAAATTTAAGATAATTTTTTTTATTTACACACAAGTCCTAGAAAAACCTTGCAAAAAATAGGAATTTAAGCATAAGCACAGGAATTAGATCCAAGGGCTCTTCGGATCTTATTTCCTTGGGAGTCGATTTAAGGTCAGGCGGGGACTTCCCATTCCACCACAATTCTAAATCCGAAAGATTTACGCACATACAAGTTAAGCCCCCATTAAGTCAATAGAGAAATAAGATAAAAATAAAGCTTTCAAGAGTTAGAGATACTTGCTAACACAATCCAATTCGTATTCTTTACCTAAATCCGGTAACCTAAGCAAGATACGGTGCAATAGATTACTCTACGAGAGCCATTAATCAACAATCCATTGAAATAATCACCAATGAGAATATAAAGAACAAGTTTACCATAAAATGTTGAAGAGGAACACGACCATCAAAATAAAACTCCAAAGACTTAGATTTGTATTATTCAAAAAGTATTATAGTTGAGCTAAAGGCACAGTACACGATCAAGGGATGAGATAAAAAATCGAATTGACAATGACCTCTAATTTATAGGTTAAATCTCCAATGACTAGTTTGCTTGATCCCGTCAAAAATAATCTTGATGGTTAGAAATTACAATTTTTTGAAATTTCAGGAAATTTTCAATTAATTTCCTTTTAATTAATTCAAAAATAATATCCTTGAATTAATTACCTCCAAAAAATTGACTTTGACTTAAGTACCAAGGCCCGAGGGTCCAAAATTTCTCAAAATTTTCAATATTTCCTTGGTCGGGGGCTTTACAATTTATTTTTTAAGGACCACGAATTTTGCCTTTGAAAAAATTTAATATCACCTACGACATAAGATTAATTAAATTTTTGGCTTATGATTTTTGATTTAATTTGGCCGGAAAATTTAATTAATTGACTCATGAGGGGACTAATTATTTTCCAACCCTTTTTACATAAGATTAATACATTAAACCATGAGGGGAACACCGTTGAAACAAACCCTCAATAATCTACCCAATTCTGCGACTCAAAATATGATCTAGTAAACCTAACAATCGTAATAAAATGATTTAGCCGAACAACGAGATATCGGTGGAATTCCTTCTCGAACCAGGTGGTAAACTTTCTCTCCTACTGTGTTTGTTGAAGTTGCTACATGAAGTCTTCTTTCCTTTGGTGTTCTTGTTGTTTGGACATTGACCTACATAGTGGCCAAATTTATGACATGCAAAGCACTTGACTTTGCTCATGTCCTTTTCTCCATTTCTTCGAAGCTCTTTCCTCTTATGCTCTTCTTCTCCTTTCCATTCCTTGCTTGAATGGCAAGGGCGATTTTTTCATCATCACCCTTAGAGTAGCTCCCATGAAGGGACTCCTCTCGAATCTCCTTTTGTACAAAGTCATCCCATAACCTCTCCTAGTTAGGTAGATTCTCCCGTGCTATGATCCCTTTGGTTAATGATGTCCATGGCTCGGAAAAACTGAATTGAAGGTTATCTTCACCATCTCCTTATTTGTCACTTTCTCTTCAACTACAACCAACTTGTCTCGCTTGTGTGATCCTAGTGAGGTAGGAAGTAACACTATCTAACTTGGTCATCTTAGCGTTTCTCAACTTCTCATTCAACACCATTATTTTGTTTGCATTGTTTATGATATAGCTTAGTCGAAGCCTCCCATATTTCACTCCTTGATTTCTTCATGGAGAGATGGGGATCCTGTGATCTTTCTCCATTGAAGATAATTCTCGTGGCCTTCACATCCCTTTTTGTTAAAGATAGCCGGTTACGTAGCATCAATAGGATGAGCCAAATCTTGTTCTCCATTAACACTAATGCAATGTTGCCCTTCCGGGGATTGTAGTTCGACACCCACTCCAAGGTGGTCTTCAAATCTCCAAATTTGTTGTGACCATCCTTGCAAACCCATGTCAAATATCTAGAAACCATCAAATATCTGCATTTGGAAAAAATAAAGTTCTTGTTGTAAACCTTCAGCGACTACTTGATCCTCCCATAGAGTTTCTAGTGCTTTGATACCATGCTAATTTTTAATACAAGTCTGATTTATTTTTTCTCCACAATTGTTTCTTACCATCTTCCACCTCAAATAAATCTGAAATTGTTGAAATCTCTACGTTGAGTATTTATAACTTCATATTATGCGGTGAAAATCAATTACAGGAACAGTAAGAATCTCCCCAACGAATCTCTCTTGACATTTATTAATATGAAAAATTTAGGGCATTGACCCATAGAGAAATACACTTAGAAACTTCTGACAATTATATGAACTTGGAAATGACCCACTATGTTTGTCCTAGAGAAATTTGGCCTTTGAAATCGAGGTGCTTTGGAAGGCTTCTTCCGGCCCACAGCAAAGTCTTGGTCTCCCACAGAAATAACTCGTCCTCCACTTGTATGATTGCATCTGGAAGAAACTCGGTTCCTTTAGATGAATTTTAGCCTTCTCCTTAGCTTTGCGTGGACAACTAGAAATCTTGACCTCTCCCTTCAAGTCTTGGCTTGCAGAATCCTTACCCTTTCTCCAATCTCACCTGCCGCAAATTCTTGCCCTCCTCAAATTTCCTCTTGTAGAAAGATCCTTGTTGCATGCTCTTCTTCTCTTCAATCACTAGAGTACGTACGAAAAAAAATCGCTTCCTCGGTGCAATGTATATTTATCTCTCCTTTAGAGTTTTGAAGCATAATTTCATCTTGGGCTAAATTCCTAACCCTTGATGTCCAAAGTGATAAAAAAAAGCAGGATTAATTTCCTAACCCACTTAAATCAGCAATAGAGATTAGATCTAAGTCACTTAAATAATTAAATTATTTATCCTTAAAAACTTGTCCTGTAGCCAATATTGCTAAATTAATTTAATTGATGTTCTTTTCCTTAAAGTTAGACTTGGAAAGAAATCATAATAACATCTACACCTTTGAAGCGAGCTGACTAAAAAGACAATTTGACATCTTTTTCATGCTAAGACACCAAGCCTATGCAAAAGCACATGTTCGAGCTAATAACATTCACACCGGTTAGCCCTATGCAGGAAGGGTTAAATATCACCTTTTCATTTGATACCCAACTTGTCTTAGGCTTATTAAGAGGACAATCTTAGATGAGAGTGATCCTTATTCTAGGATGCATATGAGTAAGTTAAGGTACTTTACCTTTTGTTGTCAATCTCCTTACGTAATTAATTTAATTAATGTTCTTTTCCTTAGATTAGACTTGGGAAAGAAATCATAATAACACACCTCTGACGAGGCCGCTAAAAGACAATTTGACATCTTACGTATCTTCAAGACACCAAACCTATGCAAAAGCACTGTTCAAGCTAATAACATTCACACCACTTGCCCTATACCTTGAGAAGGAAGGGTGAAATATATCACATACCTCATTTGATCCTTGACTTGTCTTAGGTTTATTAAAAGGACTTAATACGGCTTATAAATTAGGAGATATGTTCAGATTAAATTTTTGGCCAATAAAATCTTACCACATTAGAATTGGTCCCCTTGTGGCACCCACATGTCATCTTAGGTGGCGACTATGTGGCTATTCTAGCACTAAGGAAAAGTCCCGTGGAGCAAGTGCGTTCCTCCTTCGTAGTGCTTGGTCGGCCACAACGCGCGAAATACAACTCGTAACTCCCACCAAAGCCCTTGACCTCGACACCGGATAACGCTGGACTATGATTGAACCAATTTGGTTGATTGGCCGAACATGATTCGAGATGTTGGCCCGACCATATCGTCGGAACCAACTCCTTCATTAGACGACAGGCGGCTAACCGAGCCATATTACCGGGACGGACTCATCCACCAAACCCACTAACGCGTTTGGCCGACTTGATGGCGAGTGTCTTGGTCCTGTGGCGAGAAACTTGACATGCCTTACCGAGCTCAGCACTTGAAATTTTGAACTTTATCACAGTCTTTTCACACAAACCTCAATCATGCATGCCTTATCTATGCATAGACTTCTTCTAGTGAGCCACGGCCATGGGGTCCATAATTAGTGTGCTGACAAATTGATAAACCTATCAATGCGCCGCAATTAAAGTTGCTAGGTTTGCGAGACAATTAAAGGACCTACCATCATGTACTCGATAAAAACATACGAGAGAATGTGCATTCGAGGTGCACTTCTCAACATTACGGAAATCAACCCGACCTCTTAATCCAATCACAATATGTATTCCCTTCTATGGCTCATTGTACCAAAATCATCAACGAAACATGCTAAGTAACACGAAATAAATTTACACGAGTTCAATACATCGAGAACATAGGCCGATTAATGTGCCTAGAGAAAAAAAAGCACACAGAATCCCAAACCAATTGAATTACCTTGATCGATCGAAACAACCCAAACCGGTTAGTGCCTTGACTAATAAGGCTGAGTCGAATGATCCAAACCGGTCGACTTACCTCTACTAACAAGACCAATCGATTGATCCAAACTAGCGACTTACCTTGACTAACACGACCGGTCGAACGACCCACGCAGGTCGACTAACAAGCCTTCAATCGAACGATGTTCGAAATATGTAATTAGGTTTGATCTTAATAACGACTTATGGAATCTTGATTTTATGTAGTTGATCGCAAAGAGAAAAATAAAATTTATTATTGTTATTTTGTAGCATGGGTTTTCATCTTTTGTAAAAGATCATTTTATTTATAGGTCAAGCACCCATTGAGTGCTTCCTAGGGATTTGTCACGAAATCAAGAAGTCAAAGAAGTCATTGTCATATGTAAAGACCTGGTGGGCATTTTTTGTATCATGTAAAAGGAATTTATTTAGAGTCAAAAAGAGTCAAATGTTCTCCTCCAAGACCAAGTCGGCCTAGGCAATGAAAAGTCAACCTCATTAAGGATACTTGACCTTCTCAAGAAGCCTATATATAAGAGAACCTCGACCTCATTTGAAGTAGCATAAAACATGTTCGATCAAGTTCGGGAAAGAAGACCTAAAAAGACAAGCAAAGAGGAGAAATAAAGGAAGGAAGAGAGGAATTTAGGATTGTTTTTGGGCCACCTTCATCTCACACGTCCAAGTAAACTAGGGCATCCTATTGTTGTAGTAAGACCGAATTGCGGACCTACCAAGAAGCCGAAGTTTGAGGTCATAAGATCAAGTATAAGGTCGAGTTGCTAAGGAGAAGGGAGATCCTAGCGAAGGAGAAAGGAGACTTGTTACGCCGCAGTATTCCAACAACGGTGAACTGGTGTTTTTGTAGTAGAAGCTGAAAAATTGCATACTTGAAGTTGTAGTGAAAATCTAAGCGAGGTCGGAATCTAAAGTTTGGAGTAGGTTGAGGGAGAAGTTGACTTGGTCTTGGAGGTGTCTTTGTCAAGGGTCTTAGGTCTTGGAATTCGTCATTTGAAGATGCAGCAGAAGAGAAGAATTCTTGTGGGTTTTCCTCTCAAGAGGTGAGGTTTTGGCCCTAGCTAGCGACCATATTTTGTGTCCTCTTGTCTCATTGATCTTCATAGTTCCGTGGTTGAACATTCGATAATAACAATAATAATAAAGTGAAAGAAGTTAATTACAAGTACATTAAATTTTAGAAAAAGAACTTCACAAGCGGTTATCGAAGTAAGGAAATCACCCTTAATCTAGCTTCCCTAGATTTCTCAATAGAACGACCCAATTGACTTACCTCAATTAACAAGACCGATCGAATGATCCATACCGGTTGACCTACCTCAACTAGATAAGATTAGTGAGCTTCCCAAACAGTTGACTTACCTCAATTAGACCAATCGGTCAAAAACCTCTGTTTAAGGGTGACAATCAAAGTAGAACAACGATCTCAAACCATACGAATTAACCATTCCTCATCAAGCTACTTGAAGGTTAGCATTACATATTTACACCGAAGTCATCATTCCTTAGCATAACATAGGCATTGAACAAACATGGGAATTTAACTCATTACGTATAGAATACATAGGAAGCCAACATTCCCTGATAAATGCAGGAAATAAACATTCCATGCATTCAAAATGGTATTAAAGGAGCTAATAAATATTCATATAGCATTCTGGCATGTAAGGCATAAGAAATAGTTATTTAATAATGAAATATTTGGAAATTGAATTTGGGACTCTAACTCTCCACCCAACCTTGAACCAAGTTGCGGCGAAATCTTTCTTGCGGCTATCATCCTTGGGCAGTTCGAGCTTGAAGAGGTGCTTTTAGAGGTAGAAAACCAACGATATCGGTTGGTCACGGCATTCCATAGCTCTGCCTTCACCACACCATTTATTCAACAATTTCACATAAGGTAGAAGACACTTTCTTTTTATACGAGAGAGACTTATAATATGGTATCCCACTTCTCTTAAGATTTAGACATAGGAGTCTAAATTTAGAAGAGTAGAGAGAGAGATATGGTTAATGATAAGGAGGTTTTATCAATTGTGTTGGCTACGAAGGAATAAAGTGCACTCTCCAATATCTTCTCCATGAAACTTTCACTTGTGTTCTCAATCAAACCATGGAACTACCATTAGGTGTTATCAACCCATTATCCTGGGTTCTTCCACCCCTCGAAGTTGTCAATCAACACGGTCTCTAGTGGTTATCGATCACATAGGCTCAATCAACGCCCAATGATTATCGGCTAAAAATGCCTCATGGGTTTCTTCGTGGACTATCATACGAGCTTACTCTGTGATTATCAACTAACGAGCCCCATGGGTTTCTCGGCTAGGCGATCATTAGAGGTTATGCTCTGTGTTCTGTCGGCCAACAAGCCTCATAGGTTTCTCAATTGGGCTATCATTAGAGCTTCTTATCTCCACCGAATTCTCTCGGTGATGATATCCCCTTGTATAAGCTCTCAACGAATAAGCTTGACCACTAGGAGGCTCTCTCAAACTCCCTCTTTTCTTGTTTGTTATGAAACTAGCTCAAAAATAGAAGAAAAAGAGAGATCAACGCCTTAGAAATAGCCACTTGCAACCCTTAAGTACATTACATAAATGAACAATTCTTGTATGATACAAATGACAAAACCTACTTCTATGTAGAGTCCATGGGAGTCTAATATAATCCTAGTCGACCTAACAATAATAATGTAAGGAGCACAATAATAACAATATTGGGGTTACACGGTACAATAATAACAATAAAGGGGCTACACTAATAATAATAAGGGACTACGCTAGTAATATAGGGACCTAACATGCCCCTCTCCTTCAAAAAAGTGTTGTCCTCAACGCTTGAGTAGCTCTAGGTGCTTCTATATAAAATTCTCATCCTCCCATGTAGAATCTTTAGTAGATGAGATTCTTCCACTTGATGAGATACTGCGAAATTGATCAATTTAGCGCTATCGAGTTCTTGTTTCGTATTGCTTCGGGTTCCGATATGATTTTCCTTCCTCATCAAGTTACGGCAATATTGTTTGAGCTGGAAGTTTTCGACTATAACCTTCTTTAAGCGTGAAACATGGAAAGCTGGATACTCGCGATAGTAAGGAAGCTCAATTTGTATGCCATGAGATATAGAAATTGATCGATTAGTATTTGTCGAGTTCTTGTTCTACTATTTATGAGTTAATGCGGTTTTTCCTTCCTCATCAGGGTTACGGCAATATTGTTTGAGCTGGAAGTTTTTCACGTATAACCTTCTTTAAGCATGAAACATGGAAAAGCTGGATGCACTCGCGACGAAACGAGGAAGCTCAATTTGTATGCCATGATGCCAATCTTTAGCAGCACCTTGTAAGGACCATAGTACTTTGGCGATAATTTATTATTGTTCTTAGCTTGCTTGAGGGACATTTGTTTGTATGGTTGTGGCCAGAAAAATACCCGGTCCATGCATCCAAACTCATTTGTGATGTTGATCTGCCTATTGTTTCATTCGATTTTGTGCCAAATTTAGGTTATCCTTTAAGAGTTGGGAGAACTGTACATTTGATGCTCGATGTGATCTTCCACTGCTTGAACCTTAGAATTTTCTCTTAAAGATGATGTGATGGACGGTGGATGATATCCATAAAGTGCCATAAATGGGGTCATTTTCTTTGCGGTACGGAAGTGTTACACCACCATTCGGCGAGAGGTAACCACTTGACCCATTGTGTTTGTTTATCGATACAAAACAACGAAGATATCCTTTCGAACATTTATTCACTATCTCGGTTTGACCATCGGATTGAGGATGATAAGATGAGCTATGAGCTAGTTGAGTACCCAAACGAGAAAATAATTTCGTCCAAAAATTTACGGTAAATATGGGATCTATGTCGCTTACAATAATCTTTGGGTTTCCATGCTGGCTTTTGAATTGTTTCCATAAATGTAGTAACAATATTTGTACTTGCTTTAAATGGATGAGATAATGCACAAAAGTGTGCATGCTTAGTAATCTATCAACTACAACCATGATGAAACTCTTTCCTTCGGACTTAGGTAAACCTCTAATAAAATCATTGAAATCTCACTCCCAATGTTGACTTGGAATGGATAAAGGTTGTAGAAGACCCGGGGTCTAAAAATTGTCTCAACTTTATTTTGCTAGGCATAATATTCCTAATTAGCCCAAGCTAATAGGAATATTTAAATTTTGTTTTATTTTTACGTTTACGAATAAATGACTAATGGAGGACATGTAAAACTCCTTAGATCAATGAATAAATCAATGTTCAATGTAAACAAAGCTATATTTGAGCCATTTGTAAAATCACTTGCATGAAACAAGATTGAGGCTATTGTATTTGGGCAATAGGTCCAAATCACCACACGATCCAGTGCATTGAACCTCCTAAATGATCAACGCGATTCTAGAAGGAGAACCTCATGTGAAAAGGGGTTAAGTGATTTAAGGTGGTTTAGGGTTTGGGCAAACCCTCATCTTATAAAAAGGAAGGAGAAGGCGGCTAGAGAAGGTTGTTGAATGTATTATGATTTTGGAGTTCTCTAGGCTTTTAACCCAAGAGACTAGTGAGGATCTCCTATTTAGGGGTTCTCATCCTTCCATTGAGTAGCTCTTGGAGGGTTTGTGCTTCTTTTTCCACTATACGCCGCCTTGGCCCAAGCTCTATCTCTCTTTGGCAACGCTAAATCCTGGTGAGGGTTTCATTGTCTAAGTATTTTGCGGCAAGTGGAATCTAGATCTACTCGGATCTAGATCATACTATCATCTCTTCTCGGTGAGTGAGTCTTTTATCCTCTGAAAGAGTGTAGTATCGGCTTTGAGCTTTAGTTTCGAGATCATGGCATCGAGCCAAGTGTATACTATCATCAAGCTAGCGCGGTTCTCTCACGGATTTGCGTAAATCTTGAAGAGCGAGTTGCGGGGGTTTTTGGGATTCTCCTGGAGAGATCTCTAGTGAAGGATCCTTCCTTTCACGCAGTGATCCATGGATTGGCCAACCAATGCATATTTACCTTCCGAAGATGCGGTTGTTCTTGATGTATTTTCTGAGAATTTACAGATGCTGCTGCGGAGGCGCTGACTTAGATGCGGATCTACCTTTGTTGTGGATCATTTGTTAGGATCCTAAAGTGTATTATAAGTCTCTTTTGTATACGGATACGCAATCGTCTGCCATTTGTATGCGGATATGTTCTAAATACGGAATGTAATAAAAAAAGAGCTTGACCTCGAAATTTACGTTGAGAAGCTTTCACAGTTCCAATATCTTTTGTTGCAACGGCTATTTTGAGCTTGTATTCATGTAAATGCTGTATTGCTCTTGTATATTGCTTAGGCCATAGCATAGACTTGATTTCTGTTGCTCACACTCTATTGGAACTTTTACCTTCGAAATTACGCTATCCATGCTTGATGGAAATTACGCATACTTCTAGTCATGGGGAATTAGGGTTTTAAGCCTAGTCGAGATTGGAGGAGAATTTGTTTAATATAGCTAGGATCATTTGTTTAACACGAAAATTTGTTATAGGAGTCTACGTGACCTCGGCTAAAAATAACACGCACCCATTTCCCTTATTTTTTCTCGGATTGCCGAATACACTCATTTTAGGGCATAAATTACGGTTCCCCATCATTTGTCGGTAGAATTAATCTTACTTCTTGTTCTTTGTACATATAATTGCTTCTTCGAAGTGTTTCTAAACCCATCTCGGGGTTATTAGCTCGTTGCTACTCCGGCATTGTGTTTTTATACTTGTTACTGACCCTTTGTTAGGCGATTTCACGAAGACAACTAGGTGTGGGAGGTCTGTTTAACCCACCTAGGTGATTCCTTTTGAGTCTCCTCTTGGTTTCGGTCTTGGAAACCTGCTACGATATAAGGGATGCGGTACAGTCTTGGGCTGGTCAAACACACATCCACTGAAAAAAATGCATTTTTCGGAGCACAATCTTCTTTGATAGTCCCAATTTGGGGAATATTACGGTGGTATCAAAGCATGATCTACGCGCTCGGCTGTGAGATCAAGCTATCGAAGCATAAAAGAGAAGAAGCAGAGATCGGGATGGCAGGAATGACGGAAGAAGAAGTCTCATTACTTCTCTTTCAAACTATGAAAGGCATCGAAGAAGATCTTGAACGAGAGGGAGGAAGAGATGCGGTGAGCTCCGAAATCGAGAGATTAGAAAGCTAGAGAAGATGAGCTTTGCCTCATCATGTTTGAGGATCCATGAAGGACCTCCCAAAGGGAGGATGAGCGAGATAGAAGAGGAAGGCCCCTACTTCCCTATTCTCATCGAAGGAGACAAGAAAGAAGCACGAGAAAGACTCCATCTTTGGAGGAAAAAGAAGGAGAGGCTCTCAAAGATTTTCCTAGATGCGTGAAAAACATCGGTGAAGATCTCAAGAAGATCGGGAGGAGATGTATAGAGAATCTCCAAATGAGTTTGAAGATGCATCAAACTCTAGATTTTCACCTGAGTGAGTGTGAGCATCGACCACACCTTTGTGATGTATAGTGCGATCAGAAGCTCAAATGCGCCATGAGGAAGATGGGAGAAAAAGGAAAATAATAGGAGGAGAAAACTCTTAGTGATTTCTTGGAAAAGATGAGTCTCAAGCCTTGAAACTCGGGAAATCGGTTACGTTTTTCGGTATTGCACGACACGAGGGTGAGAAGAAGAAAGCGAGTGATAGATTTACTCTATCTACCTTTGAAGGATCACCTACGAAGATCGGCCAAAGAATGGGTGGAAGAGCTAGACACCTTCTATGAAATTTGCATCAAATTCACGAAGAAGCCATCGAGTTGCGGCACTACACATGAAAGGTAAGGCCTATGCTTGGTGGAAATTTGATTCCTTCCTTTCGGAGAAATGTAAATACTTTTATCTTACATAAGTTTCACTAAGGCATTAGTGCTCTTGAAAAAAGTTTGATAAGAGAAATTCATGGAACACCTATGGTGAAGTTAAATGAGAAAACTCAAATAAAAGCCACCGCAAAAGCGCGGATCCATTTCGGTGGCCCATGGAAGAGGTGAAAACACACGCATCATGCCCTTGTTAGAGGCAAAGGTTGCCTCCCCACCTTTGAACAAAAGAAACTGGAGAGATCTCTTCTTCAAAGGTGGATCTATCATTGGGAGGTTGCCCAATTTTGTTGCGGAGATAAAGGGCAACAACGTTTTTCAAATCTAGACTTGATCTAGCACCTCAAGCGAGGAGGAAGGAGGAGCTTGCTCCAACGAGAGGGATTCTTGTGACATGGCAAGAAAATCCCCAAGATCTCATGTATGGAGATCAAGGCACATTTCATGATCTACATGTACCATTATTGAGAAGGTGTAGAACCATGGAGACACAAGGAGGAGATAGGAGAGAACCAACCTCGTTCTTATCCATTACGAGAAGGTTGATGCACCTAAGAAGGTGATTGGATTGCGCGATGCACTCCTGGAAGCATGGAGGGTTTTCTCCATTCATATGTTCAGTCACCTCTTGTTGATGATGTCTCATTGCATGGAGACATTGAACCAAGGAGACCAACGGATCGGCAAAGGAGGATGAGTGCTTCACTGTTGAGGCACCAATCATTGATTTCGAAGAGTGGAGACCTTGGAAGGTCTTGATATAGCGGCGAGAGTCTTGGGTAGGCTCACGGAGGAGAGAAGCATTCTCTCAACATCATCCACACCCACTCTCATTGCGGTTTTTGCAGCATGGCGGGAGAAGCAAAGGGAAGGATAGCGGCCTTCCCATTTACATTTGGCATTGGAGTTGTCTATGCACATAACTCTTTGGAAGAGTTAACACGGTCACCTCTCTTCTCTTCGGGGATGGAAGGAGACTCATCATGGTACTCCCTTTGCATAAGCAAAACTTATGAGTGAGGGTATTGATTATTTTGATTTATCTAATGTATGTATGCATCCCTTAACCATATATATGCGAGGATGTTGCTCAAAGGAGGAGGATTCTTTCTTTGAGGCTGCATGGTCTACTTGAGGCCATGAGCATTGTTGATGACCACTCCCTAGGAGGACTTGGGGAGGAATTTTTGTTTTGGAGGACATACTCACATTGCCTCATCCATCATTCCCACTTCCTCCAAACTTATGAGGAGATTGGGGCAGCAAGCAAGTGGTTGAGAGACCGGACATTTTTTTTCGGTCTGTTGCGGTGAGAGTCAATTTGCATTGGTTACATGAGGGACCATTGTCCTTCACATTTGCTACATAGGGCAGCCATCATGATTCTCATTTTGGCTCCTTATGCTACTATTGTTCCTATTCTTAGAGGAGCATGTGTGGTAGAGAGACACACGGGCTGGATGTGTCCCTTGGGGAAGAGAGTCCCACTATCTTTGCAATGCATGCTCCACAAAGGGCATGAGAGATGACCTTACAATCACATTTGTTTCTTCGGGAGGCAAACCATATGAGCTAGGATATCTTCTCAACGATATTGGACGGGAGTCTTTCTATGAATTATCGAGGAGCTAGGAGGTGGTTCATTTCATTTGGATGATGGCATGGAGACCCCCAAAGAAGGAGGGGAGATTTTGCGGCCTCACCTTGTCGGTTGCTTGAGGGCAAGAAACACTTTTAGAGGGGAGGACTATAATATTCCTAATTAGCCCAAGTAATTAGGATTGTTAGGGAGGACTATAATTTTGTATGGGAGTCTACGTGACCTAAGCTAAAATAACCTACAACCATTTCACTTATTTTTACGCGGATTATACACTCATTTTAGGGCATAAATTACGTTTTTCCCCATCCTTTGTCGATGGGAATTAATGCCTTACTTCTTGTTGTTGTACATATAATTCTTTGCGAGGTGTTTCCTAAACCCATCTTAGGGTTATTGGCTACGTACAACTACTCCAACATTGTGTTTTTATCTTTGCTGCCGGCCCTTTATTGGGTAATTTTCTAAGACAACTAGGTGTGGGAAATCTGTTTAACCCACCTAGAGTGATTTCTTTTTGAGCCTCCTCTTGGATTTTTGTCTTAGATACTTTGATATAAGGGATCAAGGGCTAGTCTTGGCTGGTCAAGCACACATCCTTGAAAAATGCATTTTTCGAGGCACATCTTGCTAAGCGATCCCAATTTGGGAATATTACACTAACAAACCAAACATTCGCCACAAACTTTTGAATATTAGAGTTAAGGCCATCCCAAAAAAATGCTTTCTTCACCCTGTGGTAAGTTTTTAAAAATCCCTAGTGTCCTCCAAAAGGAGAAGTGTACAATTCCAAAAGAATATTTTGTTTTAGTTGGGAATTCTTACAAAGATATAAGCGATCTTTGTACCATAAGGAATCATTTTTCCAACTAAATGTATCAGATGTACTAGGATCTTGCTGCAACTTTTGAATGTGTGTCCACACTTCTTCACCCTTCTTCCGTTCATCCTTGGATTCGGTTATCCAATTTGGTTGGATAATAGAAATGGCACAAAGCAATGATTCCACCTCTTCATTCTTTCTTGAGAGTGCATCTGCAACCACATTTAGCTTCCCTTTTTTGTAGATGATTTCAAAGTCATAACCCAAAATCTTTGTGACCCATTTTTGTTTCTCTTCTGAAGATAGTCTTTGTTCCAAAAAGTGCTTAAGACTATCATAATCAGTTTTTACCTTGAAGTGTCTTCCCATTAGGTAAGGTCGCCATTTCTTTAGTGCATGTAGTATTGCTAACATTTCCTTCTCATAAATAGCTTTCTGTAAATACTTTTCCTTTGATTGGACGACTTTCAAAAGTAATGGGTCTTCCTTCTTGCATTAAAACAACACCAATTCCATTTCCTGAGGCATCACATTCCACAATAAAGGGTTTTGTGAAGTCTGGCGTAGATAAGGTCGGTGCTAGGCACATTGCCTCTTTAAGATGTTCGAAGGCCTTAGTTGCTTCAGGAGTAGTTGCTTCAGGAGTCCATGAAAATGCATCTTTCTTCAATAATGTTGTTAGAGGTGCTGCTATTCTCCCATAATTCTTCATAGACTTGCGATAATACACTGTTAACCCAAGAAATCCTCTCAACTTCTTTATGGTTGTGGGGACTTTCCATTCTTTAATGGCTTTAATTTTGTTAGGGTCTACCTTAACACCTCGTGAGATACAATATGACCCAGATATTCCACCTCTTGTACTCCAAAGAAACTTTTGGATGTTTTTTCATATAATTGCTTCTCCTCCAATAGTTTGAGCACCCTCTCAACATGTTGAACATGGTCCCTCCAAGACTTGCTGTAGATTGGTATATCATCAAAAAATACTAGCACAAATTTTCTAAGGGTTTGAAAATGGAATTCATTAACCCTTGAAATGTAGAAGGTGCATTGGTAAGGCCAAAAGGCATGACCAAAAATTCATAATGACCCTCATGAGTTCGAAATGTTCTTTTCGGAATATCTTCAGTCTTCATTCTAATTTGATGATATCCTGAACAAAGATCCAACTTGGTAAAATAAATTGCCCCATGTAATTCATCTAATAATTCATCAATCACAGGAATGGGAAATTTATCTTTAATAGTGAGCTTATTGAGCTCCCTATAATCTGGACACATGCGCCATGATCCATCCTTCTTGTGCACCAATACTACTAGAGCGGAGAAAGAACTTTTACTAGGTTGAATTATACTAGCCTCTAACATTTTTGCAATCATACATTCAATTTCGCTCTTTTGGACATAAGGATATAAGGCCAGATGTTTGGAGGAACACTTCCCGGAATCAAATCAATAGCATGATCATGATCACGAATAGGTGGGAGTCCTTTGGGAGTTTTAAACACCTTGGAATGATTGTCCAAGAATTTTTGGAGATCTCGAGAAATAGATGATTTTGATGTTGGAACTTCTAGTGAGCATAATTGTGAAATTATGCCTCGTTGTTCTTTCTTCAAAAGCTTTGTCATGACATTAGAGCTTATTATCTTTCCTGGCTTCCCTACGATACCCTGTAATTTGACTTCCTTTCCTTCTAAAAAAAAATTCAAGAAAAGTTCTTGAAAATTAAAAGCTACCGTCCCCAAAGATTGTAACCATTGTACTCCTAGTACAACATCAACACTTGCCATTGGAATGGAAAGGATTGGACTATTCAATACATATTCCCCCATGCTTAGCTTGATATTATGGCATTTTCTAGAGAAATTCATAGTTCCTCCATTTGCAACCATCACTTGACATTCTAGTGCTGAGTATAGGAAACCATTCAATTCCTTGGCTACTTTACAATGAATAAAATTATGGGTACTACCCGAATCAATCAACACTATTACCTTTTTCTTCTTGATATGTCCTTCTATCTTGAGAGTTTAAGGAGTGGTAATTCTTGCCAATGCATTACACGATATGGTGGGACTCGTTTCTTCTTCTTCTAGGGTTGGTTCGTGGTGTATATCCTCTCCTTTTGAAGTTTCTTGTTCATTTTCTTCCTCCTCTTCACAATTTATGTAAAATAATTTCTTCTCAGAACACTTATGACCTTTAGTGTATTTGCTATCACAACTGTAAAAAATCCCTTTTGCTCTTTTTTCTTCCAATTGTTGTGGTGTCAACCTTGTAGGTTGTGGAAGTCTAGGAGTAGCAACACTTCCATTTTTATAGATGTGAGTAGTAGGCTTCCTTGTCACCATAATTTTACATTCAATTTTTCTTGCCAACCTGAATGCCTTCTCCAATTAATCAGGTTCCCAAATGCGAACCTCATGTTGGATGTTATCCTTTAAATTCCCTATGAAGACATCAATCCTGTGTTCCTCTGGAATATCAATTACCCTTATATTCAATTTTTGGAAGTCCTCAATGTGCTCCACCATTGAACCCTTTTGTTTGAGATTTATCAATTGGCTAAAAAAAAGTGTTTCTCTTTGTATCCTCAGAATGTGCTATCATTTCCTCCGTAAAAATTGACCAAGTGACAATTTTTTTACAGGATCAAAGCCATAGATACTATACAAATGTATTCTGTTCTAAATATAAAGTTGCAATGCGTACCTTTTGTGTGTTTTGCACATTATTGAGATCAAAATATTGCTCCATCTATAGTATCCATGTTACGGGATCCTTTCCATCAAACTTCTTCATATCGATCTTTGGAATATGGTGGGTCTTCCATCTAACATTAGAGTTTATGAAATCATAATTAACATTTATTTTATTCTCATCATGAGTTTCCTCTACTACCTTTGTCAACTTTGTCAAATCTTCCTTCAAACCTTCCATGTCTGCTTTTATATCATTCTTCATGTCTTTCATTTTTTTTTCAATCTTAGCTTCCATGTCTTCCATGCCATTCTTCAAACCATCCATCTTAGCTTCCATGTCTTTCTTCAAAACTTCAATTTCATTTTTTGTTGCTCTTTGCGAGAGTGAAATTTGGTGCACTTGCTCTTGTAATTTTGATATGTCATGTTGCAATTCTTCGTCTTCACAAGTCATAGTAGAGCCTTATAAAGGCTTAATGGGAGTTGAATTCTTTTTAGGGGGAATTTTAGAACCCAACACTGATATCTATTCTACAATATGCCCTTGGAATCAATTCAAACTGATTTTTCACACAAGACTTATGCAATTCAAAAAAAAAAAATACACACATTTTTCTTGCTTTTGAGGAGCTCGATATTGAAACTGAATTATCTTTGTGATTTCAGATCTTCAATAACTGAAATTCGATCATGCATTAGTCCTCTGAATCTTCTTTCAACTGCCACAGGTCTCACCTGATTTGGATTCTTCAAGACAAAGTTATGCCCAATCTCCCAAAATGACCTAATTATGGACTAGTTCAGTAGAGCGAACTTGTACGGCCTGCCACGTGTCACTGTTTTCTCCTTCGGCTTTGAAATTGATACACTAGAAACTACAGTCCGTGTACTTGTGGCCACTTTTTACAGAATTCCAATTTGATGCTCAGAGAGAGTTATGACGACTTTCCCACGGTCACCACTTTGAGATGAAATTCGGGAGCCTGAAACAATTGTAACTTCCACAGATCATATCTCCGAAAATATTGTGAATCAAGCTCTGAAATTTTTCCATGACGTTGCTCAGGATTTCGGCTTCGCTCTATAAAAATTTCAGCTTCTGCACCCTCGTAGAAATTTTTTTATTGTGAAAGCTCTTCAGTGATTTGTTCGAGCATGTGTTAGATACCACCGTTGTCCTTTGTGATAACCAGAGTGGGATTCGGTTGTCCGAGAATCCCGTGTTCCACAATTGATCCAAGCATATTGATATTAGGCACCACTTTATCTATGATATGGTATAGGGAGGCATCATAAGGCTCGATTATATAGGAATTGATGAGCAAGTCGCGGATATTCTCACAAAGCCCTTGGAGAAGGTCAAGTTTCTAACCTTTCGTGAAAATCTTGGAATCGTGGAATGACCCTATGTTGAGTGTCCTGTTGGACGATGAGCTGTGGGAGCTCCAGGGGGCTTTGGGGATAGCTTCTTGGAGCTATAAGCAACCACAGGGCTAGGCTTCCCGAACCTTGTTGGTGTGCTTCCGCCCCACCGTTATGATATTGAGGTCGTTCACCTCTCATGATATGTGCCACGTATGCATCCTACCCATTGAGTCCCAGAATCATGGGAAGTACCTCCCATTTGGCCAGTGAGGTGGGAAAAGCTAGAGACTAGTAGCAAAGACCAATGGACGCATCAGATATTTTCGTACTCTCTATGTCTAGGATGGCACATTTCCAACCACTTGATCTGGGATCAAGTCTAGTGAGGTTTCGAACCTCCAACTGACTTCGGGTCAGGGAAACCAACTTCGGGTTGGTATGTGACTCCTTTGAGTCCTATAGAGGTTAAGGACCTCTGAGCTAAATTTGTTAGCTGGGAGTGATGTCTTTGTGACTCACCTTTTGTTTAGAAATAAAGAAGTTAACAAAGCAAGTTACGGCAGGATGACGCGCGATGTTTGGATGGCACATGTGGATGGAGTTCTCACTAGTTGAGAGGGAGTGTTAATTTTGGACAACTAGGTCCAAAATCCATGTTCTGATGCTTAGATGAATATGCCAATATTTTTATTGGATTCCTCTTTCGGAGAGGTGCAAGATCGATCTAAAGATCATCTTGATCCGATGAGCAGAACATTTATTTTGAATTAATTCCACTTATGTGCAAGGTCGGCCAGAATTGAAATGTAGGCTTGAAGCCCCAACCTATATGTCACACACCCTCACTGATGGATATATATAGGTCAACGTTGGAGGTCATTTTCATCCACATCACTCATCACACATTCTCTCTCATCATCTAATTGGTTCGATCACCTTGGAGGCTCTTCTCTCACACGTGGGAAAACGCAGCAAAGGAATTTTTTGTTTTGACCTAGGGTTTTCAGCGCAGATTTGACCAGCATTGACTTTGGTCAATGCATGGTCAAACTGACCCCAAACTCTCCCAAAATTCTAATTTCTGCAGTCCACATTTTTTGGCATAGAAATCGAGGCTGGACGTTGACTTTGATCAGGTTGCGTTGACTTTTGCTGCTGTTGTTTTTGCATTGACCGTTGACTGAGACATCATTGACTTTTGTTGACTTTGGGTCGACTGATATAGAGCTGTCCGAGAGGGTTGTGTGACATATTCTGGTTGGCTGACCGTATAGAGACTTTTTTAGTTGAAGCATCCTGTTGACTGTCATAACGCACCACAACCTATGAAACCAAATTCATTCCTCGGCCCTTGTCATGTCCTGAATCGGTCGAATCAGATACGATTCAGTGGGACACGTGTCCTCCAGTCGCGTCTGATCATGTCCCATCAAGACACCATCGTGTCCTAGTCGTGTCCCATCAGGACACCATGTCCCAATCATGTCCCATGAAGACACCACGTGTCTTGATCGTGTCCTAATTTTGGGACACCTGTCCGACTTTTCTGAGTGCCACGTGGCCCATAAATGGTTGTTTTGGCCCATTTCAACTTCACATTTAACTCTCTCTTGATGTGGGTTTGTTGTGGGTGTGTGTGAGCAAAGAGAAAAAGGCAGTAAGGAAGGGGCAAAGGAAGCGGAAGAATGTTTATTTTTTTGCATTTTTATTATGGCAGTTTGCATGTGCATTTCTTTTACAAATTTGTGCATTTTTTCTTTATTTTTTTATATCATTCACGGCTCAATCAAGGGAAGTAGGGAAGGGGCAAAGGAAGGGAATGAATGTCTCCATTGGAGATGCCCCTCCTGTTCCAATTTCATCAGGGTCTGCAAGTGTTCCCTCTATTGGAAGTGGGTCTGTAACAACAGCTTCAAATGTTGAGGGAAGACAACAGCCTCAAGATAAAAAATATCCCTTGTGGAAATATGTCACAAGAGAGCAAGGGCCATGCAACAGAGGAGAGCAGTGGTGACCATGATGATGACAATGATGCTGATTTTGATCACTCATGAGCTACCTACTCCCTTGACGCTTGTAGTTGTTTTGTATTTGCTATTTCTATTTGTCATTGGCATTTCTACTACCTATGTAACACATTATGATTTTGAAGACTCAATGAGAAAACTGCAGTATCTTGTCTTTCTCCTATTGGATCATTGGTGAATATGTCACAATTCTATTTGTATGCATAATGTTATTTTGTAAAACTTACATCTAGATGAAGATCTATCTTTGATTTGTGTCATGAATGAGAATTTGTGTAAGAAAAATCTAATTTTTAATATATATATATATATATATATTAATAAAATAATATGTAACGTGTCCTAACGTGTCCGTGTCCGACACTCGAATCCTCGTGTCCTTCGAGCCCCATGTCCCCGTGTCAGGTGACTTAGACCACAACACATTTTTTTCTGATCAAGTTAAGTGTATTTTTGGCTTGTCTTCTGTCGATCTATTGGTATGTTCTATCAGCGTTTTACTTTCTTGTTTATGTGATTGTTGTTGGATATTGGGAATAAAAGTAAAGTTGCATCAAGCATAGAACATCTACGAAAATTTACAGTAGTCTATGAAAATGCAGTGCAAATGCCTATGGTGTATTATGGATTGATGTCTTCATTTCTATTCAAAATCTCTGGTCAGGAAATATCCCACTTCGGTTGTATTTACGTCATCTAAAAGAAGTTCGAGATGCTCTTGCTGATACATTGCCAGTGGAATGTTGGGATGAGATAACTTATATCAACAAGGCTGTAGAAATTCCAAAAGATGAAGGTACTGTTATTAACATATTTTCCGCATTATTTTAGAGATTGTTTTTTGGTCCCTTTTGGTGCAAGCTGTAATTTGTAACTCTAAAAAGGGAAGCCATCAACAGTCCTTGTGACATAACATAGAATAGATTTTATCATCGCTACCATTTTCCTTCTTTTAGGATAAATGCCATAGTACAGCAATAGCTTTGAAAGAACAAAGAGGTTGCAAAATAAGAGATACACCCCTATATGAAGCAAAATGTCACTTTTAAGAACTAATTATGTGTGCTTTCTCCTATAAAACATACAAAATTTAGATAATATAACATTTCATGCCAGAAATCCCTTGTTTATTTCCTCTAGATATACCGTTTTTGCACTCCAATTTGAAGCTCTGTATTGACATATTACTAGTATCTGTTAATGTAATACAGGTTCAACTTTTACTCTGAGCGCTGCACTGGAAAGTGTGCTCCCTGAACTTTTTCCAAATCATTTTTCAGGCAAAGAGAGCAAGATATCTGCTAATTCCAGTAGCTAGTGCACAAAATCTGTATTGGAGGATGATAAGAAACAAAGAGGTTCCGTTGTCACTTCGCAAGTGGAAAGTGAAAATACATTGCTTTCTTCAAGTCAGGTTGATTCAAAAATGGTACTGCATGGCTTAAACAATGCACAAACTTCAATAGATCAAGAAAACAATTTGAAACCATCAGAAGTAGCAGAAGCTTCTTTGAGAGCAGGGATTGAAATTGTTAGAGTGCAGGGAATTGAGCCCAACCTTGATTTGCCACTTTACTGGATAGCTCAAAATTTAGTTGCACCTGAACATTTCATTCACATCTGTATATATATAGTGAATGTTGGAAGATGAAAATAAAAATCTTTTAATAAAATGATTATTGTATGAAATACTAAACTTGTATAGGTTTGTAGGTTTCAATATCTTGTTTTCTTAATGATACATTGATTCTTCTATATTTTCCTATGCCAGAGTAACATAGAACGTAGAGGGAAAAATGCAATAATTGAGCGAAGGACAAAGAAATTGCATGAATAAAAAGCAACCATGGATTTTCCGTTTAGTTGGCATTCTGGTTAGAGTTTGATTACTGCAATGTCAAATAATCTCAAAAAAAATTTGATAGGAGTGTGGAACTAAAAAATGGACTAGGACGATTAGCTGCAGTACTTTATGCATGTGGATATTTTGTTTTAGAAATGCCAAGCACTTCTATGTTATGAATATAACATATAAAAATAATAATAATAATTAAATAATTAATTGAAAAATATTTTTTTATCCATAATTAATTAAATAATAATTAGTCACTGAAGAGGCATGTCTTAAAGAACATTACCATTCATGAAGGCACCTGCCTAGGTATATAAGCAGACTCTCATTTGTAACCATCTCACATCTCTTATACACTCAATATTCTCATATAAAAACTAATTTTCCTATAATGGATACTTTTATATTTCAAATAATATGAATATTCCGTTATGTATATAAACTATTTGTTACATTGGTATTAACGCTATTCTACCCTATGGCTACTCAACCGTTACATTGGTATCACAACTGCGTTATCTGATCTGGCCTTTGGCCATCAATTCTTTGTCAACTTCATTGACATTGTGATTGAAGCGTTTCGCTACACAGTCATATCAAAATCTGCCATACAGGTCATATTTGAGTTGCCTAGGCCAATCCGTTAACAAGCATGGTTGAAGGTTGTGACTATTGTAAATCCGTCACCAATAATCACACCCTTTCGAGCCAAACAATAAAATGTGACAACGCCATCCCAAAAACACTTCGTGGGTTCATAAATTGAGTAAAATAAGTGATATATATATATATATATATTAAAACGTAAGAGACATAATTAAAATTAAATGGAAAAAAAAGGTGTTATAATCTAAAAGTACTAAATTTTAAGTAAATTTTCAAAACCTATTATTTCAACCCAAAAAAAGAAGTTTAAAGAGATTATTATTAATTAAATAAAAAGGTTAGTGATTAAAAAAAAAGTGAAGGAACAAGGAATGAACTCCATAAGCAAGTTAACATTTTGGACTACATGTTCATTTTGTAAAATGGAATTTATGTTTCTGTCTATATGCAAAAATAAAAAACGTGGTTGTCCAACATGCGGGAAAATATTTGTTATGGAAGAATGTTAAGGCAATGCACAAATGCAAATAAAAAGATTAGAATATGAACTCGCAAAACTTAAAAAAATAAGGTATCAAAAAAGAAACATAAATATCTCGAAGATAGGTTATAACAAGTAGGAAATTTTGCGTCTAAGGGATTATAGTAAAAAATTACTTGAGAAAGTTAAGAAGTCCAAGGCTAAGAAGCAAAAATTAAAGCAAGAAAAGGAAAGTTCCAAGAAGAAACTCTCAACAAGACTATCAGAGAAAGAAGAATAAAATTTTCACTTAAAAGGCTTTAATCAAAGTTTATTAGAACAAATCAAGGATTTAAAAGATGAAAAAATTGAATGTCAGGACGCAAAAAATAAAGTTGATGAACCAAAAACTGAAAAACTCTTATGTCTCAAAAATCATAATCAAAGTGTACTCACTCTAATTAATAAACTCAAAAATGATAAAAACTCATCGAGAAACAAATTAGAAGAACTTATCATGAAAGAAGTATTGAATTCTTTAGACGTAACAATCTAAGTTGAAGAAAAAGGAACAAATACCAATCCAGTGAATATCACAACTCAAGAAGATGACAAGCAGATGTTGTAGTTCAAACAATGAAGCGAAGGTTTTGTAACCAACTCAACAACATTAGTACCTGAAGTATATCATGAAATTTCCATGTGCATGATAAGGGAAAATCAAATCACAAGAACTCCTTATCGACATTTGAATCACAAGAGCAGACATCTCAATCAGTCAATGTATCTGTATCACTCAGAACAAAAATAACAAACTTATGTTCCAAAGAATATTGATGTTTTCACAATCCAGTTTTATGATAACAATTTATGCTAGCTATCAAATAATTGTAAAGTTCCACAAAAGATTAATTTAGGATGGTCAGATCCCTTCTTAGGTTGACAATTTTGTCTATCACTTAGACGATTCTATCATTTTGTATCATCGAAGATGACAACTCAAAGAAATCTGAAAGATACGAATAGATTGCAAGACAAATAACTAATAAGCTTTGAGGACAAAGTTTTATGAAGAGGAAGATAATGTTATGAATATAAATATAAAAATAATATAACTAATAATAATTAGTTGCTGAAGAGGCATGTTTTAAAAGACATGATTGTTCATGCAGAGGTACTTGCTTAGGTATATAAGTGGACCCTCATTTGTAACCATCTCGTATCTCTTATATAATCAATATTTTTATATACATACTACTTGACTTATAATGGATAATTTTATATTTCAGATATTTTGAATAATTCGTTGTGCATACAACTTTGTTCGTTATAGTTTAGATTAGTACCAATTCTCAAAATCTAAAAGCTATATAAAAACATTCCAAATTTAGTATTTTGATCATTTTTTATTATATATATCTTCCCTTAACTTCAACACTTGCTTACCATTTTCATTTGATAACTAACATCCAAGCACTTTACTAATGTGAAATTGATCATGAAGATAATTATTTGATTATTGTTTGAAAGAAAAAAAAATTCTAAGAATATAGACTTGCATATTGTAAAGTTATATTTTGGAATTTTAACACCTTTTGGAACAATATTTGCTTAATGTTGAAGCGTTGAGCTATTGTAAAGTTGACTGCAGAAGGCTTCAGTCATGATCGTTTTCAAAATTGGAATACAATTGCAAAAGCAAGTTAACACTATTGTTATCTTTCAAACTTATCATTTAGTATTGGATGCTTCAACCAAAGTCATGGGACTTAGACATAGAAGCAACTCTTTAAACCCAAAATGGAGAGTCTACTTGGAATCCTGGCAAGATATAGGAATAAAATCAGAGATTGCTTGGCAATTAAAAGATGCATAAAATGTTCAAAATTTCACAACATAAAATTAGGTATTATTCGTTTTATAACAAAACCTCTACATAGAGACATAAACTCACCCAAGTACTAAATAGCCAAATCTTAATGTTAAATCTAGATGCAAAATAACAACGAATAATAAACATCATGTCGATTTGTGTAGCTTGGAGGTACTCCCACAACCCTAGAGACTGAGTTTGGGAAACGTTGACTCACAAGGGTTTTGTGGGCGAAATATACCCAAGTAGTGGGTTTTGCACCCAAATTTGTGGCACGAAACCAAGTGGGTATTTTGATGGTTTGGTCATTGAAGGCATGTGGGACACCCTTAAATGGCTAAGGGGCACCTAAGGTGTGACCCTAGGTGGCTAGTGAAACCCACCTAGAGCACTATAAAAAAAGGAAATTGTTGAGCTCAGTCATTCACCCATCAAGTACATTCTATCAAGAGAAGAAAGACAAGTCTGAGTTGTCACAGACCTAGAGGAGCTAAGCTGGAAAGTGAATGATGAAGGTGGAGTCTCTCTTCTAAGTTATGGTTAGGCCGAGTTATGAGATCTATTGGCCGAGTTTATTTCTGAGGTTTTGGGCATGTGTATGATGCTTTATCTCTGTGACAAGCTGTAGATAAATTATGAAGCATAAGACATGCCAAACCCTCAATTCGATGCACAAGACACAATGTATGGTGCCAGAATGAGGGTCAAACCCCTCTAGTATGTGCACAGGAGTTTGGACAAACCTATGATGAGTTGAATGCAGGTTTTGGGAGCATTTGAGGTCAATTTTAGGACACCTATGAGGCAACCATAGGAGCCCTAATGAGGGTTGAAAATATTTGGTCCTTTGCCACAAAATCGTGACCTTAAAAGGATGAAGGTAGGGTTGATTAGATGTCCTTCAACTGGTCCTTTGACTTGTCTCCTTATGTTGATTAGATGTTAAGTGATGGAGGGTTTGTCCTAAGGGTTTAGGACAGTGGTTTGATACCTAGATTAGGGCTCTTCAATGCAGGTACAATCACCCATGATTCAACCCTAGAAATTAGTCGAAGGAGCTCTGAATTTGCCTTGATTTTTGGGTTGTTTGGAGAGGGTCAAGACCCTAAGTAAAGTGGCAAAAGGTTATGTTTTGGCATTGTAATTTGGGTCGTATATCTCTTTGATCAAGTAGCAGGTATAGGATTCTAGAACAGGGTTGAAGTGTGTCTCCTAATGTGGTCAGAGAGGTGTGTAGGGCTAATATGAAGGGACTATCCTAAAGTGAAGAAGTTTGGACCTGATTTGGAGGGTTTGTTCTAGGTGTGAGCATAAGTTTATGGAAACCTATGTACAATGCCTCTGTGGATTATTAGTGGTTAGTCAAGAAGCCCTAGTTTAGTCAATTATTGGACTGATAAGAGGGTAGATTTTTAAGCCCTAGTTCAATGGTTTGGGTTTGCAAATTAGTGAAAAGAGGGTTGTAGCGTGAAGCCTTAGTTAAAAGATTTCATGTATGGAAAATTGAGGATAAGAGGGTTGTGTCAAGTGCCCCAAGTTCAATGTTCTAGAGCAGCTAGAAGATTGATAAGTGGGAAAATCTAAAGACCCTAAGAGCAGTGATGTTGGAGGAGAGTGCTAAAGGGAAGCCTTGGCGAAGTCCCAATGAGCATACATCTTGGTGAAGCAAGAAGGATACTAGAGGGAAACTTGATGAGCCTATGTTCAGTATTCTTGGAGCCAACTGAGAGAGATTGAAAGTGGCACTTTGTTGGTTGGATATGAAATCATTTTAAAGGAGCATAAGTTGTAGTGATCAACAGAAAGGGAGGCAGAGTACTCGCTAGTTTTTGTCAAGGTTGTGGACTGAAAGGGTTGTGGAGCACTACATTAGAAAGTAAGTCAAGTGTAATTTTTTCAATGATATATTGGTCATCATAGTTGTTGAGACCAAACCCTAGTTGTATTCTTGTATCAAGGTTGATTGTAAGGGCCATTATCCCTAGTACGAGAACCCTAAGATTGTTGTATTAAATTTTGTAATATAACAAGTTGTGGGTTATAAATTTTCATGCACAAGATTGATTCAATACTATATGTTTTTCACTGTGAAAAATGCTTGTGTTGATGCCATTTGAGTGTGTTTGTGATTGTGATCTTAGGCTCAAACCTGATTCTTAAGTGTCGTGGAAAAATCAACACATAAAAAATTTAAAGGTTCCAAGTTTTGTGTGTCAAAGAATGTATTAATATCATGGATGATGGATAATGGCATAAAAGAGTGAACATTGTCAAAAACCATGCGTGGGACTCAATCCATGCACCAATCCATCTCAAACCATCCAAGGGTTGAACATACGCCATGTACCCCAAATCTTGTGAGCCCCCCCAAACATGGAGTAAAGTTTAAACACAACACTTTTTGAGTAACCTAAAAAACTAAAAATCACACTATGGAAACAATTGACCAAAACTCCCAACTCCATTTTCTCCAAAAATGCCTCGACATACTAGTATTCATGTTGAATCATTTTTGTTTTGAAATAAGGGCATGTTGAATGATACTCCCTAATTAGGATTTAATAAGAAGAAGGAAACATGTGCTCTTGAGCAAGAGTTCTCAAACTCCTTTCAAGCACATTTGGAGGTTAGAAAGTGTAACTAGGTTCAGTATTCATAATGAATTGTAATTATGAATTTATGTAATGAGGAAGACAAAGATAATAAAATGTATTTTGTAATAATTGCAACATGGGTTTCATGAGAAAGGAGTTTTTAGTATAGGTCAACATAATTCTTCTTTATGTCTTTAGGGGTTTTTCATCTTGTCATAAATGCATAATTTAGAGTCATGTATATGAAGTGGTGTTACACTTGTGAAGGACAATTATTGATGTAAAATATGCTCCAAGACCTTGCCTAAACGCTCCTAGAAAGTCGGCTCAAATATGGTAAAAAGATATCCCTTGAACAAGTCGGCTCTCCAACAAGAGATCATATCGGCCTAACAGATGAAAGTCAGTCCCTTCCCTATAAATAGCCAGGAATAAGACCTCATATCAAGCCAAGAAATTCTCTGAAATATAATCCGACATTAAGGACGGAAATTCAGTACGAAGTAAAGAGTCTGTAACACAGTGCGAGTAGACTAGGAATCTCAATGAAAGGAACCGTGATTGGGTTGGGTTACAAAGATGCCATTTTGTTCATAAAATATTCACATAGCTCAAGAGACCGAGACCTACTACAAAAAAAAATAAAGTATGATCTTAGTGCGTATTACAAGAATGAATGAAGAAGGTATAAAGCGAAGGTAAATGGCTGATGTTAATTTCTCTATTTTGAGATCAATGTGCTTGGAAAAGGACCAAAGGTGACTACAATAAAATAAGGATCACTACAACGATCTAAGGATCTCAGACTGGAGATAAAGAGTTGCAAAGGGAAGGCCAAGTAAGAGTCTTTGGAAGGCCGAGGCTAATTCAAAGAAGGGCAAGGAAGAAGCATACTATCTGAAGACTAGGAACCGAGCTTTCCTAGTGGTGGTGGAGAGAAGTGCAGAAAAGGAGATCAACATAAGGATCCTAGAAAGAGCAGTGACAAGGTCTTGGAGGCATATTGGTGTCAAGGGCCAGTGTCATGGTCATGGTACTTGTCAATTGAAGATATATATAGGAAGAATTACTTTTGGGTTTTCCTTATTGAAGATATATATAGGAAGAATTACTTTTGGGTTTTCCTCTCCAAGAGGGAGAGGTTTTGGCCCTAACTTGAAGAGCCTAAATTTTGTCTCTTGTGTTTCGATAATTGTCTTGATGAAATACATAATAAAATAACCAAGATAAGATCTAAGTAAAAGAAGCATAACAAGTTTAACACAAGAAATTATAAAGTAAGAGAATTGAATTAAACATTTCCCTACTAAATTCTCAACTTGGTATCAGAGCTAAGGTGTTGAAGACAAGAAAGGGTTGTTTGGCAAGAAGACACACAAGTATCAAGAGATCAAGGATTCTACTTGGATTCTACTTCATGCAGAAATTGGAAAGTCATCTCAAGAAGATCAAGGACCTATACATCAAGATCTATACATCAACAAATATTTGGTGTTGAAATCAAATCAACATTGTTGAAGACATCATCAAGCCACCATGCTAAAGCCATCATCATCATCAAGGATTCAAGGTGATCTAGCTGTCATTCACCACTATTAAGGAGGCTAATCTAAGAGGGAGCTCCTGCTGCTATCTACATCATCAACAACAAGGAAGTTGATAGAAGAATAAAATCATATATTCAAGTAACTATATTTATGACTTCATCTGAATCTGTCAAAATGTATTTTTTCAGATAAAGAAACAAATTGGTTGGGGTTTTAAACTTTCTTGCATGGGATAAAATGACATATCTAAATCTTATTGAGAATGAATTCATGGACTACATCAAAGGGTTAACAACTAGACCTTCAAAATAAGATACTCAAGCACATACCTAAAGGGAGACATAAGAGCCCAAAGAATTCTTATAGAATCCATAAAGGACTCTCCCAACCCTTATGTATCAAAACTAGAGTCTTGAAAAGAAATATATGATAGATTGGTGGAGTTGTTTTTAGTGGATACTGCAGGAGAAGTAGTATCTCTAAGACAAAAAATATACAATCTGAAGACGTTAAGATAGGAAGGAATAACTTCATACTTTATGAAGATTTCCGAATTGCGAGATCAATTGCAAAAAATGGGAGAAGTGATGTCTAACAGCGAAATGACTACAGTGGTGTTGAATGCTCTACCAAAGGTATGGGGAAAACTTCACTTCAAATAGCTATGGGAAGAAAGAAGCAACACCATTCCATGATCTATGGTCTCTTTGTAAGATAGAAGAGTCGAGGTTAAAAGCTAAAGTTGATATATGATAAAATGAAGAGAATCAAGCCTATAGGGAATATTTGGTAAGTTTGGTCCTCAGAATAAAAGAAGAAACATGGATAGGTTATGATGCTATGGATGTAATAAACTTGGGCACTATAAGAAATATTGTCCCAAATATGAGGACAAGAGGAAAAAGGAAGAAGATGATGTCACCGGAGAAATGGAAGAACCAAATTTAAAGAAACCGAAGAAAGAAGTGAAAGATATGTATTATGGTTGAGATCATCTCTCTTTAAGAGTTATTTGTCAGTTATAAAATATTATGGTAGGAAGCATTGTATAGATACATCACTTTAGAATTGGCATCATGATGGAAGCATTAAAGTAGGAATACTCGTCATGAGAGGACGTCTGAAAAAAATTATGTGACATCTATGATATGAGATAAAAGTGACTCCTGGGAACCTCATTGAAAACAACATTCATAGAAGACAGTCATCAAGATCAGGGGTTATCATTTAATAATCAATATGGAAATAGGTGTTGACATTTTCTAATGGAATCCTCTTTGGATTCACTAATTAGAAAGTAAGAAAAAGGTTTCATAAATAATTCTAACTTGCAGAATTCTAAGATTAGGATATGATGACATATTGATGAAGCAGGTCAAGGGAATGGAACTCTTTATTTTAAGGAAACCTGTTGCAGGGTGAATCAAAAGGAAAGAATGAGGTGCATGTATATATATGCCGACACTAGATGCTATGAAGTCATGTCATGGGGTTGAAGATAATATACTTCTATATTTAGAATTATGATTAATATAGAAAGAAAAAACTCTTCTGATACACAAGTTTCCAAAAGGCATGGTCTCCACTAGATGAAATCAACATAATATGTCATAATATGGAATATGATGTGATTATACATTATCGAGGAACTGCACAATGGAAGTTCCTGGAAATGAAATAAAATTGTGTGGAGAAAGAAAAAGGAAGAGATCGTGGGAAGTACAAGCATGGAAAGAAGCAGTCAACATCCAAGGAAGCCAAGAAGAATTGACTAGAAAATCTCCTGGGAAGATATGTAGACTCTCATAGAAGTTTGGAAAAGATGGAGACCCTTGAAAATACATATCTTTAGGAGATGTATCAATCTATAAACAAAAAATTTCAATTCCTATAAGAAGATGTCATGGTGAAAGATCATCACTAAAGTAACTTTTGATTTAAAAGTTCATAATTAATTAATATCTATTGAGCTTATGCAGGGCTGCCAAAGGGAAGTACATGTCTTCCAAAAATTGATAACCATATAATAGGATGAAATATCCTTGAAAGAAATATGGTTCGAAGGAAAGCAGCATGACATGAAGCTAGACTAGATGAGAATATTGATGGATCACTTTCTAAAGACATGCCTCATGGATGAAAGTGATGGATGATTTGTGCCCTAGTGAAGAGATCCCAAAAATTGAAGGCTCCTCAATGGCGAAGAAATTCATGACATCGAATAAAGGAGTTCTTCATGAGTAGCTGGTTGTCTAACCATTGCTGCTACAGGTCCCTGGTTAAGAGGGAGCTTGGTGATAAGCTTCTTACTTGGAAGAAACTCGGTAATTCCAATGAGGAACCTTTGGTCCATTCCTTATATAGGAATGGGCACTTTCCTTTGTGGAATATGTCCTCCTTAATTGAGATGGAGAGATAGACACATCATTACGGTCTTGACCTGGAAGACAAAATGCAGGATTGGGTAATCATCTGGCATCTGATACTCTTTTCGAGGATGTATTATGGCATTGTATAGGAATGGGTACTTTCCTTTGTGGAATATGTTCTCCTTAATTGAGAGGGAGAGATAGACACATCATTCTAGTCTTCACTTGGAAGACAGAATGCAGGATTGGGTAATCATCTGGCATCTGATACTCTTTTGGGGGGATCTATTATGGCATCTAAGTAAAGAGTAGTCGTGGAAGGACGAATATTCTTTGAGGATTATCTATCCCAATAAGAATAGTCCTAGGAGGTCATACTCAGTGAACACCCGGGTGGAGTATGTACCTTGGAAACAATGATGAAGGTGTCTATAATCATTGGTCTCACCAATATTGTAGCTCATGGTCTCGTGTAGAGATGGAGTTGTTATTCAAGGCCTTGCATTGTAACAATGTTGGTTAATATGATGCTATAACAGATGGATTACCAATTGAATTCTTCTTATGAGATTCTTCATATTAAAAGTGACCTTGTACCATTATGAATACCTCCCTAGTTAAGAGGGAGTGTTAGAAAGTGTAACTAGGTTTGGTCTTCATAATGACTTGTAATTATGAATTTTTGTAATGAAAAGGACAAATATAATAAAATGTATTTGTAATACTTGCATCATGGGTTTCATGAACAAGGATTTTTTATTATAGTTCAAAAGGATTCTTCTTGATTTATTTAGGGGTTTTTCATCTTGTCATAAATGCATAATTTGGAGTCATGTATATGAAGTGTTGTTACACTTGTGAAGGAAAATTATTGATGTAAAATATGCTCCGAGACCTTGTCTAAACGCTCCTAGAAAGTCGATTCAAATATGGTAAAAAATTATCCCTTGAACAATTCGGCTCTCCAACAAGAGATCATATCAGCCTAAAGGATGAAAGTTAGACCCTATAAATAGCCAAGATTGCGGCCTCATATCAAGCCAAGAAAATTGGATCAGGTCTGAAATATAATGCAAGGTAAGGACGAAAATTCAGTGCGGAGTAAAGTGTCTATAACATAGTGCGAGGAGACGAGGAATCTCAGTGAAAGGAATTGTGATTGGGTTGGGTTACAAGGATGCCATCTCTGTCATAAAGTCTTCGTATAGCTCAGGAGATCGAGACCTACTACAACAAGGAATAAAGTATGGTCTTAGTGCATATTACAGGATTGAATGTTGAACCCTTAGTTAAACTGATAAGGGGGGGGATGAATCAATTTTATACATTCATGGTCTTTTAAAACTTATTTACACCTTCATTTCATGATCAACTTAATGTATAATGAACCAGCAATCTTAATATGTGAGCAACAGGTATTAAGCAGATTAAATATAGAATATCAACACATAATCATCATGCACATAGACAACAGATATAAGTGGAAACCCATAAGGGATAAAGCCACATCTTATTATTGTTGTGATGCAAAGGCAAGCTACAAATCCCTCTCAACACTGATTTTCTGTAGGCTCCAACCTACGAGAGGCTACTACCTTAAATTATGCAAGCTACAACTTGCAAAGAAGCTTCAATTCCCATCTATTTTCTGCAAACTACAACCCACAGGAGGCTCCTACCTCAACCAACACCAACTAGTCATCTATTAAGCTACAACTTGAAATGGAAGCACCAAATCCCATGTATTTTCTATAGGCTACAACCCATAGGAGGCTCCTAGCTCAACCAGCTACAACTGAACATCTATCAAGCTACAACTTGATATGGAAGCACCAACTTCCTCTCTCTACAATAAAATCATATGCTGATTTACTTGGATATCAGCTCTATTTTTCTCCTTCTTCATTGTTGTCCTTCCAACCTTTATATTTGTTTTAAATCATCTCTAGATCTTCACAGCTTCTCTATCTGCTCATTCTTCTTCTTCCACTCTCTCTCCTCTTTATGCATATGCCAATAACATCATTTATAGAGATCACCTCATAGTTTTTTACATTCCATATGGGAATATGAAATGAACAAGTATGACTCTTTGCCTTCCACCTTCTCATTTCCTCGCTCAGCATTTCAGGATGTTACAACTCTATATACTCATTTCAGTATTTCATTGGAGTTTTTATTTGCCTACGGAGACTTTCCTTTGCATCACAAACAATATAAAATAGATAATACATTTACAGTTCCAAACAATTATCTTTCTCAGCCCTATCAATTTCTTAGCTTTGTTGCGCGTTTGTCCTCTTTTGCTTGTTGTCCTTTTGTCTTTTATGTTTTTTTCGTTATATTCCAAGTTTGCTACATAACTACCCCTTTTAACTCGACTCTTCTTCCACATTCATCATTTTCATTTGCTTTACTGCCGCAACACTGTTCTGCCCGAGCTCCTAGTCCCTTGATTTGCGTTCAGATCATCTCTTTGTGACCTCTGGGGTTTGGCCCACTTAAAACTTCCTTTTAATCCAACGGAGTATTACAAATCTGAGTTTTATCAACATACATACGTTTATCGATCAAACATCACATATATAACATACATACGTTAGCAAACAAATGTGCGTATTAACATACATACTTTGAGCAATCAAATAACGTGCACATAATATATACAAACCATATATAAGTCCAAACTAATGCATAAACCCCAAACCAACGCAAATCCACCGGATTTTCCTACCGGAGGGTCCCACTATACCTTGAGCCAATCAAATATCATTGCAAACACTTGCCCGTAGGTTTCCCACTCTACCAATAGTGATAAATCATAAACCATGCTATCTGTGATTTGTGCTCATGCGCGTTGCTGCTATGTGGACTCCCTTCATCGCATTGCATCGCTTGATCCTTACCGCGTCGCAATCAAAACAACATACCTTGCGATGTCTTTGAAATTAAACCATATTTCTTGTGGATTCGATGTTGCGCAAGGTCGACACATGTCCCTCCATTTCGCATCACAAAACTTTAAACTTAACTTGCGGTCGCCTTACTGCTATATTCTAAGAATTGCAATGTGCGGTATGCGGGCGAGGTCCACGTCATCATGCCGCGTCACCCTGCCATGTCACCACCATGTCATCTTGCCGCATCATCATGAATTACCTGCGATCTGTGGGGTTGGGGCCACGTCATCTTCCACATCACTGCCACGTCATCACCACATCATCGCCACGTCACTTCCACATCATATTAATGTCACTGCCATGTCATCTTTACATCACTGCCACATCATCTTTATGTCATTGCCACGTCATCTTTATGCCACTGCCTGTACTTCGCAGTTCGCAACTTATAACCATTTAACTTAGTGGTTAACCTCTATTTCGTTCGATTTGCGATATTGTGCCATACGTGTCCCTTTGATCCGGATTTAGGTAGGAACACAACATAATACTGAAATAACCATAAACATAGAAACAAAGTGGAAATAAGGCTTCATTTCATTAATATCAAATCATAGAAATATGCTTACAAACATGATGGAAATAAAATAGCTAGGGTGTTGGTAGCGAATCTTTGAGAAGAGATGTGGCGGCTACCATTAGGGGAATTTTGAGGTCTAAAATGGGCCTCCTAAAAAAAATGTACAACAAAAATAAACTTTATAACGACCAATAGGATTCAAGATGATGATGTCAACCATGGGGGATGATTCACCATTTTTTAAATAAAAGGGTAAAAATATTAAAAAATAATAAAATAATAAAAGTACTTTTTCAACTCGTATTTTCAACTTATCTCCCAAAATTTTTACTCAAATTTCGAGCGGGAGTACTCTTTGGATGCGAAATTTAAGTCCTCATCCAAGGAGTACCCATGTTGCATACTTTTTATGAACTCTACTACACGAAAAATGAGAAATACATAAATAACGTGATTGTAATCACGTCTTTTATGTATTTCTCATTTTGCGTATAGTAGGACCCATCGAAAGTATGCAACATGGGTACTCCTTGGATGGGGAATTAAATTTCGCATCCAACGAGTACTTCCGCTTGAAATTTGAAGAAAAACTTTGGGAGATAAGTTGAAAATATGAGTTGAAAAAGTAGTTTTTCCATTTTTCCCTCTAAAATTTGATGATGTCATCAAATCTTATTTGATTTTTTCCACTATTATTTTATAATTTCCTTAGGAGGCCCATTTTAGACCTCAAAATTCCTCTAATGAGACCTTTGAACTGTGTTACAATGGGGCTTGAGGGCCTATTTATTATTGAGAAAGAATGGAGAACTCTAAACATCCAAAAACCTAACCCTAGGAGATGAAGTGCCAAAACTATGGGCGCCATTTGGGTAAATTGGTGTTTCAACTTCCCGGGGACATAAATTCGGCATACGATCTCTATTTAGGGCCTCAAAATGACTCTAGAAGTTCAGGACCCCAAAAACTACTAAAAATAGTAAGCTGTGCCAAAACTGAAAAACTGAAAGAGACAATGGTGGGTCCCCAAGTGGAATAGGTGAGTGGCCACCAATATCCACCTGGATAATTCCTCCCTCCTTAGGAAGCAATGGTCCCCATTGCATTAATTTCCTCCATGAGATGAGGAAACTTCTGCTGAACTTGGTCCCTGGTGAACCACTTGCCTTGGTGCAGGAGTTGGCCAGCTTTGACAACCCGATATAGTTGGGTCTTCCATTGGTGAGTGTTCTTGATTTGCATGTCCATGATACAATTTGTGGTGGCTTGTTCCATGTAGTCTGGGTTTAAATATTTTGGTGTGAGTTCTTCTGCAATGTCAGAGGTGTCCAGTAGAGGTGGGAAATAGGGACGAAGGTGGTCTACATTGAATACTAGGTGCAGACCAAGGAATGGTGGAATACTGAGGTCGAATTCATTGTTCCCTACGACCTTAGTGATGGTGTACGACCCATATCGGAGCAGGCAAAGCTTGCAGTGGGGTCAAGTGAGGCACTCCTTCTACAAATGTAGCCACACTTTTTCACCCACGTGGAAGTTGTGTGGCACCCGATGTTGATCATGTCGTTGCGTGTACTTATCATTGGCTCTATCCAATATGTCATGAACCTATTGGCAGATGTGTTGAATGCGCTCAATGAAGTTGTTTTCTTTGTCAGCTTTAGACTGGACATGAGTCCAACCGACCGAAGTAGCCGCAAATGGCATGGCTACGTCAATGGGACATAGTGGCTGGAATCCCAAGCCCACCTGAAAGGGGCTGTGGCCAGTTGAGCTGTGGAGAGCCCAGTTATAACTGTGTTGTACATAGGGGAGGCTCTCATCCCATGTGCATGGATGCTTTGAATTGTACATGCACAGAATGTGTACAATCATCTTATTGAAGACCTCTATCTGGCCATTAGTTTGGGGATGGAAAGTTGTGGACTTGGTGAGCTTGGTGTCCAACATTGACCAGAGGTTGGACCAAAATGTGCTGAGGAACCTGCTGTCGTGATCTGATATGATAGACCGTGGGATCCCAAAGTGAACCCACACTCGTTCAAAGAAGAGTTTAGCAGTGGCTTCTACTATGATATTCTTCTTGTAGGCCGCCAAAATGGCCATCTTCAATAATCTGTCGATGACCACGAAAACACAGTCGTTTCCATGCTTAGTAGAAGGGAGGCCTTACATGTAATCCATGGAGATGGATTCCCAAGGTCGACTAGGGGTAGGTAGTGGATTATAGAGCCCTTGCTTCTTGATGGTTAGTTTGGAAATGGCGTAAGCAATGCAGGATCTGATGTACTTCTCGACATCCTATCGAAGGTTCATACAATAGAAATACTTATGCAGTACTGCCATTGTTTTCTCGACGCTCAATGACTCGACTGTAGTGCACTTCCTATATCATCTTGGCACGCTCGCTTGAAGGAACAAAAATGTGTCCCATGTGACATAACAGTGCATCTTGGAGGTGAAAATTTGGAATTTGCGTACCCCCCAAGAGTGCCTTGTATGTGTGGCTGAATTCTAGATCGCTCTTGTAGAGAAGTGGCCAATCAGAAGTCTCATGCCCACAAGAGTTGAGAACTGTGGTTATGGCCACGATCAGTGGTCGGCTGAGGCAATCGGCAACATTATTGGTGCTACCCTTCTTGTACTTGATGTTCAAATGAAATTGTTGTAGATATGTGGACCACTTCTGATGGTGATCGTTTTGCAACTTCCCTTGTGTTTGTATGAACTGCAGGGGTCGGTGGTCTGTGTGGATGATTGTTTCCTTCCCCAAAATGTAATGCTTCCATTGTCAACATGCCTGCAAAATGGAATAAATTTCTTTGTCATAAGTGGGATACTTGCAAACTGTGTCAGACAATGTCTCACTGTGATATGCCACTGGATGCCCCTGTTGAGTAAGAACTGCCCCAATCGCATAGTCAGAGGCATCTGTCTCGATCTCAAATGGTTGTTGCAAGTCTGGTAATGTGAGCACTGGGGTAGAACAGAGGTGATGTTTCAATTCTAAGAACGTCTTCTGTTGAGATTCCGACCAAAATAATTTTTCTTTCGCTCCTCCCTTGGTGACTTGACTCAAGGGCCAAGTGATATGAGAGAATCCCAACACGAACCTGCGGTAGAAATTATCAAGACCCAGAAAGTTGCGAAGCTCTGTTAGAGTGGTTGGGGCTGGCCAATCCTAAATGACTTGGATCTTGGCTGGATCCACATGCACCCTGCTTTCATCAATAATGTATCCCATATATTGAACCTGGGTCATGCCAAAAGTGCACTTCTCCAAATTGGCACACAACTTGTGTTGTCATAGTGTTTGGAGGACTTCTCAGATGTGGTGGAGGTGCTCTTCCCAAGTCTGGATGAAGATCAGAATGTCATCCAAGTACACCACTACAAATGAGTTGGTGAATGGACGCAAGATGTCATTCATCAACCTCATGAAGGTTGCGGGAGAATTCATCAACCTGAAAGGCATGACGAGCCATTCGAAAAGTCCCTCCTTGGCTTTGAAGGCAGTCTTCCACACATCATAGTGTTCAATTGGTACCTGGTGATACCCAGACTTCAAGTCAATCTTGCTAAAATATTTTTCCCCTTTGAGTTGGTCCAGAAGGTCATCGATCCATGGGATCGGGTACCTATTCTGGACAGTGATCTTGTTCAGTGCCCAATAGTCAATACAAAGTCTCCAAGTCCCATCCGTCTTCTGTACCAACATGATCGGGCTCCCACGGGGCGATGAACTTGGCCGGATGTGACCTTTTTGCAGCAGCTCCAGAATCTGCCTCTTGATTTCATCATTCTCCATAACAGAGGCGCCTATAGATCAGTCCATTGGGTAGTGACGCACTTGGGGTCAGGTCAATGGGGTGCTTGACCTGAGAGTGTAGAGGCACCCCTGTGGGTGAGGTGAATATATCACCGTACTCCTCCACAACCTTGTCCATATTTTTTTTTCATGCAAAGGAGCCATGTCTAGAGGTCGTGGCCACAATCTTCTTCTTGCCCTGGGGGCAGACCATCAGGAAAACAAATTTCCTTGTTTTGGAAATGAGCTTACTGCATTGTTTTACAGTAACCAAAGAGATAGTGAGAGGCAGTGGTACCTCTGGTATCTTGTACAACTTATTTCCTAAATTCACAATAACAGCACGAGGTCGGGACTCATACATAGCATGTCGCTTTCACAAGTATGGTTGCCCTAATAATACATCAAAAACATCAATAGGAGAAATGTCACACAATACCTCATCCGTGAAGGGCTTGATGCTATAGGGAAGGCGGCACTGTTGGCTGACGCTCTGCCTCCTCTAGATCTTCTGGTTCCTCCTTTTGGATCTTCGTAGTGGCAACAGTGGCATTGGGCTCTGCATCAATAATCTTCTTCCCTTTTTCATTCCCCTTGTCAGGTTCTAATTCAAAGTCGGAGCATGCATCTGATTCAGAAGCCCTCATCTCAGCCACCAGTGACTGTTTGGCCCGACACTCACTTGTGTTGTGAGTGAAGCTCTTATGGAACTCACACCACTTTCCCATGTTCTTCTTTGGCTTCACGGTGTTGTTCTTTGCTTATGGGTTTGGCAGGTTGTCTTGGGCCGCCATGCCTTGGCTTTTTCCTTTGGTTTGCGGTTTGGGGGCACCTTTCCCTTGCTTTTGATTCACAGATCCAATGTCTCGCTCCTTCTGTTTGAATTTTTTCTCAATCTTAGCAGCATACTGGTATGCCGTAACAAGTGAGGAGATGTCGAGGAACTCCATTTCCTCCTGAATTTATCTGTGCATACAACCACGATAATTTAGCACCAAATGTTTCTCTGAATCTTTGATACCCAAATTTTTGCGAAGGGTATGGAACAGATTCGTCAGCTCATGCACATCTTGATCCCTTTGTTGCCGTAGCGTGGTCCATTGTATGTACTTGTCCTCATAGCTCCCCACGGGATAGTATTGTTCCTTGATGGCATCTCAGAAAGAATTCCAAGTGGGTACGGTTGAGAACAGAGAGGGTTTTGTCTCGTCCTTTTTCTCACAGTAGGTTTCCCACCAATCCTTGACATGGGGGGTAGCTCTGAGGAGTGCAAAAATAATCTTCTCCCGGTCGCAAAATTCATGAACCGAGAAATATCCTTCTAATAGGTTCAACCATCTATCTATGACATCTGCATCTATTTGACCCTCAAATATGGGAATGTCAAAGTTTACTTGTACCTTAAAGGGAGTTGCGCCTCTAGAGGGACTGTTGGATGAAGATGCGCCGCCAGTGGGCAGTCATTGAAGGATCTGGGCAAATTTATCCATCATCGCATTCCTTTGTTTTTCGAGGGCCTCCTCGAGCAATATTTTGATAGGATCTCCTGCTCCTTCATCTTTCTTCTCGTCCCCCATGGGCGTTCGTCGGGGTTTGAGAGGCTGATCTTGCAAACGTTCCACTAGATCAAGCCCTAACTCCTTATACCTCGACCTTGTTGGGGACATGCAAATAATTATCAAGAAAAAGTAGACAACTCTGATACCACTGATCCAGATTTAGGCAGGAATGCAAGAGAATACAGAAATAACCATAAACATAGAAATACAGCGGAAATAAGGCTTCATTTCATTAATATCAAATCATAGAAATATGCTTACAAACATGATGGAAATAAAATAGCTAGGGTGCTGGTAGCGAATCTCTAAGAAGAGATGTGGTGGCTACGGACCTATGAACTGTGTTACAATGAGGCTCGAGGCCTATTTATTATTGAGAAACAATGGAGAACTCTAAACATCCAAAAACCTAATCCTAAGAGATGAAGCGCAAAAACAATGGGCCCTGTTTGGGTAAATTGGTGTTTCAACTTCCCAGGGATGTAACTTTGCCATACGATCTCCGTTTGGGCCTAAAAACGGCTCCGAAAGTTCAAGACCCAAAAAACTGCTAAAAATATTAAGTTGTGCCGAAACTGAAAAACTGAAAGAGATAATGGTGGGGCCCCAAGTGGAATAGGCGGGTGGCCACCAATATCCACCTAGATCACCCTTCTCCACTTCACATTGCACACAACTTAACTTTCCATGTGACGGCCTTAACGCTTAACTCTTAAATGTGTCGATTTGCGAAATCGCTCCAAAAGTGATTCGATCTCCGTCGTCCATCTCTTTTGTGATATAATCCTAACCGTCCGTTCGCCTCCCTTGGAATTCTTCAAATAATTCTCCACCTTAGTCGATTTTTCATTTGTTTACATTGTCCCACTCTGTAAATTCGGTTTCTCCATGTTGTTCCTCCTAATCTTGTCTTTGTTATTGAATGTCATCTCGATTTATCACACTCCACATCTACCCTTTTCATATTGATAAAAGCCCTCTCCATCTCTCGGCTCTCACCTCTCTCTCTTGACTTAATTATCTTTGTTTAATTTATGTCTTCCTCTCGGCTCTAGCCTCTTCCTGCTTCTACTATGTGTAAGGTCTCTGGTCCTTGCTGTGTCTTGCAAATCCGATTTCCTTCTGATGTGCGCTAAAGAAATTCGTTGCCTCTCTGCTTCATCTGTTGCCTCTGCTACATTCGTTGCCTCTTCTTTCTCTGCTTCTTTGCTGCCTCTGCTTCCTTGTTGCCTTTGGAGCCTTCTTAGCTGCATGAGCTGCCTCTGCTACATTCGTTGCCTCTCTTCTTTTGCTGCTTCTCTAATACCTTTCTACCTTTAGTGCCTTTTCTCATGGTATAATGTTGCTCCTCTACCTCTATTTTATGCTTTCTTACTGCATTGTTGCTTGATCTGTTCTTTGCCTTATTGCTGGTTCTTCTTCTGCTCCTTTGCCTTATTGCTGGTTCTTCTTCTGCTCTTTTTCCTTAATGATAGTTCAGGTGTTTCTCCTTTATGCTTCTTAGCCATCAATGAAAATATTTCCAACAGTCTCTCCCTTTGGCATTAATGGAAATACTCCAATACTTCCTCTAGGACTTCCTCCCCCTTTCATTTTGAGAAGTCTATTGTCTTTCTCTGCTTGCTTTTCAGAAGAGCCTTTCTTCTTCTGCTTGATTTTCCTCCCCTTTTGACATCAATGGCAAATGGTTACACATTTCCCAGTGTAGTTTCTATCTTCACACTATCTCTCTCTAAGTTGTGTTTAGGCCTTCTTCTTATGACTTTATACCTTGTTGCTCCAGACTGGTGTACAAGAGTTGTTGTGAGAACACTTTGAGAATCATTGAACTTATATGTAAGTTGATACCGTCCCAAAGCATAGACTCTTTGCATTTGTATAAAGCTAAAAGTGATGATAAGGACACTTCATAGAACACACTTATATAATTGGACTTATATAATCAGAGATGCAACATTAGAACAATACTAAAATTCTACGAATGCTCCATACGACATATAAAGTTTGCTCCAAATATACTTCAGTCCATATTATGATCTTCATATGAGATACATATCTATAGTACACATCTTTTCAAATATGATGATGCCAATATATATTTTATAGATGAGGTTCACCATTACTGCCTGTTGGTGGTGATATGTGTTGGACTACTGACAGGTATATTACACTAATAGACGAAAGGCCCTTGATATTGATGTGAACAATGAATCAAACCAGAACTTACAACTTATTGTAAGATTAGACAATACCTTTCAATCTAAGAGACCAAAAGACTTTACTACATGTACAAAGTACTTTCAAACTAACCCTTGAGGCTAGATACATTCAAAGTATTAGTCATTCTCACTTATCAACTATGCAATTTTATTTAAGTCATAAGGGGGTATGTATGTCAATAATCGACCTCTCTTCAATGGTAAAATACCAGCAATTCCTTTCCATTGAAGTAGGCTTTAGATGAATCAATAGTAGGCTCTTGAGAATCAAATGTAAGGTTAACACAACTAGTCCTTCATACTTCAGATACTTTAACTATTCTATCATGATGATCTTCAGCAAAAACATCTTTAAGTTGTTTAATTAAAATCTCAGCAAACAGACTTCACATAGTTTTATGAATGATCTTAAGACAAAGGCCTTGAAGATATATCTGTACTGACTTGAGGAAGGCATGCAGTTATATCTAGAAATAGATACTACTTCAATGCTCAATATAATACTTCAAGTGTAAACAAAATAATGATCCTTTAGCACTATTATTGACCTTTTCATGCTTTAATAATGCAGATAACGCTGGGAATACTACCTTGATGTACTTCTATCATAATATTATGATCTCGGGGACCTGTACCATACCACTGCTCCACTGATGACACTTGATATTCTACTGATAGGCAAGCTGCTTGTTCTAAATACCAATTGATACTACTTTGATAAACCAAGCAGTAATTTCACTTCAGCTCGCACATGCACCCATAGTTAAGACAACCTTCATAGTTTCTACTATTGAGCTCTCCATTGTTCTCAACAACAATCATTAGTATACTAAATCTGATCTTGGAATCATTAACCTTTTGCCTATTCTATCATTCTGGTTTAAAAGAATGTCATTGCATATTATTTTCTAGGGCTTCTCTAGAATCATTGTTGCTCTATATACAATTAAACTGTTCTAACATAATTATCTTCGGGAAGACATCTTCAATGTCTTTACTAGGAATCTAAAAGGGCATACCACTCATAGTTTTATCACTCATTTAACTGATTTCCTCTCAAGGGAACCTTCTATTGATGAATGATGTAATGATATAATGATGATAAACATTTCTCTTACTCATCCTTCTTAATTGTGTTTCATTGTTAATTCTTGCAGTGTGATGCACAATGTGATCATCCTCTATTGATATTTCCAGTTCTATAGCTCGAAACATAATTTTTGTGATTTTAACCATTCATCACTTAGTGTGATGTTGTCTTACATGATCATGGCTGATGTTCTCTCGACCACCATGGCTGCTTGTTGCCTTCTCTCCTTCCATCAACCTGTTGGCTATCGAATGCTTCAGATATTCTTCTTCCTCTATAGTTCTTTGTTAGAGGAATTGTCCTTTCCCTTCCTGAAATTTTAGTTGTTCTTATTCCATGGAGCTCTTCTTGGACTAATTTTATGGGGACTATTTATGACCTGCTCTCCCCCTAGGATGTTTCTTCTTATCTTTTGCTGGCTTGATATTTTCGTTTCTTCCTAGAGCAACTCCCCAGAGACTATGATGGATTCATTATGTTATTGAAGTAACAGGCTCCCCCTTTCCCTTTTCATTCCATACTTTATTGGGGTTCTTCATAATGTCTGCACTTCTTTTTTATTCACAGTTTTGTCTGATTTGATTAGATTCCATCATCTGTCTAGAGTTCTTTAATGTATATGGCAGTTTACAGCTTTGTGACCAAACTTGAGGCATACAAAACATATTATTTTACCAAGGTACGTTTGAGATGATGTATAATATTTTATGCTCCCTTTTGAACATAATTTACATTCAACAAGTTTATGTCCAAAATCATTGCATGCATAACAGTAGCCATGGAATTAATTTTTGTACCTGGTGATAGATTGTCTTCTCCATTTTTTTTCTTGAGGTAGTGTTTTCATTGGCTACATCTTTAGTTGGTTGGACTGGATTTTATTTGTGTTAAAGTATGCCGCAGTATGTCCACGTTTGTGGCAGGAAAAACAAGTGATACTTCTCATAGAAGGAAAGAACCTCCTTTGATAGCTTCTGAATTTATTCAATTCATATTCAGGAGTGTATTAGCCTTTTTCAGCTGACTGTTTCTTCATTTCGTTCTTTGTAATTTGAGGTTGTTGTTTGTTTCTATTTACTTCATTGCAAATCATGTTCTTGCTGGCTTCTACTTCTGTAGGAATTTTTTGAGCTGCTTCATTATCCTTTACAACTTTTACAAAAATGATGTTCCCGTTATCTTCTACCTTGGACTTACTTGTTTCTCCTTCATAGCCTATCCCAGCCTTTATGAGAGGATATCTTTGAGAATTTAGAATTTTTTCCAGTTGTTCAGAGCTTTTCATTCATGGAGTGTTCATAGATAATTCCCTTTGGTTGTTTTCTAGTTTGTTTCTCAGGCATACTACTTCTTCTTCCAATTTCTCTTGCTCCTGATTTTTATCTTTAATTTTCTTTAGCAGAATGTCTTCCAAATTCTTAGCTTATTCAAGTTATACTTTCAACTGAATGAGGTTTTCCAAATCTAGTTCTTCCTTTACATATTGTAGGAGAATGTCTTTCTGTTTTTTGCACTTGAGTCTAAGTTTGTCTATTTCCTCCAGGGCATTCCTTCGCTCCCCCTCAAGATCTACCTCACCTTATTCCTCATCTTCCAGAAGGAATCCTTCAGGCTCTTCCTTGGCAACCAACACAAATTCAAAGGTTCCTTATTCATTTGAGGATTCATCTGAGCTTTCAAATTCACTGCTATCTTGCTGAGCATAAACCTCAAGCTCTTCCTTAGCCATCAACATAAATTCAGAGGTTCCTTCTTCATTTGAGGATTTATCTGAGCTTTCAAATGCACTGTTATCTTGTTGAGCATAAACCTAAAGCTCTTCCTTGGCCATCAACAGAAATTCAGAGGTCCCTTCTTCATTGGAGGATTCATCTGAGCTTTTAGATGCACTGTTATCTTGATGAGCATAAAATTATTTTCTATTGAATCTCTTCCCCTTTTGCCATTTTGTTTTTGTTTTTTTTCTCTATCTCTTGTGGTTGGTTCTCCGTTTTCTTATGAGGAAATTTAGATGCATAGTTCCCCACTCTTCCATAGTTAAATCACTTAAATGGAAGTTTACCTTTGTATTTACCTGTGCCTTTATCCAATCTTCTGACGAATTTGGCCTCTTCTTCATCTGAGCATGAAAATGTATCTTCCTTCTCTTTCATGCACTTGTCTACCTTAAAGGCTACCTCCCTCACTTTTGAATTCTCTTTTGGAAGTCTCATCTCATAGGCCATCAAGTTTCCAAGCAATTGGTTCATGGTCAATGTTTCCCAGTTTGATGTTTCTTCTATGGCCGAAACCTTTGGGTTAAACCTGGATGGTAAAGATATCAATATCTTTTACACAATTACACATTCCTTAATGGGTTCTCCTAGAGCTTTCATGTTATTCACAATTTCTGCAACCTTTAAGAAGAAACTGGATATATCTTCATCTTCATTCATTTTTACATTTTCAAACTGAGCTCTATAGGTTTGCAGCTTGGTCATCTTCACCTTTTTATCTCCCTCATGGATATTTTCTAATGTATCCCATATTTCACTGGTTGTTTTACTATGCATAACTTTGATAAATTTTGACTCACACAAACCACTCAAGAGTGCATTCATTGCTTTTGCAATAGCTATGAAATCTTGTTTGGATTCTTTCTCTGTATCACTATCCTTTGGAGCATATCCTAATTCCATAACAGCCCAAATTTCTATTCCTAAAGACATTATGTATGTCCTCATTCTTATTTTCCATAAGGCATAGTTTGTGTCAGTAAACCAAGGGGCTTTATTCGTTGAGCATCCTTATAGGCTAGCCATCTTGGGGACCTAGGATCTCCTTCCAGTTGTTAAACTGATACAGAAGGAACTGGCCCTCATACCAATTGTTGAACCCTTAGTTAAACTGAGAGGGGGGTGAATAATTTTAATACATTCATGGTCTTTTAAAACTTTTTTTTTAATTATTTATGCCTTCATTTCATAATCAACTTAATTAATAAGGAACCAACAATCTTAATATGTGAGAAGAAGGTACTAAGCAAATTAAATATAGATTATTAACAAATAATCATCATGCACATAAAAAATAGATATAAGTGGAAACCCATAAGGGAGAAAACCACATCTTATTATTGTTGTGATGCAAAGGTAAGCTCCAACTCCCTCTCACCAATGATTTTCTGTAGGCTCCAACCTACAAGAGGCTACTACCTCAAATTATGCAAGCTACAACTTGCAAGGAAGCTTCAACTCCCATCTATTTTCTGCAAGATACAACCCACAAGAGGCTCCTACCTCAACCAGCTCCAACTGGTCATCTATCAAGCTACAACTTGAAATGGAAGCACCAACTCGCATGTATTTTATGTAGGCTACAACACAGAGGAGGCTCCTACCTCAACTAGCTACAACTGAACATCTACCAAGCTACAAATTGATATGGAAGCACCAACTTCCTCACTCTACAATAAAATCATATGTTGATTTATCTGGATATCAACTCTATTTTTCTCCTTCTTCACTGTTGTCCTTCCTGCCTTCATATCTGCTTTAAATCATCTTTGGATCTTCACAGCTTCTCTATTTGTTCCTTCTTCTTCTTCCACTCTCTCTCCTCTTTATGTATATGACAATAACATCATTTATAGAGATCACCTCATAGTTTTTTGCATTCCATATGGGAATATAAAATGAACAAGTATGACTCTTTTCCTTCTACCTTCTCATTTCCTCGCTCAACATTTCAAGATGTTACAACTCTATATACTCATTTCAGTATTTAATTGGATTTTTTCTTTGCCTATAGAGACTTGCCTTTGCATCATAAATAATACATTTACAGTTCCAATCAATTATTTTTCTTAGCCCTTTCAATTACTTAGATTTGTTGTGAATTTGTCCTCTTCTGCTTGTTGTCCTTTTTTCTTTTCTGTTTCTGCTGTTATATTCCAACTTTACTGCATAACTACCCCTTTTAGCCCGACTCTTCTTCCGCATTCAGCCTTTTCATTTTCTTTACTACCACAACACTGTTCTGCACGAGCTCCTGGTCCTTTGATTTGCATTCGGATCTTTTCTTTGTGACTTGTGGGGTATGGCCCACATAAAACTCTCTTTTAACCCAGCGGAGTATTACAAATCTGAGTTTTATCAACATACATACATTTATCGATCAAACAATGCATATCTAACATACATACGTTAGCAAACAACCATGCGTATTAACATACATACTTTGAGCAATCAAACTGCGTGCACATAATATATACAGACCATACATATGTCCAAACTAATTCATAAATCCCAAACCAACGCAAATCCGTGAGATTTTCCTACCATAGGGTCCCATTATACCTTGAGACAATCACATCTCTTCGCAAACACTTGCTCGCAGGTTTCCCACTCTACCAATAGTGATAAACCATAAACCATGCGATCTGTACTCATGCACAGTGTCGCCATGTGGACTCCCTTCATCGCATTGTGTTGCTTGATCCTTACCACATTGCAACTAAAACAACATACCTTGCGATGTATTTGAAGTTAAACCCTATTTCTCGCAGGATGCAATGTTGCGCAAGTTCGACACGTGTCCCTCCATTTCACATCGTAAAACTTTAAACTTAACTTTTGGTCGCCTTACTGCTATCTTCTAAGTGTTTTGATGTGGGGTATGCGAGCGAGGTCCATGTCACCCTGCCATGTCACCGCCATGTCATCATAAATTACCTGCGATCTATGGGATCGGGCCCACGTCATCTGCCACGTCACTTCCACATCATCTTAACATCACTGCCACATCATATTTATGTTACTGCTACATCATATTTATGTCACTACCTGTACTTCGCAGTTCGCAACTAATAATTATTCAACTTAGTGGTTAAACTCTGTCGTGCCAACATGTGTCCCTTCTCCACTTCACATCGCACACAACTTAAATTTCCCTGCGACGGCCTTAAAACTTAACTCTTAAACGTTGCGATTTGTGAAATCACTCCAGAAGCGATTCAATCTCCGTCGTCCATCTATTTTGCGATCTAATCCTGACTGTACGTTCGCCTCCCTTGGAATTCTTCAAATAATTCTCTGCCTTAGTTGATTTTTCATTTGTTTACACTGTCCCGCTCTGTAACTCCTGTTTCTCCACATTGTTCCTCCTGAGCTTGTCTTTGTTATTGAATGTCATCCCGAGTTATCACACTCGACATCTACTCTTTTCATATTGATTAAATCCCTCTCTCTCTCTCGGCTCTCGCCTCTCTCCCTTGGCTTAATTATCTTTTTTTAATTGGCCTCTTCCTCTCGGATCTCGCCTCTTCTTGCTTCTACTATGTGTAAGGTCTCTAGTCCTCGTTGTGTCTTGCAAATCTGTTTGCCTTCTGCTGTGCGCTGAAGCAATTCGCTGCCTCTCTGCTTCATCCGTTGCCTCTGCTGCATTTCTTGCTTCTGCCTTCTCTGCTTCTTTACTTCCTATGTTTCCTTGCTAGCTTTGGTGCCTTCTTAGCTGCATTCCCTGCCTCTGCTACATTCGTTGCCTCTCTACATTCATTGCCTCTCTACTTTTTTTGCTTCTCTGCTGCCTTTCTGCCTTTGGTGCCTTTGCTCATGGTCTAATGCTGCTCCTTGCCTCTCTGCTGCTCCTCTGCCTCTCTTTTATGCTTTCTTACTGAATTTTTGTCTGATCTTCTCCTTTGCCTTACTGTTGGTTCTTATTCTGCTCCTTTTACTTAATGATAGTTCAGGTGTTGCTCTTTTTTGTTCCTTTTCCATCAATGACAATATTTCCAACATTGAATGAAGAAGGTATATAGCGAAGTTAAACGACTGATGTTAAATCAAAGGATAGAGACACAATTTCTCTATTTTGAGATGAGTGTGCTTGCAAAAGGACCGTAGGTGACTACAATAAAATACAGATCACTAGAACGATCTAAGGGTCTCAGACTTGGAGATAAAGAGTTGCAAAGATAAGGCCAAGTAAGAGTCTTTGGAAGGCCGAGTCTAGTTCAAATAAGGGCAAGGAAGAAGCATACTATCTAAAGATTAGGAACTGAGCTTTCCTAGTGGTGGTGCAGAGAAGTGTAGAAAAGGAGATCAACATAAGGAGCCTAGAAAGAGCAGTGGAAATGTCTTGGAGGCATACTGGTGTCAAGGGCCTGTGTCATTGTCATTGTACTTGTCAATTGAAGATATATATAGGAAGAATTACTTTCGGTTTTTCCTCTCCAAGAGGGAGAGGTTTTGGCCTTGGCTTGAAGAGCCTAAATTATGTGTCTCTTGTGTTTTGATAATTGACTTGATGAAAGACATAATAAGATAACAAAGATAATATCTAATAAAATAAGCATAGCAAGTATAACACAAGTAGTTATCAAGTAAGAGAATTGAATTAAACACTGCCCTACTAAATTCTGAACATTGGATCCCATTGATCAAACAAGAAAAATATGCCTTTCTGGTTCAGTCTGCACACCTGATAGCGTTGGATTCTCTGCAATGCACATCCCCTACCCTCTTCAACTCCAAATTGATTGGAAAGCTAATTCCTGCCCTTCTTGGATGCCCTCCCATTGCCACTAAATCAACTCCGCTACCGTTCTCCAAGTAGACTAAATGCACCTAAAAATGAGCTAGCACAAAACTTGAAAGAGGTAGGGTGTGTAAATAATGTCACACAAACCAAAAGACCCTTGAACTCTACTAAGATGTTGTGTTGACTTCAACCAGTGCGAAAAAGGAAAACTCGCCAAGGTGTTGATCCTTCCAGGCATCTTACCACCCACTTAGTTGTGAAGACACCTCCCTGAGAGGCAACATCAATCAATCACAAAGTCTCTTTGTCCTTGGGCATAGTGCAAACATCCCAGGAAACTAGAGGCAAACCACACTCCCCACCATACTTGACCACAAATATGTCCTCGAGTGTAATGTTCCAAAATAGGAAAAGCAATGCTATTGCAGAAAATAATAAATTTTCACCATAGAAATTTTAAACAATGTAGTAAATACCCAGGAAAATCACACTCCCCAACATACTTCGACCACAAATATGTCCTCAAGTGTAATTTTCCAAAATAAGAAAAATAGTGCTATTGCAAAAAATAATAGATTTGCATTATATAAATTTTAAACAATGTAGTAAATAGCTAGAACAATCAAATTCATGGAAGAATCTGAGTCATTTTATTATAAAAATGGGCAAGAGTACAAATATATGGAATAAATGCATCTGGCCAGATAAAACAATGCTAAAATAGAAACTACCCAGTGAAGGCTCTGCATTGTCCCAACAATTCTGCACTAGCTCCTACAAAGGAATGACTGAAAAGCACATCTCTGGTGCTCAAAAAACTCTACAAAATTATTTCTGAGGTCCTTGTCAAAAACCCAGAAAACTCAGAAATCGTTTCGCCTGGTTTTGACCTTCCAAAATCAACCTCCAAAATCCCTAGAAAATATGCACTGTCTACTGCAAAGATATGGCTGAAAATCCCATCTTCGGTGCTTAGAAAATTCTGCAACATTATTTCTGAAAATTGTTTGGCCTAGTTTTGACCTTCCAAAATCGACCTCCAACAGGCCTACGCTCCCCAGCGACTGCTGAAGCATGCAGTCTGCAAAATCACCAGCAAAATACTCCACAATCACTCCAAGAATGCAGGAAACATATCCACCAACACTTCCCTTATTACTCTCGGCAAACAATTACCCAAATGGCTGGGGCACTCTCCCACAAATGTGCCCAACTTTCCCTCCTCTACGCTGGTCCAATGACTGCCACGTTGCTCCTGCGATACGCTATCAATCTCAGCCTTCAAGGTTTGCCTATAGCTTAACAAGCGAATGCACCTAGGTCCACCTATAGCTTAACAAGCCAATGAAATTTTCTTAGCCAAATATTCTCCCATCAATCAACCCTTAGAATACCACTGCGTCCTTCAGAAATACGCACCGTTGGGGCAACTAAATGCGAATGTTGAAGATGTCACAATGAATCTCTCTCAGATGATAATGGAAAACCAATCTAGGGTGGCACTCAAAGTCCCCCGAAGAATGGCTGAGTTCTCTGCTCGGAAAAATCGTGCTAAACAACAAGTGACTTGGCTAAGTAGCTCAAGCAACTGAGATCAAAATCGATTATCCAAATATGCCAAATGAAGTGAGCTTTCTTCCTTTTATAATATTTGTTGGGCCTTCTTCCTATCTTTTCTCTTCATACCCTATTCACACTCATGCTTTTCGAACCAGCGATTAAGGGTATGCGTATTTCATGAGTGGATGGTCCCTTTTTATCACAAATAAAATAACATAACATGAAATTACTAACTTTTAACTCCTAAAAATAAAATGGGCCCCGACATCATCAAAAGTGGCCCTCAATACATGATAATAAATCACGTGACAAAATAATTTAGAAAAAGACATTACATTCTACTAGAACTAGATCTGGTTAGGGCAACAACAAAATATGTAATACACATGCAAGCCTTGAAGGATATGACCAACCACCGTGAACTTGCATTAAAAGGAGATGACCTTATCATGACAAGTATGTTAACTTACCATGCATCCTTTTTATACACCAATCCCACATAGCAACTGGAGAAACCCCGAATCCCAAAGGGGATACCCAAATATGTGACAATAACTCCTGAACAAATTTATTTTAATGCTCCTCACATGAAGAAAAGTCATTTTTTATAAGTTCATTTATATTAGGCTGGGTTCACAAAAAGCCAGAGATATATTTGCACTACACCTCTAATTTCATGCTATTTTATTCTAATATAAACATTAGATTTTATATAATGCGAAGACGAAAAGTTCAGAGACTTACTTTTCTAAATTCCTCACTTCCCGTCTGCTCATATCAAATTTTCAGATCATTGACGATCTAATTAGTTTGATAACATTATGTTCATTATATCAGAGTTTCGTTACAGTCATCTAAAATAAATTATGAATTTATATGAACAACTCAAAACTAAATTAAGTCCTCCACATTACTGAACCAAAGCAAAGTGTTTAAAGAGTGCAACCCTCCATGACATGAAACTATATGAACTCAAAACTAAACTAATGCTGCTGTGTTACATAACCAAAGCAAAACGTTTGGGTCCATCACCAAATCCATGCAGCATTGGCAAGCAAGGATGCCTATCGCAACTAAACATATGGGTGAAAAAATTGTGTGAGGAAAATGATAACCGTGCAAAAAATGTTTGTAGACTTCCTAACTAGTAACAAATCATATTTTCTATCCAGTTTTATTTTTTTCTAGATTTTATTAATAATAATAATATTATTGTCTAATTTTAAGGTTACTTTCAAGTTAGACATCAAATTGGTGTATAATATTTTATTGTTTGTGGACAAAGAACCCATTTTCGCGGAGAGATTTGACTGCTAAGTCTAAAAAGACATACATACTCTACCAATCTGATTTTGAACCTATAACTTATTAAAAGAAAACACATACTATTAAATTAAACCTCCACACCTCTTACACTAAAATTGACACATCAAGCTCATCTCACTTGACTTGCAACAGCTATCAAGTCACGTGCCAAATGTAAGATGTTTCATTCTGATTTGTGTTGTAAAAAGTTAAAAATTGAATTCTAAAGGTCTAGTTGACACACACCTCTTTTGGTGAATTAATAAAACTCCATTTCACGCTGTCTTCATGAAACCTCACATGGGCTTAATATATTTGCTAGATACCCTTAAAGTAAACCTGCAAAACACTCACAACAACAATCTTCTTGATCAAGAACTATGTAAGTAGGGGGTGCATGTTAGGTGAATCAGTTGACACGAGAAATGCTAAGTTTCAATCAGACTATTCCATATCCATTTCGAAGGAAATATTTTGTATGAAAAACGAAGCTGAATGGAAGCACACCATAAGCTTTGGAAATATGGCTAATTTTCTCTTGTTGCAAAACTTCAAAAGTGATAGCCTTCACTAGAATAGTTATCAGCATTGAAATGCAATCGGTATCATTTGGTGTTTTGCACTTCTCTTTCTACGTGTTTCTTTTCCAAACTTGCTTTTTGGGCACAAACCAAGAACTAGAATTTATAAGATTGTGATGGAGCAAGCATTGTTGAGAGTTATGATCAACGTTCCACCAATGATTGCATGAGCCAAAAAATTTTGTTGTGTGTGATTTAAGACTGACAGTAAACTGGGAGCAAGGCTGATATGCATTCCTCATTTAATTGCAATGACACCCAGTTCACAGGAACATTTATTTACGTTACAACTACTGGAATTTTTTGCACTATTTTTACATGGAGAGTTGGATTTTTTTTGCACTAAGTAACCCAGGTGGGCCAATGCACCAGCACGTTTCCAAGCCCTTATCCATCAAGGGGTAGAGACATATGTGTTAGCAACTGTCAGAGATCTAACACATAATAAGTACATTGATTCCCTCATTGGAGGAATAGTTGCACCATTATCAAATGGCCCAATCTGGTTTGATTGTTATCCCAACTTCTCTGTAAATGTGTTCGATGAAACATTGGCTGATATCCTACAACTGCAAATCCAGACCACTGGATTTGATATGAAGAAAAGAAGAAACAATATCGCCATTCAGTTCAGAGGTTGTTTCCGTCACACCAGTACTTTATTTCCAGCGATCCTCCATGCCCCCAAATGAGAGTCTAAAACCCGTGTTTTAGTCATGACAGATGCAAAGAACCAAAAGGTTGAACACCAAGCCATCAAATGGGAAGATTTGTCTTTTCCTGAACACTGGGTAGTACCAAATCCAAATCCTCTCGCCATATAAAAAATTACTTCTGCAAATATTTATGAAAATCAATCCTCAGCCACTTTATCTTTCCCAAGAAGATCTACAATAGACAGGCGTAGGATTGACACAGAATGTAAAAATTCTCCACTATATATACCTCCTAATTCATTTGATACTGCATGTTCCAGTATTGTAAATACTTCTTGTCATCATACAACTTTGTTTGAGTTTGCTTTATTAGTCAATTTTAATCCATTACAAGTTGAATGCCCTCAATGCCATCAGTCTGTAAATCTCAAACATCTTGCTAAAATGGTCATTAGACATCAAAACCATAATCCTAGAATAGGTGATGCACCTCCGTCTACATCAGTCACCCCTTGTCCGAATCCGAAATGTTCTGATATCCCTTTTCCCCATGAAGATGACCATGTGCTTATGATGCACCTAGTTCCTTCTCTGCAAGATGAAGATCCCAGACTCACTGAGATATTCATGAATATGAAATCCCCTAAAGATAAGCATGGTTTAGGGTATTACAATCAAAAGGATTTTCTGATCCCAGAATGCAGATTTAAAGATTTGCCAGAAGATGTCAAAAGACCATCTGTCCCAGAAATCCAGAAGTTTTATACACTAATGGATGGTTGTAAGAAACACAGAATCCCTGCTCAATGGATGAAGCAGATGATAAATTGGGATTTGTTTACTCACCCAGAAACAGATGAATTTGCTGTCAGCCATACTCCAGAACAAAAGAAAGCTTTAGCCTTAGAATGGAAACAATATATGGAAGAAAGAAAGACTTGGATTTCTTTCTACTCTTGGAAAAAGGTTAAAGAATCAAAAGTTGTATTAATGAATGAACCTACATCGTCTATTGGTCATTCATGGACAACAATTGATGGTAGTAAGCTAGAAACAGCCACCATCTATCCTCCTTTCAAAGGAATTTTCCTAGGTGAAGGAAAAAATTCAGCTAATGCATACCCTATAGTCCAAAAGGAAAACCTGGTAGGAATTGAAAGAAGAGTCCAGACTGTAAGTGAACAAATAAACTAGACTAACACTGCCATCACAGGATTAGACAAAAATGTTGCTAAAGCTTCTATTGTAAAGAACCAGATGGATCAATTGCAAGTTTCTTTGAATGATGTAAATAAGGCATTGAATTCTGTACAATACAGTTGTTCAGTAGTTAAAGATTTTTCTTTGAAGTCTTTATAGAAGGTTGATGAAGTAGAAAGTTGTATTATAGATCAGTCTATTTCTACTCGGCAATTTGTGATAGACTTGTCTGAGAAAATCCAGAAGGAGAAAGAAAAGAAGCCAGACAAGCCAATCCCTTCAGGATTTCTCCACAAAGGGAAAGCTGTGCAAATCCAGAAAAGTGTTGATAGATTTCCCAGCCTATTTCCCAAAGAATCCGTTCCAGAGTCTCCAAAGTTTAAAATAACCATTGCCTCTCTGTTCCATGAGTCAGAATCTGAAGATCATGTCTTACCTGTATATGAGCCCCTTGAAGCCCAATATACCAGGTACTCTCCTCCTGACTTAAATGGCCTCGTAAAAATTCCTGCAAGAGAAACCTTCTATCCCCAAAGCCATAAAGAATGGAATATAGATAACTTATCCTCTGCCCAGATCAAAAAATTCATTGATCAAATGATCACAGAGTATAAGTTGATGTGCATAGATGGTAAATCTGAAGTAGAGGCATGTAAATCCCTCATTCCATGTTTTACAGGAACTCTAGCCAGATGGTGGGAACTAGAGTCTTCTCCCGCTCTCATAGCATCCATGGAAGCTGAGGTGTTGAAAGATGAAAATGGAGATGTAATATTTCATGAAGATGGAAAAGCCATGAATAATATGATTGGTGCCCTCACAGCACTAATTCAACAGACATTCTGTGGAGATGATCCAAAAATTTCAGATCAAAATGAAATGATCCTCATGAATCTGAAATGTCGCAATATTAACCAGTATGAAGATTTCCATAGAGATTGGATGCAAAGAATCTTCATGGTTAAGGACCCCAAGAAAATTCTCTGGAAGCAAGTCTACCTTGCGGCATTGCCTTCCAAGCTGGTAGAAATTCTCAAATTACAGGTTGCTTTCCAGTTGCCACTGGAAACATATTTATGGGGTCAGATGTACAGCATAATAACTAGAGTATTGATTACTCTTTGTACCAGTTCTAAAATGAATAAATCTATTGATAAATTGAATAGATTGCCTGGTACTAAATCTTTTTGCAGCAGGTATGGGATCACAATTGATGACCCATTAGTAAAAAGGCGCAAAATAAAGAAAAAGGCTAAAAAGACTTCCAGAAGTTATCAGCCTTATACTTATCACAGACACAGCAAAAGACTGTCTGTCGTTGCAAGGCCTTGCAAGCCTTACTGAAAACCTACTCACAAGGGACGCTCCTCTAAATATGTCCCAAAGACTCATTATTATGAGCCACACGATATTCATCCTAAAGATGTCTTGCTGAAAAGGATGCAATAGATAACTTGTTGGATATGTGGAAAGACAGGACACATAGAAAATTTATGTCCTGATGCTAAATATTCAAGAAAAGGTTTGGGACAAAAATCCCAGCAAAAATACAAAGGCAAACAGCAAGTTAAAACTGAAGATAAATGTGGCAGATGTGGCTCTAGTTTTCACAAAACAGAAGACTGCCCCCGCTTGATGATCCAACAAGCCCAAGAAGATTCTTCTTTTGTTTCTAATTCTGACTATTCTTCTTCTGAATCTAATATAGAAGAAGCTCATTCTTATTGTGAATGTCCTGATTCAGATAATTTTCAATGTGAACATTGTTCTTCATCAGATTATGGTTTTTCCTCTGATGAACAACTTGCAGGAGAATTTACAGAAAAAGTCAAAGTTCTCATGGCTCAAACCACAGAAGATGATATGAAATTTTTTTCTCAGATCCGAGCCATGGATGATGGTGATTTGAAGACCAGGCTGCTTGATGCTTTTATGCAGTCCTCGCGTGCTTCCTCCTCTGCAAAACCCTCTAAGAATTCTTTATTCTTGGATACTTCTTATGGGTAGAACACCAAAATTTATCTCCGTCAACATCATCAAAGCAAAGTTCGTGCACTCACTTTGGGGGAGGTGAGTAGGGAGATACACTTACTGAAAGGTGAAATTTCTGCCCTCAAATTCAAAGTATCTAAATTAGAAAAAGGCAAACAGGAAGAAGTTCATCCTATTTCAGGTAGAAATACTAATTATATTATTCATGGAACTCCTTCATATTCTGCTCCTGAACAACCAAAGGTTGAAATTGCTGAAGGAAAAGCTGATCCTGTTTTTGGATTCAGAGAAACACAGGTTCTCACTATCCAATACCAACACCATCATGTCAAGGTAAATATTTTGGTGCATGGTAAGACCTATAATGTAACTGCATTAATTGATTCAGGCGTAGATGTAAATATCCTTGATAAGAAGGTTGTCCCCTCAAAGTTTTGGGCTAAAGCAGAAAGAAAAATTGTGGGATTAGGGGACAAAACACTTGAATATGAGATTCCTAAAGCCATGGTTTGTTTTGATTCCCATTTTTTTAAAGCACAATTTGTTGTGGCTGATATTCCTGTTGACTGCATCTTAGGAAATGTTTTCCTTGTAGCTGTAGAGCCTCATGGTTCATGGAGAACCAAAAATAATAAGGCAGGATATTTCATCACAATGCCTACTTCTGATGGAAAAGGAAAAAGAATTGAGCTGCCTTATGTTTCCAAGCAGAGAATATCCACCATGGTACAAGCCATGCAGGAACTCAAAAAAGCAGAAGACAGTCTTGCAGAACTAAAAGACCACAAGAACCTGATTAGAATTGAAGATCAGTTAAGTTCTGCAGTAGTTCAGAAACAAATTGCTGAACTACAGAAGCAGTTTGAAGAAAAATGTTGTGCAGAGGAGCCAAATGCATTTTGGCACCGCAAACAGTGTAGTATTGAGTTTCCCTACAAAGAAGGATATACGGGCGGACCATGAAAATCCAGAGCAATTCCCATGAACAAAGAATACCGAGAGCTCTGTGAGAAAGAAATAAATCAGTTGTTGCAGAGAAAGCTGATCAGAGAGTCAAGTAGTCCCTGGAACTGCTATGGATTTTATGTGAATAAGAGGAGTGAACAGATAAGAGGTATCCCCAGGTTAGTCATTAACTATAAACCTCTTAATTTTGTTCTTACAGATGATACTTATCCTATCCCACATAAGGGAGATCTGTTGGGAAGGATAGCAGGAGCCAAGATATTTTCTAAGTTTGACCTGAAGTCTGGCTTCTGGCAAGTGGCTATAGCAGAAAAAGACAAGTGGAAAACTACATTCAGCATTCCTGGAGGCCACTATGAATGGAATGTGATGCCATTCGGACTGAAGCATGCACCTTGTATGTTCCAGAAGGTAATGGATTCTATTTTTAAACCTTATGCAGAATGGCTCCTAGCATACATTGATGATCTCCTAATATTCTCAAAAAATCTTCAAGATCACTTCAGGCATCTAAAGATTTTTATGAGATTAGTAAAGAAAAATGGCTTAGTCTTAAGTAAGAAAAATATGGAATTGTGTAAGACTAAGATCAAATTCTTGGGGCACACTATAGAGAATGGATTAATTGCTTTACAAAATCATGCTATTGAGTTTGCAGATAAATTTCCAGATATCATTCTGGATAAAACCCAACTGCAAATATTTTTGGGCTGTTTAAATCATGTAAGCAATTTTTATCCAAATTGTGCAATTGATAGGTCTCTCCTAAACCAGAGACTCAGAAAGAATCCCAAGCCTTGGACAAAAGCTCATACATAATCAATCAGACAAATCAAGGCTAAGGTAAGAAAGCTCCCCATTCTTCATGTTGCAGAAGATGGATATTTCAAAATTGTAGAATCAGATGCCAGCAATATTGGTTGGGGAGGTGTGCTCAAACAGAGACCTACTGAAAAAAGTATGAAAGAAGAAGAAAGAGTTGTGCAGTATGCATCTGGAACATGGAGTAAAGCTGAGAAGAATTACTCCACAATAGAACAAGAAGTTAAAGCTTTCTGGAACTGTGTCAGTAAGTTCTCTATTCATCTAGATAATAGATTCTTCTTGCTAAGGACCGATGCTAAGGCCTTAGATAAAGTTTTGAATAAAACTATCAAAAACCCTGAAGATGCTAAATTTGCAAGATGGCAAGCTTTGTTTGCTAATTTTGACTTTAAGGTCAAGCATATTAAGGGAATTGATAATTCTCTTCCAGACTTTCTCAGCAGAGAATTCATCCAGCATCAAGAACAGGAAGAAGAAGAAGAAAATAATAACCATGTTATGGTTATCATCACAGAATGGGATCATGTACAGCAAAAAGAGACACTCGGGTCTATTTCAGATGATGAATCATGGGATGTGTACAAAGAGAAATGGAGGCTTACATGGCAACTCCGAAACACAAAAGTACTTGATGCAAATCTACAGAGCCACACTGATATTATGCATCTTGTACCTGAAAGGTGGGTCTACCCCAAAGGAAATAAGTGGATACATGACATGATATATTCCACAAGTATGACCTCCTCCTATGAAGCAGAAAGGTCCCTCTCGAAAGATTTTTGTGATCTATCAGTCATTTGTACTGGTGGAAGTGACAGAACAAGAATCTACTATAAGTCTTATACAATCAACCGAATAAGGTGGCCCGGAGAGTATACTGGAGGAAGATACCAGACATGGCCAGGTAATAATCCTGACCTGATTTTTCCTGACACAGTTTACAATTTTGCAGGATACAAACAACTATGGTGGGATCTGCTGAATAAGGATGGGCGTGGTGAAACTCACCACACCAAGCTCAAATTTGGACCTACCTGGATAAACCAATCGCACTATGCTTGCCCCTGGACATGTGACTGGTGGTTTTATTATGGACTAAGTGCATATGGCATGGATCCAGTTTACTATGAATAATATTTTCAAAGCCAATGCAATGATTGTCTAGAAAGCACTTGGGGAGAATGCTTTCATATTCTGTGATTTGAGCCAACTTGAGTATAAACTTGTAAATCCAATATTAAATTGCTACAAGAAAAGACAATTACAATGGTTGGTTCTAACCAAAGTAAAACATCAGATCATTTTAAATAAACCCATGATTGTCAGAAGAATTTACACAAAAGCTTGGGACGATGATATGTATCCAAGACTCCGGTTTCCCAGAATTACTATCCTTGATCAGGCTGAAACCAGTACAAGCGGTTCTAGTGGACTCCGCTAAAACAAAAATATCCATAGTGTAATAATACCCAGTCACAGGTTTACAGTGACAGGTCTTTTCTCAAGGGCTTTTCACCTGTCCGAAAAGAATCCTCTCTGTATATAATTATTCTGTTTCCTCGTGGGCCTTGTACATATAAGGTATCCACTGTGTTAGGTACACACACTTCACATGTTAGTGTCGGACGAACGAATCTCGGTGTGGATGTCACTTCGGTGTTACCCGAAAGCCATGATTCTCCTCCATGTGTCAACAATCCAATGGACCAAACGAATGTTTGTCCCCCTTCTTTTCCTATATAAGGAGGGTTCAGGCTCATTGTTTGGCATTCACATTTGGAGAGTCTAGAGTCTAGAGTCATTTGTGTTTGAGTATGAGTCGAGCCGAAGCTCCCTGCTTTGCATCTGCGCAAAGTTTTGCGATCTGCTTGCATCACGGTGCTAAGACTCAAGTCCTTAGGTGATCAGAGAAGCCTGCGTTTCTATGTGCTCGACATAGGCAAGAACCTAAAGTGGCCTGATCATAGATTGAGTCTGTTTGTAAAAATGGTGTGTTTGTTCTCTGAGACAGAGTCTGCAACTGGCCAGAAAGCCTCAGTATCGCTCGCTCATTTATTGAGTAGCAAATCTGGTAAATGCCACTGCAGTCAATCTCTGGAAAGAGATCTGAAGTCCATAAGTCTGTAATCTGATTGTAAAATCATTTTTTGAATATCATTAAAGAGAGAAGTATTTATTCCGCATGAGAAGAACTGTAACTCTGAGCTTTATGAATGTCCACTAAGGTAGTATTGATTTCTTTTTGATCGCCGAAAGTTCGCCAGATGTTCGCGAAATCATCGAGGGACACGAAGTAGGCCAGAAAAGGCAAAGGAAGCCGCAGAAAGAGCCGAAAGAAGTGTGAACATGATATTAGGTTCGTGTATGGGTTCGCATAGGGTCTCTTAAAGGAGCAAGAAGACACTCAGTGAGCCAGTCTGCCTGTTGAGCAGTTTGCAGTGCAAACCTGTGTGAGAGGTCCCTGTAGTAAATTTGGTATCAGAGAATATCAGAAAATTCGACTAATACAATTTTAAACATGTTAATTAATGGCATTTGTACTTGTTATTTAATAATATTTATTATAAAAGTAATTAAATATTATAAAATAATTAAGTTATATTTAATGTTTGATAAGATTTCACAACAATTTTAGATTGATATAAGAAATTGAAAAAATAATTGTTTATGTACATTTATATTTTTATTCTTACTTATTAAGTCTGCATATTTACATTTTTATTCATACTTATTAAAGTGTTTAGAAAACATAAATAATGGTGGGTAGTAATAACTCCTAGTAAATGTTATCCACAAGGCATTGTGTTGTGCATGTTGTTGGGTTAGCCCACACCTTAAGCTAAAAGAGAAAAGCTAAAATAAAAAAATAAAAGTTCCATAAAGATAAGCGGAGTAAGTGAGTATAAAGGTAGTATGGCACACAAATCAACTCATGACAAGAGTGCGGACAAAAGACTGAAGGCGCTAAACAGTTAAACAAAAAGGGGGCCTCATCCATAGATCGGACAGCCAAAAGAAAAGTGCCACTTACAAGGATTTCAGTGGTACTAACGATGAGCGGAAGAAATTGGAGATCTACCCCCGGAGCGCATGACATCACGTGATGGAGGAATAAAGCATAGGCTTTCCGTGGAGTGATGGAAGTCAGGAGAGTGATCGAAAGGGAGACTGCGCGCAAATGCACTGAGTGGTTTAGAGCAGGTTGCCCGGGGAGTTGAACAGTTTGATCGAGAGTGGGATGAGCTGGTAAAGGCAGGTCTTCCATCATGTTGGGAGCCTGAAATGGCTGTGTTTTTAGAGCTAATGGTTTATGAACAAAAGCTGACAATCATCATGAACCAGACTGATTTTCCTTTGGAAAAAATTACCCGTCTAAAGGCGGAAACAATAATTGCCACTCTAAGCAAGGAGTTCTCCCTTCTCTGCCAAATTAAACAGTGTCTGGCCGTCCAAGTGGATTACACCAAGCTAACATATATTCAGACTCTAGTAGATAATTTCATCACTATGCCATCACCAGGGGAAAGTATATGGCAGAAATGTAGTGAGTATATTAACACTCCAGCCTCCACATCATCTCACCAGTTGCTACCTCCTCTCAGTCACAAAACTATTTCGTTCGCGTCATCAACACTTCCCAATCAACCGTCATCAAGCACTCCTCTCCGTTCTAAAAAATGAAACTCATGTTCGGGCCTAGATGGCCAATTTACTTTCATTTCCTATGTATTGTAAAATCGGGTGAAATCTTTATTTCACTCTGTGCACTTTAATTTTCCTTTTATTGTTATGTTTTCAGTTAGTGCCTTTGTTAAGGCCACTACGCAGATGATGAGAGGCCTTCTTCCTCATCATCATTTCTGGTTTTTGATGGAGAAGCCAAACAGAAAGATATCTTGAGGGGAAATATTTTGTCTAAAAAATATCTTTTCGCAGGGCTCAGTAAAAAGCTATAAAAAATGAAATCTGAAGCTGAGAAAGGCTTTCATATTTTTCAAAGCAGAAACTGCTAGTTGTGAATTTTCCTTTTTGTAAAGTTTTGAGATACGTTCATAGTGTATGTTGGAAGATCCCGTTGGGTAATAGAAACGAAGCTATTCTCTTGTGCAATGGATTCCAAATGAGATGAGTTACAGTCTATATTTTCTCAGTTAAGCTTTAATATAAATGTTCGTTGTATTTCCATCACTTTTCTTGTATCGTAAGCTTTCATAATGCGAGTGTTGATTATTTAGATATGAATTTATCTTGAAGGGTACTCATATCTACTTGTCTGCTACACTTTAAATATGGCTCGAGGCACGATTTTCTGTTCATTTTTATTTACATCACCGTCTTTCTTTCGATGTTAGTGGGGTGGATTCTTATGCTAGTATAAGCCTACCTTAAGCTAATATTTCCTTTCATGTTCTACCACTGTTTCCATACTCATTGATTTTGGTAACTGTTTACTAGTCTCTCGCTCGACCCTCTTCACAACAGTTAGTTTTATGTCTACTTCTAACGCTCGCTTATAGACCCTTATGCTATATCATTGGATGTCATTATTATCCATTTTCTATCTATGACGTCTTGGTCCCATACCAGAAAAATTTAATTCCTTTTTATAACAAGAGGTCCTATATTATCAATTGTAAAAATCCTTTCTGAACCCTCTTGTCTTAAGATATCCTAGGCACTGGTCTTTAACAACTCAAGGTTGTCTCTAGGAACTACAACATCTTTTTGGCGTCGTTGCCAGCGAAACAAATTTGAAGATCTTATACCTGGGATACGACAAAACCACATTCACTCTTCAGAATCAGGTGAGCATGAAGGGTTGAGAGTTGTAGATCTCCCACCTTGGCGACTCCACTGTCCTTTAAAGTACAAATCCATTTGTAGTCCTAGCTTATCATAAGCCCCACCTAAGGTCAGATACCTCTCAGGTAAGAATGCCTTATGTGTTTGACCCAGAGAAAATTTTGTTCAAAATAATCTGGAAGGAAAAGCAGCCCGCACACACTGATATACTCAGGTTCTCATTAGAATACTCTTCGTCATCCTCTCAACAAGCTCAAGTTTAGGGCCCTGGTTCCACTGCTAGAGTACTTGAATACCCACCAGATAACATTTCCCCTGAGCATTCAAAAATAAAAGATGAAGCAGAGTCAATAGACACTTCTAGATTCCTCTCACATCCCAATCCTGAAGCTGAAGAAATTAAGCAACTGACTATCCCTCAGAGTCCACTTGCCCAATCCAATTCACAAGTCACCTTTCAACATATACCCATCATCATTCATCAAAACTCTCCTCTATCTCAACCACCTCCCATGGCAGTTCCTGGCTTCTTGCTAAATAAATATGCCCCCTTGGCATTACCACAGATTCTAAGTGACATGCATCAAGACTACATGAAACTGTTACCCCAATTTACCGGGGAAGACAATAGTGCTGCTCAAAAGCATCTTGAAGATTTATGTGCTTTCGCAGAGAATTTCAATGTGGAACACCTGGACGTAGTGCTAAGGCTGTTTGTGAAGTCTCTAGATGGGGAAGATGGGAAGTGGTTCAAGACTCTTGGAGACCACACCATCACTAACTGGGAGGATATGGAAAATGATTTCACCCAAAAGTGGGAAGAGAAAAGAAATCATGGTTATTGTCTCATATAATTTAACGCTTTAAAGATAATACATAATGAGGATGTGTCTGAATTCATAAAGAGATTCAACAAGCTATACACCAACCTACCCGCTGATATGAAACCTCCTCAGATAGTTGCTAAGGCAGTGTTCGTGGGAGCATTTGAATCTGAGTTCGGTTTCACCCTAAGAGAAAGGAAATCTACTTCTCTGGACCAAGCTCAAATCGATGCATTGGAGGTAGAAGCCAACTTCGCTTCTATAGGGAAATCGAAAGGAAGGCTGGACCACGACTTCAAATGAAGGGGTAAAGAAGAGGCTTCTTCTTCAAACCAAGAAAGAGAGGTATAAGATTATAAGATTAAGGAAATGAACAAGATGATTAAGAATATTTCAAATAAACTAGTGAAATTAGAGCTTGAAGTAAAGAATGCCTCATCCCGACCATCTCAGACTACTCCTAACAGGCGTTATAACCCACAGTGTCGAAATCCACCTCTGCAAATATTGCAAAGGGACAGAAAGGAGAAGCAAGATCACATACATCCCCCTCTGTATTTGGAAGGGAAAATGGAGGGTCCTACTGAAGATTTTATTGATGGACAAGATGATCAGTGCCTTGCCTATTTGGAAGGGGAGGAGGTAGAGCTTTCTCTACAGGAGGAAGAAGAGGAAGAGAAAGTGAACCCCACTGAAGATCCTGACATTGATGATTATTGCAGACAGTTTTTGGATTTCATGCAAGCCTAATTCCACAAGAAATATGATCTTCGGTCTTCTAGTAAAAGGACTTGTACTCAAGATCAAGACGAAGAGTCACCTCCAAAAGAGTCGGTCTCTCAGAAGGTGGATAACAGAGGTAAGAAACCCATTGAAGAGCCCTTACATCACAAAGTTACTCCTCCCTCCTCGTCTAAGTCAGTACTTGATCCCCTTGCAAGTCCTAAATCTATTCCTGTTGATGCAAAGCCTCTAGTCTTTCCTAAAGAACCAAAAGAGACCATTGTGGAAAAGTGTCCTGTTGTGTTTAATCTTCAAAAATAATTAGAGACAGTTAAGATCCTTGTCCCTTTAGTTGAGTTTTTGAAGCAACCCTCTTATAAAGCTCAGGTGTCTCAGTTCATGCTTCCTCATGGTGTAGCTCCTCCTCCCGATAGTCTTAACCTTCAAGAGGAGAGGCCTATGATAATATTTGGCCCACATGTAGAAGAATTGGATTCAGCAACCCCGCCCTTTTGTGTATCCCTGGTCATCCACAATTTGCTACTGCACAATTGTATGTTGGACTCAGGGGCATCACATAACCTGTTACCTCTGTCAGTCATGGAGCAGTTAGGGTTGAAGATCACTCGCCCGTATAAAGACGTCTATTCTTTTGATTCCAAGAGGGTCAAATTCCTGGGATGATTAAAGACTTAGTGGTGAACTTAGCTCAGATCCCAGCCAAAAGTGTTGTTATGGACATAGTGGTCGCTGATATCCCAGCCCGGTTTGGGATGTTGTTGTCCAGATCATGGGGAACTAAAATTGGAGGGTCAATCAAGCTTTACCTCACTTATACAACCATTCCAGTGTTTGGGGGCAAGAAAGGAGGCTGTATCGGGAGTCAAGATTCATGAAGATGGTGACCAGAGCTGATGGCTCAGTAAATTCTCCGATATACAACAAGGAGGGGGAGTTTTCCTGTCTAATGCTTGAGGAGGACCAAAAGTTTTTACAGGAACCAGCATTCCGTTTGTTGAGACTAGAACAATCCCAAGTAATGAAGAAAAGGGGATGTGGACTCTGCACTTCAATGGAGAAAATTCAAGGGAAGGAAATGGAGCGGGGATCGTCCTAATCTCCCCTACTAGACAATTGGTCCCTTTCTCTTTTAAATTGGAATATGAAGCCACCAATAATGCATCAGAGTATGGGGCACTGCTTTTGGGGTTACAAACTGCCAAAAATATGAACATTCAGAGTCTCAAAGTTTTTGGAGACTCAGAGCTAGTGGTGATGCAGATTAAAACTCAGTGCCAAGCTAAACACCCTCGGTTAAGAGCATATAGAAACGAAGTATGGGACCTAGTGGAGAAATTTTTCCTAACGTTTAACATATAATTTATGCCAAGATATCAGAACAGGATGGCTGATTCCCTTGCTATGGAAGCAAGTAATTTATGTCCACCTGAGAATCTGCTCTTGAGATATTAAGTGGAGGTGTGTTATCACCACTCTATCCCAGATAACATCAAACACTGGAAGGTGTTTGAAGATGAGGAGTAGATGAAGTGCTTCATGGAGACTATCGGGGAGTTTTTAAAGTTGGTCATTGATACCAAAGAAGAAGAGACCGAAGAACAACCCCAAAACAAATGGCAAGAGACAGTGGTTGGGCATAGCGTGTTGCAACTGAAAGGGAAGGTGATACCCAGAGGTCTGGTGCCTTTGGAAATATTATTCGATAAAAATGACGTCCCTATCAGCTCTAAGAAATCAATTGATGAAGCTCAAGTAGAAGATGTAAACATCGGGATAGAAGAGGATCCTAAAATTGTAAAATTGTATAAAAGAGTCCTAGAAGAATACAGAGAACAATACTTAAAATTGTTCCATTCCTACAGAGATGTTTTCGCTTGGTCCTACCAAGATCTGAAAACATTTTATACCAGCATCATATAGCCTAAAATCCCACCGAGAGGAGATGCTAAGCCACATAAGAAAAATTTGAGGCAAATCAACCCTTTGCTGCTCCCTTCCATAGAGAAAGAAATCAAGAAGTTGTTGAAGGCTAATATCATTATGCTTCTGAGATATTCAAAGTGGGTGGCCAACCTGATCCCGGTCTGAAAGAAGAACAGTGAAATAAGGCTATGTGTAGACTTTCGTAATTTGAACAGAGCATCCCTTAAAGATAACTATCCTCTCCCCAAAATGGATCACATACTGCAGAAAGTGGTGGGATCCTCTCGAATGTCCATGATGGATGGTTTCTTCAAATATAACCAGGTGGTAGTCCTCCCCGAAGATCAAAAGAAGATGAAATTTACCACACCATGGGGTACGTTCATGTATGCCCGAATGCCTTTCGGCCTGATAAATGCAGGAGCCACTTTCCAGTGGGCGATGGGCATTTATTTCGTAGGAGAGAAAGATAAGTTTGTGGTGGTATATTTGGATGATATCACCGTTTTTTCGAAGGATGATGGTTAACATATTGAAAATTTTCACCATACTTTTGACAAGTGTCGTAGGTATGGTCTATCCCTAATTCCTCAAAAATCCATGTTTGCTTTAGAAGAAGGAAAATTATTAGGGCATATTGTAACTAAAGCTAGAGTAAAGATTGATCCAAAAAGAGTAGAGGTAATTAACGACATATCCTTACCTCGAAACAAGAAGGAGGTCCAGGTATTCCTTGGACGCATAAATTTTTTGAGAAGATTCATCCCAAACTATGTAGAAATAGTTCGGCATATCACTGAGATGCTTAGAAAAAATAATGATGTAAAATGGATGCCAGAGTCAAGAGAAGCATTCAACAAAATTAAAAGTGCCTTTGCAGAAGCCCCAGTACTGGCAGGACTAGACTATGGTAAGCCCTTCATGATCTTCTTGTTTGCGTCCCCACATACTGTAGCTACGGTATAATTACAGAAAAATGAAGATGGGTATGAGCAGCCCATCGCGTTTTTCAGTCAAATGCTTCAGGATGCCAAGTTGAAGTATAACATTTTGGAGAAGAAGTCATATGCCCTAGTAAAATCCCTAAAATCTTTCTGAATGTATGTGTTGCAGTCATCCATAACTAGTTTCGTGCCCACGGCTGCGGTGAAAGACATTTGATTCAAGGGGATAGCAAGGGCAAGAGAGGTAAATGGATCGCTAAGATTCAAGAATATGAATTGGGCATTCACCCCAAGAAGCTTATCAAAGGATAGGGGTTAGAAAAAATCTTGTCTGAGTCAAATTGCCAGGGTCTGGGCATAAATATATCTATGGAGGGTGGAGAATTACCTGAAGGTACAGATGAGCAGTCCGGGATAGAAACTACTGCGCAAAAAACTCACATGAAGTACTTGCTCAGTACTTGGTATAAAGACATTGTGGAATACCTTTTAACTGTCAGGTGTATGTTAAACTTTGATAAGACCAAATATCGAACCCTGAGGTTGAAGTCCCAGAAATACATCGTTGCAAATGGCCGATTATATTGGAAAGACCCTTCAGGAATCTTACTCTTATGTCTCACAGAGTCAGAGGTGGAGGAAGTCATGGCTGAATTCCATGAAGGCATCTGTGGAGGTCATTATAGTTGGTGATCCACAACTCACAAGATATTGAAAGCGGGCTTCTTCTAGCCTAAATTGTTCAGAGATGTACATGATCGGGTTAGGGCGTGCGATAAATGTCAGCGGTTTTCTGAAAAAACAGAAATTTGCACCCTTACCTATGATTCCAGTACATATAGAAGAGCCTTTTCAACAATGGGGAATCGAATTTATTGGAGAAATTCATCCAGCATCAAGTGGTCAACATAAGTGGATCCTCACCGCCACTAACTACTTCACCAAGTGGGTAGAGGAGATACCCGTGAGAAATGCCATTAATGCAGTTGTCATAAAGTTCCTAGAGGAGAATATCATATCCAGATTTGGATGCCCAGTCAAGGTTGTGACATATAATGCTTAGGCTTTCAAGTCTTCCAAATTCACCAAATTTTGTCAGAAATACAATATCACCTTAGGAAACTCTACAGCCTATTATCCCCAGGGAAATGGACTGGCCAAGTCTTCCAATAAGACATTGGTAAAGGAATTAAAGAAAACTATAAATGAAAGTCAGAAAAACTGGGAATCTCAACTCAAATTCGCGCTCTGGGCGAACAGAATCATTGGTAAAAGGTCAACAGGAAAGTTAGCCTATGAACTGGTTTATGGCCGAGCAGCAGTTTTTCCGATTCAACTCGTCCTGCCTATGGCTAGGTTCCTCCAGGATAGCCAAGAAGAGCCCAACGATATCATCAGAAGAATGAACCAGCTAGTTGAGTTAGAAGAGACTCGGAGTCAAGTGAATGACAGGTTAGCTGAATATCAGGAAAAGATGAAGGGGATTTAGTACTGAGATGAGACGTTAGAAAAGCCAAGAAAGGTAAGCATGGAAAGTTTGACCCATTGTGGTTCGTGTTAGATAATTATATATTATAGAGCAATGAAACACATAAAATATGCGGAAAACAAAAGCACACAAAACACATAAAAACTAGAGAGACACAGATATACGTGGTTCACCTAGTTTGGGCTATGTCCACCCCAAACAACTAGTCCTTCCTTTCTATTATCCAGAAAAATGAAGAGACACAACCTACAACAGATCTGTTGTAATATCCTTTGTTCTCTCTCCCTATCTATTTCTCGCTCTGGGAATACACATAGAATACACAGTCGCAATACAATACCCTCATACATAGCAAGGGGTTGTCTTCTACGGCCAAAAAATCCTAAACTAAATATAAATTCTACCATAAGATCATCCACCTAATGAATGGCCCAGATTGACTAGAAATTACTATACTTTTACAAGGAAATTTTACATCTATTTTTAGCTTCGAGGGCCCTGCCCCCGAAGCCCCCCGCCAGGGGGGGCCTCCATAAAGTGGCAGTCGCCCCCCCTGGACCCCCCAGGTAGTGTTTAATTTCGGGCGGCGTTGCTGCCCCATTAAGGTACAGGGGTCCAACGCTGTGATACAAAATAAACAAGATAATCAAGCTCCACACCCAACAATCTCCCACTTGGAGACTAATTGTAGCAACTCCACCGCTGCTTCATTTGTTGGAAAATGACTCCTCTTTGGACCTGGATGTTTCTCATCTTCATCGTCATACTTGAGGACCAAATGAAACTGAGCATAATCTTAGTGTCTCTCTGATTACAACTTTTGTTAACATATCTGTAGGATTATGGCTAGTGTGTATCTTTTCCAGCTTCAACTGTCCATCTTCCAATACTAACCGTATGAAATGGTACTTGAGCTGTATGTGTTTAGTCCTGGAATGAAATGCTGAGTTCTTTGCAAGATGAATAGCACTTTGGTTATCAATGTATAACGTGCCCATATCATGCTTCTTACCCAATTCATCCATAAACTTTTGTAACCAACATTAGGGGAATTTTGAGGTCTAAAATGGGCCTCCTAAGGAAAATGTACAATCAAAATTCACTTTATGAGAACCAATCACATTTTAGAGGATGAAATCATCCCTAATGGATGAGGTGGCATTGCTTGAGTTAAATGTACTTATTTGTCACATTCTCAATGGTGGATAAAAACTCATGGTTAAACATAGTAGTGCTCTAGGAACTTTTAAAGTCAAAGTAGAGTACTCATAATAAATGTCATTTCACATTTTTTGAATAAAAATATATTATTGTCTTTTCATATTTCTTGAAAGAAACAATACATATCCCTATACATTTATTATATTATTTTATTTTATTTTTGTATAGTATATTAATTACATGTTATTATACAATTTAAATAATATAAATTTTAATTAATAGCATATAATATAATTAAGAATTTATAAATTTATATTTATATTTTATTTTAAGTTATTTAAGTACAAAGGAAAAATGCATTAGTTGTTCAGTGATAATGATTTTTTCTTGAAAAACTCATTCTTATTTATAGTCATGTCAATACAATTTTTTTATTAATTTTATTTTGGTACAACTTTTGAATTGAACTTAACTATGGTTACATGGCTTGTGGTGCAAAAAGTGAATTGAAAATTCATAAATATTATTTTATTGATTTAGCTATTATTTTATTATTTCCTTAGGAGGCCCATTTTAGACCTAAAAATTTCCCTAATGATAATTTCTTTACTAGCCTCTGTAGCAGCAACATACTTTGTTTCTGTTGTTGAAAGTGCAACAACACTTTGGATTTTTGAAACCCAACTGACAGTTGTTCCACCTACAGTAAATACATATCCTGTAGTGCTCCTCCTGTTAGCTATGTCACTTGCCATATCTACATCAACATATACCTATAGAGAAATGTTTGAACCACCAAAGCATAATGCTTGATTTGTAGTTCCTTTCAAATATCTGAGAATCCATTTCACTGCCATCCAATGTTCTTTTCCTGGATTGTTCATGTGCCTACTTACAATTCCCACTGCATGTGCAATATCAGGCCTTGTGCAGACCATTGCATACATTAAACTTCCAACTGCTGATGCATATGGAACTTTATACATATAGTCCATTTCTTCTTGGGTCTTGAGGCACATCTCCTTACTAAGTTTGAAATGGCTAGCAAAAAGTGTACTAACTGGTTTTGCATTCTGCATATTAAATCATTTTAACACCTTTTGTATGTACTCATTCTAAGATAGTGTTAATTTTCGATTTTTCCTATCTCTAGTTATTCTCATACCAAGGATTTGTTTTGCAACTCCCAAATCCTTCATTGCAAATTAATTTGCAAATTTTCTTTTGAGCACATTTATTTCCTGCATGTTATACCCTGCAACAAGCATGTCATCTACATACAATAACAATATAATATAGTTGCCATCATTTTTCTTTTTAGATAAACACAATGATCAGAGTGACATATAATATAACCTTGTTCAGACATAAACTTGTCAAATTTTAGATACCACTGCCTTGGAGCCTGTTTTAAGCCATACAAGCTCTTCTTTAACCTACACACTAGTTTTTCTTTCCCTTTGACCTCATATCCTTTTGGTTGCTCCATATAGATCTCTTCCTCCAAATATCCATGGAGAAATGTTGTCTTTACATCTAACTATTCAAGATGTAAAACTTTTGCTGCTACAAGACTTAAAATAGTTCTGAGTGAAGTCATCTTAACATCAGGAGAAAATATTTCATCAAAATCAATACCTTTCTTTTGTGCAAACCCCTTCACCACAAGTCTAGATTTGTACCTCTTTTTTCCTCCATCTTCTTCCTTCAGCGTGTAAACCCATTTATTCTACAATGTAGTTTTACCTGCAGACAACTTGACTAAGTCCCAAGTCTAGTTATGCATTAAGGAGTCCATATCTTCTTCCATGGCTAGCTACCACTTCTTCCTGCTTTCAACCTGCATTGCTTCTTCATAACATTCAGGTTCACCAGAATCAGTCAACAATAAATAATATAATGAAGGAGAGTATTGTTCAGGGGATCTATTTATCGTGGTAGATCTTCTGACACCACTTTCAGGTGTTTGAGGTGTCTCTTGTTGTTGTGGTGGTTGATGTTGTTGTGGTTGTCGATTATTATTATTTTCAGGCACCTTTACTTTTTTAGTGATCTCATCAAGAACTATGTATTCTTTGTTTTCTTTTTCCTGTTTTTTTTCCTACAATTGATTCTTATACAATACCTTTTCATTGAATATTACATCTCTTCTCCTAATGATTTTGTGATTTTCATAATCATATAAGCGATAACCAAAATCATTAACACCATATCCAATAAAGGTACATTTATTTGATTTTGCCTTAAACTTTGTTCTATTTTCCTTATTAATATGGACAAAGGCCTAACAACCAAAAGGCTTTAAAAAAGAGTAGTTTACCTTTTTACCTATCCATGCTTCCTCTCGAATACCACCATCCAAGGAACTTGAAGGCCCTCTGTTTATTAGATAAACAACAATATCTACAGAACCTACCCATAATTGTAAAGATAATCCTACATGCAATCTCATGCACCTTGCACGCTCCATGATTGTTCTGTTCATCCTTTCTGACACACCATTTTATTGTGGTGTTCTTGGAACTGTCTTCTCTCTGCAAATTCCATGCTTTGAAAAGTACCTATCAAACTCTTTGCTGCAATATTCACCTCCATTCTCTGATCTGAGACACTTCAACTTTTTTCCTGTCTCAATCTCAACCAAAGCTTTCCATTTCTTGAAAGTATCAAATTAATCAGATTTATTCTGAATATAATAAATCCATTTTTTTTCTAGTTGCATCATCAATAAAAGTAACATAATAATGAGAGACACCAAGAGATGATACCTGATCAGGTCCCCTTACATCTGTATGCACAAGCTCTAATTTTTCACTCTTATTTTCTTTCCCAACTCTGAGAAATTTGACTCTCTTATGTTTTCCATAAATGCAATTCTCACAGAAAACCAAATCATCATTCTTCAAACCTGGCAACAAATTTCTTGAGTGAAGAATCTTCATCCCCTTCTCACTCATGTGCTCGAGCCTATGATGTCATAATGCTGCATTTGCTCCTTTGGAATTTAAAACATTAACAGATTTAGAAATACAATTGCATAAATACAATGTACCAAACTTTTCACCTTTTGTTATTACCAGGGCTCCTTTGGTGACCTTCCAATTTTTATCTGTGAAAGTTATCATACAACCTTCATCGCCTAGCTGCCCTATTGAAATCAAATTTTTCTTCAGATCTGGAACATGCCTTACCTCCTTTAATAACCATTGGTTTCCATTTTGTTGTTTTACAAGAAATTTACCCATTCCAACAATTTTACAGGGTTTATCATCACCCAAACGGACTTGTCCAAAATCTCCTTGAACATAGTCATGAAAATATTTCTTATCGGGTGTGGCATGGAATGAGGCCCTTGAATCTACCACCCAAGAATCAGTAACATTTTTGAAAGAAATAATCAAAGCATCTTGTAACACATCACCTATCACATTTTCTTCATGACTGTTTTCTTGTTGTGCATTTCCTTCTTTTCCCTTCCGAGATCTATAATCTTTCTTCAGGTATCCTTTCTTTCCACATTTCCAACACACTATCCCTGATCTAGACTTGGATGGGCCTTTCCTTGATTTACTTCGATATCTTGAGCTCTTTCCTCTTTCCATTCTTCTTCCCCTAGACTTTTCACTCAAAGCATTACTCGATGTCTCACCGAAGCTTTTCCATCACATTTCCTTGCTAAGGATAGCACCGACAACATCATCAAACTTTAAAGTACTAGATCCGGAGACAGAGTTACTAATGGCCATAACTAAACCATTCCAGCTTTCTTGCAATGAGCATAGAAATAAAAGAGCCCTAACTTCATCATCAAAGTTTACCCCTATAGAACTTAACTGACTGGTAACTATATTAAAATCATTTAAATGGTCTGCAACAGATCCACCTTCCGACATCTTCATATTAAATAAACGTTTCATAAGAAATACCTTGTTTGAGGTCGAGTGTTTTTCATATAGTTTCGCCAATGCCTTAATCAAACCCTCTGTTGTTGTTTCCTTCGAAATATTGAAGGCTACCGACGACGCGAGGCACAAGTGTGTACTGTTCCGAGTGCCTTTCTATCAAGAATCTCCCATTCTGCGTTTGTCATAGCCATCGGCTTCTTTGTTTTTCCGCTCAATCGTAGGTACAGATATTTCTGATATAGATAATATTCCATCTGCATCTTCCATAGCGGGAACTTTTGGCCGTTAAATTTCTCGACCCTAAACTTACCATCTTTCGCCATTTCTCCCACTCGAACCAGGAACCCTTCTTTTCTGCGAGTTTATCAGCCAAATAGACCTTCGACTCTGATACCAGTTGTTAGATAATTATATATTATAGAGCAATGCAACACATAAAATATGCGGAAAACATAAGCACACAAAACACATAAAAACCAGAGAGACAAAGATATACATGGTTCACCCAGTTTGGGTAACGTCCACCCCAAACAACCAGTCCTTCCTTTCTATTAGCCAGCAAAATGAAGAGACACAACCTACAACAGATCTGTTGTAATATCCTTTGTTCTCTCTCACAATATCCCTATCTGTTTTTCGCTCTGATAATACACATACAATACACAACCACAATATAATACCCTCATACATAGTGAGGGGTTGCCTTCTAGGGAAAAAAAACCCTAAACTAAATATAACTTCTACTTTCAGATCATCTGTCTAATGAACGACCCAGATTGACTAGAAATTACTATACTTTTACAAGGCAATTTTACATCTATTTTTAGCTTTGGGGGCACTGCCCTCGAAACCCCTCGCCAGGGGGGGGCTCCATAAAGTCGCAACAGCCCCCCCAACCCCCCAAGCAGCTGCCCCCCCCCCCCCTAGACCCCATAGGCAGCGTTTAATTTCGGACAGCGTTGCCGCCCCATTAAAGTACAGGGGTCCAACGTTGTGATACAAAATAAACAATATAATCAGGCTCCACACCCAACAGCTTGGGCCATTCAAGATTGCCGAAGTGAAAGGAAACAACACCTTCATATTGGAAAACCTGGAAGGTGACTTGATCGAGGCGTCCGTAAATGGGCAGTTCTTAAAACCCTATTTTCAATACTGACAAAGATCTCAGAGGCTTGTTGTATATAGTGTATATATCTGTTTCTTTTACATTCAATTTTGTTGTTTTGTTTTGCCATAGGTGTGTTTGAAAATTTTGAAGAGGCTCTGGCTCTCAAGGAATAGTTTGCAAATGGTCTGCAAAGTTCTCGACACGTTCGAGGACGAACATGTTGTCCCCAGGTGGAGCCAATGATGTTGGTTTAGCCCGCACCTAAAGCTAAAAGAGAAAAGCTAAAATAAACAAAGAAAAGTTCCATAAAGATAAGCGAGGTAAGTGAGTATAAAGGTAGTATGGCATGCAAATCACCTCATGACAAGAACGCGGACAAAAGACTGAAGGCACTAAACAGTTAAACAAAAAGGGGGGCCTCGTCTATAGGTCGGATAGCCAAAATAAAAGTGCCACGTATAGGGATTTCGGGGGTACTAAGGATGAGCATAAGAAAGCAGAGATCTACCCTTGGAGCGCATGACATCACGTGATGGCGGAACAAAGCATAGGATTTCCGCGGATTTATGGAAGTCAGGAGAGTGATCGAAAGGGAGACTACACGCGCAAATGCACTGAGTGGTTTAGAGCAAGTTGTTGGGGAGTTGAACAATTCGATCGAGAGTGGGATGAGCTGGTAAAGGCAGGTCTTCCATCATGCTGGGAGCCTGAAATGGCTACGTTTTTAGAGCTAATGGTCTATGAACAGAATTTGATAGTCATCATGAACCAGAGTGATTTACTTTTTGAAAAAATTGCCCGTCTAAAGGCAGAAACAATAATTTCCGCTCTAAGCAAGGAGTTCTCCCTTCTCTGCCAAATTAAATAGTGTCTGGCTGTCCAAGTGGATTACACTGAGCTAACAGATATTCAGGTTCTAGTAGAGACTTTCGTCACTATGCCATCACCAAGGGAGATTATATGGCAGAAATGCAGTGATTATATCAACACTCCAGCCTCCACATCATCTCACCAGTCGCTACCTCCTCTCAGTCGCAAAACTAGTTCGTCTGCGTCATCAACACTTCCCAGTTAACCGTCATCAGGCACTCCTCTCCGTCCTAAAAAATGAAACTCATGTTCGGGCCCAGGTGGCCAATTTACTTTCATTTCCTATGTATTGTAAAATCAGGTGAAATCTTTATTTCACCCTCTGCACTTTTATTTTCCTTTTATTGTTATGTTTTCGGTTAGCGCCTTCGTTAAGGCGACTATGCAGATGATGAGAGGCCTTCTTCCTCATCATCATTTTTGGTTTTTGATGGAGACCCAAAACAGAAAGATATCTTGAGGGGGAATATTTTGTCTAAAAATTATCTTTTCGCAGGGCTCAGCAAAAGCTATAAAAAATGAAATCTGAAGCTGAGAAAGGGTTCCAGATTTTTCAAAGCAGAAACTGCTAGTTGTGAATTTTCCTTTTTGTAAAGTTTTGAGATACGTTCATAGTGTATGTTGGAATATCTCGTTGGGTAATAGAAACGAAGCTATTATCTTGTGCAATGGATTCAAAATGAGATGAGTTAATGTCTATATTTTCTCAGTTAAGCTTTAATATAAATGTTCGTTGTATTTCCATCACTTTTCTTGTATCGTAAGCTTTCAGAATGCAAATGTTGATTATTTATATATGAATTTATCTTGAACGGTACTCAGATCTACTTGGCTGCTACACTTTAAATATGGCTTGAGGCACAATATTATGTTCATGTTTTATTTACATCATCGTCTTTCTTCCGATGTTAGTGGGGTGGATTCTTATGCTAGTATAAGCCTACCTTAAGCTAATATTTCCTTTCATGTTCTGCCACTGTTTCCATACTCATTGATTTTGGTAACTGTTTACTAGTCTCACACTCGGCCCTCTTCATAGTAGTTAGTTTTATGTCTGCATCTAACGCTCACTTATAGACCCTTATGCTATATCATTGGATGTCATTATTATCCATTTTCTATCTCTGACGTCTTGATCCCATAACAGAAAACTTTAATTCCTTTTTATAACAAGAGGTCCTATATTATCAGTTGTAAAAATCCTTTTCGAACCCTCTTGTCTTAAGATGTCCTAGGCACTAGTCTTTAACAACTCAAGGTTGTCTCTAAGAACTACAACAGTGCAAATAAAGGCTGCAATACTATAATTTTAAATATTAATAATAAAATAATAAAATTCAATCCACAATATTAAACTATAAAGAAAAACGAAAAAACATATGTTCAAAAATAAAAATTATTGTTTAAGAAGAATATAAAGTTTATATTTAGGAAAATGAAGATGTGTAATAAAGTTTGGGAACTTTGGTTAACATTATTTAATAAAAATAAAAATACATGTATGCAAAACTTGTGTAAATTCTGTTTCTTATAAATTTGGTGAATTTACATTATCGTGACATGTATGTGGACATATACATATCAGGAGGCAACCTGTAAAATGTTATATTCCTTGCTATTCAAACTGTTAAATGTTTTAATATTTTCCATTTTTGTCTCGTGGACAATGACAATTCAAAAGGTCATTCTTCTTGATTATGAAGACCCAACAATAATAACAAAGTTTCTGTAGGCCAGACACCGGGGTAATGGATGGTAATGGTGTAAGATGGCGAGATTGTACAATTTAGTATGTGGATCACCTCTCTAAAACTTAAAAATAAGTTAGAAGAACAAAATTTTTTATATTATAAAGTAATTATTAAGACATCTTATAAGGCTGGCGAGATTAGTACAATTTAGTATATAGATCACCTCTCTAAAAGTTAAAAATAAGTTGGAAGAACAACCATGTTTACATTATAAAGTAATTATTGAGACATCTCATAATTTAGTGTCTGCCAAAAGAAATAAAGTATATCGCAAATTGAAAGTACTTATTAGAAATGTCCCATTAAAAAATGGGAAACATACTAGTATTTAAACTAGCCCCGATAGACTAGGTTGGGTTGTACATTATTATGTTATTAAATTAATGAAGTATATTAAATTTAAAGTACTTATTAGAAATGTCCCATTAAAAATGGGAAACATAAGAGTATTCAAACTAACGACTATGGAGTACAAAGAGGAGTTTGGGGTGTACATTATTATGTTATTAAATTAATGAAGTATATTAAAATACTACCATGCCATCATTACAAAATAAGATGTCAAAGATTTGAACTAATAGTATTTCATATAAAAGAAAATAAATATTATTTAAAAATAATAAATTTCAATTGATAATCTTAAACTTTGGATAAGCTTCAATTTTTTTTTGGTAAAATGGAAAGAGTAATAGCTAGTTAATGAAAAATATCGTGTCTGCAATATGTATAATAAGGGCAATTTCATCCAAAAAATAGTCAAATGTGATAGTTGATGTTAAACATTGTTCCTCAAATAGTATGTTTATTATGGAATCAATCTTTGACCATTACCAAATAAATAATCCACCTACAGTTCATCACATAAAAAACCTCCCCTCCTGCCTTTGCAGATTAAATTTTGTTTTTTCTTGGAAGACATTTGTTGAGTTCTCTATTTTTCCATATGTAGATATGATTGGTTATAAATATTGAGAGAAAACTTGACAATTTTGGGTTTGAAAAATGAAAAAAAAAGAAAGAGACAAGACAAAACAAAATAAAATGTTTCATTTCTAAAAAGAAATCATTGTTTTTTCTTGAAAGACTTTTGTTGAGTTCTCTATTTTTCCATATGTAGATATGATTGGTTATAAATATTGAGAGAAAAATTGAAAATTTTGGGTTTTAAAAATGGAAAAAAAATGAGACAAAACAAAATAAAATGTTTCATTTCTAAAAAGAAATCATTATTTGCGACTTTGGGTTACCTTGTTTGATTTTTATCACTAATTTGAAATCCAATATATTTACATAACCTAAAGTCATACCTTAAGGCACATCACTATAATTTACTTATTCATATCACAAATCATACATTAAAGTATTGGCATTACTTTTCATTTTGATTTTGAAAAACTACACATTGCAATGGATAACTAAAAAATTATGCTTTTTGAGATCACTTATTCAAGGAAAATGAAAATAGTAGTTCATGTAGTTTTTACAAAATTTTGCACTAGAAAGTTAAGACAATTACAATTTACACACACCTATGAAAAATGGTTCAACTAATGTTGTTGTTGGCACCATTTGCTACTAAAAGATGAAATATACAGAATTAATGTTTCACCATGTTTTGGGGACGTGGAGGTTGGAGAACAAGGGAATAGATTCAGAGGGCATGTAGAAACACTTCACAAATTTTAGGGATTTCCATAAGGGATGTTGGTCGTCAATCCTACCCAAAATACTAAATACATTGAAAATATAAATATTAAATTTATAAAAAATAATGAAATTATTTTAATTCTGATGATCTATAATCTATCACAAATATGAAAGTTATATAATTAAGTAATGGCACATAGAAATAATGAAAGAAACCAACCTAATCATTATTTTATTTTTCATTTTAAAGGTTATCGTTATCAATTTCCAAATCAAAATGAAATATAATCAAAAATTAAATACTAGACTAAATAGTAAAACTAAATACAGGAGGCAACGACTCAAAGTTTAAATATAAAGTGGAATTAGGGTATTAAGGGTATATATTCTTTATATGGATTAGAATTAGTGTTTGGGAGGGATTTTCCTTCATATATTTTTTAAATAACAATTTAAAAGTTTACATTTTAATCATTTTTATTTTATTTTCTAATACTACACATAGTGTCTTTTGTAAGGAAGCATTTAGGGGTACCCCTGGCTATAAAGGTATTCCTAGGAGTCCTTGCTACTTTGGAAATCACCCTCAAGTACTAGGGTTTCCATTTTTGAGTAGGGGACCTTTTTTTTCTAGTTGAAAATGTTCCTTTGTAAGAAGGGATTGTTACTACCCAAGTCAGATGTCATTCCAAATGCACCAAGCATGGCAGGAGCATTCCAAATGATGTTCCAAACATGTGGAGCACATAATTAAGGGTTGCCAACACAATCACATAGAACATGTTATCACTCAGGGAAAACCCTAGCTACAGGGAAAAACATCAACATAACCAGTGACCACAAAACCTCTTTTAGGCTGAAGATGGCCCTTCAACCCGAAGGGGGATATCTCCGTAAAACTCAACTACTCTATGGTCACTATAGTAGAAGGTTTTTTGCAATTGAGTTCAGGTGGTCAGATTTTGGTTTGGGTATGAAACAATTGGTTGATCTTCAAAACCTACCATTGGGCATGGAGTCAAGCTATCAACTAAATGGGATCATTATCTAATCAGAAAATGGCACAAAGAATGGAAGCAACACATCCTTTTTTTGTTTGGAGATTTAGAAGAAAGGGGTACTAGAAGAAAACAAAGTTGATAAATGACTAGAGTAACAAATATCAATGACTGATAATTTAAGAGGAGCATCAGTGAAATCCAATCTCATAAACTAGCATTCTTGGACATGGAAGAAAGAAATTACATAACATATAAATACTAACAGGGAAATGAAATGCATGAATTTTATACTAACTTCTCATCAAACACTATAAATACATTTAATATTTCTCAAATATACTCAGACTACAAGTTTTTTTCAAATGATTTCCAACCCTATTTCATTAATAATAAATTGTATTTATAGATATTTACATCAAAATTTGAAAAATAATAGAATCCTCATAATATCAAAAATATATATATATCAAAAATATCTTTAAGTTCATGCATGGAAAATATAGACTTGAAAAATATCTAAAAAACCCTAAAAAAATTGTAGGCAAATTTGCTTAAATCTAGGAAAAAATAAAGTCTGGTCAACTTCTTAGCTTGAAAATAGAACAGGTCCCTCTGTAGTTGATCTCCTTTGTTTCCACAAAATAGATCCCTCTGTAAATTATCTCCGTTGTTTTCAACAAAACGGGTCCTAGATGTCTTATGATGTTCTATGCTTTTTCTAAAAAAAATTGTTGTCAGGAAGCTTGTCTGTATTACTGATTTTATGATATGAGATGTAGCTGACAACCAGAAGGTAAATATTCTCAAATATTGTTGAAAATGGATATGTTAGTGTCTTTTTTTCATTTCCTAGAAAAATCATTGACGGGCACGCTGTCGACATTTTCCTGTAGGTGTCCTTCATTGACCGGATTTTCTATTTCAAAATTGGTGAGAGGCATGTTGTTAATATTTTCCTTTAGGTTTTGTTTACTACTCAATATATATAGTATTTTCAAAATAGTTGACAGACACACTGTTAAACCTTTCAAAAATTGTTGAAAAGGGCATTGTCAAGTCCCCTGATTCTCATAGTGTATACGAAATTGGGAAGCTGATTGTCAACAAAATGAAAAAATTTATTTTTTGACTTAAACAAGTGGACAAAAATGGTTCTAATACCCTGACATATTATTTGATGGTATTGGAAGCCTTGAGTAACATATCCAACTTGTTTAATCTTTGTTTCTTGTTCCTCCTAGTCTCCATGGGATTTTCTTTGGAAACATGTTCATCTTTCTTCTTGCGAGGGCTTGCAGACTTGTTCTTAGACTTTATGGATTTCTTATTTATAATTAAGTCCTCCATTGGCACATCATCTATGTCAATGACCTTGTTATGTAACTTCGGGTTTCTTCTGAGCTTGAATTTATATCATATCTTATTTTTTGTCTAATGTGTCTATTATCTTGTTTTGGAATTTTAGGTGCAGGTTCATTTTCCATTTCCTCTATTATTGCATTTTTTCCCTTCAAATCTTCAGGTATAGTTGTGTCTACAGGGGTGTTTTCTGAGGGTAAAACTAAAAAACCGGTGGAGTTAATGTTAATTTATGGGCTCTTCAACGGTGTAGACTCTGACCTGTGAGATCGAGTAACTTTCCTTTTATAGACCTTTGGGGTTTTGGGGGAAGTTGAGGCATATGGGGCTTCTATGTTTTCAAACATAATGGGAGTCAGAACAGGAACTTGAGCCTGAGATTTCCTTACCCTTATGATGGTTTGAGGTTTTCCTCTTTTCCTTCTAGTAGACTGAGGCTTGAACCCTCCCCAAAAAAGAAAATGATCCCGGGTTCTCTCAAGCTTAATTAGTTCCTTGTGATAAAAAAAATGTGAAGAGGAATTAGTCCTAGCCCTATATCTAGCAGGCATGTGCTTGAGGCTCTCCAGCAAGTAAAAACAAGGATTAATCCTAATCTTCCCATCTAAATGTGCCAAGAAGTAGAAATGATATAAATTGATTCTATTATAACAATCCTCACAAGTAAAATCATGTTGGCAAAGCCATAGGGGAGCATACCATTTTTCTTGTAAACAGTCCTTTTGAACCCCAGTCCTCCAGTTCCTTGCTTTGTGCTTCTCTTTGAAGAATGATGGAACATCTATGCCTGCTAGGATACAGCTATGAAAAAACCTGTCTCCGTCCATGGGAAAATTTGTGGCTTTGGCAAGAGTGTGCTTTGTAAATTCAAACTCTAAACCACCAACCTTTACACAAATCCCATCCAAACCCGTTGCAAATACTTGGGCTACTAAATCGTGATAATCAGAACATCAGTAGAAAAAATAACTCTATCTTGCTTGCTGGAACAAATGTAGGAGATCAGGGTAAACATTCAATAATTTAGGCTCTTTAGGTTCAGTTCGGTCTAGCATTCCTCCCTTTCCCTTTCTGGCTGGCACTCTCTATGGGATTTGCTACTACATTGCCACAGTAAAAATTGTTTCAATCGCCAAGTGGAAACCATAACCATTTACCAATACAATTTTTTTGATACGGTGAACCGACATATATTTCAAGTTTAAAATTAACATCACCCTTTACCATGTTTTTGAATCATGATCGATAATTACATTAAATCGATCATATAGTACCTCTAATAATTACATATGGTAAGCACGATCAAATTCATACTTTACCCTTTTTAATCATAACAGAGACAAGTGCGCTCAAAAAGATAACGTTGACATCGTCAGCACAATCAACACTTTAAACATTTAATCGCTGACAATTGGCCTATTGGAGAAATGAGAAAATAGTTTTATCCTCGTTGTCAATGATATTCCCTTACCAATAATATCGGGTCTTGAAACACTACTAAGAGTATTAACCTATTTATTACAACCTTAAATGATGACAACGTAGTTGTCATCATTTTACAAAAATTACAAAAATGTATTTTTTGGTGATAATAGTTATGTCCATGGGGATGATGTCGATCAATGATGGTAGAAAAAACTTCCCCATAGATCAGTTGCCTCATCCATTACAAAATTTAATTTTAAATAAAATTTCTGGAGAAATAAGACCTCATCTTAAATCGATGATTTTATAGACCCTAAACTTGAAAATAAAATACTACTACTTTTCTAAAAAGAAAAATTTATTCCTAATGAATATCAGCAGGACCTTAGGGCCTTCGCTTCAGGATTCAAGTCCTTTTAGAAAATTCATCCACACCTGTAAGATACTTTGAAAATGTATGGATATTTAAAATGATTCAGCTTTCAATAAATATAATGTTTTAAAATTGTCCATTGATTGGACCTCCAACTAGACCTTCACCTTGTGGGCCTTCTAAGATGAAATTGTTTTTCCCCTGGAATGCTACGATTTTTTATGGTCCCTTCCCAAAGGTTCAAAAATTTTCCATGCTTTCCTTTATCCTCAATGCATGCATCCCATTTTAGAACTAGGTCATGGATTTTGAAATCATCTTCTTTCATTTTTTGTCAAAAACTTTCTTGATCTGATTTTTCACTTGCTGATATTTTTCATACACCCTTTCTCTGACCTCTTGTACTTCAATTAGCATATTTATTCTTTTCGACAACTAATTAGGTTCTTCTACCAACTCTTGCAAATATTTTATGATAGGTATCCCAATTGAAACTGGAAATAATGCATCAATACCATATACTAACTGAAAAGGGGAAGTATTGATTGAAATTTTGGAACTCACTCTGTCTGCCCACAGGGTGAACTTGAGCTTTGTGTGTCAAGCATTTTTGTTGTCTTTTAACAATTTCTTAATGATTCTGACTAGAATCTTATTGGAAGATTATGCAAGTCCATTACCTTGGGGATAATAGGTTGCAGAATGGCTTAGTGTGATATGATAATCTTGATAGAATTTCCCTAATTTTTTAGACTTGAAACATCGTGCATTATTAGTGATTATTTTTCTTGGACAACCAAATCTAGACAATATATTTTTGAAGAATTGAATCATTACAAGGTCAGTAGCTTGCATTCTTGGAAGTGCCTCAATCCCTGTGAGGATCCATTTATGTCGTACCGATGATGTCGTATGGATCCCACCTATGAAATTGCGACCCCATTGTTGAAACGGTGCTTCTACATAGATTGGTTTCAAGGGTCATGACATTAGTTTTGATTTTCCCTCGAACAATTGGCATTTGTGACAAGAAACTACCTCTTTCCTCATTTCAGAAAATAAATTGGGCTAGTAAAATCCAACCCTTAGAATTTTGTCTGTTGTGGTTTTCCAATAATGATCCCCCCCACATGCTCCTTCATGAAACTCCTTATATTTTTAGCTTCCTCTTCTAAAAATTAGTTCAGTAAAATCCCTTCAGGGTCTTTCTAGTATAGATAACCATCCAAAAGACAATATTTGACAAATTTCAATCTTAAAGATATAGCCCGTGTTTTATCTATCCCTGCTAGTTCTTGTAAATTCTGTAAAATAAAACAATTTCAACATAACATGGAATTTCATTTAAATCATCTTCAGCTCTAATTTTTGGCTCTTCATATGATGGCTCTAATAATTCGAATACATAATTTATAACAACAATATCAAGGTTTGTTTCAATCATAAGCTTAGCGAGACCCTATCCTTTAATTAACTTGGTTGGTTTAATTTCCAAGTCAAACTCCAACATTTTGGCAATCCACGTTCCTCTTCGACCATAACTGTCAGGTTATACTAAAATAATTTTAATTTCAACATCTGGTACATATGAAATGATATGAGAATGTAAAATAAAAACTCTAAAGTCTTTAAGAGCTTTGATCAAAGAATATGCCTATTTGTCTAAAATATTGTATTTTAGTTCAACATCCCTCAACGCTCTACTTAAAGAGGAGATAGGTTGTTCTTGATGCTCTTGACCTGCCTCATTCCTTTGAAGTAATACGCTAGAAATAGTTTATTTAGAGGCAAAAAAAAATATCATGAAATATTTTGAAAATTTTTTATTAGTGAGTACATGTGCTTGACTCAGGGCTCCCTTGATATTGTGGAAATACATTTTTGCTTGCTCAGTCCATTTTATTTCGCCTTTCTTAAGCATTCCTCTTATTAGCTTTAGAATTTCTGCAAATTTTGGAATGAAATGACACAGATAGTTCACTTTACCTAAGAAAGTTTGGAATTATTTCTTGTTCCTTGGCTTCTCAATTTGTTGAATTTTTGTCACTCTATTGGGTCTATTTTGATATCGTCCTTTGAAACTATATGTCCCAATAGTTTTCCCTCTCTCATGGCGAAGTGGGATTTCTTTGGATTAAGAGAGACTAGTTTCTACATTTTTTTAAGGTCATCCTAAGGTGTTTCAAGTGTACTTTTTTTTTTCTTTGAAAAGACGATGATAGCATCTAGATAAATAATCACAAATTTATCTATTTCATCAACAAAGGTTATGTCCATGGTGTGTTGAAAAGTATCTCCCATGTTCATGAGTCCAAATGGCACTTTAGAGTACATGAATGTACCCCAAGGTGTAGTGAATGTGTTCTTCTCCTGATCTTTTGGGTCTACCAGGATTTGATTATATCCTGAAAACCCATCTAACATGGAAATCCTCTCTACACCCACCAACTTCTGCAGAATGTGATCCATCTTTGGTAAAGGGTAGTTGTCTTTCAACGAGACCTTGTTTAGATTTCAGAAATCTACACATAGGGGAATTTCCCTGCTTTTCTTCCTCGTTGGCACCAGATTAGCTACCCAATTAGGAAACCTATGTGGAATGATAATTTTTGCATCCATCAACCTTTTCACTTCTTTCTCAATGAGGGGCAGCAACTTAGGATTTATCCTCCTTGGCTTTTGTTTGAATGATTTCTCTTTTTCCTTCAAAGGTAAGGTATGTTGGATGATGGACTGGTCATAAATCTTCAAATATCCGTACCTCTAGACGGATACATCAGTAAATTCCTTCAATAAATATGAATATTGTACTTTCTGTTCTTCTTTCAAAGCATTGGAAAATTTGACTATTTTTGGCTCACTTTCGGTGCCCAAGTTGTAATCTTCCATCTCTCCTTCACTTGGCAGAATTATTGGCTTTACAACAACATCATTAGAATCAAACAACCTTTATAAAGGTACTAGGCCTTTGGGAATTAAATTATTAGAAAGTTGAATTATCTCCTATCCTACTAAAACATTCAGAAAGCATGTTGCTTCAGGATTATTTTATGCAATTTCATCTCCATGTTTTTCTACTGGGGTGCTGAGAAATTCGTCCATTCTCTCCGGAAATCTTATGATATGTTGATCATCTTCAAATACCGTCCAATGCTTTGTATTATTTGGAATTGAAGTTTGGTATTTAATATTTATTTCATACGTTTCAAATGAATACAATGGAACTCTAAATGTGTTGGAAGCTTTAGCTAGGGAATCTGCAATCCCATTCTTCTCCATTGGTATCAATGAAACTTCATGCTTAGAGAGGAAATTTGACAACATATATGATATCTCATTTCTATAAGCCCTCATTCTTGGATGCTTCATTTTAAAAACATAATTAAATTGATTCACAAATAGTTTCAAATCTCCAAAGATGTGATTATTTTGTGCTTTCTTCTCTCATAAGAGATTTAATCCAATAATAAGAGCTTCTTACTCCACTACATTGTTTGTGCAATCAAATTGGAGTTTAAAAGAATGAAATTGAGCTATACAATCAGGTGGAATAATCCATACACCTTCTCCCAAACCTTTCTCACATGTGGACCCATCAAAATACAACTTCCATATTTCTCCGTAAAAAAATTGACTATGATCTTGCTGAGACTTTTCTTGTTGAGAACCATTTTCATTTTCTGCTGATGTTTCACCTTCAAAATAGTCATCATTGGAAAATATTGTTGACCGTAGCTCTGTATCTACTACATATATTGGATGATTGTCTGGTTGAATTTTTCTACTCACCATATAAGCCATTTGAACTTCCTAGTACAGTCTCTTCATTTCATTGAACAATGTTATAGAGGTGTAGGGCATCTCCATCTGTAAATTTCCTCCCAATATTGTTGCCTAAGATTGAGATAAAAACATGCCAAGTCTGGCATGGATGTCGGCTACTACTATATCCATCAAAACACTTTTGGTAGGAATTTGAGCTAGAGTGACAACAAAATCTTTAATCAACCCTAGGAATTTTACTTTTCTTCAATCAAAGGAGAACAAATCATTATAAGGTCTTGTAATTTGGAGTCCTAGATGGTCCATGACTGATTTGGGCATGAGATTATGTGAGGCTCTAGAATCTAACATGGCATTGTGAAGGATCAGGTCATGCACATTTAGGCTTAATAAAATGGGAGTACGACGTCGTTTTCACTTGTGACGTGTGGACCAAATACAAATTCTGGGGTATCATCATCTAAATTTGAGGAGTATTGAGATATTATATTGAGATGACCATTTTCTGAAATTTTAATCATAGTTGGAATCCTTTTCCTATATTTTTCATTTTTTAAAAGCTCAACAAAAGAAATGGAAACTTTTAACTTACTGATTTCGGCATCCAAATTGAAAATTTATGATGTTTTATTAGCATATTTAGTGTCTTTCCTTGGTTCCTTCAGATTATTCTTCTTTGGCTCCTATGGCCTTTTTAGAATCTCTCTTCTTGGCTCAACTTGTTGTTTGACTATTTTTTTCGGTGGTGGAGCTTTAATGGGAAAATTGTTGACAAGGGCATCGTCAACTCTCCTAATTCTTATAGAGTATTGGAAACTGGCAGGCTCAATGTCAACAAAAAGAAAAAAATTGATTTTTTGACTTAAACAAGGGGAAAAAAATGGTTTTGATACCCTTACATATTATTTGAGGGTATTTGATCCAGGGTAAATTATTGGTACCCTTAACCAAGACCTTTTACTTCGGCTAACGGTGTTAGAATTTCATTTAATTGAAGCGTTAATGAACATAAGTTAACAATTGCATGCTGTAAAGAAGAGGAACATAACATGTCAAGATCATCAATCATAAGAACGCATCGTTTGATAATGGAGTTCGTCCAGGAGGGACTACAACTCCGAGGCTCAGTGTCAATATGGTGTAGGCCGCTGCATTAAGTTATGTAAGGAGTGAAGATGTACATGGATGGTGTTTTATTTGTCATACAAGTAAATTTCCCTCACGCAGGAGTGGTTGGACCTCTCTACGATATGTTCCACTATGGAACTCCCATTCACAAAAATGACTCCTATTAGTATGACAATAGCTTACACATAAAGATTGTGAGTATCCTCCCAACATGGCAAACAAAGGGATCTCAAACAACATACATGTGACAATGAGTACCCCGCCAACATGGCATGCAAAGGGATCTCAAACATAATACAAATCCATGATATAAAGTACATCTCACATCAAGAACAAAACAAGATCCCACATCAAACATCAGCAGGGATATGTACAGCACAATGCATCTCAGAGACAAAAAGACAAAGAAGTACATGAAATCAACTCATCATATACCTCACGCTGAAGATGAATGAAGAATGAGTTGCCCTGCTTCTAGATCTGAAATCACCATCACAATCGTGGTGTTGAATGGTGTGGAAACAACTGCTCACTCACTAAAAACTAACACCTCCATCTCAAATTCAAAAAGTGACTGAAAAATATAAAGTTCAAATGGAAAATCTGAATGCACCATCAGATTCGTGGCGTGGCGTCAAATAGTGAAAAATCGACATAAAGTTTGTCCCATTTGAACATCAGCAGGGATATGTACAGCACAATGCATCTCAGAGACAAAAAGACAAAGAAGTACATGAAATCAACTCATCATATACCTCACGCTGAAGATGAATGAAGAATGAGTTGCCCTGCTTCTAGATCTGAAATCACCATCACAATCGTGGTGTTGAATGGTGTGGAAACAACTGCTCACTCACTAAAAACTAACACCTCCATCTCAAATTCAAAAAGTGACTGAAAAATATAAAGTTCAAATGGAAAATCTGAATGCACCATCAGATTCGTGGCGTGGCGTCAAATAGTGAAAAATCGACATAAAGTTTGCCTCTGCTCCACGCTCATGGTTCCACCTACAATTAATTAAAAATTCTCTCAGACTTTGTGCTCCATCCTCTGCTGGCCTAGGCGCATTTCTGATTGACGAGGTTATATTAAAAATTGTGGGCGGACTTTACAAAGTAAAGTCTGTTGGAACATTAGAAATGTAGGAAATTGGTTGAGGAGAGGTTGGGGGGCCAAATCTCGACCCTCCTAAAATGGCTGTGTTAAGTTGTAAACCAATGAACATTGTTTTTTTTAAGAACCATGGATTTTTTGTTTTAAACCCTGCACCATATTAAATTATATAAGAGGTACGTTGGGGGGTGTTGGGCCCACATTGGGCGGCCCGCCCCCATAAATTCGTTGAATTCGTAGTCAGATGGCGTGGACTGGAGGGTTATTTTGGGTGGTGGGGTTCACAACCCCATCCCACCCGTGTATAACACATCGTTTCCGTTGTAAGGTGTGGAGTGGGTTGGTTTGATTGTGGTGTTTCCCACTCGGGGGCCGACCCACGTGGGCCAAGTGGGTTCGACCCCCGCCGGCAGTAGAATTGATATATGAAATGTTTATATATTTAAACACATATATATAACAAATTTTATATGGTTGTCGTGGGTGGTAGGGTTGGTGGCCCGCCACCCAAAATTTTAATTTTTTCTGTTTTAATAACTAACCATACATTTTAAAAAATTTATGATTTTATGTCGTAGGAGTCATTTTAGGGAGGCCACAATTACGCCTGCAATCTGGCAAGAGCTGACCGGAAAAGGTCAAATTTGTGCCTTCCTTAAGCTTGTCCAGTCACCAAGTCAACCCAAAAATTTGACTTCTCCTAACTTCTCCATACAGACTCAGAATTGAGTGTCGTCTGCATTGTTGGAATCAGAAAGATGAGATATTCAACCTAAACTTGGTTCGAGAGAAATATGAATACTTTTATTTTTGAGCTTCCGTTAGCCCTCTTTATCCTGTGTGTGTCTCTAGATCCACCTAGATCAGTACTGGCAGCCTCGAGTAACACATCCAACTTGTTTTATATTCGTTTCTTGTTCTTCCTAGTCTCCATGGTAGTCTTGTTCTTAGACTTTATGGGTTTCTTATTTATAATTAAGTCCTTCAGAGGCACATCATCTATGTCAATGACCTAGTTAGCTAACTCTGGGTTTCTTCTAAGCTTGAATTTGTATCGTAGCTTATTTGTTAGTCTAGTGTGCCTGTTACCCTATTTGGGAATTTCAGGTGCAGGTTCATTTTCCCTTTCCTCTGTTATTGGACTTTTTCCCTTCAACTCTTTAGGCATAGTTGTGTCTGCAGGGGTGTTTTCTTAAGGTAAAACTGAAAATCCAGTGGAGTCAATGTAAATTTCTGGGCTCTTCAACGGTGTAGGCTCTGACTTGTGAGACCGAGTAACTTTCCTTTGATATACCTTAGGGGTTTTTGGGGAAGCTAATGCAGATGGGCTTCTGAGTTTTCAAACATAATGGGAGTCTAAATAGGAACTCGAGCCTTAGATTTCTTTACCCTTCTGATGGTTTGAGGTCTGCATATTTTCCTTTTGGTAGGTTGAGGCTTGAAGCCTCCCCAGGAAAAAAAATGATCCAAGGTTCTCTCAAGATTTACCAACTGGATTTTTATTAAAAGCTTAACTAGTGCCTTGTGATAACCAAAATGTGAAGAGGGATTAGTCATAGCTTTGTATCTAGTAGCCATGTGCTTGAGGCTCTCCAACAAGTAAAAATAGGAATTAATCCTAATCAACCCATCTAAATGTGCCAGGAAGTAGAAATGATACAAATTGATTCTATTATAATGACCATCAAAAGTAAAATAATGTTGTCAAAGTCGTAGGGGAGCATATCATTTTTCTTGTAGCGAGTGCTTTTGAACCCCAACCTTCTAGTTCCTCACTCTGTGCTATTATTTAGGGAATTATGGAACATTTATGCCTACTAGGATATGGCTGCAAAAAACCTTATCTCCATCCATGGGAAAAATTGTGGCTTCGACAATAGTGTTCTCTGCCAATTAAAAATATAAACCACCAAACTTTACGTGACTCCCATCAAATCATGTGCAAATTCTTGGGCTACTAAATCGTGACAATCAGAACGTCGGTAGAAAAATTGATTCCATCCTGCTTGCTAGAAAAAATGTAGGAGATCAAGGTAAACATTCAATAATTCTAGCTTTTTAGGTTCAGTTCTGTCTAGCATTCCTCCCTTTCTCATTTTGGTTGGCACTCTCTACTAGATTTTTTGCTATGTTTCTGCAGTAAAAATTGTTTCAATCGCCAAGTGGAAACTAGAACCATTTACCAATACAACTGTTTTGATACGATGAACCCACATATATGTCAATTTTAAACTTAACATCACCCTTTACCACACTTGTGAACCATGATCCATAATTACATGAAATAAATCATATAGTACCTCTAATAATTATATATGGTAAGCACGGTCAAATTCACAATTTACCCTTTTTAATCATAACAGAGACATCTGTGCTAAAAAATATGACATTGGCATGGTCATCACATTCGGCACTTTAAAATTTAATCGCTGACAATTGGCCCGTCGGAGAAATGAGAAAATAGTGTTATCCTCGTTGTTAACAATATTCGCTTACCAACCATATCGGGTCTTGAAACACTGCTAAGAGTGTTAAACTGTTTATTAAAACCTTAAATGCTGACAACGCAGTTGTCAACATTTTACAAAAAAATACAAAAATGAAATTTTTGGTGATAACAAAACATTACTTTGAATTTTTGTTAAGGATAAATTTGTATTTCTTCATTCAAATCCTTTTTCATTAAATATATGATAGATATATGTGCGTTTAATTTTTTTAATTATGTTATTGGTGATTATGATTGATTAGGGAGTTGTGTGAACAATTTCAACCACACAACTTCATAACTATTAGTTGGATTTACCTAAATATGAAATCAAAGATTAGTTCATTTATTGGAAAATACCTAACATAAGAAGAATAACATAAAAGAATCAATTCAGATAAATAAATATAACTAATGATGAATGAATGGTGATTTACAATGAACTTTGATGGGTTCATGAGGTGAAAAGGTTATGATTCTTCATTTATTGTTATTACTATTCTTATTTATTATTGTATGTACTTTACGTTTGATGCATTGATTTCCCTTGAATGATGTTTTATCCTCATAGCACAAAAAGGTTGTGTCTTTGTTATTGCCTTCAATGCTTTAACATGACGCTTTGTTCTTGATTTGAAATAGTACAAGAAATACGGTGTTAGCTTTTGGGGTTACTCTAAAAGTTTTTTTAGGTTGATATGAAAGCACCATGTCTCCTAGTCTCTTTGCAATGTTTCGACACATAAATGTCTTAGCTCAGTTGGGTGTTTCACCTTCATTAGAGTATTGGTATAAATTCCTTGCCTAGGAGGTTGATACCCTAGTATGTTAAGAAATATAGGGGCAACATGTTGAGTGATTTATCTTAATTTGATATCTGCTTGTGATGTATTTTACTTAACTTAATTGGCTTCTTCTTTCACTTGATTATATTTAGCACTATTTTCATGAAACAACTACCAAACCATAAAAAACAATAAGATAAGAGGGCACAAGATATAGGTGATCAATCAGGGCCAACACCTCTCCACTTGAGAGGAAAACCCACAAGAATTCTTCTCTTTTATAGAACCTCAATTGACTAATTCCAAGACCTATGACCCTTGACCTAGACCCCTATAAGAACAAGTCAAACTTTTCCTCCATGATGAGTTTTCCTTCCACCAACTTTGATCTCAACAACTTTTATAATTTTGACCCCCCCAACAGATTCTTTTGCAACTTCGACCTCCAGTAGTTTCTTCCACAATAATCCTAGGTGAAAAATGTGAGAGAATAATAGTGATTTTGTCATTATTTCTCCTTCACTCAAGATGAATTCTACTCCTCATCAACTCGACTTTCAAGGGAAACTTCCTTTGACCCAAAGCTCAAATCTCTTGGAGTGGTTTCAATTGGTACTTTTTGTTGTAGAAGGATGTCCTAATACAGTTCACATGTTTGAGAAAATGGTCCAAAAACAACCCCAACAACTCAATTTATTTTTTTGACTTTATCCTCTTCTTCCTCACTACTTCTAGGTGTATTTCTTATTTTTATCAAACTTATTTCTTGTTGTAGTGTGTGTTCCCTTGAATGGCTAAGTGCTCCTATATATAGCATTCCTTGAATCCTCAATGAGGCCAACTTGGTCTTTTGAAGGCTAACTTTTTTCTTGCACCATGAGAAGGTCTTTGAGGGTATTTAAATCTAGTTTGAATCAATTAACATTTTCTTTACAATATTGAACATTACCAAATGGTGATTCAATACATGACAATGAATCAATTGACCTAGAAACACTCAATGGGTGCTTTAACTAAAAATAAATTTCCCTTGAGCACAAAACCCATGTCTCGAGAAAAATTATAATAAATTTATTTTTCTCTTTCCATTAAGTACATAAAATCATTATTACAAATGTCATTATGAATACCAAACCTAGTTACATATTTCAACACTCCCTCTTATCTATGGAAGTATTGATAATTCATACAAGGTACTTGGACATTCTTAATCTGAAGAATTCTCATAAGAAGAGTCAGATTGGTAAGCAATCTCATAAGCTACTTCCTTATCTTATGCTAAAGAATCAGATCATATTAACCAACATTTACACATGGCAAGGCCTTGACTAACAACTCTATCTCTCGACAATATCATAGCACAATGTTGTCAATACCAATGACTGACATACGCCATCATCATTGTTTCTCAAGGCACATACCCCACCTGGGTGTTCACAGGGTATATCCTTACGCCACTCGGGTGTTCAGGAGGTATGTCCTTTTAGGACAATTCCTATATTGGAATAACACATCCTCAAGGAATTTCCTCTTCGACTACTCTTATCTTGGATTCCCTGCCTCATCCTTAAAGAGTATCAGAATTAGTCTTAGATGTTTATCCAATCCTCCATTCTTTCTTCACAATATTAATACAAGAATGATGTGTCTATCTCTCCCTATAAACTATGGAAGATATACCCATTCCTATAAAAGGAATGTACCCAAGATCCCTCTTATCTAGGGACTTGTGCAAGCTCCCTCTTAATTAGGGATTTGTTACCAACAAAAATTCTTAGATATTTGGTGGAGATCATGGTACTATCAATTTCTTGTAGGTATCCTCTAAATGTCATTAAATACATATTATTCATTATGGAGCCTTCATCTTTTATAGGGCATCAACCATCCATCACTTTCCTTCATGAACCATATCGGTCGTGTCAGCTGTAGTGCCCCACTTTGGTTGATGAACATTGATCCTTCATACTTTATTCTTTGAGGACATCAGGTTGAGGATCCAGACACATGACTCTATTATTAATGGATTTGATGGTTATGTATGTTTTCTATTGATATCATGATTATGATAGACTTGATGGATAGGTATGTTTTCTATTGATGTTACAATGATATTGGCTTTGATGGATATGTTAATTTCCCATTGATGTTATGATTATGATAACCATGATGGATGTGTCCCCTATGGTAGCTACTTACATTAGTTCTGAATCAAAATGAACAACGATGTGAATGATGGTCATGTTGATGTTGCGATTATGATAATGACTAAAAATGAGAAACTTTGTTATTGATGATTATTGAGTATGACAGGAAACCACCAAAGGAACTAGCATATGATGAGCTGACAACATCTGGTTTGATAGAAATTAATATTTTGTCTTTGAAATTATAATTTCATTTTGAAACTTGATATATATATATATATATATATATATATATATATACTCTCTGATGATATGTCAATGGTTGCAGAAACATGTTTGTTGCTTGGCCGAATGACTCGCATATGGGTGATGGGGTTGTACAATTGAATGGAACAACATGGGAGGGGTGGAACATTGTTCCTGATCTCACCCGCTAGCACTCCTGCCGTGACTTAGGCTAGAAAGGTTAAAATACCTTCACCTTGAAGATCACGATGTCGTGAGGGCAGGTCCCAAATTTGGTTCGCTCACGAGGATTTTCTAGGGGGCGTGCATCAAGGTGTATTCCTTGATCCCCAGCACCATTAGTCTCACTATAGCAGGCAACATATGAGATGATAGGGGTCTCTATCGTTGCACATATAATTTCCCCTCGTAACCACTGGATACTTGAAGGGCAAGTGGTGTGGCACCCTTGGAATTTCAAGAGAAATTCTTGAAGGGCACGACCGACTTGGCACCCTTGGTATCAAAAATAAATTCTTAGGCATGGCACCCTTGGAACTTCGAATGGTAGTTCTTGAAGGGCATGACCAACTTGACACCTTCGACATCATTGAAGAAACTAATAAATATAATCAATATATGAAAATCCAACTAATTCATATCAAGTGACATATGATGTTAGAACCAAAGGAATTAAATCAAGAATAAAACTTAGGGTAAGGGAGGAATAGGAAGAGATAAAATATTTACCATGATAACTCTACCCTTTCCATGTTAAAACAAAATATTAAGTACATAAGACTTAATTAGGCAAAAAGGGGAAAGAGGGACATAGAGTTAAGTAGAAATATTTATTAAAAACTTCATTAAGAGAAGAGGGTGGTGAATTAAAATAATATTAATAAATTAAAATTTGAGAAATTTAGAGAACTTCCATGTGGCAAGAGCCAACATAAGAATATTCATCAAGAACAAATTGAAGTAGTTAGGGGACCAAATCTGAGAATTATCAATTAACTTCAGTAATAAACACAAATTAAGGAGTCAAAAGGGGGAATCAAGAGACAACTAGGAGAAGACATAGGAAGTCTTGTTGGGTTGAGGGAAATACTATTTTAAATGAATAATTAAGTAAATTATTTTTGGAGAGTCTTGATGAGAGAGTGACACATGGGTGGGTGAATAATCGAATTTTGGGTTAATAAAAATTAATTATTTATGCATGAAATTCCAAGTGTCACCTATGAAGCCTTCTATAAGAGAAAGGGAAATGGAAGAGAAAAGGACCTTTTGTTTACCCTATGGTTGGATGGAGGAGATTATGTCATTTTGAGTGGTTACGAGCTATAGTTGAGTTTGGTGGGATAGAGTGTTATAGAGAGGGGACTCTTGAGCCAAGAGGGGCTCACCTCTATCAGCTAGCACATTCCTTCGTTGTACAACCCCATTGCAGCTTGGGGGTCCGCGGGGAAGGAGAGTACCCAAGGAGTAGGCTGGGAGGTCAACCGGTGGATCATTACATTCGGATTAAGCACGACAACATTCAGGCGTGGAGGTAGACAACAACAAAGGAGCTCAAGTAGCAGCAAGTCAATTTTGGTTCTTGTCCAAGGGTGAATGGTACATGTTTTAGTTATACTATTTTTAATTATGATGATTTCATTGTGCCTATAATCAAGTTAAATATATGTGTGTTATGAAGTTAAATTTATGGAATTGATATGCGTGATTTAATTTTACTGAGTTTCAAAATTGTATGATTATGGTTTCATTTCCTAGTTACTGTTTAAAAAAAAAAAATGTAAAGCCTAGCGCTCATCTAGTAAAGTATAAGTTGGTCTCTACACTTGGTATCAGAGCCAAAGGTTCAACCTCTAGGACCTATAGGCCCATAAAGTATTAAGGTTTCCTTGTATGAAATGTTAGTCTTCTTATCCAACTTCACCAATCTTGTCAATGCAATCAATCCAAGGAGTTCGCTTCACAAGCCTCTATGGAACTTATAAGACAACAAGCATTAGTCTTCTTATCCAACTTCACCAATCTTGTCAATGCAATCAATCCAAGGAGTTCACTTCACAATGAGAAAAATCTCTGATTTCATTCATATTTCAATGGTTGTTAATGAACGGACATTATATCTAGAAGAGCAGTAAGATGGCAGATGTTAAGCTAATGCCAAAAGTATCAAACAAATCCAAAAAAAAAAAAATTCACCTCCTTTTGAACAAATGAGAGAACTTAAAGCCATTTATGTATTCAAATTTCAAATGCGTAACTTAGGACAACAGTAAACTACTTATATTTCGATTACCATGAGCAAAGTAACACTTTCATATCAGCAGCGAATAAATGTGACCACAGCAAGAGTTAATGCCTAACAAGTCCAAAAAAAAAAAAAATGCTGATAGTCCAGAACACAATGACCATGTTCTTATTTCTCTTAGTCTTCCTCATCATGGAGGAAATTTTTTGTTTTGGGCACATACCCAACCTCCTCCATCTGCACAGACAACTTCTCTAACTCTGCATAAATTTCCTGAGTTTGTGGGTGTGATCTGTCTTTTACTCTAAAAGCATGAACCTTGTTATTGACCTTATTCCAACTCCAGCTTGGCCTCTTTGTCACCTACTTGCCTTTCATCAGTTTTATCACCTTTCTTTTGTGATCCCACTAACCAGCGGCCGAGTAGAGGTTTGACAGAAATAGATAATGTGTAGAATTTGTAGGTTCCATCTCAAAAAGACGTTCAGTTGCACCTTCAGCTAGCTCTATGTTCAAATGGATCCTACAGGCACCAAGCAATGATGCCCTTATAGCAGCATTAGGTTCTATTGGCATTTGTTGATAAACTCTTGCACCTCACTTAGGTGTCCATACCTCCCAAGAAGATCAACTATGCAACAATAATGTTCAATTGCCGGAATTATGCCATGAGTTTTCCTCATTTGGTTGAAGTATTTCAAGCCATTCTCAACTAGGTCCGCATGGCAGCACGCATACAACACACCAAGGAAGGTAACATGGTCTAGAAGTGTTCCAGAGTGCTACAATTTTTTCTAACAGTTGCATTGCCTCGTTGCCATATCCATGCATGGCGTATCCGACAATCATTGCAGTCCATGAGACAACATCGTTCTCAGAAATTTTGTCAAATACTTTATAAGAATATTCTATGATCCCACATTTGGCATACATATCCACAAGGGATCCTCCCCTAAAAGCATCAAACTGAAACCCACTTCTAATTATATATTTGTGAACCTCCTTTCCCTGTTTGAGTGCCACAAAATTCGAACATGCTGAAAGAATACCAGCTAGAGTTACTGCATTTGGCCTGACATTTGTACTTTGCATTTGGCGAAAGAGCTTTAGGCTCTCGTCGAAACCTCCATTCTGTGCATATCCGCATGTTATCGTGGTCCATGAAGAAACATCTCGTTCAGGCATTGTGTTAAACGCTTTGCGAGCATCATATACACAACCACACTTTCCATACATGTCCACTAAGGCGTTACCAACAAACATATTAGACTGAAAACAATTTCTAACTATTTCATCATGTAATTCCTTGCCAGTTTCCAAAGCTCCCAAGTTGGCACATGCTAGTAGCACACTGGCGAAAGCGAAGTGATTAGGTCGAATCCCTGTTTGTGGCTTTTGGTGAGAAAGAGCCAAGACCTCCAGAACAAAACCATATCGGGCATACGCAGCAGTCATGGCATCCCACGAACCCACATTGCATTCGGATAATGTATCTAAAACTCGAACCAGACCAACCCAAAATTCCGCTAGTGCATGCAATATATAGCTCTTCGAATAGGCACTCAAAATAAATTATTGGAAACACACTATAATTAATTCGGATATTGGTGATCTTTAAGGAGGTTGTATAAATCATTTATGTGCATTTATACCACAAGATATGGTTAAGGAAATGGTGTCATGAAATAAGACTCAGTGACAGACTACACCACCGAATCTCTCCACGCACACAGCTTCCTGACGAGTTGCCCAAATATGCGGGATGTTGCACTGTCTTCTTAATGAAAACGACTAAAGCCTACGATTTTTCAGTTGTCGTTCCTGATTCCAATCTTGGACTCCAGATCTCCCGGCATATCTAATACATATATTACGGCGAACGAACTGGACAGAAATTTCATTCATGTTTTTGCCTTTAAGCATCATAGTTCTGGAGAGTGACTGCATTAAACCAATGACAACAATTCCATCCAAGTAAGTTAATGTTCACCGAATGTTACCGCATGTAGAAATTAAAGGCATGTATTGAATAAATTTATCTTTCTTTTACTCATATTTTACCTCAGATCCGCGTTAAAACTATCCCATAATTTTGACTGATCACCAGTCAGTGTCGTGATTTATGCATTCGCTTTGACATGTACTCATCATTGTTACAAGAACCCACTGGTAGATTTAAGAAATATTATTGTGTTGATGCTAGAGTCACAATGTTAAACGTGAAGCTTATGAAGAGACCAAGAATCCCTTTAGGAATAGAACCATAATACTTGAGCTACATTGTTGCAATTGAATTGTAGCCAAGGAGACCAATGCTAACTTGCCAACATATATCTTCTCTCAATAATGAATTCTATATTTTAATGATCATCTTATTATTTCAACTATCCCTGCACTAATTACGAAACAGTTCTACAAAAAAATGTGTTATTTGTGCCAAAATCAATTTTCCCCTAAATCATGCAACAATGTAAGAACATAAAACATGGATATTTCTCTAAGAATCAAGCATACTCTAAGTTATGATAAGAATACTAGTGATGACCATTGATCCTCATTTAACTTGCAAAATTCAAAGTAGCTTTCTGCATTTATATTAATATATGATTATGGGGAGCAGGTACACTTTTTACAAACCCTTCCTAACAATATTCATGTCAGTAGATAGTCCCTTTATAAACTTCCAAAGGTAATTGTGTTATAAAAAAAAAAAAACATTCATGACATTCATGAGGGTAGGCCCAACTTCTTGTGGCTAAGTAGAAAAGAAAGTGGTAGTGTCTATATGACAACAGTTTCCAAAATATATCAGAAATCATAGTCCCTCATTGATATTACTAATTGCTCTAGCTATCTCCAAACCAAGATTTAAGTTGCAATCTTATACTTGAGGAAATGCAACTTGCATTTGCACTAATGTATTTTGGTAACAGAAATTTTTTGGTGTTTTGTCAGCTATTTTATTAAAATGCCTAAGCTAAAATCAGCCATCATATTCGAAGTAAAAGAAATAACAAATTGCAACATATCCAACTTCAAATATCAGATATATCGATTCAATCAATTTTGGATTACATTTGTGTTGATTAATATACTGATTCAATCAATGTTGACTACATTTGTGTTGATAAATATACCGATTCAATCAATGTTGAATACAACTATGTCGATAAATATTTGCTCCATCTCTGGATAAAACAATTAACTTATTAAGGCATTTCCATCTCATGGCCTGACCACAAACAGTAATCATACATTTGAAAACTCGAACAATGTTTTGTCAATATTGTTGGAGGTACGGTATGCTTGCCTATCACTTATCCTTCACCACTGAAAATTCTGGGATATTTTTCTTTGTGTGAGTCAAAGTTCTCTTGCATCAGAATTGCTTATTTGTTGAATGCTTCTGATTAACCAAATCCCCCTTATTAGTGGCTTATGCCTTGAATTGATGCCATCATGCCAATAGCTTTAGTGAATTCCTTGAATGGATTCCAATAGCTTTAGTGAAGCAAATTCATCGTTGTTAAGTTATTTGATAGCATTTACGCTTCTCCATTCAATCAATACGTTTCAGTAAGACCGAACTAAAAAGATCTTTATCCAATCTTTAATAATCAAAGGACATTTTTAATTTTGTTCAATTTTTACTTTTTCATATTTAATTCATGTGATTTGAAGTCTACTCAAATTTTAGTTCATTATATTAAACATGCTTATGAAATTAATTTTTATGCCAAGCACAAATGAATTTTAATTTGTGATGAATTTCAATTTTGGATTGAAGAGGATATATATTTTAAATTTAATTGAGTGATAATATTAAACTTTATAATATCCATGTGTTACCTAATGTGTTGTATATTAAAGTAATAGTTTTTGCAGTTTAAAATTTATTTATGATGTGTATTAAATTAATAGTTTTATAGTTTAAAATGACTTATGTTGTGTATTAAAGTGATAGTTTTCATATAATGTAGTATTTTAAAATTTTAAATTTATTTATGTTGTGTATAAAAGTAATATTTTTATGTTGTGTAATCTAGAATTTTAAATGTATTTATGTAAAAAATAAAATTAGGAGTTACTTCCCTCCATTATTTATGTTTTCCCCAATATCCATTATTTATGTTCTCCCCAATACTCAGAGAGGAGTAAAACTGAAATGTTGTAGAATTAGTGTTTATTACCCCCCAAAATTTATGTAGACTTACTAATGTGGATAACCCACCAAAATTTATGCAAGTACTTGTATGTGAGAAAATTAATTGATCTATCCACTTCACATATAAATTTATTATTTTATGTGAAATCCAAACTGTAAGATTGGATTTTACTAATGACCATTATTAATTTGACATTGGTCAATATAGGTTATAATTTTTAAGCAATTTTTCCATATCTTAATTTCTAAATTAAATGACAAGGAGCAACACTTGTTATAGAATAAATATTAAAATTTTTTAAAGAAAATGAAACATAAAAATGGATTTCAAAGTAATTATAGGTTCACTTAAATTAAAGTGGATAGTCTTATAATACTCTATCCATAAATCTAGGGTTAGACAAAGTAATATATTGAAACACATACATCAATTTAATATATTTGCATCATGGCTAACGCATATCTGAAAGTTAGAATGGAGTGTACATGCATATTAAATGTACCCTTAAAATTTAGTAAATCATACATATTGTGATACTTAACAAATAAAGTTATGGTATTTAATAATAATACTAAAGTAGTAAATTCCTTATGAGATATGAGTACTAGAGTGTAAATTGATGTTTACATTGATAAAGATGTTGGTTTCCTAAATTATGGCAAGAAAACTTTTCACTCTTTGAATGTGAATCAAGATCCTTTATATAATTGATAAGAGTCAATGCAACAAGATAGTCATTCACACAGGAATCCAATACCAATAGATTGATAGCAATAGATAATATTGAAACAATTATTGAGTCTAGAGCCCATGAAAATAGAGTATGATGACCTAATAATATGGATGGAAAATATGTCAACCTAAAGATTACTTGGAGGTGACTCCTTCTAGGATGAATCATCCACCTGAAATTAAACAAGAACTCTTGAGGGTTAGAGTTTCATTTCATATCCGGGACAAAATAATGATGAGAATAGTAACAAACATGTTTCATCCTTTCATCTTGAGAAATCCTGGATGACAACCTATCGCTTTTCTTATATTAGGGTTTTAGTATTTATATAGTTTTACCAAATATTTTGCCAAAGGAAGGCCATAAGTATGTGTTTCATGTGCGTGGTTCTTCACCTAGTTAGTCAATCTCATATGATCATACCCCTTTACTATAAAACAATATGGTTCATGACATAGTGGTTTTTGGAACGCTTAGCCATCACAAGTGATTTGGAACACCTAGGATACATGTTGATGGAACCATTAATGACTCAGAGATTACTTACATTATACATACATACATACATACATACATACATACATACATACATACATACATACATATATATATATATATATATATATATACACACACACACACGTCAGGGAATAAATGTATTGAATTAAAATTTTCATGTCGATTTCTTTATGGTAGAAGAGGAGGGAACATGCAATTGCTTATTATTCAACAATTGCATAGTAGAGATGTGCCATGCATGTGATACATGAAGGAGTTTAGCTTAGGTGATTGTTGAGACAATGATGATTAGACACATTGAAATTGATAATTACCATACTCTTAGGTTCAAATATGTGACAACTACGAAATTCAAAAGGATTATTACTAATTTGATATAGGTTGATATTGAGTGCTAGTTTTTGGAGCCTATCATATACTTGTATGGTTTTTTTTCTTTTTTAGAGCTTTATCATATAACGATATTAAGGATATCATGTTAAAAGATATCTACTATGTGATGATTCCTAGCCTAAAATCCATTTTATTAATTAAACCTAAGTGTTGTAAGGATGTAGTTGAGATTAGTTCACAAGAATAATTGATGCACCTTGACGTAGGTTCATTTCATATGTGTTTTGAGCTATTGGTCACTCAATAATGGTACATTCTCTTGGGAGATATTTCGTGGTGATAGATGTTAACATATATAATTATGATCATTTTAAATTTCATAAGAAATCAATTGTATTAATATATGAGAAATAAACATATATAAGTTGTAGATATTTTGTTAACTTACTTGGGGATGGTGCTTATATGAACTAATGGTTCCCAAGTAGTCCACATTTGTTAAAAAATGAATAATGATGTAATGTATTAGGCATATCCATACACATATTATACATTGTTGAATGACATTGTGTGCCCTAAAATCATTGGCATCAAGAATGATAAAATATAATTGTGAGGCTTGATTGCCAAAGCTTGCGACACATAATCACCCAAGACCATTTAAACACTATATAAGGATGGTAATAAAAGTTAACAAGTAAATATGATGTCTATATTACTTGCGTAAAGGGAGCCATAAAGAAGATGGAAGATGTTTTAAGTATGACCCTCAAATATTTCGGTATTCCTTATTGGACAAAATCAGGGAGAAATTGCTTGATTTAAAAATTGAGGATACTTGTCACAATGAGGATAGCAAGATTTTAATAGAGGATATTAAGGATATGCATCCCTGTCTTAATTCCCTTTCCTAATATAAGGACTTCGGGCTGAAGTCCATTATTAAGAGGGGGTGAATGTAGTGCCCCACTTTGGTTGATGGACACTGATCCTTGATACTTTATTCTTTGAGGACCTTAGGTTGAGGATCCAGACACATGACTCTATTATTAGTAGATTTGATGGTTATGTATGTTCTCTATTGATATCATGATGATGATATACTTGATGGATAGGTATGTTTTCTATTGATGTTACAATGATGATGGCTTTGATGGATATGCTAATTTCCCATTGATGTTATTATTGTGATAACCATGATGGATGTGTCCCCTATGGTAGCCACTTACATTAGTTCTAATTCAAAATGAACAACGATGTGAATGACGGTCATGTTGATGTTGCGATTGTGATAATGAATAACAATGAGAAACTTTTTTACTGATGATTATTGAGTATGATAGGAAACCACCAGAGGCACTCGCATATGATGAGCTGACAACATCTGGTCTGATAGAAATTAATATTTTTTCTTTGATATTCTAATTTCAGTTTCAAACTTGATATATATATATATATATATATATATATATACTCTGATGATATGTCAGTGGTTGCAGAAACATGTTTGTTGCTTGGCCGAATGACTCACATATGGGTGATGGGGTTGTACAATTGAATGGAACAACATGGGAGGGGTGGAATAGTGTTCCTGATCTCACCCGCTAGCACTCCCACTATGACATAGGCTGGAAAGGTCGAAATACCTTTGCCTTGAAGATCATGATGTCGTGAGGGTAGGTCCCAAATTTGGTTCACTCACGAGGATTTTCTGGGGGGCGCGCATCAAGGTGGATTCCTTGATCCCTAGCAACATATGAGATGATAGGGGTCTCTGTCGTTGCACATATAATTTCCCCTCGTAACCACTGGATACTTGAAGGGCAAGTGGTGTGGCACCCTTGGAATTTCAAGAGAAATTCTTGAAGGGCATGACCGACTTGGCACCCTTGGTATCAAAAATAAATTCTTAGGCATGGCACCCTTGGAACTTCGAATAGAAGTTCTTGAAGGGCATGACCAACTTGACACCTTCGACATTATTGAAGAAACTAATAAATATAATCAATATATGAAAGTCCAACTAATTCATATCAAGTGACATATGATGTTAGAACCAAAGTAATTAAATCAAGAATAAAACTAAGGGTAAGGGAGGAATAGGAAGAGATAAAATATTTACCATGATAACTCTACCCTTTCCATGTTAAAACAAAATATTAAGTACATAAGACTTAATTAGGCAAAAAGGGGAAAGAGGGACATAGAGTTAAGTATAAAGATTTATTAAAAACTTCATTAAGAGAAGAGGGTGGTGAATTAAAATAAGATTAATAAATTAAAATTTGAGAAATTTAGAGAACTTCCATGTGGCAAGAGCCAACATAAGAATATTCATCAAAAGAACAAATTGAAGTATTTAGGGGACCAAATCTGAGAATTATCAATTAACTTCAGTAATAAACACAAATTAAGGAGTGAAAAGGGAGAATCAAGAGACAACTAGGAGAAGACATAGGGAGTCTTGTTGGGTTGAGAGAAATACTATTTTAAATGAATGATTAAGTAAATTATTTTTGGAGAGTCTTGATGAGAGGGTGACACATGGGTAGGTGAATAATCAAATTTTAGGTTAATAAAAATTAATTATTTATGCATGAAATTCCAAGTGTCACCTATGAAGCCTTCTATAAGAGAAAGGGAAATGGAAGGGAAAAGGACCTTTTGTTTACCCTATGGTTGGATGGAGGAGATTATGTCATTTTGAGTGGTTATGAGCTATAGTTGAGTTTGGTGGGATATATTGTTATAGAGAGGGGAATCTTGAGCCAAGAGGGGCTCACTTCTATTAGCTAGCACAGTCCTTCGTTGTACAACCCCATTGCAGCTTGGGGGTCCGCGGGGAAGGAGAGTACCCAAGGAGTAGACTGGGAGTTCAACCGGTGAGTCATTACATTTGAATTAAGCACGACAACATTCAAGAGTGAAGGTAGATGACAACAAAGGAGCTCAAGTAGTGGCAAGTCAAGTTTGGTTCTCATCCAAGGGTGAACGGTACTTGTGTTAGTTATACTGTTTTTAATTATGATGATTTCATTGTGCCTATAATCAAGTTAAATATATGTATGTGTTATGAAGTTAAATTTATGGACTTGATATGCCTGATTTAATTTTACTAAGTTTCAAACTTGTATGATTATGGTTTCATTTCCTAGTTATCGTTTAAAAAAAAAATGTAAAGCCTAGCGCTCATCTAGTAAAGTATAAGTTGGTCTCTACATCATCCTTCTCTTTATCCGAAAGTGATCTTCTAGTCCACATATGGATTTTATTCATCCATATACCTTTTCCAAGTTATGTTATTTTCAGGACTTCCATCCATTCTTGGTTGTAGGTTACATTTACAACCCTCTTTTGTTAGGCATGTTTCAACCCAACCAGATTTTGTTCAAAAATCAAAATGAACATCAAATCAAAGTTACCTTTTATGATGGTCTTTCATCACGACATTTTATTTCTTGCAACATCAACATCCTGCACATTCATAAACACTTCTACAAGACATTCAATTTCAAGGGTATCCTTCCTTTACATAATTTATTAGAGTCTGCATGCCTTCTACTTGGAGACTCTCTAGCCAATTCTCTTAGTCATCAGATGTTGATCACATATCTTATCTTACATGACCATAGTTTCATTTCTCATGAAATCCTCTTCTTTTCCTCACATATTCTTCCTAGGAACTTCTATACAGAGTTCCTTCATATTTTTTTCAACTACCTCATATTCCATATATTATGTCGATTTCATCTTGTAAATATGTGAACTAGTTTGAAACATATGCCTTCATGCATCTTTTCAGAGGAAGATATCCTTCTTATTTGATCATGCTTAGAGCCTTCACCCATTCTATTTGCAACTATTTGATAACATGATTTAATATATCAAATATATACATACCTCTTTTATCCTTTTGGTCATCTAGACTTCCTTTGGAAACTTCATTTCCCTTCTTGAAAGTACTTAAACCATCTTGACATGTTGCACTCCTTTTTCATCATGCCATCATCTTTCTAAACCATATATCCCACATAAGGTGGAATGATTAGTGAGACACTTGCTCCAATAAAAAATCTTGAGTATCCTCATCTTGAAAATTCTCCTTTCTAATGATGATAATGTATGGTTAATTATTTTTGTCTTATATCATGCTAGATGAATTTATTTCAACCATATATATTACTCATGCTTTCAATGAGGTTACCAAAAGCTACTTCATTCTTATGATGTTTGCTACATTCATGTAGACTTCTACTTCAACTATCCTTCCATGCCTTCTATGATGAAGTCATCTTAATTACAATTATAATGCATCCTATTATTCTTGTGATGCTTCTTACCATGATAGCTATATTTTTCAAAACTGAAAAGAACTAAGTGAAGGATATTATCTCAGTCATAGTAGATATCTTTCACTTCCTCCTTCTTTTATTTCCTCTTTTCAAGTTCTTCCACTTCTTCAGGGATGTGGGCTTCATTAATTTATTTTATTTTATTATTTTCCTTCTTGAATTTAAGAAAATCTCTCTTGAAATTCCCATATTCCTGAAAACCATAGCATTGGACTTTTAACATGTAAATCTTATTTTTCTGAGGACCAAAATTACCAAGATTTCCTTTTCTCTTAGCCATGGAAGAAAATGCATGAACTTGCTCATTTGATCCTACATCGCTTTTTTCCTTCAACTTGGTTTCTTCAATCTTCATAATGACCAAATTTCACTGAATGTGGTAGATTTTTTCTTTCCATAGATGCTTGATAAAAAGTTTCTCCATTCCTCTGGTATTGAATTGAGCACAATTGTGGTCATTTCTCTATCGAACATTATTTCCCCCAACTCTTACATTTGATCCCGTATTTATGAAACCTTTATAATATATAAAGCTATTCCTTCTTCTTTTGATACCTTCATATTGTATAGATCGGTTCTCAAATATATTACTTCTCTTGCAGTGCTCACATAGAATAATTCTACCAATTTGTCATAGATGCCTTTTGATTTTTCCAATTTTGCTACATAAGGGATGAGTGAATCCTTGATTGATTCTGTTAGGATTATTTGAGACCTTATATCCTACGTCTTATTGCTTAGGGCCGACATGAGGAGGTTTACATTGTGGTTTATATCTGCGGCTTGTTGTTTAAGCTGTGAAAAACTCACCTTTGCAAGATCACGAGGTTTGTTTACAGATTTGTTGACCATGATTAGGGTTTTATGATTTTCAACCTCGTTGACCTAGATCCCCTAAAAATATCCACAAATACCCAAAGAAACCTCTGATACCAAATTATCCATAAAATTCCGTGGATATTCCTCTAGATAGTTCGTCACAACAGATCTGATAATAATATATTAAAATTCTAAAAATTCTACACTATTACATTTTATTAAACTTTAAGATCTATGGATTTTACTGTAATTAGTGCATGCATACGAATGGAAATTATGCTAAAAATTATATAACAACAAAATAATCAGAAACATACACACGCACACACACACACACAAGACACAGGATATTCTCTTTAGGAAACACATTCGAGAGAAAACCCAGTTGGAAGGTGAGGTCTCTTCGCTCTCTTTCTCTGTCTAGAAATATGGTTGCAGGTATAAATAAGTAATGCTTTTGCCTAGTGGGCTACTACAGTGCACAGGTCTTCTTTGTGTGCTCTACCTACTATCTCTCCTGGCTATCTTTTCTCAGCTATGGAACTGAATTCTCTTTAAAGAATGGAATTCCTCTTCCTCCTAGTGGTTCAGTTATAACACATCTTGATAGCCTACTAGTGGTTAATTTTGACTACATCAAATCTTAACTAGAGTTACAATATAAACTATTCTAGAGTATTTTACATAAAAAACATGTGACTAGTCCATTTTCCATGAATAATGGGAGTTGACGCGACATCCTCTCGAACTATAGGTGTGAAAATAGGAAGCTCAACTTCTGAGTGGCGTAACATTTTCATACGGACTCCAATTTGCTGAAATGTGTAACTAGGTCAGTTTTCATATTGACTATGTAATTATGGATTTATGTAAAGTAGAAGACAAAGATAATAAAATGAATTGTGTACTTGCTTCATGGGTTTCATGAGCAAGAGATTATTATAGGTTAGTAGACTTCTTCTTGATGTCTATCTAGGTTTTTATCTTATGGTTATTAGAGTCATGTATGTGAAGTACATATTCTGCAAGAGAATGCCCCAAGACCTTGTCAAAAAAAGATATGGAAGAATGGCTTGGAACAACACTTAAATCAACGCTGGAAAATGCACCATAAAGTCGGCCTCACAACAAGAGATATGGTCGGCCTCAAATCAATGAACCTCTTCCCATATATATACCTATTTTGTGGATTATAAGTGAACAAAGATTTTGGACACCTCTGAGTTTGGTATATGTATGATAGCGTATATCACAAATACATTTGATGATGCCTGAACAGAAGTGCGAATAACACCTTCATTTGAGTTTTGCGGATATAACAACAGAAATGTGGATTATATTCGTCCATGAGAGCTTTAGTGCAGAGGATCAGTTGACGGACAGATCAATGAAGACAGATGTGGATCAGCAACTGTAGTCAATCTTGGTTGATGCAACGTGTAAATCTAAGGTGAATGCAATGACAAGTGTGATGTTTCATAGCGGACTTCAGGAATAGATAAAAATGGATAAGGGTATAATATATGCCAAAATACTCATGTAATATATGTGAATACTCTTGTGATATAAATTTGGATATGAACAGAGTCTATCTGAGATAGATACAGCGTAATGAAACTTAGTCAAATAAGAGTTGAGGACAATATTTTAAGTATGGTGTGAAGGATTCTGAAGCAACGAATAAAGTTGATCATCATGTTATAAGGCTTAAGAGCAGCATGGGAAAAAGAAGGAAGGTTACCTTCCCATTCAAAGAGTCTACATCTCCAGTAATCAAGAAATATTCCAGGATAAATTTACAGAGTGAGTTCTCTAATATAGATGAAAATTAGTACAAGGTGATGAAGAAAGGAAAGATCGGCATTGGAAGAAGAAGGAGAAGTGACAAGGTCCTTGGAAGCATTTATAGTTCAAGGGTCCGAGTCTTGGTCATGGTACTTGTCATTCGAAGATCTATAAGAAGAACTTCTCATGGGTTTTCCTCTTCAAGAAGGAGAGGTTTTTCCTTGGCTCTAGAAGCCTAATTTGTGTGTCTCGTGTACTTTGATAATTGTCTTGATGAAAGATTAACTAAACTAAATAAGAGAAGACATAAGTAGGCTCAAAATTAATTATCAAGAAGAGAATTTGCATTAATCAACAACCCTCCAAATTCTCAACATGGTATCAGAGCTAAGTTGCTGAACTCAAGGGTTGCTTGACAAAGAGACACTCCAAGAAGCGAAGATCAAAGTTTGGGCTGAAAGGTCAAATTAGGTTGCAAGGAAGACTTCAAGGATTCAAGAACATTTGTCTTAGAAGAAACTCTTGACTTCATCTTCAAACATCATCAAGGAAGTTGTTGAAGGAGAAATTCACTCTCTCAACTAAGTATTTATGACTTTATCTAAATGTATCAAAATGTCTTCTTTGAAAATAAAGAAGCAAACTCGTTAGGGTTTCAAAATTTTCTACATGGAATACAATACAATTAAGTCATGCCAAATACATGAAGGGAGATATAAGAGCCCAAAGGATTCTTACAGAATCTATAAAAGACTCTCTCATCTCCGAGGTATCAAACCTAAAATCATCAAAAAGAAATATTTGAGAAATTGGTGTAGCTATTCTCTATGAGTATTGCAGAAGAAGCAATCTCTCTGAGATCATCTGCAGGAAGTGTGAGAAGTAATGTCTCACACTGAGATGACTAAAGTGGTGTTGGAAGCTCTACTAGATGAATGGGGAAACTTCACTTTAGGTTTATACAGGAAGAAAGAAGCCACACCATTTCACAATTTATGGTCCCTGTGTAAAATAGAGGATACAAGATTCAAAGCCAAAGGTGTTACATGATCAAGGGAATCAAACCTTTGCAGCCACGTCAAGGAATATTTGGTAAGTTTGGTCCTCAGAATAGTATGGAGAAAGCACGATGTAATGTGTATTATAATATAAATTGTCCTTAATCTGAAAAAGGACAAGAGAAATAGGGAAGAAGCCCATATCTCTATAAATGAGGAAAGAACCTGATGCAAAGAAAACAGGAAGCTCAACTTCTGAGTGGCGTAACATTTTCGTACGGGCTCCGATTTGTTGAAAAGTGTAACTAGGTCATTTTCATATTGACTATGTAATTATGGATTTATGTAAAGTAGAAGACAAAGATAGTAAAATGAATTTTGTACTTGCTTCATGGGTTTCATGAGCAAGACTTTATTATAGGTTAGTATACTTCTTCTTGATGTTTATCTAGGTTTTTTTCTTATGGTTATTAGAGTCATGTATGTGAAGTACATAGTCTGCAAGAGAATGCTCCAAGACCTTGTCAAAAAAGGCTATGGATAAATTTCTTGGAACAACACTTAAATCAACTCTGGAAAATGCACCATCAAGTTGGCCTAAAATATTGAATGTAATGTCAGCCTCAAAATAAGAGATATGGTCGGCCTCAAATCAATGAACCTGTTCCCATATATATATATATATATATATACCTATTCTGCAGATTATAAGTGAACACAGATTTCAAACACCTCTAAGTTAGGTAGATATATGACAACATATATCATAGATACATTTGATGATATCTGAGAACAGAAGTGTGGATTATATCTGTCCATGAGAGCTTCAATGCGGAGGATCAGTTGACAGACAACTCAATGAAGACATATGTGGATCAGCAGCTGCGGTCAATCTTGGTTGATGCAACGTGTAAATCTAAGGTGAACTCAATGACAAGTGTGATGTTTCACAGCAGACTTCAGGAATAGAGAAAAATGGATAAGGTTATAATATATGCCAGAATACTCATGTAATATATGCGGATACTCTTGTGATATAACTTTGAATATGAACAGAGTCTATCTGAGATAGATACAACGTAATGAAACTTATTTAAATAAGAGTTTAGGACAATATTTTAAGTATGGTGTGAAGGATTCTAAAGCAGCGGATAAAGTTGATGATCATGTTATAAGGCTTAAGAGCAGCATGGGAAAACGAAGGAAGGTTACCTTCCCATTCAAAGAGTCTACATCTCCAGCAATCAAGAAATGTTCCAAGATAAATTTAGAGACCGAGTTCTCTAATATAGATGCAAATCAGTACAAGGTGATGAAGAAAGGAAATATCAGCATTGGAAGAAGAAGGAGCAGTGAAAAGGTCCTTGGAAGCATTCATAGGTCAAGGGTCCGAGTCTCTGTCATGGTACTTGTCATTTGAAGATCTATAAGAAGAATTTCTCGTGGATTTTCCTCTCCAAGAGGGAGAGATTTTGCCTTGGCTCTAGTCGTGTACTTTGATAATTATCTTGATGAAAGATTAACTAAACTAAAGAAGAGAAGACATAAGTAAGCTCACAAGTAATTATCAAGAAGAGAATTTGCATTAATCACCAACCCTCCAAATTCTCAACACGATTGACACGATTCTTGCATCATTGGAAATATCTCTATGTGTAGAATAACATGAAAAGATGTTACGCTAATGTGATATAGTTTTACCCCCAAAAACTCCATTTGATGCCTCAAAATGCTTCTGAAAGGTTTCGAACCCTATTTCACCAAACTGGGTCTTGTGAGTTGATTCCTCAATTTTTTCCACTCCAAATGCATCGGTATGGATGACAAACAATACAATGATCCAATTCGGATAAGGAGAGGGGGTGGTGAATTAGTATGAGACAATTTTTACTTATTTATACATTCATGAACCATAAATAACAAAACAATCACATATGAGATCTATCAGCTGCAGAACATGGAAGATATGATTTACATGGAAACCCTTTTGAAAGAACCACAATAATTTTTTTTATAATTCTTTACAGGCATCAACCCAATAGAAGAATTAATACCTACTACTACAAATATTCATAGGTACCAACTGTGGTAGTGTATTTGACGCAAGGGTGTATGAAATACACTTCTTTAGTAAGATGGATGCTACATGCACAAGGTCACAGAGAAAAATGATTGTCTACTGTTAGTGGAATATATTTGACACAATGTAAACTAAGTTTGAGGGAAAACTAATCATACAACACTAAGAACAAAACAAAACACAATATGAAAAATACAAAATCTTGATGGAGAAAACGACCTAATAACACAAGTGGATAATTATCCCTTTATTAGGTGCTCGTGGTAAAAAATATACAATGCTAAACACTTGAACAGGGTTCTTTGAGTTATGGAGCTCAAATACCCAAAACAAGGAGGTCTCCTTCCCTCAAGTTCTTGCAAGTGTCTCTTCCCTGTCTCAAAGGATGGTAGATCAAGATCAAATGGTGGACCTCTCTCTCTTGGACTGAGATGTTGGTTGGCCAACATATGAGTCCTTCCAATTCTTTGTTGCTGGACTATGCAAGATGGTTTCCTATGAATAAATTTGGCCAGCATAACAATGTGGCTCCAATTCTTCTTCCAAAGGTTGGCTTATATGGAACTTTTTTTAATTCCTCCCCGTTCTCTTGGCCCAAGATGGATAGTGACACAAGTGTCGAGGAGGGATTCCTTTGTGGGTTGCATTTACACCTCAAGGTGGCTCAAATCTGGTTGTCCTTAGTAGTACTAGGTGGATAATCATCGTAACCAAGCGTGCCAAGTGGTCTCAGATGGTGACATTTTTCCATTTTCAGGATCACGCGGCTATCGAAGGAATAGCCGCGTTGTGTGCAAAATTTCTTTGATGCATGTGTGTTGTCCATTAATAGCCATCTGAACCTTAGGAAAAATTAAGTTTTTGTCTACCCTAATGTATTAATTCTCTTATAATCTTCATATGTACCTTCTGCTTGACATTTTTAATGTCTTTTTCCTCTATGATTTTCTGGTGTTAACAATTTCCCCCCTAATGTATGAGGTCTAGGAAGAACTGTATAGCCAAAATGCACTGTGCTTTCTTTTCTATGTGATCCTTTTGAGAGAGAGAGAGAGAGAGAGGGTAACTTTCTTTGGAATTGATTTGTGAGACCCCTTGTCTTAAGTAAAAAATACACCATGCTCTGTAGGCAACCTGCAAGAGATAAAATAAGCAATATTTCTACGAGGCGGGCATGTCCCATGCATTTTTGAATAGTTAAGCTAATTTGGCTGATACTGGTTCTGTCATGTCACATTTTATAGTTGGTGACCTGTTGTTGGTTGATGACGATGGTTTCTGACGCCCTCAGGGGCGTCTTTTCATTGAAAAAAGGTTGAATTTGGTACCCACATGCATGGTATGTTTAGAGAATGTGCTCAATGGATGCATGGGTCTTTGAATGTTGGGGACCTTCCTTTGTAAGCATTTCTAAAAGAGATGCCTACTGGTATACAGGTCTTCAACAAATTTTGACAGAGTACAACGGTTATGAAGTACGATACCATCTTGGACATCGAAACTCATGTTGATGTCGAATTTTAAGAGGATCGATGAAATCAATGGGCAATGATGATTCCCATCGTGTCATCTGAGGATGCCCCGATTGAGGTGAGGAGTCATCCAAGGTACCATATTTGTTAGCGTAAATTCTTAATGCAAGTGTACAAAAAGAGCTCACTTTAGCTGTGCATGACAAAAAACCCTAACAACAAAGATCCGTCAGTTGCAGGTTGGTGGCCTAACCCTACCCTACTTTTTTAGTGGTTCAATTTTTCAGAATAGGTGCTCGGGGGTCAGGAACAACACTCTTCCCTTCCTCATGGCCGACTCGCACTTCATGGGGCTTGTACTGCGGTTTGCCTCACAGTTTCCATAGGGGAAAACTATGTGCTCGCAGGTACAGGTCCTGAAAAGTGCGAGTTGGTCTAGAGGTGGGATTTGTCATTTTTTTTATGAGGACTGGTATTGTATGAGTTAGGATGCAGTTTATCTTATCTGAACTGAAAAACATGATGGGTTTTTGCAGGTATGGCAGAGCTAAAGATAAACTGGTGAGAGAGGGATTTGGATGCGCTTCGTGCTGAGATCCAGGGGAATCAGGTGGTCTGAGGCGCACTTACAGGGTACAGGGTTCTCAAATTGGTTGAAAACCCACTGATGAGGGAAAGGGAGCCCTTGTTTTCCAGGATAGTCAGCTACTGGGATCCAGGCCAGGAGGCCTTTATGGTGCAAGGGCACAAGATCGAGTTGACTATCCAGGACAACTACTTCTTGACTGGACTCTTGCCACTAGGGGTGGTGGGAAATATACATCCAGTATTACCTCGAGGGCAGAACATATCAGATTTCATGGAACTCCACTGCAGACTAGATTTTCGTGCTAAGGGCATGAGCATAACGATCGGTGATCTAGAGAGGCTAGAGACACGGGTTGTCGCTGCAGCAATACTGTGGATCCTGCGCAACCAGGTGTTCCATCACATCACTGGGGGGCAGATGATGTTGGTTGAGAGTGTTCTAAGTAGGACCTACTATGGGTGGGCCCAGATGATGCTTTTGATGGTGAAATGATAGCTGTCGCTATGCAAGCGATAGGTGAACCATGAATCTGATTTTAGTGCAATGTTATGTTGGTTCTTCTTCGAGAAGAGCCCCACACTTCGGCCTCATGTGAAGATCCAGGATGGGGGCCCACGAGAGCCTAAGATGCGTCGTTGGGGGTAGCTAATGCGAAGAGGAGGCGGGGGAGTCGGAAGGGTGTTCCGACCTTAGTTATTTTCACATTGGGATCAGATGCCGCTGTATATAGATGATTATCCATACATTGGTATGAAATTTCATGGCGACCCTGACTTGCCACTTCCGCCGGGTCGAGCATGGGGACCAGATGGTAAGTGAAAGTTGCCATATATTATGACGCATTTTAAAGTTTTTAGAATATGTATGTGGTACTGATTCGTTACTTTTGGTATGCATATATAGCACCGATGAAGCCGACAAGGTATATGGGACGACCCGTAGTGCCAGGGGCTGCAGAGTGTAGTGGAGTGAGAGGAGACTAGAGACTTGACTATGAGGCTCTGCTGGAGGATGTCTGCCGCAGGTGTGAGTTGATGATAACCAGCGCATCTAAGCATGGATGGCATGATCTTGAGGACCAGTACATCGAGGGATGTATAGGGCTACCCTCTGAGTGGGGAGGGGTCATGTGGCATATGGCGATGGCTGGACAGACAGTTCGGGATCTGCGGGCTGCTGGACCCGAGCCATTGGCTCGACACCCTCTAGGTAGTGATTAGATGTAGGGGCATGTGGTTCCCCTATTTTTTATTTTTGTAACATGCTATGGGCATGTCGGATGTATTTAGAGTGGTGGAATATAAAACATTTATGATCTTGTCGATACATATTATGGATATGAATCTTTTTATATATGACGAGTATATGGTTCGCCATTTGTTTTATGATTATTGTCTTGTGTTAAATGCATGTGATAAGTTCCAATATAGAATATTGTTTGAAATTCTATCTACATAGTGATTTTGGGCTCTAGGTACATGACATAATGTAATGGTTTCAAATTCACGCACTAAGAATTTCACTCATAAATATCTTCAAAAAACAACATGGTTATTCACACGATACACGCCATTCAATTGCATGAAAAGAAGCAAGGAATCTAAATGAACATGAAGATGAAGGATTCGATGATCAAGGGCATCAACTAACAAACCTGTCACTTCATCGTATTCAACCCGGTTATTGGTGGCAGATCCTGTTGGAGAGGACTAACAAATGTATGGGGGTAAAAATGGTCGAACCTGCCGAGGCTATATTCCGGGAGAAGAAACTTGCATTGTCAACATAAGAGATATATGGTGTGGATGATGGATCCATCTGAAAGGCACCAAAAGACAACAAATGAGATGATGATGAACAATGAAAGATACCTAAATGCATGACAGAAATAAAACGTGCATCTCGATGGGAGATGCTATGGGTAAAATCTCTCAAGGTAGAGTGCATTGCGAGGGTTAGAAAGGAATTGGCCTTCGAAATTCTCTAGAAGGTATGCCCCCTTGCCCAAGCTCTTACTAATGATGTAAGGTCCTAGCCAAAATGAGTCAAACTTCCCATGACCAAGTACCTCATGAGCCTAGTCATACAGTAGAACAAGATCGCCTTCGTGAAAGGTACGAGGGTGGAATTTTCGGTCATCTTCAGCTTTGTTGCACTTATTTTCCGCTTCGATGGTTTGTAATGCAACACGACGGTCTTCGGAAGCAAACTCAAGCATGATAAGTCTTTGTTCTAAAGGTTAGGTGTCAGGGAGAAGTTCGATGGCTAGGTGAAGGGAGGGGATTTCACACTCGATCGGTAAGAATGCCTCCTCACCAAAAACAAGGTGGAAAGGAGTAAAACTAGTGGCAGTTTTAATAGAATTTCTATAGGCCCACAAAGCAGGGAAGAAGATAAGGTGCCAATTGGTTTTGTGCTTTTTCACCATCCGTTGAAGCATAGTTTTAAGGATTTTATTGACCGCTTCAACCTAACCATTACCTTGGGGATAATAGGACGATGAATATTGGTGCTCAAATCCCAATAGAGAGGATAGCTCACGCCATATCTCATCTTTGAAATGTCGGCCATTGTCAGATACCAATTTTTTCAGAGCTCCAAATCGAGCGATAACATAGTTAAATAAAAAGAGAGTTGTAGTAGCTTCCGTGTTATTGAACATTGGCATGGCCTCAGCCCATTTAGTGAAATAGTCAACTGCAATAATGATATACTTATGGTTATCATTAGATGGAGGTTGACACTCCATAAAGTCAATGGCCCACTTTCATAAGGGATTCACTTAGATGACAGGATGGAGGGGAGCGGGTGGAGCTCGTGCCTTTGAGGTGAATAGTTGGCAATTGGAATGATGTTTGATTGCTTCAATGCAATAAAAAAAGAGAGAAGGCAAAAAATACCCAGCGCACATGAATTTCTAGGCAGTAGCCATTAGGGGAATTTTGAGGTCTAAAATGGGCTTCCTATGGAAAATGTATAATCTGTTAGTCATCAGTATTTTTTCACCTGTTGATGACGACTATTTGTTAAAGCCAATTTTTCTAGCAGCTGATCTCAAAATTCGTCAAATTTTCCAGCTGGAAAACACCCATAAACATTTTTTCCCTCCTACCTTTTCAATCAGTCCATGACAAGATAAAACCTCATTGTCAAGTCCTATCTAGCCTCAGCTATACTAGCTTGTCCATTAGCTCCAAAGAGAACAATCCAAATCTATCCAAGTCTCCCCTAAGTTAGGTAGTGGTGCTTTAGGCATTTCTCCCTTGGAAAACTATCCTAAAGCCAAAGAACCTCTATCTATTATAAACCAATCCTAACAGACCTTCCTATTCTGCAAATAAAGTTTGGTTACACCCTTAAGTCGCGCCACTAACAAGCCTTGAAGTCTTAGCAATACATATGCCATAGGTCAAGCTGATATTAGGTAAATGTACAATGTTTCAATGTCTTTGTCAAAGAGCAGAAGTATACTAGTGTTCCAGAAGATATTATTAAACTCAACATGAGAAGACAGTTGCTTCTCATGTGGTTTTGAGCCTGGGATGCAAATACTGGACAGAGAGTTATCTCATTAAGCTCCTGCAATCATAGTCAAAGGTCAGTGACTTATGAATAACAAGAAATGCTCTGAAGATATTGGCCAGGCTGCCTCTGTTTGTCTAAAGATGCATAAAGGTATTTTAACAGCAGGATTATATGTCTCAGAGAGATGCCTTTCATGGCCTATTGTCTTTTTGTAATTTTCATCTGCTTAAGCATGAAATAGGCAGTAAAAGGAAAGATAACACTGTTTGAAAGTTGATGAGATGGCATCACTGAGAAAACCTCCTCCATAGATGAGCAGAGGGTTGAAAGACTGAGAAAACCTCCTCCATAGATGAGCAGAGGGTTGAAATACTAAGAAAACCTCCTTCATACATGAGCAAAGGGTTGAAAGACTAAGAAAATCTCCTTCATTTTACAAGCAGAGGGTTCGGCAATGTGATAAAGGCCTCCTTCACCTAATCAGCAGAGGGCCAGGAAACAAGAGCAGGGTTTTAAGTACAATGGGAAAATAACTCAAGGCTCATGGATAGAAAAATGGTGTTAAAAAATAGAGGGAAAGCAGTGGTACCATAATAATCCAAGAGGCTGATTTGTCTCCTATCAGAGATCACCTTCAAAAATAGTCTGGAGCCAAAATGAACAAACCCTGCTGAGATCTTTTTCAAAAACTCATCAAAAGTGACAAGAAGGTAACCTGAGCCTTGTTTTCTCAAGGGGACTTTGCAAATGAACAACACAGAGACAGTAGGTGTGAAAAAGGATATGGAAAGTACTTTAAAATCACAGACAACACTCAAAACATATAAAACATGCCACTAGCATAGTCAAAAGCCTCTTTATGGACATGTGAAAATGACCTTGCTGTTGCATATGAGTCCCAAAGGGTCTTTAAAGGCCTTTTTCCTTGATAAGCAGGTATGGGTAAGATCTGAGGAGTACAAATGAGGTTCTTCACCCACAGTCAAAAGAAAGGCTCAAAGAGCACCTAATAGTTCAATCAACCTCATAGTGGGCATGATCATCATCAAAACACCAGGAGCAGAAGTGTCAAAATAAGTTCAAAGTGGTTTACCTCCTTGCAAGAATGGCAAAGAATGCCTCACAGATCATTGATATGCCTTTGAGCAGAGTTTTTCCTTTCAAGGGACAGAAGTGGGCAAATAGTGAAAAGGGTATTGCCTTAATGAGGAAAACACTGAGAGAGATTTTGACTTTCAAAATGGATTTTTCACTTTGAAAAGGGTCATATTTATGAAGACCTTCAAAAAATATCATCCACAACACCTTTTTAGAGTTTTGGTCAAATAATGGCTTTGTGATGGTTTGAAGATTATAAATGATAAAGTCGTGCTTCATTTTTGTTTTACAACTAATACCTCTTTCAAAAAAGCTTCAAAACCCTCATAAAGCAGTTTCAAAGCTAATTGGCCTTTTCGCCTTCAAAAAGAATAAGAGACCGTTCAAGCCCATTTGCAAGTTTCAAAAACACAAAAAAACGTTCAAAATCGCTCCCCTAGCCATCCACTGAATAAACAAGAGAATTTGGAGTAGTTTGTAGAGTTTTTGGAGTTTTAAAGACTGCGCGGCTCGCCTGGAAAAGCGCGCGGCACGTTCAGGCGAAGAATTACATGGGCCTTACACTATTGCGCAGCGCGCCTGTAGCACCGGTCACCACCGCCCGAAGGCCGACCTGACTACCTTGTGTAGCGCAGCGTTCTTTCTAACAAATGTGCCACGCCTCCTAGCACCTTCAAAGAAGCTCCAAAAGCTCCCCAAACGATCAATCAAGGCCCATGAAGGATCTTTGAGGTATTTTTCATCACCTCGTGATAAATTTCGAAATCTAAAGGGGTGATTGATGCCATGTTTTTTAAAGACTAAAACAGTGATCGAATAGTGAATTTCTTGGTAGAAAAGCAATCTGGTTTGTTATTTTGTTGCCAAAGACTGTTACAATAGAAGGCTAGGGTGTGTTTACATTAGTTTCAAAAGGCCTAAAACTGCCTTCAAGCATAGCGATAAACCATAACCCTAATTGCAAGGCAAAAGCACAGTGTTAGAGGTTTTCAAATTGCTGAAGGTGTCCTAATAGTGATAAGACAAAACTAACCTCTGTTAGCAAAGTATAAGGTGAAAACAGTGTTATAAGGTGGAAGCAGTCTTTGTAAGGAAAACACAGTGTTTGGAAGGTGAAAACAGTGAGCCTATTTTGAAAACAATAGTCTTAGTCTGAATGCCTTGTCACTTCAAAAAGTGTCCCTTTGAATGGTAAAAGAGAAAACTCTATCCAGCCACCAGATTTCCATAAAACAAAGTATGCTATGAAAATCCTTTGAATCAATTTGAGGGTGCTTTTGTCTACCTATGTATAAGAACCAGTGAACAGCAGAAGAAGCACTGTTAAGGGAGGTTGTTTTTTGTCTTTGTCTAAATACAAGGTTGTCTTGTTTCTACCAAGACACAAAGGATCCTTGTGACCTTACCCAAACACAGTAACAATTTGACTGTGTGCTTTCTATTTGACAAAATATTTGTTGTTTGGCATAAAAGAGCACAAAACAGTGAAGGGAAAGAGCATGACAGTCATGAAGAAAGCAGTGACAAAGACAAATAAGGAAACCCTCAAGCAAGCACTGATGAGGGCAAGAAAATACAAAACATGGATCATGAAGTGCATTCTCCAAAGCATGTGCTAGCTGCCTCTCCTAGGCAAGGAGCCATGACTTTTTCACCAAAGCTAGAATGCCAAACAACAAAGAAGAAAACCAAGAAAAGCTCAAAACTGCCCAAAGACGGCACCCGGTGAGAAAAAAGGAGAAAGACACCTCTAGGCTTGGAATTTTGGCTCGAGCTTCTAGAAATGTTTCTAAAAAGCCTTGAGGGACTTGCTCACGAAAATTGAGCAAATTTTGACATGTTCTTGTTTTTTGACATTTTTGGGCCTAATTGCATAAAATCATGGGCACCGCCATTTTAGTTTGGAGAATCCTCAACTCTTGAGAGTGGTACCATTGGATGCATTAAATTTAGAGGCATCTACTCAGAAATTTTAATATCATTTGAAGTTGTTTTGGTCCCCAAAAGATGCAAAAAATACTCACTTTTTCGACATTCTGCCCACATATCAGCAAGGCCTATTTTTTGGGTTTTTTCACTCAGTCCAGTATTTGACAAACTTTTAGGCATAATTTTGGGGAATTTAAAGTTGTTCCAGAAATTAGACATCTAGATATTTCCAACGAGCCATCACGAGCCTCGTTTTGACATCGGGAAGACCCTCAAAAGTCATCCGAAAGATAAGAAATTTTCTGCTGATGCGCCCTTAGTGCTTTTTGACCAAAAAGGAAGATTTTTGAAGTAGCCTTTCAAAATGTGCGTTAAAGCTATTTTGGGACATTGTCAATCATAAAAATTCAAATTTATTCCCTTTTTTATCATTTTAAGATATTTTTTTGGATATTTTTGTGCCTTGGGCTTTGCAAAGCCTCAAGGACAAGTTTAGATATTTATTTTGAACCAATGGCTAGCTAGTTGCCTTGGTTGGTTTTCCTCCTCTTTGGCCTATATATTCCAAGAGGATTCATTGTAATAGAAGGCTGAAATTGATGAATAGAAGCAATATATGGTCATATAAGCTTCGGAAGAAATACTTGTCTCATGCTTTTGGATAGTTTCTTGGATGTTCTTAGATGAGGAAAGAGGATTGTTGTTGGATTCCATGACTTGGTAGAATGGTATAGTATCTCTCTCTCTGTTTTGTTTCCTAGTTTTCATTCATAATTTTATGTTCTTGATTGCTATAAGACAGTAGAGAATAGATTTGAGACATGCCCTTGGAGGCACCTCAAATTTCCTGTTTCTTTATAGCTTCCATGTTTTCTTCATTCTTAGTCACATTAAAGAATCCTTGATTGCTCTTTAATAAATCAAGAATATTGTTTGCTTGTTTCATTTATGGTTTTATGCATTCTAAGTATGATTCACGGTATGCCCTTCTTACTCATGGATAGCCATAGCTCCACCTATGAAACCTCTCTTTGATTGATTAGATAGTCATTTGTTGAACCAAGGAGGTCTTGTACTGATCTTGCCCTTTGCCTAAAACTATGCAATCTTGTTTTCAAAGTGCCCAATAGCTCGAAGTACTATGTTTAGGCATTCCTACATAGTGATTTGAGTTGTTTGTCTATCTTAAATGTATTTCTCCAAACTCTGATAGCCATTTCCTAAAGTTAGAGAGTCATATATCTCTATGCATGGCTTGAATGTTTATTTCTATGCATTAATCATTTTACAGTAACATTTCTCATGATTAATGGTTTGCCCTACCATGTTTATGTCAGCTGTTAAACTAGTTATGTTTGAAATCCTTTTTTCTTCACAATTTTAATGTCCATCTCACTCCATTTTTCCCAAAGATCCATTTTACCTTGAATCAAATCGACCCTTCAACAACCTTGTATCACCATCTAAAAGCTCTCTTGACCTTTTCAACTCCATAGCCCAGTTGATCTGACATATTTTTACATATCTTATGTCTTTGATCAGTTCATCCCTCACAACCTAAAAACCAAAACCAAAAACCTACTTCATAACTAGCCTAAAATCAAAACACAATAAGCAAACACACAGATATCCCTTACACAAATAGAGAGAGCCCTCTCTGAGTCCAGGAAGGCTAGGTCCTTGGGCTTCAAAGATTGGTTTGATGTTACACTGTCATTTGGCTTGCCAATCCACCAAATCACGGGACCCTAACATAATGGCGATCACAGTGGGACTCTGAGTTAGTGACAATCGAAGGACACCTTAGAACTCCAGAAGTCCCTTATCTTCAAGAATACCTGCCATGTAGCCACCTCATCGCCACCCTAACATAATGGCAATCACGGTGGGACTAACTGAGTACATAACATTCTAGCAAACTCTTGTAGATTCATTAGTCTTTAAAATTTAAATAGGCAAGCAGTCCATAGAATCATTTAGAGTAAACTCTTTTTGTTTTCACCACCCTAGCAAAGTGATGAATCAAGTTTAGAACACTCTAATAAACCATAGGCTACGCATAAAAACTCAGAAAAACCCCAAAAAAAACTTCCTTAGATTATTTTTTGACAGTACTAGTGGTGAACCATACACATATACCTCAAAACAATTAAAAAACCACCTGGCGACTCCACTAGCCTCTAGTAGGCCTTACTACTAAACTCTAGGCTACTATCCGATTAAGCCACCTCATCGCCACACTAACATAATGGCGATCACGGTGGGACTCTGAGTTAGTGACAATCAAAGGACACCTTAGAACTCCAGACGTCCCTTATCTTCAAGAATACCTGCCATTTAGCCACCTCATTGCCACCCTAACATAATGGCGATCACGGTGGGACTCTGAGTGATAAACAAACTTAGATTCCCTAAACTTTCCAGCAGCCTTAAGAATACTATCTGATTGACTTATCCCACCGCTCCCTAACATAATTGCGATCACGGTGGGACCTTCCAAGTTAGTTAAAATCTAAGTACTCCTTAGTAACTCCCGAAGTCTCAATCAAACTTAGAAAACTTAAGTGTTGTTTGAAGAGTAGAAGCTAGCTCTTTCACCATCTTAGAAAAATGATGATTCAGTTATAGGAAACTCTTCCAAACCTCATAGGCTACATAAAACTCAAAAAACCCTAAAACATTCCCAGATTGGATTTTCCCCAGTTACTGGTGGTGGACCATAGCTACATATTTACAAAAACAACCAAGTTCCACCTGGTGACTCCACTAGCCTCCAGTAGGCCTAAAAACTCCATAAAAAACCAAAAAAATCATAAACCATACCTTTCTGTTAACTCATCCTTTCCCAAAATTAAAAATTATGGTGAAAACTCTGTAATCAGTGACAAACTAAGTATAACTTAGCGATTCAGAAGACTTCACCTAAACATAGGAGATAAACAGAAGTAACCTTGCAAATAGAACCATTAGCTTGTCCAGATAGCCTAGAAAACTGTTCAAACCAAGTGAATCACTCTTCCTTGCAAGTCTTCATCTCAAAGTTTGCTAGAAAACTTTTTTCCCGAAAGAATCTTTGATAGTGTTGGTGGTGGACCATAGTTCTCACAGAAATCCACCTAGTGACTCCACTAGTCCATCTTTTGTTTTGACCATCCTTCACACTAGTAAACCCCTAGAGAGGCCACCCATCCAAAACAATCACAAATTACCATCCTCTCTAAACTCTAGATTCTAAATCTAGCTTCACAAAGAATCAACACCAGATCTCATCCAGACCCAAATCCCCCTATCATAGTAGATGACCCAGAGAAGATTCTGTGGCAAGCTTCCGAAACTAGCAATTTGGCTACCGATAGGTCCATCCATAAAGCAAGATCAGTACCTGAACACCTCACAGCCTTGCAGGATTCCCCCTTTGACTTAAAATTAGCAAAAACCCTTTTTAGAAGCAAGTCACAAAGTAAGATCGACTTTGACGATCTTGAGCCCCTAGATCTGCCACACAGTCCTAGTAGAGAAGCCTCACCTACTACACCTCCAGATTTTCAGCTTCTCCATCACTTTGGCTCCTACCACCCCAGATCTGCTCAAAATCAGATCACTATCCCAAGTACATCCGCCACACCCATCCAAACCACTACTGTTCAAACCACCTCAGCTCATCCTACAAGCCCTCATTTTGTACATCATCAATTAGCTCCTATCATGGTAGCCTGGTATGCACCCTTGGTGCTACCACACCCTTTGGCCCCCTTAGCAAATGACTATCAATCCAAAATCCCACACTTTACTAGAGTTGAGACTACCACAGCTCAACAACATGTAGATAGGATTAGTGATGCCTTTGAATACATGGAAATAGAAGACGAGACCATCAGAATGAGGATTTTTCGCCCAAAGCCTGGGCGGAGAATCCAAAAAATGGTTTAAGAGCTTAACTCCAAGAAGCATCCACAATCTCCCAGAACTCTACCAAACCTTCATAAACAAGTGGGAAATCTGAAAGAACCCCATTCAAATCCTGTCAGAGTACAACAATCTAAAATGGAAAAATGGGGAAAGTGTCCAAGGATATTGTACTAGGTTCAACAGTGTGTATAACGCCCTCCCACCTCACTTCAAACCTCCACTTGGCTTAGCCTTGGCAAAGTTCCCTGAAGGCTTTGACCCAGACATGACTTATCAACTAAGAGACAAGGACCCCCCTACCTTAGAGGAAATGCAAAAAGTGTCCATAAGTGCAGAAGCCAACTTAGCAGAAAAAAGAGTTAGGACTAGATCAGAAAGGAAATTTACATACCGGGATGAGGTCTCCACTTCAGCCCCTTCCTTAGATCCTAGAATAGATGAATTGGTTAGGTCCATGGCCAAAATGTGGGAAAATATTATTGAAAAGACCCCTCTTAGGGACAACCAACCAAACCCTCCAAACAGAAACCGAAACCGAAATTTTAGGAGGGAACAGCCTCAAAACAAACCAAGGGAAAATGACCAACAAATTAGGCCACCCTTTAATGAAAATTATGTGGAAGAATATCATAGGGATACATAACCCATTGATGAAAATCATTTGAACCTCATAGGTTCTGATAACGAGAGTGAGATTTACCTCATAGAAGAAGAACAAGCGTTCTTCTCTCCGAATCAAGATGAAACCAACTATGAAGATCCCGAAGATCCTGCCATAGATTTTCAGAATGCCATAGTAGAGGCTCACAGGCAGTATGACCTTAGAAACAGAAAAAACCAAGACAACTCCAAGAAAGGTAACTCAGACATTGCTAGAACCCCTGATACCATCCTTAAAAGAGTAGTGGATAGCAACAAAATCATGATCAAGAAAACTGACCAGAAAAAAGATAAAGCTATTCAAACAAGTCTTGGCTCAGATACTCCTAGTACCTCCACAAAGATTCCCAAGATGGTTGTGTCAAACAAAATCCCAAAACAAAGTCAGCAAACTCAGAACATAGAAAAAGTCATGGCTGAAAAAACTGAAGAAAACCTGTCTAAACTACAAACACCTTTCAGTTTTGAGGGAGAAATCGCCAAAATAAAGATTACCATGCCCCTCACTAAACTTGTCACCCAAGGCTCTTATAAGTCTCAAGTGTTAAAGGTCCTAAATATAGGAAATGATGCAAACACCCTTAATCTAGCTGATGACACTCCTAAAGTATTGTTTGGTCCAAAAATAGAAGGGAAATTCCAAGAAGGAACCACTCTTCCCTTTTACATTAGTCTGAATATCTATGACCAAATCCTACACAATGCCATGCTAGATCCCGGGGCCTCGCATAATCTCATGTCGAAGGTTGTGATGGAAAGACTAGGCCTAGAAATCACAAGACCATATAAAGACTTATATTCATTTGATTCGAGTAGAGTCAAATGTCCAGGCTTAATCAAAGATCTTTGTTTCAGTTTGGCCCAAGTACCCGCAAAACATCTGATCATGGACATAGTGGTAGCAGACATCCCTCCCAAGTATGGAATGATTTTATCCAGATCTTTGGGAGCCAAACTTCAAGGAAATATTCAACTTGATATGTCCTACGCCACTATTCCTGTGTTTGACCAAACTAGAATACTCTATCGAGAATCACACATGAAATATATGATCAGCAGCCAAGAGAGGCTAGATAACATCCCGATGTACTCCTTGCATTCTAATATGAACTCTTTCATTTTACACACTGATGAGGACATTGAAGAACAGTCAGAAGGATTTGAAACAAACTTAGACCCACCACATCAACTGCCCCAATTTCTCTATGATGAACTAGGCACTCAAAACTATCATGATCATGAACAGCTATGTCTTGAGGAAAGAGAGTTTGTTCCTTTTGAAATAGGGATAGAGCAAAAAGCACAAACCATTATGCACTATTAAGCAAATTGCTCAAACCTTAGGCAAACATCAATGGTAACATCAGGAAAATTTTTTCAGAACAGAGGCATTAGAAGACCTGCATATCACAAACCTCTTTGAAACTCATGGGAAGGGAAGCTTAATTTTCTTACCATACCTTAAGGATTTTCCACCACTTAACTCTACCTTTTCAAATGAAACCTTGACTGTAGCCATAAAAACTCAAAATTCAGAAAAAATACCTGATAAAATTCTTATGAAAGGATATAATGACTGCAGTCCAAATATACCTGATTTACTTGAACTAGTTAACATTCTGTCACTCCACCAAAGACTTAGAACTGCTAGAATTTGCAATATTTTTCAAAATACTACTTCATATCAATAAAACAGTGAGAAACACTATGCCACTGCCATCACTCCTAGAAACAACTTCGACAAAAGGAAATGCAAAAATCTGAACCAAACAGTAATAGTCAAAGATAAAATAGCTGGTCATAGGATCTGTTTTGATTTTAGAAACACTAATACACACCCTTGTGACAGAAATTTTATCCTTCCTACCCAAGACCATGATATACCAATGATAAGTTCTTTTAATCATATGTCCTTGCAAGATGATGTTTCAGGTTATAGCCAAATGATTCCTTTGCAAAGAAGACAGCTCAAATAATTTTTCCAATATGTTGGGAGTAGGCCATTCTCAAACCCAAAATTGCAAAACCACCAGATATCAAGAATATGCTCCTAAAATCCATGTTTCCAGTTCTGAATTTCTGCATTCCAACATACCTTGATGATGTCATCATATACTTCAAAAATGACAAAGAAAATCTGCATTATTTGAAAAAGATGTACAACAAAAGAAGGAGTGGAAATCAGAGGTATAAAGAGGCACATCAGGAAGATACAGGTTTGTTTAGAGATTCATGCATGAATCCTTATGTCATACTTGAAAGAGAAAATTTTCCAAATTTCTCTTTTCAAGAGCTGAGTGGACCAAGAGTGGTAGGAGATCCTTATGAGGATAATATGCTTAAGTTTCACCATTTCCAAGATTTCTGAGTCAAAAAATTTTCAATCATTGCATATACCATTGTTTGAAAAATAGATCAAAAAACAAAAAATTCAAAAACAATAGAAAAATAGAAAAGAGGGTGAAAGAAGGCCCCATGTTCAAAAAATAGTTATTCGGAAAGCGCGCAAGTCTAAATGCCACTACTAGTGCTCAAATGTCTTGTTCAGTTATCTAGCCTAATCATAACTGAACATGTTTTAAATTTATTTGCTGATAAGTTAGTAAGTCGAAAAGATAGTCAACATTGTGTAAGCTTGACTTATCAAAGAGAGTAGATTAGAAAAAGATACTGGTTCCACATGCTCAAAACAGAACCAAAGAGGAAAGCAGGGATGAAAAACAAATTGTGTATCCTAGCCTTGTTTTTCTAGGTTTCATTTTATGCAAAATAATATTTGTGTGCAGCTTGTCTTTCATGCCACAAGTACATGACAAATTAGAATGTCTAATTCTGATTTGGTCATTTTTCAATTTCATGTTTTAGATTAGAGAATAAAATCCTGTCAAACAGCTTAACCTTGACAGTCGATCTAGCATAGGTAGAAAAATGGAGTTCATTAGCTTAATCTGAACTCCCGGCGGATATAAGTGTAGAATTAGATAGTGTCATTTTTCAAAAATACTATGTCAAAGGGTTGCTCTTCCAAATGCACCCAAAAGAAGAAAAAATGTTAGGAAATATAGTGGGGTAGGTAGAAATATCATTGATGCTAATCATGCTATCAATTTTCAGAAATAGCATCAAGGAAGAAAGAAATTGGCGCCAATGGATAAAGGAAATGGTCTACAAAGAACTGAGATCTAAAATTCTGGACACCTCCTGAAAAGGAGCTGCCCTCCCCAAATGGAGCCACTGTTAGTCATCAGTATTTTTTCACCTGTTGATGATGAATATTTGTTAAAGCCAAGTTTTCTAGCAGCTGATTTCAAAAATTTTCAAATTTTCTAGCTGGAAAACACCCATAAACATTCTTGCCCTCCTACCTTTTTAATCAGCCCATGACGAGATAAAACCTCATTTTCAAGCCCTATCTAGCCTCAGCCATACTAGCTTGTCCATCAACTCCAAAGAGAACAATCCAAATCTATCCAAGAAGTCTCCCCTAAGTTAGGTAGTGGCGCTTTAGGTATTTCTCCCTTGGAAAACTATCCTAAAGCCAAAGAACCTCTATATATTATCAACCAGTCCTAACAGACCTTCCTATTCTGCAAATAAAGTTTGGTTACACCCTTAAGTCGCGCCACTAACAAGCCTTGAAGTCTTAGCAATACATATGCCACAAGTCAAGCTGATATTAGGTAAATGTATAGTGTTTCAATGTCTTTGTCAAAGAGCAGAAGTATACTAGTGTTCCAGAAGATATTATTAAACTCAACATGAGAAGATAGCTGCTTCTCATGTGGTTTTGAGCCTGGGATGCAAATACTGGATAGAGAGTTATCTCATTAAGTTCCTGCAATCACAGTCAAAGGTCAGTGACTTATGAATAACAAGAAATGCTCTGTAGATACTAGCCAGGCTGCCTTTGTTTGTCTAAAGATGCATAAAGGTATTTTAACAACAGGATTATATGTCTCAGAGAGATGCCCTTCATGGCCTATTGTCTTTTTGTCATTTTCATCTGCTTAAGCATGAAATAGGCAGTAAAAGGAAAGATAACATTGTTTGAAAGTTGATGAGATGGCATCACTAAGAAAACCTCTTCCATAGATGAGCAGAGGGTTGAAAGACTGATAAAACCTCCTCCATAGATGAGCAGAGAGTTGAAAGACTAAGAAAACCTCCTTCATACATGAGCATAGGGTTGAAAGACTAAGAAAACCTCCTTCATTTTACAAGCAGAGGGTTCGGCAATGTGATAAAGGCCTCCTTCACCTAATAAGCAGAGGGCCAGGAAACAGGAGCAGGGTTTTAAGTACAATGGGAAAACAACTGAAGGCTCATGGATAGAAAAAAGGTGTTAAAAAACAGAGAGAAAGCAGTGGTACCATAATAATCCAAGAGGTTGATTTGTCTCCTATCATAGATCTCCTTCAAAAACAGTCTGGAGCCAAAATGAACAAACCCTGCTGAGATCTTTTTCAAAAACTCATAAAAAGTGACAAGAAGGTAACCTAAGCCTTGTTTTCTCAAGGGGACTTTGCAAATGAACAACACAAAGATAGTAGGTGTGAAAAAGGATATGGAAAGTACTTTAAAATCACAGACAACACTCAAAACAGATAAAACATGCCACTAGCATAGTCAAAAGCCTCTTTATGGACATGTGAAAATGACCTTGCTATTGCATATGAGTCCCAAAGGGTCTTTAAAGGCCTTTTTCCTTGATAAGCAGGTATGGGTAAGATCTGAGGAGTACAAATGAGGTTCTTCACCCACAGTCAAAAGAAAGGCTCAAAGAGCACCTGACAATTCAATCAACCTCATAGTGGGCATGATCATCATCAAAACACCAGGAGCAGAAGTGTCAAAATAAGTTTAAAGTGGTTTACCTCCTTGCAAGAATGGCAAAGAATGCCTCACAGATCATTGATATGCCTTTGAGCAGAGTTTTTCTTTTCAAGGGACAGAAGTGGGCAAACAGTGAAAAGGGTATTGCCTTAATGAGGAAAACACAGAGAGAGATTTTGACTTTCAAAATGGCTTTTTCACTTTGAAAAGGGTCATATTTATGAAGACCTTCAAAAAATATCATCCACAACACCTTTTTAGAGTTTTGGTCAAATAATGGCTTTGTGATGGTTTGAAGATTATAAATGATAAAGTCGTGCTTCATTTTTGTTTTACAACCAATACCTCTTTCAAAAAAGCTTCAAAACCCTCATAAAGCAGTTTCAAAGCTAATTGGCCTTTTCACCTTCAAAAGGAATAAGAGACCGTTGCAAGCCCATTTGCAAGTTTCAAAAACGCAAACAAACATTCAAAATCGCTCCCCTAGCCATCCACTGAAGAAACAAGAGAAGTTCGAGCAGTTTGCAGAGTTTTTGGAGGTTTAAAGACTGCGCGGTGTGCCTGGAAAAGCGTGTGGTGCGTTCAGGTGAAGAATTACATGGGCCTTACACTACTTTGCGGCGCGCCTGTAGCGTCGGTCACCACCGCCCGAAGGGCAACCCGACTGCCTTGTGTCGCGCGGCGTTCTTTCTAAAAAATGTGCCGCGCCTCCTAGCACCTTCAAAGAAGCTCCAAAAGCTCTCCAAACTATCAATCAAGGCCGATGAAGGATCTTTGAGGTATTTTTCATCACCTCGTGATAAATTTCGAAATCTAAAGGGGTGATTGATGCCATGTTTTTTAAAGACTAAAACAGTGATCGAATAGTGAAGTTCTTGGTAGAAAAGCAAGGTGGTTTGTTGTTGTGTTGCCAAAGACTGTTACAATAGAAAGCTAGGGTGTGTTTACATTAGTTTCAAAAGGCCTAAAACTTCCTTCAAGAACAATGATAAACCATAACCCTAATTGCAAGGCAAAAGCACGGTGTTAGAGGTTTTCAAATTTTTGAAGGTGTCCTAACAGTGATAAGACAAAACTAACCTCTGTTAGCAAAGTATAAGGTGAAAACAGTGTTATAAGGTGGAAGCAGTCTTTGTAAGGAAAACACAGTGTTTGTAAGGTGAAAACAATAGTCTTAGTCTGAATGCCTTGTCACTTCAAAAAGTGTCCCTTTGAATGGTAAAAGAGAAAAATCTGTCCAGCCACCAGATTTCCATAAAACAAAGTATGCTATGAAAATCCTTTAAATCAATTTCAGGGTGCTTTTGTCTACCTATGTATAAGAACCAGTGAACAACAGAAGAAGCACTGTTAAGGGAGATTTTTTTTGTCTTTGTCTAAATACAAGGATGTCTTGTTTCTACCAAGACACAAAGGATCCTTGTGACCTTACCGAAACACAGTAACAATTTGACTGTGTGCTTTCTATTTGACAAAAGATTTCTTTTTTGGCATAAAAAAGCACAAAACAGTGAAGGGAAAGAGCATGACAGTCATGAAGAGTAAAGCAAGCACTGATGAGGGAAAGCAAATAAAAAACATAGATCATGAAGGGAATTCTCCAAAGCATGTGCTAGCTACCTCTCCTAGGCAAGGGGCTATGACTTCTTCACCAAAGCTAGAATGCCAAACAACAAAGAAGAAAAGCTCAAAACTGCCCAAAGAGGGCACCCGGTGAGAAAAAAGGAGAAAGACACCTCTAGTCTTGGAATTTTGGCCCGAGCTTCTAGATATGTTTCTAAAAAGCCTTGAGGGACTTGCTCACCAAAATTTAGCAAATTTTGACATGTTCTTGTTTTTTGACATTTTTGGGCCTAATTGCATAAAATCATGGGCACTGCCATTTTGGTTTGGAGTATCCTCAACTCTTGAGAGTGGTACCATTAGATGCATTAAATTTATGGGAATCTACTCAAAAATTTTCATAGCATTTGAAGTTGTTTTGGTCCCCCAAAAAATGCAAAAAACACTCACTTTTTCGACATTCTGCCCACATATCAGCAAGGCCTATTTTTTGGGTTTTTTCACTCAGTCTAGTATTTGACAAACTTTCAGGCATCAGTTTTGGAAATTTCAAGTTGTTCCAGAAAGTAGACATCTAGAGCTTTCCAACGAGTCATCACAAGCCTCATTTTGACATCAAGAAGACCCTCAAAAGTCATCTGAAAGATAGGCAATTTTCTGCTGATGCGCCCTTAGTGCTTTTTGACCAAAAAGGAAGATTTTTGAAGTAGCCTTTCAAAATGTGCGTTAAGCTATTTTGGGACATTGTTAGTCATAAAAAGTCAAATTTATTCCCTTTTTTATAATTTTAAGATATTTTGTTGGATATTTTTGCGCCTTGGGCTTTGCAAAGCCTCAAGGACAAGTTTAGATATTTATTTTGAACCAATGGCTAGCTAGTTGCCTTGGTTGGTTTTCCTCCTCTTTGGCCTATATATTCCAAGAGGATTCATTGTAATAGAAGGCTGAAATTGATGAATAGAAGCAATATATGGTCATATAAGCTTTGGAAGAAATACTTGTCTCATGCTTTTGGATAGTTTCTTGGATGTTCTTGGATGAGGAAAGAGGATTGTTGTTGGATTCCATGACTTGGTAGAATGGTATAGTGTCTCTCTCTCTATTTTTTTTCCTAGTTTTCATTCATAATTCCATGTTATTTCTTGCTATAAGACAGTAGAGAATAGATTTGAGACATGCCCTTGGAAGCACCGCAAATTTTCTGTTTCTTTATAGCTTCCATGTTTTCTTCATTCTTAGTCACATTAAAGAATCCTTGATTGCTCTTTAATAACTCAAGAATATTGTTTGCTTGTTTCATTTATGGTTTTATGCATGCTAAGTATGACTCACGATATGCCCTACTTACTCATGGCTAGCCATAGCTCCACCTATGAAAAATCTCTTTGATTGATTAGATTGTCATTTTTTGAACCAAGGAGGTCTTGTACTGATCTTGCTCTTTGCCTAAAACTATGCAATCTTGTTTTCAAAGTGCCCAATAGCTCAAAGTAATATGTTTAGGCATTCCTACATAGTGATTTGAGTTGTTTTTCTGTCTTAAATGTATTTCCCCAAAGTCTGATAGCCATTTCCTAAAGTTAGAGAGTCATATATCTCTATGGATGGCTTGAATGTTTATTTCTATGCATTAATCAGTTTACAGTTACATTTCTCATGATTAATGGTTTTCCCTACGATGTTTATGTCAGCTATTAAACCAGTTATGTTTGAAATTATTTTTTCTTCACAAGTTTAATGTCCATCTCAGTCCATTTTTCCCAAAGATTCATTTTACCTCGAATCAAATCGGCCCTTCAACAACCTTGTATCACCATCTGAAAGCTCTCTTGACCTTTTCGACCCCATAGCCCAGTTGATCTGACATATTTTTACCTATCTTACGTCTTTGATCAGTTCATCCCTCACAACCTAAAAAAAAAACCAAAAACCTACTTCATAACGAGCCTAAAATCATAACACAATAAGCAAACACATAGATATCCATTACACAAATAGAGAGAGCCCTCTCTGAGTCCAGGAAGGCTAGGTCCTTGGGCTCCAAAGATTGGTTTTATGTTACACTGTCATTTGGCTTGTCAATCCGCCAAATCACGGGACCCTAACACAATCACAATTCATTTTATGAGAACCAATCACATTTTAGGGGATGACATCATCCCTAATGGTTGAGGTGGCATTGTTTGAGTTAAAGGTACTTACTTGCCACATTCTCAATGGTGGATAAAAACTCATGGGTAACCATGGTAGTGCTTTAAGTACTTTTAAAGTAATAAAGTAAAGTACTCATAATAAATGTCATTTCACATTTTTTGAATAAAATATTATTATTTTCATTTCATATTTTTGAAAGAAACAATGCATATCCCTACACAATTTTCATGTATTTACACACTTTTCAATAAATATTATATTTGTATATTTTCAAATATTTATTTATAAATCAAATCAGTTCAATATGTACTATAAAATTCATACATAAAACAATATATTATATTATATTATTTTTATATAGTATATTAATTACATGTTATTATATAATTTAAATAATATAAATTTTAATTAATAGTATATTCTATAATTAAGAATTTATGAATTTATATTTAGATTTTATTTTAAGTTATTTAAGTACAAAAGATAAATGCATTAGTTGTGCAATGATAATGACCTTTTCTTGAAAATCTCATTCTTATTTATAGCCACATCAATACCATTTTTTTATTATTTTTATTTTGGTACAACTTTTGAATTGAATTTAACCATGGTTACATGCATTTTGGTGCAAAATGTGAATTGCAAATTCATAAATATTATTTTATTGGTTTAGCTATTATTTTATTATTTCCTTAGGAGGCCCATTTTAGACCTCAAAATTCCCCTAATGCAAACTGGAGAGGTGGCCACCACAAGCGCTACTATGGTAGGCATTAAGGACTTTCTCAGCTTCAGCATGTGTGAGACAATGACAGAGGACAGAATCAACATCGCGATGATAGAGATCATCACCAATGAGAAGATAGCAGGGGCTTGGTGTCGTATATGTTGTCAAGCATCACGATTAATATGGGAAGTGAACTTTTGGGTTTGTAGGTAGGTAAGGATGTCCCCATACCAAGGGTCATTCGAAGTAATGGCAAATAAGTGTTCATCGGGTAAATTATCATTAACCAGTAGATCTCGTGCACTTGTAGGAAATTCATAAATGAGTTCAACAAGGGCTAAACCTTTCTTACTCTTGGGTGTGACAAATTCAAGATCCAATTCCTAAAGGATAACGATCCAACGGGCATACTTCCCATTGATGATTCTTCGACTCAATAGGAAATCCATAGGGTTGGAATTGGTCATGAACTTGGTGGAACGCGTTAGGATATAATGACGAAGTTTTTGGACCGAGAACACAATGTCCCGCGCCAAATTCTCTTCATGCGAGTAGGACACAAGGGGACCCACAAGGTTCTTGCTGACATAATAGATAACATGTTTGTTTTCGGTGTCATCTTCCTGAATAAGGACCCCAACGATTGAATGGGTGGACGTCGAGATGTATAGGATGAAATCCATATCAAATTTAGGAGGACTAATCAAGGGAGAGGAAGTGAGAGCATGTTTCAGGGCATCAAAATACTGTTGAGTGTAGTCATCCCAAACAAATGGAATGTTAGATCTAAGGAGTCTTAGAAACCCATGCGTAATGGTGGCATAGTCAGGGACTAACCGACGAAGGAATTTGGCTTTGCCTTGAAGGCTTTGTAACTGGCACATGGTACAAGGAATGGGAAGCTCAAGAATGACTTGAAATTTGAGGGGATAAAAAATTATACCATATTTGGACACAATGAAGCTCAAGAGATGGTAGGCGGGAATGAAAAAGAAACACTTCAGCGGAATGAGGTGGATATTATACTTGCAACATCAGAGAAAGACAGTACGCAAATCATGAATGTGTTATGCCGATGCCTAGAATGAGCAGTAAGGTTTTCAAGGTAGGCAAGGATAATATGAGCCAAATCATGGAAAAAATTTGACATGGCCCGCTGGAAGGTGGCTCTGGCATTCTTTAGGCCGAATGGAATGACCCTATAAGAAAAAGTTCCCCACAGACTAATGAATGAAATTTTTAACTGATCAACACGGTGGATAAAAATTTGGTTGTACCTGGAGAAACCATCCATAAAGGATAGAACCTCATGCCCCACACACTCATCGATGATTTGGTCAATAAACAGTGTGGGGAAGTTGTCTTTGGAACTATATTTGTTCAGGTGGCGAAAGTCAGTGCAGACACGGATGGTGCCTTTTTCCTTGAGAATGGGAACTGGGTTAGAAAACCAATTTGTGTATTCAATGGGATAGATAAAACCAATTGTCTTGAGCTTATCGATTTCGTCTTTGACAGCCTCTTGTCTGAAAGGATTAATGGGTATCAACTTTTGACAGACAGGATTGGCATTAGGCCATGTATCGATATGGTGTTCAACAATAGCGACATCAAGTCCAGGCATCTCTGAATAGGAACATGTGAAAACATCACGAAATTCTTTGAACAGCTTAGTGTAAGCCTCTATTTCTTCTAGGGTGCAATGTGCCCCCAAGACAATGTTTTCTTCTACCCCTGGTTTATCAGAAATGTTAATTTTAATTCTAGGAGTGATATTATCCATATTTCCTTCTTCAAAAAAATTTGGTGCAGGGATGGGATTTATAAACCAATCAACCTCATCAGTGATGAAGTCTTTAGACTCCATAGCATACTAGTGATGGGACTGTTGCGGAACAAAATACGCACAGTGGTTCATTTCATCCCAGGGAAATTCAGGGGTGGTCATCGCTTCCTTAATGTCTTCATCGGAATGAAAGATGGGAGGACTAGCAGAAGAAAGACCACATGATGCAGTGGGGCTACCTGACTCATCATCATTAGATATATGGTTCACATTTGTATTTTTATGGAGGGTAGACTAAGAGATAGTAGTTTAACATCTACTAATGTTGAGCCAAGGGTGATCGCCAAAGGAGGTTTTGATGAAATAAAAGGGGATGCCCCGAAGGGGTCTTCCACCATGGATCTCATGGATGACGACAGATAGATAATAGTGCCCAAAGGGTCTGTCATATCAACATTGGGGGAGGGATCACAATGGGTGCAGACATGTCCTCTGGTTCTGCTGAATCATAACTCACAAGTAGAGGAGTACATGATCCACTACGAGTGGCCTCTATTTGGAAAACAACCTCACGGGTGTCACGAAATTGGTTGAGACATGGAAAACGGTGAGAGTAGTGGCCATAAAGATCACCCAAAGCACAAGGGTTCTCTGGGCGCAATGATTTGAGTTTCTTAGCTGAATCGGGTAAGGTAACATGGACCTCCGAGATGTTGGATTCAGGAAATGTCTCGTTGACCACCAGTTTGAGACGAGGAAGCTCAAGACAGTTATGGGCGGCATGCCCAACAACATCACACAAAGTGCAAGGAGGTGACTGCTTTGGAGGCTTAGGAGGGGCAAGAGTTGTTTGGGGGGCCTTGTCCTTAGGTTCCTTATTTTTGGTTTTGTCCCCCTCACCAGATGCTTTCACAACAGGAGTAGATTCTCGTTGAGGTGGCTGAGGCACTGAAGAAAAGGGAGGGGTCATAGAGACCGGTTGGACCAGGTCAAAGTGGTATAAGGTTTGAGCTGACCAGACAGAGTGTTTGCAGGGGGATTGACGTACCAAACTGGGATCCCCAAGGTCAAATTTGGAAGGCTCAATGTATCCATAACAGGCACCGAAAAGACTCTAGAGTGGGAAGCTAGAAATGGTATCTTACCGGAAGGGTAATGGCCTAGCGGAATGGCTCCCAAGTGGTTAAGGATAGGGGGAACCATTCCTGGTTGAAAAAGGTTGGAAGAGACGTTATCAGAAGAATAAGGTCCTTGAGGAGAAGGTCCTGAAAGCTCCACTAAATGACCACCAGCAGGCTGCGGAGGTGTTGGTTGCTGGCTAGTCGAACCGAACCACTTGTGGCTAGCCCAAGATGCTTGCATCATGCAAACATTCGATGATCTGGGGTCAGTGATAAGAGGCGGGTGACTAGGAAATGAACCAAGTAAGGTGGAATATTTATAGACTCCTGGTGAAACAATGGTGAGAGGAGCGACTAATTTTCTATCAGCCACCAAAGATATGATAGAATCGAGGGAAGTCTGAGACTTCGGTTCGTAATATGTTAACTGATCGATGGTGACTATCTTTCCATTGTGAGGAAATCACATCTTACAGTGAACCACAGATGCGACAACAAACATCGCATAGGTATAGCTATGACCCAAGAGGATATTGTAATCCAAGGGGACGTTAATGACTTCAATGTCAACACAAACAATATTTCCCGCAAGAGTGACAGGAAAATTACTGAACATGCCAAGAGGCTGAGAAGGGTGACTATCCCAAGTACACAAAGTGATGGTGGATGTAGCTAAGTTGCATGATCCAAGTTTATTCCAAATAGAGGCAGAAAAAACAGAGGTGGATGCACCCTCGTCAATGATACTCCGCGAAAAATTCGCATTACGAATATTAACTGGTATTTGGAAGGCGATCGATGAAGGTAAAGGGGGATGTTCTGATTTGTCGACATCAAAGATGATCAAACGTTCATTTTAAGGATCCACGACGCCCAAAGCAAATAGTAGAGATTTTTTTTGTGATGGTCACAACTGGAGGACTTCCAGCATTGACATGGCAGCAAGTGACTGTGCCAAGTCATCTACTATGTTTTAGGTGTGGGCGGCTTCAGCGGAAGCAGCATTTCAGCATAATGGCCCTTTGGGGATCTTGTGAATGACCTCTGCCCTGGGATGAGGGATTTGTAAGGGAGCATTGGGTCTCAAAATGAACTCTGCAGAAACTTTGGTTTGGGACTCGATTGTAGACGTAGTAGGTGGCTTGTCATATTGGAATGACCAGGTCTGAAGGTTGACATCAACGGTATTGACCTCTTCAGAATTCATCATGAGAATCTGGTTCTCAGGGGTACCAAAATTTGAAGGTTGAGGAGCAGCTTGACCTTGAGGGGGTTGGGCAGCAACATATCCTTGTTGAGGGAAAGGATTAGTGAACATAGCCGGTTGAGCTGGCGTATTATTTGGAGGAACATAAGCGATGGCTTGTTGTGCTCTAGATGCTTCTTTTGCTTCCCAAAATTGGCGCATATGGGTTAAAAGGAGACAATCACGAGTATAATGGCCATAGACACCACAACAAGAACAAGGCTTGTTCGTACGAAGAGGCTTGTTATGCTTGGGTTGATCGCCCTGTTGTTGGTTTGTAGTGTTAGGTTGGTTCCCTTGTGGTGCGTTCGGTTGATTACCTTAGCGCCCTTGATTACCCTGCACTGGTTGGTTCTGGTTGCCTTTCCCCTTTTTATTTTTCTTCGAATTAGAAGGATTAGTTGCGCTCTGCTGCACATACACCTAGCTTTGAGGAGGCGGTGGTTGCCGTGGCGGAGGTTGAGAAGGTACGGGAGGTTGGGGTGTTGATGCTGGAGGGGCTGGAGAACTGAGTTGTGGATAAGTATAGAAAGGAGGTTGAGAAACATAGGGTAAACAGGTTGAGCAATAGCTGGCCTTGGCATCGGTTGATGCAGTTAGGAAAATGCGTAAGGTGTGATTTGACCCTAATACATGTTGTTGGGAGGGGGATAAGTGCTGGAGGAGTTGGTCCCTCCCTAAGGAAAACCATAACCCATGGAAGGATTACTATACAGACGTGAAAGAGATCCAACAATACCGTTAGTGAAGTGAGATGCCCCTGGTGCGTTGGCACCACCAGGTGTAGTAAGATTTGGTAAAATGATATAAACATAACTAGATTGGGCGTATATCAAGTCATATTTCAATGCGACTTGGAGAGCTTCTTCCTCGGTCTGAGGAAAGTGAGACGTGACATCTTTACCATAGAAGGCAAAAGCATTTTGAGAAACAAATCCATATATACATTGTCGTCGAATGTAGGAGCTCGACACAAGCTCCTCATTCTACGTCATTCTTGGACATGGTCAGAAAGGAGGGTGACAGAAGTTTGACAGAATGCTGTCAATAATTCGATATTGGTATCATAGCAGAGATGCAATTGGAAGCAGGACATAAACACTTTAGCAAGAGTCACAAAAGTGGAATGAGATGCAACAACTTGGTCGACATACCACTTTGCAACTTCTCCAATGAGCGTACGTTGGAATAACCAAAGGCAGATAGAGTCATCGGTGATAGAATTGGACAAAAACCATGTGTGAAAGGAGTGGACATGATTAGTAGGGTCCTCTCCCGCGTTTCCTTCAAACTTAGGAATGTATGAAGGAAGCTTAGTCGGCATAGTAGACCAACCTAAATTGTGGAGTATAGGGTCGTTGATTAACTGGCTGAAATCGGGAAGGCTTAAACCTACCATAAAAGGTAGCAAAGGAGTACCCGAGATGGTTCAAGTAGCGAATCCACTAGAAGCGGATCTAGAATTAGGGCCGGGGCCACCACTAGCTTGAGGTCCAGCACCTACATTGCCGCCTGACATGATGACAGTATGAGGTAGAGGGGAATACAAATTAGAATCAGAGGAAGAACCCGATGAACCAGAATTAGAGTTAATATGGGGACTCAGAATAGGACTAACTTGGATCCTACTCAGTGGAGTAATTCTTCCTAATGGAAACTGAGGGTGAAGGCCTTGGAGTCTCTGAGATGAACGCCTTGGGGGCACAATGATGACAAGTCACAGATGACACAAAAAGGTTGAAGAGTGATAAACAAAGGCTCAGTGAGGCATATAAATTAATTACGATGTATATGTCTTGGCTTGGTGGTGTAAACCAAGTGATCTTCACTTTAGGTGTGCGTGTGTGCAAGCCATATGTTAGTTTTAATTAAGCCCAGACGGTTGCATAAAGAAAAAGGAAAAAATGTTGAACTGTAAATAAAACTGAAACAACAGTGAAATTAACAACTACGGATGCATAAATTTAACCTAAAAAGAGGCTTCCAAAACAACTAGTCTACGAGGCGGGCGAAATTGACTCAAAACACACAAGGCATAAAAAATATCTAAGGTCTAAGGGACAGGGATATAATGACCCGGATCTACTGGAAAAGGCGTAGAAGACAACACGAAACCGGAGGGGATAACTGCTACAAAATGGGAGGCGACATGTTAAAACCCAAGGGGAAACAAGGGAACCCTAAGGGAGAGACTAAAAAAACTCAAGATGTGGTTTTGGATGGAATAATAACCGATAAAAAGGGACCTAAAAGAAGGATATAGCAAACCCTAAACAATGGTTGAAAGCACTACAAAATCTCAGACTACCTACTCAGTTAAACCCCTCCTAGAAAGGTGGAAGTGTACTGAAACCCTAAGGGGCTTGGTTCTACTTCAAGGAGAAAAAATGAGCATATGCAGGCCTAATATGGGCTGAGACAGAGGTCAGACAACCCTAAACTTTGCTTGCGACAAACCCTGAATGTCACAGAAAAAACTCAAAAGAAATTTGCAGCTTGTAGGTACTCACCTATAAACTGTGGAAATCGCAATTTATGGTCTAACAGGTGTGAATTCAAGCATAGATAACAGGTTCTTAGCCCAAAAGTGTGAGTTCTAGATCCAGGATCTTTGGGTGGCAGGTTGTGGAAAAATTTTCGTCTCTGGCGCGATTGATACCTGTTACCTGCAGAAAACACCCGAAAACACACGGAAGTTGGATTTTTTACTGTTTTAGGGCATAAAAGTTAAAAAACAACATCAAGAGACTGAAAATAGTTGAATAAAAACCCTAGTTACTAAATTCGTTGGTCGTGTAGGGATCAGAATAAACAACAGTGGAGTCGCCAATTGTTAGCATAAATTATTAACGCAAGTGTACGAAAAGAGCTCACTTTAGTTGCACATGACAAACAGCCCTAACAACAAAGATGATTTCTTAGCTTCTTTAGATCTGTAAGTGATAGTTAAAACAAATTCTGCCAAAAACTCGATCTATGCAGTAAAAGTAGTTAAACAGTGAAAAGAAATAAGAAATGCTCCATGCATCCAACAGACAAGACACGATATAAAGAATTTTATATGTATTATAACACCTAGGAAGGGAACAAAGAATGATGTTATTGGTCCCCCTCAATGGGATGGGTTCTTGGCTGTCCTCAATGCTTCAAATCCAGAAGTTTCTCTCTCCAATGGTGTAGAAAACCCGAAATATGTTGAACTCTATAGGAGCTCAAGAAGAAAATAAAGTAGTAGCAGCAATGAGAATGATCAAAGCGTGAGAATGAAAGTGATCAAAGTAAGGAATGAATGAAAAAACCCTCCTATTTATAACAAAATATTGAGTTATCCTTGATAATGGCGAATAATATAATATTATTAACCAAGATCTAGATCTAACCGCTTGGAATATTTTATTATATTTTGTTGGAGGGAAAAGGTATTTAAATTGGTTAAATGCCTTTATTTAGAAATAATAAACAAATAAATGATTTATTTATCATTTCAAGAATGTGGTTATGGAATAATTAACAAATAATGATTTATTTAATTATTTATATGTGATTTAGTCACATTTAACAAGAAATAATAACTAGATAATGATTTAATTAATTATTCCTAGAGAAAAACAAGAAAAATAATGGTTTGTCTAATTATTTCTCATAAATGGGTTAAATACGGTCTAGAATATTATTTAAACAGTGGTTTAATTAATTATTCCTAGAGGAAAATCAAATAAATATGGATCTATTTAATTATTCCTCATGGGGTTTCATGTTTGAACCAGAAAAAACTTAATAAAATATGGTTTATTAATTTATTTCTTATAGTGAACGCAATTTTACTATAGTAAAATTGGTCTTACATGGTGTACTTCAATCCGTCTAATTGTAAATTGTTAGATGACCAAAAATTGGTGTAACAACTTCCTTGCTGGAAAATAGTTGTTGAAGTCGACAAGAAGGAAGCATCAACCAATCGAAATGAGTGTTGATGCAAGGGACCAGGGTTTTTGATGTAGAAGGGTGTAATGTGATGGGTTAACTAGGCATGGTGACAAGAAATGGTTATAACTGATGATGGTGGTTAAGTGGCCCGAGGTCAAAGCTATCAATCCGAGTGGTGACAGTCATAACAATTTCTGAAGGGGAAACCCCTAGGGTTGGTAGGACGCACAGGGTCGGTGTATGCTTGTTGTGATTTTCTTGGCGAGTTGTTGTGTTTAGGGACTGCTTCCAGGTAAGAAATGTAAATGGATGGGTAGGAGTCTTATCCTAAGAAAATATTTGTACACTTGCCAAAAGAATATGAAAGTGGTTTTAATGTACAGGCACGGAGACAGGTGCCCCATTAACATGAGTAATCCTGGACGATGATGTGAGGAGTATATTTTGCTGAGGGTGGGGGCCCCATTGGTTGGTCTCGGTGTGAGGGTGATGAGGCCGATGAAATGTTGCAGGTGGGCTATGGTCATGGGGGTGTGATAAGCCAAATGAGACACACGATGATGTGTTTTTTGTTGATCCTCCTTGTAGAGAGTGGTGGCTCGAGAACAGGGGTTTTAACATGCCATGGGTAAAAATTTGACTTGATGTTTGATGGTGGGCATGTGAAAATGAAGTGGTTCCCAGGCCAAAGTTTATGGCCATGGCTTCAGACCTTGGCATGTGACCTACATGAGTGATGGATGCCATGGATGGTGAGGCTCTACCGACCTATAAGGGTGCTTATCATGTGCAATATGGGGTGATGATAAATATGGTTGGGTGAATGAACCTAGGGTTTTATTCTTTTGGAGAAATTATGTCAAGATATGCAAAGCTTTTTAGGGAAGTCTATCATGTTAGGGGTAGAATGATACCTGATATTGTACTTTTGTTGGTTGGGACAGGTGGGTATCTGGCGTGTTTGTAATACCTGCAACCAATACCCAAAGTAAAAGCATATTTTTCATAAAAATATTTTGGAAATAACTTGAATTTCTAAGTGACAAGAGAGGGCGTACTGGAACTGAAGTATGGTGGGTGTTCTGCCTGAAAATGACTATTTTTGAAACTTGGATCTATGGGGCCTAGTTTGAACATGATGAAGTTCTGATCAATTTTTTTCTCTCAGTTTTGTGATCAGGTACTCTGAGCTCTAGTTATGGTCTATTGAAAAATGAAAAAAGAGCGATATATAGGCCAATATGGTCTATTTTCACATCATTTGTGTTTTTTGAGGGTTTGAGGTCAGAGAAAAGCTACCTTCCCGAGATTCTCTTGCCATTGCAGTCAGCCTGAGCACCTGGGATTCGTGTTTTTAGTGTTAGGTAGGACCTTAAACATCCTTCTTTTTATTTTTTTCATTTTCATTCGTGGGTGGTATGTACAAATGTGAATTTGTACAGATTTTATGCCCATTTTTAGGTAGGACCATGCAGACGATCAAGGATGGTCCGCACAGTCCTCGCAGAAAGGATGAGTTTTGCGTGAGGCCCTCATAGTTGGGGGAGCTTATGCATGTTGCACCATGTGTCTGTGTCTGTTACAGATGCGTGGTTAGTGCGCAAAGGGTTTTGACAGACGTGGGGAGGCCCAAATTTTGAAAATTTTAATAATTTTTTGATTAAAAACTGATTTTTGGTGTTTTTCCCTGGTGGCAAGATGTTGTGGTGAGAGCAGCACTGCCCTAATCTCCGCACGACAGTGACCCAATACCCCCATGCTCAAGAGACCCTAGCTCAGTATGGTTTACTAAAGTTCTTAGAGAAAAACATACTGAGGTCCCACGATGGGTTCGTGCGTTACTTGGTCCGATGTTGGAATAGGAAACAACGCGTTATGGTCCTGCATTGTAGAGATGTTGTGATCCAACTGGAGATCGACGTTTATTTTATGATAGTTCTCTTGCCTCAGGGGGAGGCACTTCATTATCCACTCCCCCCTGGTGGAGTGAACATCCATCTTTGGGCTGAGGAGGAGAGACATTGTGGTATTAACCTTATCACCCAAGGTTGTATTCGTGTGAGTTATATCACATACTTGGGTGAGAGGGCTTTGGCGATGATAGTTCACCTGTCTGGGTCGATGGCAAGCCATCGAGTGTCAGGTCCATAGATAGCGGTTATGCATCGACTTCAGCCCGGTCACTTTTTTGATTGGGCCTACTATGTTTACTAGGGCATGGTCACTCAATTGGCCAAGGAAAATAGGGGTGCTATTAGGACCTTTTATTATGCGAGCATCCTCTGTAACATTATGTATCAGTGGGTTTTGATGTTACAACCCTTTGTGGCAGTGCCACAGGTCCTTCGAGGGATCCTCAAATGCGCTGATGGGCACCTATGATGCCCCGTGGTGGTGGGGGAGAGGCAGGCCGCTACTGGGATCCAACGGTCGAGGCATGGTTCGAGTCGAACCCGTAGGTGTTCCTTGAGTTTCCATATTCAGGGATGTATTTCCAGGGGCATCCAGACATGGGTCTCCATCATGGCTATGTATGGGGTCCAGCAGGTATGACCTTTTATGTTTTCTGCATTTTGAGGGTTCTATTTTTGTATATATATCTATATTTATTCGATGGTGACACTGATGTTTTTTTTTTGGTTTATTTTGTAGATTTGGGTTCAGAAGGGCGTCCTACTGCTCGTTTGGTAGGTCACCAGCCGAGGAGGGACCAACTTGGGGCGGGTCAGGCCCAAATTGGGGGTCAGGTTGGTGCCAGGGGTCCCTCAGGCGAGGGTAGCATCGTTGTAGCTGCTGGTGGGGATGTTTCTCTCCTGGAACATGTTGATATGATCGAGGAATGGGTGGCAGAAGTCAAGGAGTTATTGGTTGCTGCTAATATTCATGTACTGGAAGTAGAGGCTCAAGTCGAGGCAGCTGATGTTCATGTTGCTTATCTAGTAGATTATTGGAGTCAGCTGGAGAGGCTGACTTGAGGCTTGTTGATCAGGGGTTTTGACAACCTGGACAACATATGGTTGGAGATGGTGATGGCTCGGGAGAGGGCGCATCCCCCGACTTTGTGCAGAGCTGCACTTGTTGTCACGGCTGCTGCTCCTATATTGGCACTGGGTGCTAACGTGGGTCTGAAGGACCCATAAGGCAGGGCTCAGCCCTAGATATTTTGTATGGTCAGGGAAAGCACCCATTATGAGTATGTTTCCCTTCGTTGATGATATGTATATTTTTTTACTAACGTGATGGTTAGTGACCTATTTTTTATATTGGGACACATAGTTTTTGATGTATATATGCGAGATGTATTTTTTGGCGGCTCTTATGATGTATCTATGGCTATTTTTATATGTTTGTATATGTTCATCATGGATGTTATGCTTATGATTTTTTATGGATTATGGTTTATACGATATGAATTCCAGTCTAGGATATGGTTAGCTATGTCATCGACTACCTGATTTTGATCTCTTGGTATGTGTGTAAATGTAATGTGATCAAAGTGATGACTTAACCTCCGTGCATTAGGAAACATGTGCGAATATCGTATTTGAAAAGCTTGGTTTAGATGCGATACCATTAACTGTGAGTCAAGAAATGCATGTATATGTATAATTCCCTAGTTGGAGGCATCACTCAATAGCTTGATGATTGCATCATATTCTGCTTGATTATTTGTAGTTGATATGATACATACTCCGTTGGTGAGGAATGGTGACCGGTCAGGAGAGTATATGGCCCAGGCAGCTACTACTAGATTTTGTGACCATCGAGAGGCTCCATCAGCATATCCAAAATAGTGGATGGGAGTATGATCCATCTATGACACAAGAGCATTGTTTTTATAAAAAATCCATGATGAATGTGATCATCATAAAAATTTATGTTACATTCATTTTATCTCTAGGGTGGAGACTTCCCGCCCTATGGGTGGAATTTATTGAGGTAGATCCCATTGAAGGGATTAGCTAGGCATGTACCATCGGGCTACGACAGAATGTATGCTTCTTTGAGGAGACAATGTTTGATGATATAAGGACCCTTCCCAATGTTTCAAACTTCCTGGGTCCTAAGGCTTCTTTTGCAACATCGTAGTGGAGGACTAGCTCCCCCTCAAAAAATGAGTGAGGGGTGATGTTGCGGTCGAATGATGCTTTTACTCTTTTCTTGTGAGCTTCGTTATGTTGGAGAGACCCTTGTCTAATTTCCTTGACGAGCTCTAATTGTACCAACCGTTGCTGTAAAGGCTGAGTATCAGTGAGAAGTTCGATAGTTGCATGTAAGTTTGGGATTTCACGTTCAATGGGAATCACGACCTCCACTCCGTATACCAACTAGAAAGGTATGATGTTGAGGATTTGACCATTGTGCGGTATTCCCATAAGGTTGAAAATACCATATGGTGCCCGTTAGTTTTATGGTTTTTTACCATACACTATAACATAGTTTTGAGTACTTTGTTAATAGCTTCTTCCTGGTCGTTGGACTGGGGGCGATATGGTGATGAAAACTCATGTATGAACCCTAAATGATGGGATAGATCATGGAATATTTCATTCTAGAAATGCTTTCCATGGTTGGAGACTAACTCCTTATGTGCACTGAATCGTGCGATGACATGGTTGAAGAGAAATCGAGCTACAGTTTCTGCGTTGTTGTCGTATGTGGGCATGGCTTCAGCCCATTTGGTAAAATAGTCGACAACTAATATGATGTATTTGTGGTTTCCAGATGACGTAGGGTTGCAAGTCATAAATTCGATGCCCAATTTTCAAAAGGGATCTGCTACAATGACCGGGTGTAGAGGAGCAGGAGGCGCTCTTGCCTTGTGGGCGAAGCGTTGGCATCGCTCGCACATTTTGACTACATGTATGCAATTTTGGAATAGGGTGGGCCAAAAATAACCAACCCGCAAGAATTTTTGTGTTGAATATTGCAACAAGAAATAGTGAAGGAGGCATCCTGAAACATCATTCTTGATCCTAGTTGGAAAGTGATCACCTAAACTAGTTGGGGCCCACATAGGTGATTTTTGTCGCAAAGTCTATTTTTAGACTATGTCTATTTTTAGACATGTCGATCATATTCTATGAGTTGCGGGATGCTATTTGTGGATGGTTGGTCAAGTTGGAAATATAGATGGATTTATATTTTTAGACATATTGGGCGGAATCTATTTTTAGATTTCCAGTCTAAAAATAGATATGTCGAATATTATTAGCTCTTAATAATATTTGGACTCTAAACATTATCTTATTCTCTTGGAGCACTTTAGTTAAGTGCACAGATGTGGCACAGGAGCTGACAGAAGGAATTACACTATTCCCAAGGGTTAAGTGGAGCTATTGCATGAAGACTTCAGTTAGAACTCATGTGAGAGAGTTTGGTGGAGTTGATTGAGGAAGTTAATGGAGTTGTGTTCAGTTTAACTAATCTAAACATAGTTGAGCTAGTTGTATCTAGTCTAACTGATTGATACACTAGTGAGAGTGCTGTGAATTAATTATTAATTAATTAACTAATTATAAACTCATTAATCAACTAAAGAAACATCATTTAACTATAGTGCATGGACAGTTTCAGTGGAGACCACTGGAGAGATAGGTGAAAGAGCAATGTAACTATCAGTTGTGACTATAGTGATGCATGGTTTGCATCCAACACTCAGTAGAGATGCCTTTAAATACTGCGTGAGCAAGGTTGGGGTAATTCAAACTCATCAAGAGCTATTATTCAGCAGGGATTGCGCATTAGAGGCAGGCTATCAGGTGGCAGAGATTGGAGCATGTGTTTTGCTAGATCTAGCTTGATTAGTGTGTAGCAATTGGAGATTGTACTGAGAGCTTGGGAGGAAATTTGTATGATGATTGTTACATGATCTCTATGACATATATAATATATATATAGTTGGGGTTTTCAGCTTAATATTTCCCATTACATACTGTGTTCATATGTGTGAATTTTTATGGTTTTAATGTGTGCATGCAATTGATTTTATTTCCGCATGTAATGATCAATGGTAGAAGATATTTTGTATTGTGCATGAAGATAAAATAGTGTGTGATCAGGAGAATATCGGTGGATAACATATCAGCTATTCAAATTTCTACATGGTATCAGAGCGATATTGATCATTGGAGCAATTGCAAAGCATTGAAGCGGTTGAGTTTTGTGCTGGTGGAATTCGAAATTGCTGCAGTGTTTTCTTGGTGTCAAAGTTGAGATGTCTTTCAATGGATTGCGATTGGAGTATGCCCTTGAGGGCAGCTCAAATTATATTGCATGGAAGGATAGGATGGAGGCAGTTCTAGATGACAATGGGTTGAAGGAGTTCATAGATGCAGAAATTCCTAAATCGGGTTCTAGCGATGCTACCGCACTTGACGCATGGCAAAAGAAGGTAGCAAGGTGTCGAAGGATTTTGTTGGAAGGTGTGAAGGATCACATAGTATCCATCCTTCATGGTAAAGCTTCTCCATTCTTGATGTGGAAAGCTTTGATAGATTTGTTCCAAAGCAAGAGCGACCAGAGGAAGTTGGCGCTCAAGGATAAACTCAGGAAAATAAAAATGGAGAATAATGACACTATTCTGGTATACTTGACAAAGTTTGTCCACTGCAGGGATGAGCTTGGGAGTGTAGGAGTTAGTGTGGATGATGAGGAATTGGTGAGCTTGGCTCTCCTTGGGCTTCTGAAGATTTGGCATTCCTATCAGGACTCTGTCAATGGTCGAGAGAAATTTCCAGGATGGCAGCGACTTTGGTCGGATCTTATGCAAGAGGAGATAAGGCGGGATACCAGGGATGGATCTTCATCAAAGAATGATGATGAAGAGGATTGCGCTTTGGCTACCAAAGCAAGGAAGGGGAAGGGTAAGAATAATTCTTCTCAATCCGGTGTGGATGGTAAAGAGCATGACATGTCCAAAGTGAAGTGTTTTCAGTGTCACGAGCATGGGAATTTCGCCACGCATTGTCCACAGAAGAAGAAGAACAAGCAGGATGTTGGAGCTGCAGCTGGTGAGGCTCTTGCCTCACAATTTGAGCTGGACTTATCATTGATCACATGCATGGTGTCTAGTGCATTGGGATTGGGATGGTATTTTGATAGTGGCGCTTCCTTTCACATGACGGGAGAAGTGAATCTTTTCAGTGACTTGGTGGAGAAAGATCTCCAGTTTCATGTTGAGTTGGGTGACAATGGATGATACAATGCGACCGGAATTGGTACCATAACCTTTCAGAGGGATTCAGGTAAACTCATTATTTTACAAGATGTAGTGCATGTTCCAGGTTTAAAGAAGAATTTAATCTTAGTCGCAATGTTAGAGGATAAAGGCTATGATGTTGTCTTTAGTGAAGGAAAATTTTTCCTTCAGTACAAAGCAACAGGACAAGTCCAGAAGGTTGGGATTCGAGCAAAGAATCTCTACAGACTTGCAGTAGATGGGATTTCTACGGAGCTTCCTACTGATGGGAATTTCAAGAAAGACATGCAATTGATGCTTGAGAGGGAGCAAGTTTTGCATGCAGGTAAGAGTGAACCTCGAGATGTGGAGCAACCACAAGATGAGGATCATGGAGTGGGAGAACCACTCATGTAGAGAAATTTTGTGCCAGATGGGCAGAGGGAGTGCATGCATATATACCACTAGGTGAGAGGTGGGGCGACATGCATGATTAATCCCAAGAGGATATTTCTAGGCAGGATTCATTGAGATGGTGTGGATCTCATGAATTGAACCTAGCTACGAGGTGCCCACAGAGAAGTAGTAGCATGATCAGTTGGATTGATGCAAGCAGATCAAAGTGACAGTTTCAGATACTGGAGTGTGGATCAGAGTTGACAGCAAGTGCAGAGTGCATGGGTGCAAGAGTTCAACAACGCAGTGGTTCCTGATGACATGTGAAGTTGGAACTAGCAGAATTTGAAGACTTTGATGATAGATGCATCATACTGATTGAGTTGTTTGGAGCCTATTCAGTTTCAGAGGAGTTGCAGAGCAGATGCATGGAGTTGCATGGCGCTTGTGAAGGTTGCAGGGCGAATGCATGGAGTTGCATGTCGCATGCAAAGATAGTCCTTTCTTGTTGAGAGGGAGTGTTGAAGATTGCAACAAGAAACAGTGAAGGAGGCATCCTAAAACATCATTCCTGATCCTAGTTGGAAAGTGATCACCTAAACTAGGTGGGGCCCACACAGGTGATTTTTGTCGCAAAGTCTATTTTTAGACTATGTCTATTTTTAGACATATGGATCATGTTCTATAAGTTGCGGGATGCTATTTTTGGATGGTTGGTCAAGTTGGAAAAATAGATGGATTTCTATTTTTAGACATATTGGGCGAAATCTGTTTTTAGATTTCCAGTCTAAAAATAGATATGTCGAATATTATTAGCTCTTAATAATATTTGGACTCTAAACATTATCTTATTCTCTTGGAGCACTTCAGTTAAGTGCACAGATGTGGCACAGGAGCTGACAGAAGAAATTATGCTATTCCTAAGGGTTAAGTGGAGCTATTGCATGAAGACTTCAGTTAGAACTCATGTGAGAGAGTTTGGTGGAGTTGATTGAGGAAGTCAATGGAGTTGTGTTCAGTTTAACTAATCTAAACATAGTTGAGCTAGTTGTATCTAGTCTAACTGATTTATACACTAGTGAGAGTGGTGTGAATTAATTATTAATTAATTCACTAATTATAAAATCATTAATCAACTAAAGAATACATTAGTTAACTACAGTGCATGGACATTTTTAGTGGAGACCAGTGGAGAGATAGGTGAAAGAGCAGTGTGACTATCAATTGTGACTATAGTGATGCATGGTTTGCATCCAAAACTCAGTAGAGATGCCTTTAAATACTGCGTGAGCAAGGCTGGGGTAATTCGAACTCATCAAGAGCTATTATTCTGCAAGGATTGCACAGTAGATGCAGGCTATCAGGTGGCAGAGATTGGAGCATGTGTTTTGCTATATCTAGCTTGATTAGTGTGTAGCAATTGGAGATTGTACTGAGAGCTTGTGAGGAGCTTTGTATGATGATTGTTACATGATATCTATGACATATATAATATAAATATAGTTGGGGTTTTCAACTTTAATCTTTCCCATTACATACTGTGTTCATATGTGTGAATTTTTATGGTTTTAATGTGTGCATGCAATTGATTTTATTTCCGCATGTAATGATCAATGGTAGAAGAGATTTTGTATTGTGCATGAAGATAAAATAGTGTGTGATCAGGAGAATATCGGTGGATAAAATATCAGTTATTAAAATTTCTACATTTTGGGCACTGACCATCCCTGAGAGGTGGTCGCCGCAAGCCCCACTATGGAAGTCATTTAGGGCTTGCTCAGCTTGGTCGTGCATGAGGCATCGACGTAAAATGGTGTCAACAGCTCTTCGATAAAGGACACCCCCATGAGAAGGTATCGGGGGTCCTAATGACATATGCGCCTTCGGTCATCACGGGTGAGATGTGGTTTGAAACTTTGGGTTCACAGAAATAGAAGGATGTCGCCATACAAAGGGTCCTCAGTCGTCACTAAGAAAAAAATTTCATCGGGTAGTGAGTCATTAACTAGGGATCCTTGTGTCGTACTTGGGAGATCAGTGATGAATTCAGCTAGGATTAATACTTTCTTTCTCTTGGGGGAGCTAAACTGTAGGTTTAATTCCTGTAGTATAACTATCCATCAGGCGAACCTATGGTTAATCATATGGCAGGTTAGAAAATATCACATGGGGTTGATAGTTTCTATGACTTTTGTAGTCCTTAGGATGATGTAATATCAAATATTTTATACTACGTGCACTAGGGCTAGGGTAGGCTTTTCCTTTGGCTCGTACCTTAAAGCAGGGCTAGATATGTTCTTTCTGACGTAATCTTTGTTGTTGGATCTGTCTTGGACTAACACCCCAACTATGGTTGTGTCTGACGTAGATAGATATAAGTATGGTATTTGTCGTAATTGGGTGGGTTGATCAAGGGGGCTAAAGACAAGGTGTCTTTCAGTGCCTCAAATGACTTTTGAGCCTGATCATCCCATTTTAATGGAATGTCCTAAGGGAGTAGGTGCAGGAAGCCATTACAAGTGGCATAGTTGGGGGAAAAGCGTCGTAAGAAGTTGGATTTCCCCTACAGGATTTGAATTTGCTTTAGAGTTTTGGGTGGTGGTACTTCTTTGATTACCTGGACCTTGATTCCTTGTTGGGATACTATGAATCCTAACAGTATGCCTACATTAACGCAAAATACACACTTGAGTGCGTTTAAGTGTGAGTTGTATTGTTGACACCGTCGAAATACCAACCGTAAATCCTCTAGATGGTCACCTCATTTCTTGGATCGTACTGTGAGTTCGTCCAAGTATGTTAAGATGAGATGAGCCAGGTCATGGAATATATATTTCATGGCCCGCTAAAAGGTGGCTCCAGTGTTTTTAAGACCAAATGGCATAATCTGATATGTGAATGTGCCCCAGGGGGTGGTGAATGCGGTCTTATACTGATCTGCATGTCGGATTTGAATTTTATTGTACCCCAAGGATCCATCCATGAAGGAAAATGCCTCGTGATGGGCACAAGCATTAATGACTTGGTCAATGAATGGAGTAGGGTAGTTTTCTTTGGGACAAGCTTTGTTTAAATCTCAAAAATCGGTGCACACACGAATGGTGCCCTATTTTTTCATGACGGGTACAGAGTTGGAAACCCAAGATTTTTAAGCGATTGGGTAGATGAATCCAGCTTTATGAATCTTTTTTATCACTTTTCTAATTTCTTATGCTTTGGATGGGTGTAATTGACGCTGCTTTTGGCGGACTGGTGATACATCAGGCCTAGTGTCAATGTGGTATTCTACGATGGTGGGGCTTAACCCTGAAATTTCCAAATAATACCAATCGAAGATATCCCTATAATATTGTAATAGGTTTGTATACATGACTACTTGATCTGAGGATCATGCTGCCCCCAATGATATTTGTTTGGTTTTGCCTGGTTTTTTCAAGATATTCACCTTATTGGTTGGTGAAATATTCGACATATTTCCTTCCACAAATGCATCGGGCACTGGGATAGGGTTTTTTTAACAAATCTACCTTTCCAAACGAAAGGAAGTCTTTGGATTCAATTGTGTAAATATCCTGGGTTTTTGTGCTGCTAGGAATGAAAAAATTTTCTGGAAGAAAAAAATTGCGGTGATGCATTGCGTCCCACGGACAATCTGGTTCCGTCATGGCCTCTAATATATCCTCATCAGGGTGAAACATGATGTCTAAGGGGGAATTGGTTTTTGCGAGGTTGTGAGGAACTGGTTCAGGCCTAACAGTGCTGGTTGACAGACATGAATATGATTTTTTCGTTGATGTCGTGGAACCAGATGAGGTTGACAAGGTGTAGACGGTTTGGGTTTGCACCGTCAAAGGTACTACTACCGTTGTGGTAGTTGCATCGGTCTCGACACTAAGGAAAGATGAGAAGACAACACGAGCCATGGTTCCCATGCATGATGAGATGAATTGTATATGGTGTTGTGTCATCAGCGTTACATGGTGGAAGAATTTCCATGATGGTTGTTTTTTTCTTAGCGAGAGAAAATTTATGATCTTTTGGTGGTGTATGAAGGGTACATGTGTCTTCTTTTATGCGAATATTTTGATGGGTGCAGAGGTGTCGAAATGTTCGCAACATAGGGAATTTCTTTGTATCATGATCATGGCTCATGCACATGTTGCATGGAGTAAATTTACTCACCGAGTATATTGTATGGGATCCAATACTACTCATCATATTAGAGGATGATGATGGGAGATGATTACGAGAATGTGTGTTTCTTCGTTTCTGTCATCTCCTATTCTTAGACTTAGTGTGAATTGGCTCCTGTGAGAGTTTTTTTCTAATGCTCCTCTAGCCCCTCTTAACCTTGGAAGGAAATGGAAATTCATTGTGTGGTGAAATTACGTGAAAATTCGGCAATAACAACATGTGATTTTCTCTTGATTAGAGAGATGAATGTAAGGTGTGGGTGTGACCATGCGAAGACTGTCAGTGAACTTGTTAAGCTCTCGACGTTGATTAATCATGTGGTCATTTTTAGCATATAAGGCACATGATATGTTTGACTTTGTCCGTACCTTGCTGGGGCAAGGGGCTATCTTCGTGGTTTTAGTTGGCTGGTTTCAACAGGGGGTAGGCCTCGTTGTTTTTTATTGCCTAGTTTGTGGTAATTCGAAACACACTATGTTTGTATTATTGGCGAAAAATGAGCGCATGATGTCTAGCCTAAGTCAAAATCAGGGGACATAGGGGAAATGTCGAGCGTGGTGGTTGTCTTGGCATATTAGACAAGATTGATGCTCTTTTTTTTTCCAATCCCTCTGGGCTGTGAGGGTGATTGGGTACCATTTTCGGAATGATACTAAATCTGGGCACTGGGTGATTAAATAGTCACATTCGTTACACAATACGTAGGTTGGGGTTGGGCATTTAGGGGGTTTGGGGGTGCTAATTCATCCTTTTTTTGGATGCCTCTCATTAGATACATAGAGAATGGACCTAGTCGCTTCATTCTTCTAGGTTGTGGAACTTTCTATGGACTCATAATCTAATTTTTCTAGTTCGGCAAGGTTGGTATAGCCAAACGTAATGAATCTAATGCTACACAAAATTGGGGAACGTAGGGAAAATGGTAAAGATGGTGGTTATCTTGGCATATCTGGTAAGAATATTGATTGGTTCGTAGCCCTATGAAGTACACTGGGTTAATCAGGTACCATCTTTGAAACAACTCTAGAGTTGTGCATTGCACAATCAAATGATCACATTCGTCGCATAATGCATAAAAACTGGTCTTGAGGTTGACGACGGTTATGAGGAGGAGGTGGTTGCTCTGGTGACTGTCTATCCCCCGATATATATAATATGGTCCTCATTGCTTTAGTACGTTAAGTCATAGTTTTGTCTGTGGATTATGTGTTCGAGTTTACTAAATTGGGATTTTCACTAATGAAACGTTTCATGAAATTGATCATTGATCAGATATGATGGAGGTTGGGACAATGAAGCACGCGATGGTTGCTCCGACAGATGTGACACATTTTTCTTCTATGTCGCGATAAGTTTCTTTGGGCCACATGCGGTATTGGGTACCAACGTTTGAAAGCCCTTAGTTCGGGGCACTGTACAATCAAATGATTGAGTTCATCATACAATGTGAAAACTGGGACATGTGGTGTGGCCTCTGTTTTCCTTCTTTGAGCCATTGGGTTGGATGAGTATGAGCATGATGCAGGTTCTTCTCATACATACAATATAATTTTGGACTCGTCTATTTTCATTTGTATGGATTCAACGTAGTGGTCCTCGTGATTAGATTTCTCTAGGGATTGTAATGCACCCCTATATCGAAGCATCTCTGGGAAGTGATGGGTATAGTTCCCATAATGGTCACATATGGCATACACATGATTGGTGCGTAATGCTTTCCCTTGGTTTTTCGTGACCTATTCCATTTTTTTAATTTCTGAGGTTGCGACAATCCTTTCAGTATGCAGAAGAGGTTTTAACTCTTTTAATTCTGGTAAAATATTAGTAGGATGATCCACGATATCGCACAATGCCCAAGGTTGTAATGCCCTAGGTAACTTGGGGGTTTTGACTTTTTTCCCTTTTTTGTTATTATTCTTGGCAGTGTCAGTTGGCGCCACTATAGGTGTTTCTTTAATTTTTATGACCTCTTGGGGGGAAATAGGGGTTATTCCTATAGAGGTAAGGCTTGGGATTTATAGCATGGATGGAGGGACCAAATACCACACAGGTATTGCGAAAGCCACATTTTGCAATGTCACAGTTTCCATGACTTGTTCTAATAAAAAACCAAATGGGGGATACAAAAATGGGGTCTGTGAAATGGCGTATGGTAGGAATGCCATACCTATGGCTTTGGCATCCGTACTGCTAGTTTCTGCTTCCATGCTAGTTTCAGTGTTTAATGAGATCATCATGCACACCGGTGCCCTTGTGCTTTCAGGGACTTCCCCCTGTATAATAGGGGGATCTCCTAGGAATGAGCCTAGGATAGATGATGGTTTGAATTGGCTTGGGCCGAACTCCATATACTTTTTGAGCAGTTCTGTGGTTGTATCTACATATGGTAGTACAACATCTAGAGCGGTCATGGGTTTCTTGTCGTAGTATGTGAGATGGTAAATGGTGATGATCCAATCATCGTGGGGGAACATCATCACCCTAAAGACAGTGGATGTGATCGCGGTCATGGAAAACATATAACTATTCCTGAGAAGTATATTATAGTCTAGTTGTTCGTCTAAGACCTCAATGTTTATAAGAATTATTTTGTTAGCCAATTTTATTGGGAAATTTTGATAAAGACCAATGGGGGTTGATGACCGCCCATTGTATTCTCTAAGCATGATGTCATATGGTTTTAATTCAGGAGTTCCTAACTTTTTCCAAACTAATTTGGACATGATACATGTGGATTCTCCTTCATACAAAATGCATCTGTGTATGGTGATATTTTTAACTAAAACTGGTATTTAGAAAGCGACTAGAGAAGGAAGCCCAGGGCTTGCCTTGTCTAGGTGAAAAACCATTAAGCGGGAATCAGAGGGGTCGATTGCGCCTAAGGCAGAAAGTAAGGCCTTCTGCTGTGTTGGGCATGATTGTAGGACTTCCAATGCTGATATAGATGTTGTAGATTGAGCCAAGTCATCCACTATACTATAGCTATGAGCAACTCTGGAGCGATGTCCTGTGTGCCTGGTTGGTCCTTTGACCGTTATTGTAAGAGGCTCAATAGGTACTTTGGAGATAGTTAACAGCACGGTAGGTGCGCTCATAGTTTTACCTGATGGGTTGGTATTCGGGGGAGTTTCATAGTTCCTAGTCCGTGTTTGAAAGAAAAATTCTTCTCCAGCCATGTAGATTTTGTGGCTGCTCCCTCTGATCTTGTTTTGGGGTGGTTTTTGTTATTGAGTATTAAAAAATTCTTGGTGGGGGAAAGTTTCATGCATTACCGCAGGCTGCTGGGTAGGTCCCCCTTATCCTCGGTTACCCTGCAGTTTTTTCAATTCAGGGATTTCGGGACAGTGGTGAGTGTAATGTCCATATTCACCACATATGGCGCAAGAGTGATTTGTCCTTAGACTAGGTATCCTGTTTTTCCCTTGGGAGTTATTACTTGGATCCTAGGTTTGATTTCGGTTGGGGTCGCCACCAGTCTGAGACCGTGGGGGGCGTTTTTGATTACCGCCCCCTTGTCCAGGATCTCCCTTCTTATTGTTCCTTGGATTTTTCTTGGTAGCATTAGGAGGATTATTTATATTCTCCTTATCATAATATTGTCGTTTTTTAGCCTAGGATGGTTGTAAAAGATTCACCAGTGCATTATTTTGTGTTGGTAGTGGATTTTGCACGGGAAAAGGGGGGTATTTGTTCCCCTGTCCTTGGTTGGTGTATGTTGGGGTGGCTCTCTTGTATCAGCATTACTAGCTTAGTAGTGGTTCCCCTGTAGGGGGTCATATGATCCTCCTTGATGTTGATGATATGGCATCGCCCTGTTCATCATGTTCTACAGAGGTGCAGCGTGACTTTGGTGGTACCCATGTTGTGACACGTTCTGAGTAGAATCATAAGAGTATCTTGGGTACTGATAACTGCTGCTTGGTTGGCCTTGGGCTAAGGAGCCTATCAAACTACCAGTGGTATTGGATGCATCTGGTAAATTTCTATAAGTTTTCAAGTGTGGGGCGTTTTGTAGGAAATTGTATATATATCATGATTGGGTGTAAATGAGTTCAAGTTGTTGGGCTTGATAATGGCGTCTTCCTCTAAGGTTGGTTTCTTCGTCGCCATGTCTTTTGAAATATCAGTGGTGAGGGTTTTCAAAAATAATTCCAACAACACTCTGTCATCGAGTTTGGCTTTACACAAACTATGACGTCATCGCCATTCGTGGAGATGGTCTAATATATGGACAAATGTTGTTTACCTGAAATGTGTCAGATGTTCCATTCCCGAGTCATGATGAATGGGGAGTTGGATATATGTGAGTAATGCGGTAGCAAGGGCGCTAAATATTCCATTCGATGCAGGCGCTTGCTTGAAATACCATTTTTCCATGGGCCTTATGAGGGTGCGTTGAAATAGCCTCAGTCAAATGGTATCATCAAGGATATTATTTGACAAACACCACAGGTGGAAAGTCATTATATGATTTCCGAGGTCTTCTGCTTGCTTCCCTTCAAATTTTGGTATATCAGAAGGGAGATTCGTGGGCATGGGGGGTCAATTAAGGCCATGTGCAATGGGGTCATTCATTAATTTTGTTAGGTTTAGAAGATTTAGTGACGCTAAGAAGGGTAACTGTGAATTGACCGCCATTGTACTCTTTTGAGAAATGGATATTTGAATATGTAGGTTTAAGGATGGTGCCTAGGGAATGTTACCCTGCGTTGTACCCTGATGGATATTCTGTTGACTCCTCGGACGGGTAGCTACCTTTTGACCGTGAGGGGTCGTCGGAGGAGCTGAGTGTGGTGACCTTGTTGGGGTTTCCATTGGTGTTGTGTTTGGTGACCCTTGGGGGTTTCCAATCAAAGATGCTCCGATAAAGGATGTTCTGATAACGGTGGTAGCGCGATGTCCTTTGTGCCTGAATGGCGGGAGGGATGACACTCCTCCGTTTAATGGGGAGGGGTTTAAGAAATTCCTAGATCAACAGAGTTTTTTTGGGTCCCCTATGATGTTTATTAGTGTGACCTTTTTGTGTTTTGGGAGGTAGGATGGTTGCTATCAAAGAAAAAATATAATCACAAGCATAAAACAAAGCGAAAAATGAAAAGGTGATTTTTCTCTTTAATGTTACACTATGTGATCAATCAAGCAAAAAATGAGGTTTTTTTTGTTTTTCGTATGATACCAAAAGCCTATATAGACCTAATCGTCCTCACACCCTTAATGTAACTGGACCTTGCGAGGATATCCTCTAATGGGTATTGGGGCTAATGTCCCATAAGAACTAGAAATACCTTCCAGCAACTGAATAATCGACCAAGATAATGGTATGAGGATCGAGTGTTGCATGCATCGTCACCTATAGGGAAGGATGCCCTAGTTTTTTCCACTAGAGTACAGTCGTCCCATGTGAGAATTCAAGTCTTGAGCTTCTTGGTAATCGGTTACTAGTACCAAGCACTAGATGGGTTAGGTAGCCCCAAAGAGTACTACATACACTGAGCCTAAGCTTAACCCCCTCTGAAACAGGTCTTTGTATTGCTCAGGTATTCGTTCCGTGGGCATATAGACAGATTTGAAGCTCCCTAAAATGTCAACATCTATGTTTCAAAATGTATTGTGACCACAACGGATTATTAGATACCTAACCTCGATGGTCCTAACCTAAACTATAATTTCTTTTGTGGCCCCTGTGGGGATATTTTAGTGACTTCAATTAATGATTATTTTTAGAGAGTCTCAATTTTTCTTAGGGTGTGATTTGGTGAAGTAACTGTAACAAGAGAAGAAAGGTCCCAACACACGAGGTGCATTATGGTCCAATTCTTACGAATGCTTCGTGTGTGCTTTGGAGTGAAAAATCACAAGTGTTATGAGATGTGGACATGTGATGATACTTTAAAATCCTTTTCTAATTACCTTATGTGTGATTGTTCCTTGCAAAAATTGAAATGATGGGTGGATGGTGGGACGCTTACACCTTGCCTAATTAGACTATTTTTTCCTTATAGGGAGATGGAAGATTGTCTTAGGAAAGCATTCATATGCGTACCCAGGCTCACCGAGAGGTGCAAGGGTGGTGAATATTACTTACTTTCTTTGTTGACAGTTTGATCCTAGTCCCAAATCTTAATGCAAAATTGAACTAATCTAATGCAAAAATTTGACAAAATTGAACTAGCAAAAGATATGTGGATATATGGGCCACTTACTCTTTACTAATTAGGCTATGTGTTTTGTATCTTTTATCATCAAATAATTTCTTCGGCAAACATATGTGGATTTAAGGCCACTTACTTGTTCCCTATTTAAACTATGTGTAATTTGCGAAATAAAATACTAAAATTAAAACTACCTAGTTGCTAAGCTAATTCGAGATTAAACATAACACCTGAGTGTCCTAATAGTAGTGAAATACATAGACATAGTGATGTAAATTTATTAGTGGTTTCCAATCACCTTAAAAATGAGAAAAAGTAGCAATTTTTTTTCTTGTTTGCCTGTCGCGCGGGTTATCTTCCCACAGGCGCAAAGCGTGCATCTGTCAGAGCACAAAGCACGATGTCAGGCAGAATGAAGAAAAATTGCCCCCTCTGCTATGCAAAAGTTTTCACTTAGTGTGATTGGAGATGTAGAGAGAAAGCAGGGGTGGTTTGCAGCAAACTGAGCAGGAATAAGGACCTACATCAACAACCATTAACTAGACAAGAAAGAATCCAGTGCAGTCGGCACTCATATGGTAGTGTATTTGGCGCAAGGATGTATGAAATACACTTCTTTAGCAAGCTGGATGCTACCTGCACAAGATCACAAAGAAAATTTATTATCTACTATTACTGGAATAGATTCAACATAATGTAAACTAAGTTTGAGGGAAAACTAAGCATGCAACACTAAGAATAAAACAAAACACAAGATGAAAAATACAAAAGCTAGATGGAGCAAACAACCTAATAACACAAGTGAAGAATTATCCCTTTATTAGGTGCTGGTGGTAAAAAAGATACAATGATAAACACTTGAAGAGGGTCCTTTGAGCTATGGAGCTCAAATATCCAAAACAAGGAGGTCTCCTTCCCTCGAGTTCCTACAAGCATCTCTTCCCTCTCTTCAAGGATGGTAGATCAAGATCAAATGGTGGAGATCTTTGTCTTGGACTGAGATGTTGGTTGGCCAACATATGAGTCCTACCAATCCCTCTGCTACTAGACTATGCAAGTTGGTTTGCTATGAAGCAATTTGACCAACATAATAATGTGTCTCCAATTCTTCTTCCAAAGGGTGGCTTATATAGACATTTTTTGAATTCCTCCCTCTTCTCTTGGCCCAAGATGGATAGTGACACAAGAGTGGAGGAGGGATTCCTTTGTGGGTTTCATTTAATCCTCAAGCTGGCTCAAATCCTATTTTCCTTGACAATACTTGGTGGAGAATCATCTTAACCAAGCGTGCCCAGTGGTCCCGGATGGTGACATTTCGCCATCTTCAGGACCGCGCTGCTATCGAAGGAATAGTTGCCCTATGTGCAAAATTTCTTTGATGTAGGTGCATTTTCCATTAATTTCCATCTGAACCTTAGGAAAAATTGAATTTTGGTTTGACCTAATGTATTAATTCTGTGAAAACCTTCATCTGTACATTCTGCTTGACATTTTTAATGTCTTTTGTCTGTACGATTTTCTGGTGTTAACACCAACCTACTAGAGACATTGATTCCCACCAAAAAAAATATTCATAGGCGCAACCTACTGGAGGCACCAATCCCCATTGTTGCAAATATTCGTAGGAAGTCACCTCATTTGCTAGATTTACTTGCTACTTCTGCTTTCACCAAATCTGCTAGTTGTTTCTTCCTTTATGAAGTCTTATTTTTGTTTCTTCCTTCACCAAGTCTACTTCTCCCAAAACCTTTTTTTTTTTCATTTTCTTAAGAACAAAATTGTATGACATGCCATATATATATATATAAACAAATCAAACATAAAAAATGTAAAAAAAAAACAAAATTAACTTATAGAACATATATATATATATATATAAATGAAAAACAAATAAATAATACCTCATTAGATAATTAAAAAAATAAATAAATAAATAACATTGAAATAAATAAATAGTATACTTAAATCAAATTAAAAACATCAAAAATAACAAAAACATTGAAAAATAATTGAAAAATTAAAAATTACATTTTTAATTTTTTAAATGATTAAAATTAAAATATAAAAAATAAAAATAAAAAATAAAAAATAAATAACAAATGTCCCATGGGCCGTGAGCGGCGTAAGGCGAATCCCAAAATCATCTTGACCTGCCTAGGGACCATCATCTTGCCTCGTCTAGAGCCCATGGGTCGGGAGGAGATGCTCCCCGGTAAGGTCCACAACCCCATGGGCTCTAGGTGATCTGCTCCCCGTGCAGGCCCATAGCACCATGGGCCCTTGCCCTAGCCAAGGCCCGAGAGGCTTGGGTTTTAATTTTTTTTATTTAATTTTAATTTATTGTTATTTTATTTAATATGTTTTTTTAATAGTTTTTATTTATTTAAATGTTTTTATTTTTTAAATTTTTTTTAATGTGCATATTTCAATGTTTTTTCTTTTTTTCTTTTTTTAATGTTTTTTTTTTAAATTTAATCGTTTTTTTAGGATTTTTTTTTACATTTTTTTTTTTGTTATTTTTGCTTAAAATTTTATAATCAATTTTTTTTTAAATACTTTAAATGACATTATTTTTTAATATAAAATTCTTAAAAATTTCATTAGATTTGCTATTTTTCCAATTTTTTTATAAAAATATTTTATTTAACATGTTATTTTTAGTGAAAAAGTCTTGAAATACGTATTTTTTTATTTATATCTATATGCAAAATGTGTATTTTTTGTCAAGTGTTTAAAATTATTAATTTTTAGTGACAATTTCTTTATGTGTATTGAAGTATTAATTAACGATATACAAATATATATAAAAAATTCCAACCTCAAAATATTAATGTTATTTTTTTTTGAACTTTGCAAAAAAAATTAAAAATTTCATTATAAAAAAACATTGCAAAGAAAAATAAAAAACACATGTTTGGAAAAATATTTAAAAACAAACATTTCCAGATGAAAAACAAGAAGAGGAATAAGACAACTTGGAAATGGTTAAATAATCAACATTTAAAAAAAAATTGTGCATACTTAGGACAAAAAAAATTAAAGTGTCAAAAATATGTCTTAAAAAAAATGTTGATTCTTTTCAAAATCCGCATGAAAATCACCAACATTCTAAAAAAATATTCACACTTAATACATTAGAAAATTCAAAATGTCATAAATAAGCCCCTTAAAAAGGAGTTGATGCTGCATCAACACTTTTCAAAATCAACATGAAAATCACTAACATTTAAAAAAAATGTTCATACTTGATATATGAGAAAATTTAAAGTGTCAAAAATATGGTCCAAAAAATAGATGTATTCTGAATCAACACTTTTCAAAATCAAATGATTTTTTGCTACCTCAAAAAAACGGGTACTCAATACAATTACTGTTTGATAGTTTACTTTGTTGATTGTGTTACGAATCTTGGATTTTCTTTGTCACGCTATGTTTTATTTCCTCCGTTTTCATCTCTCCTCCTCTTAGTCTGTGTTGTGGCGTTGTTTTAGTTTCTGTGTTTTTCTCTGTGGTCTCTTAGCTCTAATCTTTAAGGGTTGGATGATTCTTTGTCTTGATGAATTTCCGCCTTTAGGAAAGGAAGTCTTGTTTTGGTTGGGTGTTTATCCTTCTTGGTGCATGTTGGGCTACAAAGTCCTCTCTACATGTGTTAAAGAAAAGTCATTTCATAGGGGTTGTCTATACACCTAGGATATTGCCTTGTGTTGTCACGAAAAGCCGAGCCGTAGTATGCATGTTGATTGATTGGACTCCTTTCATTTTCACTGTTGGAGTTATGAAAAATAAATATCATGGGAAGATACCTCCCACAAAATGGGTAGGGAATATGGAGAAACTGTAGCAAGAATTAATGCACCTTCAACTATGTATCATAGACATATAATGCCAAGTCTAAATGTTGATATGGAATTACTGGTTCGGCACGGAGTCAAATTACAAAGTTTAAAAGATGGAAATGTGGCCTTCCATCAACAACTAAATGATCTTCAAATTTATGTTAGTCAACTTTATCAAGGATGGTCTTCTTCGATAAATTCATCAACTTTGGCCATGGGATGCATGCTAGATTTGAATGTACCTCCTAAAAATGTGTTTAACCAAGGCATTGAGACTTGCCCCACTCCTCTTGTCTACTCTATGAAATAATTAAGATTTTAGTAGTTTTTTTTGGAGGCTTTATGTTTCTAAAACAATTATTTTTGTTGTGAATATAACAATAATTTTGAATGTTGAACTTAAAAATGCATACGACTTTTTATCAAAGTTAGTAATGAAAAACTCTATTTTTATATATTTTGAGGTAAGACCATATTCTCAAGCACATTTTTTTAATACAAATATTCACACTTCTAGTCTCACACATTTGCACCATTTGAAAAAATTTAAAATAATAACAAGAAGGGTTGCGGAGAAGCAAGTCCCTGCTAATAGAACAAGAGGTAGTGGACTTTTCCAATGTATTCCAGGATACCATTGAGCCCATTTTGGCAAGCTAAATGGCTTTAGGGAGCTGGACATACATAGGGAAACACAAGAAATACCAAGTCGGTGAAAGAAGGGGTCGAAAGCTAGCACTACCATACCTGCATGAATGACCCAACAATAGAACAAGAGGCAATGGACATTGCCAATGTATTCTAGAATACCATTGAGCCCATTTTGGAAAGCTAAATGATTTCAGGGAGCTGGACATACAAATGGAAACACGAGAAATACCAAGTCGGTGAAAGCAAGGGTCAAAATCCAACACTGCCATACCTGCATGAATGACCCAACACAAGTCATTTACTTAGGCATGAAGGGAAGAACATGAACTCAGTGAGACTAGATGAATAGACAAACCCAGGGAGGATAGACAAACGATCCTAGGCAAAAAGAGAACTACTGCCTTACAAAAAAATATTTAATATGGGATTCAAACTAATATGGTGACATAAAACACTCACAGGGGTTACTTATTAGACTCGTGTAATAAACAAGATAACAGAAGCTCCTAGTAGTTTAATATGAACATTCCCTTTTTATAGTAATCACAAAGCTTGGGATATCTAATCAAGTTGTACAAATCCACTCAAAAATACAATTTACATGTAACATAGTGCTCTCAAAGTACTCTTAAATTATTTCAACAATTACACCATCGATATTTTCCAAGTCCACGAGGGTTTTCAACGACAATACCAATAAAAAAACCCTAAAACACACAGAGGAGATGAATTTAGTAGAGGAATGCATTTTCTTGAAAATTTCTTTCAGAACTGAATAATTCTACCAAGCTCCTATACAAAACACTCCAACAACCATATCACAAATACTATCTTGAATTGGAATCTTGTTGCAAGGAAATATGTGATATGGATCTTTTAAACAGACGAATCATTTCCAATTTCTCGTTTCCTCTTTACAATGTCAAAATGGAAGCTCAATTATGGACAATTATGTCAGGATCGCTTCTAAGAAATATTCTAGCTTGGTGAAAACTTGTAAACACCAGATAAAACATAAGTTTAAATGGATACGAAGCACAAAAATGACGTCCAAGTAGCCCAAAAATGATGTCCAAGTAGTCGAGAAATTAAAATGAAAACTCTAGTCATAATTGTAACCCTGTGCTTAAGAAATTGACTTGATACATAGATAACAGCGAACAGTCCTAATTGACAACACTAACCTGAAAAAACTTATTGCAATGTCAAAATTATATCAAAAAGGTTTGTTATATTATACATTGAAGAGTATATGTGTAAAGAAATTTCTTTAAACTTTCATTAAACAACTTATTTAGTTGGTGATCATGATTTACAATGACTAAAAGTTTTCCCATAATTGTTTCATGCCATGTCTAGCATATCTTGAAAATCACATAATTTTAAATTCAGCCTTTCAAACATATGTTTCTCATAACTGTTATATAAATGATCCAAACAATTCCCACTCTTTTTTTTTAGAATAATGTTGCATACAAAACACAGTCAAAATCAACGGTAACTTAATTGTTAGGGCTATATTCCTAGGGTTTGAACTTGGGTCTTTAGTATGACAAAGAACTGTATTGACCACACCCATCAAACTAAAAATTCACAATTTTTAAAAGTGCGGGTTTCTACCATCTCAACCACAATGTTCACATGGAAAAGAATGATATTACAACCTAAAAGGAATATTTTGGGGGAGAAAAGGTGCATCCTACAACTCAGTATGGTGTGAGTAATTTCATAAATTAACATGCCCAAAAAAACAAAAATTTATTCTTAAATGGTGGCTTGACTCATGGATTTTTTAAATATGAAAATATAATCAAGATATATTTATAAATAACATAGATTCATTTAAAATTTGAAATTTTGAAGTACAAGAAATTTGCAACTTGGTTTCTTTTAATCCTTGTTAGAGCTTAATAAACCTTGGGTTAAAATATATTTGTACTGGTAAAAAATAAAAAGAAGTAAAATGGCATTGTTTGAAACAAATATTTAGACAAACTTTGATGATGGGTAATGGATATTTACCCAAATTGCAAAAACCCCTAAAATTTTGGGCAGTCTCATGACTATGGGCAAATCATATTTTAATCAGCTTCCACATGGAAAGCAGTGAAGAATTCAGTTAACTGGGTAATTTCATGTAAATATAGCTATACCTCAAGTTTGATTTAATTTTGAATTGGAACAAACGTTGCAGTATGACCCTTTAGCATTCTGAACTTCAAGACAAATCACAAGTAAATTTACTGTGTAACGCTCCTTTAATACTTTTGCATCTTCCTAGAATGTGATAGAGCATGTGGAAAAATAAAATGATCTTACCCACCTGCTACAAGTTGAAAAAACATTTTCTATTAGTACACAAGGAAACTAATAGCCATGTGAAATTTAACGCAAAATCCTCTCAGTAAATGGATCTGTAATCTTTAAATATTCGAGTATTATTAGCATAGGACAATCAAGAAAATATTCAATAGCCACAAGATCATTCATTTCCACATTTTTAGAATTATATCCAACCAAAGTCGCTAGGCTGGACCAAAAACCCTCTCATGACTTTCAATGTTGACGAAGATCAGTCTAATTATTAGCTTATCCTAGTCCAATCTTCGATCTAGTAATAGATTGACACCCATAGCCATAACCTACAGGTGCATATCTAGTTCTAGGCCCATGAGTACAATTAGTAACATAGCTAGTAACAGATGGAGTAGTATACCTAGGAGCAGCATATCCCATATAACCTAGTGCATGAGTAGATTTTATATATCTAGTTTCATCATATGATCCAATCTAACTAGTTATGTCGATAGGCATTCCCCTTGTTGGAACTCGCTACTTTAATCATTTTTCTAATTAATAGTTTTAATCAGATGGTTTAAATTGGATAATGCAATTATATTCTTATCATCGCCCCTCCATCAACGAATGGAATTAAAAGTGATAACTTCCTTGCATATCTACATCACATGTTTAAACCATAATTAAATTCTTTTACAAAACATGATTAAAATTTACTGTGCCTTTTGTTGATAACCACATATGCTAATTAGTTAGAAATGAAATTTAAAAAAAAAAAAAAAATCTTATAAAGCATGCATTGCAACGTGGATTAATTTTGAAACTTATAATTGTTCACATTCTCAACGTATACCTATTTAACCACTTGACAAGTGTGCATTTTAAAACTTTTCCTCCACTCCATTACCCTAGTGGTTGCCTATGCATGCCATTCAAATGTTTGCTCGCTCACAGATTACTATAAAGAACAAAATATTATTTTATTAACTTATTCTTGCTGTTGTGGATTGTTTTTTTATTACTTTAACAAAAAATGTTGTTTTTGGGTATTCAATGCTCCATGCTACCCATTTTGTCTTCCTTCCGTAATGTATCCACGTGCACAAACAAATCTACAATGATTAATTGGGTTGACATGATGTATGATAATAAAAAATAATTACAGTTCCATATTATTTAAACAATATAATGAATAAATAATAAATAGTAGGTTTAAATTATAATATAGTTTTAGGTTTCATAATTTAGTGTAAAAACAAATTTGTGACTATCATGTGATCATATATCACTTAACTAATGCAATTATACTTGTTGTATTCAGCATTTGTGTTAATGTTTGGTGTATTGAAAGCTTTGGTTAATAATAAGGTTTCATTATCACACAATTTCTATATAAGGAATAAACCATAAGATTAAATTATAATAAAATTATTTTTATATACTAATAAATTGTAAGATTAAATTATAATTATTATTTTAATACAATTATATTATAATATTAGATTATTAAATTATTATAATTGTAATGGAGTAGTGGTTGTGTATGCATGCCATTCAAATGTATGCCCACTCACAATTAACTATAAAGAACAAAATATTATTTTATTAAATTATTCTTGTTGCGGTGGATTTATTTATTTTTACTTAAAAAAATGTTGTTGTTAGGGTATTCAACTCTCCATGCTACCCATTTTGACTTCCTTAATGTAGACTTCCTTTCGTAATGTATCCACATGCACAAATAAATCTACAATGATTAATAGGGTTAACATGATGTATGATGATGAAGAATAATTACATTTTCATATTAGTTAAACAATATAATGAATAACTAATAAATTTTAGCTTTAAATTATAATATAGTTTTAGTGTCATAATCCCGAGAATGCTCCAAGACCCTGCAAGAACCTGTAACAGAGAAACTAGGGTATGAGCTTCACGCACCAGGGCAATTCGAGCCTTTGTACATAGTTGTTGCTGTTTTTTATTAGTGCGGTTGGTCTAGTTTATGGCGGCCGTTTCAGGAGGGGGTGCGACAGCCCCCTCCTCCCATAATGTTACTGCTGGAGATAGACCTTCTGTGTAGCCGCCGCGAGAGGGAACTCAGACTTCTTCACCAGTTTTGGGAGCCGATTGGCAAGCTCGGTCGAAAGGGCCCTGTCTGCCGAGGTCTGTTAAGAAACCACGATTCACTATACCAGCAACAACACTGAATGAGTACCGTGGTTATATGAAAGATCATGCTTTAATCTGTAAGTTCATAGGTGTATGGCCTACAGAAAAGGATTTACTGAAATGGATTCAAATAAAATGGCAACCCAAAGGTCATATTGACCTAAAATTTGGGGCCAGAGGTTTTTTCACTATTATTTTTACTAATCTGTTAGATAAAGAGCGCATTTTTGAAGGCGGTCCTTATTTCTATAGCAATGCAGGTCTTTTTATTCGACAATGGGAAGAATGTTACAACCCAGATCAGGATTAATTTCTTGCCGCCCCTGTTTGGGTTCGTCTGTTTGGCCTTCCGATTGATTTTTGGGCTCCGGCTATTCTGGAAGGAATAGGAAATTCATTAGGAAATTTTGTTAAGATAGCTGATACAACTCGGCGGGGCCGATATACTTCTTTTGCTCGCATTTGTGTATATATTAACATATCAGAGCCCTTTCCAGAAATGATTGAACTAGAATATGAGGGTAAAATCTGGAATCAACTTCTTGATTATGAGCACATTACGTTTCATTGTAGGAGATGCCATGAATATGGCCATATGTATAAATCTTGCCCTTTTCAATACTGCTGAAATTCCTTCTCCTTCGAACCCTATAAACCCTGAGCAAACTCGAAAAGAGGAAGAAGGTTTTATTCCAGTCCCGGCTAAAAAATGAACTAGTCATTCTTCAGGTACACAAGAGCACAAAAATTCGACTACTCAACATGTCAATCGATACGAGGTCCTCCAAACTGAAGGTGAACCAATGCATATAGCCTCACAAGTTCCAGATTTGGAAGGCGTCCATCCTGTTGAGGAACCCAGCACTCAACCAAGTCAGTCGGGGAAACGAAAAGCAATCGAAGATACTGCAGAGCCTGCCTCGAGTCCACAACTGGATTTGCCGCTAGATCAAATCCCTATGGATGTTGAACAACATAAAGAGGAACTTTGTGCTGAAGAAAGGGTTCTCAAGCGGCTTCTGAATGATTGGAGAAATATTGATGACAGATTCATTCCTATTGAGGAGAAACAATTATATAAAGAAACTTTTGAAAGGTATCTCACAGTGCAAGCACATAAGGAGGTCCAAGCTGTGGAATAGGCAACCAATGCCCCTACTCCTCCAAAAGCTCCGAAGAAGCGTGGCCAAAGAACTTTGCAAGAATCTATACAGTTAGTAGGGGAAATGCTGATCAATACCGGTAAGATCGTACCGTTAACAACGCTCTTCCAACAAACTCCGAAGTTTTCTCAATGAAAGTTCTATCATGGAATATCCGAGGCCTCAATAGTTGAGGTAAGCAAAGATTTTTAAAAGAGAAATTGCGGTCTGAAAAACCTCAAGTTATGCTACTTCAAGAAACCAAGATAGCTGGCTCTAAACTGAGTAGTGTTCTTAACACTTTTAATCCTCATTACGAGTCTATGGCAATCATTTCTCATGGTACATCACGTGGCATAGCATTACTTTGGAACTCGGCAAAAATTGCAGTGGAGGGTTGGCTTGCCTTTCCTAGAATTTTATCAGGGTATTTTAGGCAAATAGGCTCTCAAGAGCAGCTCTTTATCTCTGCAGTGTATGGTCCGTCTATTCTAGGCGAGAGACAGAGTTTTCTTCAGGACATTCGAACCCTCAATCAGCTATTTCCTGCCCAGTATTGGCTCCTGGGTGGGGACTTCAATATGATTTTAAATTTGGATGAAAAGAAAGGAGGACTCAGGCGTGAAGATCCAGATATGGCGTTCTTCCATGACCTTCTTACGAATCTTCATCTAGTAGACATTCCAACTGTAAATGGTAAATTCACATGGAATAATTGCCGAGGAGAGCGATCTCAAATAGCCTCTCGCTTGGATAGGTTTCTAGCATCAGAAGCGCTAGTCAGCCTTGATGTATATTATGAAGCGGCAATTTTACCATCTTTGGGGTCGGACCACTGGCCCATTCGTCTGGATATTGATGTCAAATCTGGCCCCATGAATTGACCTTTCCTCTTTGAACTTTTTTGGCTCCGTGATCCACAGTTTTTAAATAAAGTTAAACACTAGTGGGAAACAAATTTAATTTCTAGGCGAAATAAGATGCATTCCTTTCAGCTCAGACTTAAGCAGTTAAAAACTGAAATTAAAAGATGGAATAAATAATAGTTTGGTAATATCCATCAGGATCAACTTCGCCTTCAAGCAAAAATGAAAGTCTTGCAGCAACAAATGATCTTGCATGGCCGAACGGAAGCTTTGAGCATTGAAGAAGGTCTTACCCTTAGCAGTCTAGAAGAACGGAGAACACAGGAAGAGATTTTGTGGAAACAAAAATCTCAAATTCAATGGCTACGGGAAGGAGAGCGTAATACTCATTTTTTCCATAAAACAATGATTCAGCGAAGGCAGCATAATCGAATTTTTTCTTTAAAAGATCGGAATGGTAATAGTCTTGTCCAACATGAGGAAATGGCACAAGAATTGCGCAATCACTTCAAATAATTTCTAACAGAGCCTACGCCAAATCTGGAAGATGCCATTGCTAAAATAACAAGGCATATTCCCTCTATCATCACCAGAGAGCAGAATTTAGCATTATTGCGAGAAGTAATTTTGGAGGAAGTTGAAGTAGTTGTTATGCATTTTCCCAGGAATAAAGCTCCGGGACCTGATGGATTTACTGCGGAATTTTTCAAAGCAGCCTGGAAGTTTATGGGTCAGGATATAACGGATGTGGTTGATGAATCTCGAAGGCATCGTAAGGTATACCCAGCTCTGAATGCCACTTTCCTTACTCTTATTCCGAAGCAGGAGCATGTTGATACACCAGTGGGATTTCGACCTATTGCACTTTGTAATGTTATTTATAAGATTCTTTCAACTATTATGGTGAATCGACTTAAACCCCTTCTTCCGCAACTTATCTCCCCGGAGCAAACCGGTTTTGTTACAGGCCGCCAAATTCTGGATGGAATAGTTACTGCTCAAGAAGCCATTCATTCGCTACAGTCCAAACAGGTTAAGGGTATGATGATCAAATTAGATTTAATAAAAGCTTATGATCGGATAAGTTGGTCCTATCTTTTGGCTGTTCTCAAGAGTTTTGGGTTTGATCAGCGATGGTTGTAGTGGCTTTTCTCTTTCATTTCTACACCGAATTTCTCTATTCTCGTTAATGGCATTCCATCTCAGCCTTTTAATATCTCAAGAGGCCTTCGGCAAGGAGATCCCTTATCTCCTTTTTTGTTTATTATAGCTGCAGAAGGGCTTGGTCGGCTACTTAAAGCCTATCTCTCAGAACGCAAGCTGCATGGTTTGAAACTCTGGGGTCCTGCTATTGCTCTGACTCATCAACAATTTGTTGATGACATTTTACTCTTCTGCCAAGCTTCAGTCCGTGAGATCAGAACAATTCTTGCAATTCTTGATATCTTTATGGATGCCTCAAGTACTCTTGTGAACAATGACAAATCTCATGTTTATTTTTTTAATGTTAACAATGCTTGTCAGCAGTATCTTGCTCGCCTCCTAGGCTTTCATATTGGTTATTTCCCCATGTGATATTTGGGTGTTCCCTTATGTAAAACCCAGTTAAGAGTTGCAGATTGGCGTGATCTCATTACAAATATGGAACAAAAATTGCAAAATTGGGCGTTTTGAGTTCTTAATGCTCCAGGTCGTCTAATTTTATTGAAATCAGTTCTGCAATCTATTCCTATATATCAACTTTCCAGCAGAGCTGCCCCGAAAAGTATCTGTAATCAATTGGTCAGTATGTTTACAAAAAATGTATGGCAAGGAGTGCAAAATAGTCGGAAGTGGCCTCTAGTGTCGTGGCAGACGATGATTAAATCTAAATCTGTAGGGGGGTTGGGTCTTCGTGATCCCTTTGTCCTTAATCAAGTGATGGGCGCAAAAATATGGTGGCGGTGGCTCCAAGGGAGACAGGACTTGTGGAAGACACTCTGGGAAACTAAGTATGAGATGCCACACTCTATTTCTGGAAAATTGAAAATTGATGTTGTTCCCAAAGGATCAGCAATTTGGAATCTCGTAGCGGGTAACCAATTTCTTATTCGCCAGCATAGTTTTTGGGAAGTAAGGGATGGCACAGCTGCACTTTTTTGGGAGGATTCGTGGCAACAAAGAGAGAAATTATTTACTATATTAGATCTTGCTGAACTCTTCTTATTCACCAATACTCCACATCACTGATTGGTCTCCAATTATTAGACTCAACATCAGATGACTCAGTGGTGGAGATGGAAAGAGAAAGCAGCATGGCCTGGCGCACCAGACACTCTGCAATGGCATAAATATCAGCGTGAGATGTGGACCAGGAAAATCAAGATACAAAAAGGGACAGACATTCTTCGTTGGGGTTATCGAACAAAAGGAATGTTTACTATTAATGAGGCTTATCATATACAAGGCCACAATAATCATGCTCCTGGTTCTCCTGTTTGGAAGAAAATCTGGTCCATGTACCACTGGCCGAAAGTGGCTTACTTCTTATGGCTTGTTAGTCATCAGAAAATTATAATGTGGGACAATCTGCAGAAGCGAGGTATGATAGGCCCATCAGTATGCTCTTTTTGTAGCCAAGCCAATGAAATCACTAAACATATTTTCAATAGCTGTGGCTATGTTGTACCTCTTTGGAACAGTTTAGAATTTACTTTCAGGCACACTGATTGTGATCCCACCAGCATGATTACCAACCTTTTGAATTGGTGAAAAGGTGGCTATAAATGTGTGGTTTTAAATCGAGCATGGCAGCTGGTACTGGGTTTTTTAATTTGGGATCTCTGGAAGGAATGCAACCGCCGAATTTTCCAGGGAGAGGACAATCCCAATCACAAGGTCTGGGAAAAGATGCTTACCAACATCAGAGAAACTATCCTCGTTGAAAAATGGCTCCAAGATGATTGGAAAGAAGAAGGCTTTGAAGTACAAATTTTTCATAAGTTAAATCTCCATCCACAAATGTTAGCAGGCAATCTCTGGAAATTCAGACCTCCTCGGCAACATTCCCCTCAATGTTGGCAACCGCCTACTCTGGGATTTATCAAACTTAATTTTGATGGTGCCTCTAAAGGTAATCCTGGGCAAGCTGGCATAGAAGGTGTCTTCAGGAATTCCCAACGTGAAGTTTTCCGAGTTTATGCTCTGGATTTGGGTTATGCAACGAACAATGAAGCAAAATTAACTTCACTCCAACATGGATTAATCATAGCCAAGCGCGAACAGTTCCACCGGATTATCGTTGAAGGGGACTCTGCTATGGTTATTGGAGCTTTGACTAAACTTCAAGAAGGTACACATTGGGATAAAATTAGCAAAATTTGACGCACTGCAACTTTGCTACACGAAATTGAGACTTTGGTCACTCAATTACAATACATCATTCCATCTCATACTCGGCAAGATTGCAATGAAGCGGCCGAATATTTGGAAAATTGGGGTTGTCAAAATCGTGACGGACATCTAGATATCACCCCCTCTGCTAGGGCTTGGAATATTGAATTTTACTCTCTGCAACTTATAGTAGACAGAGATATACGAGATAACCCCCGATCGGGGTGCGGGTCAGGCCCTTCGTCATCAGAAGCCTTTACTGCCTGAGCTGGCTGTCAGTTTTCTAATTATGACCATGATCTTTGTATGAGGACACGATCGATTGTAATTATACCATCGCCTGCCGATGAGATGGCTCTTCATAGCAAATTGCACGTTGGCTTTATGTGCATTTGTATCATTTTCTGGTTTAGTTCCGCGGTTTGGCACAATGTAGGAGGATATTCCGGGGGTGCTTTCGGTCAGTTCTAGCGATTGCTTACAGGGTTTTGGTATGTACTACCTCACTTTTCTACTCTTAACTCTGTTCATTCTCCGCAATATGCCATGGATTCCTCAAAGGTGAAGGGTTTGTTGATAGTTTTTCCTTCCTGTCGTTTACATGATGATGAGGAGGTCAATCCCTGCTTCAGAAGTCCGGTTTTCAATGATTGTTTTATGATATGGGTTTTGAAGGATTTTGATCTGGGTTTATTTTGCCACTTTTTATTATGTCTTTGCAAGTGTTTTACTGGCTGTTATGAAAGGCTGGTTTGTGGCACGACAGGGTTTTTTCATTTTGTATGACAGTTCTGTGGGTTTCTTTGCATCTTGTCTGACTTTTCTCAGATGTTGCTCATTCTTGGTCAATATGACCCTTGCTACTCAGTTCTGCGTGCAGTTATTTATGTTCGCCCCTGGAAATATTTACCTATCTTTCAATTGTGTTGGCTTGTTGCATTTTACGAATATGCACCTCCTCAATACTCCTCTCATGCATCTTTCAGATTCCCTGCCTTACTGTCCTTCTCTGTTACTTATTTGTCTCTCACAGGCTTCTCGGGAGCCAGCATGACAAAATCCACCTTGCCAGTTTGCAAATCAAGAGCCAAGGTTAAGCCAACGAAAATCTCTTTGCACTCTTGTAAGCGAGGACATAAAACAAATGTGGAGGTTGTTGAAAGTCTAGTTAACTCTTATACTTCCACAACCCCTCCGCATATTCGCAAGAACATTCACTACTGGGAGAAGCATAGTTCGGAAGAAGTTGTTGATCCACAGCAGCAGCAAGCAATAATGGATTTCCTGCTTGACCCTGGTAGTACTAGGGGCAGGGTATCTCTTTTTCAGCAAACTGTTAAGATGTATTGGTGGTTTAAATGTGTTCTTGCCAAAGCCCTGATGAGTATGAAGGAACAGGAAGCTCATTCTTCCCTGTTATTTGAGCTTAATCATATCAAACAAGACATGACTGCCATGACTAAGATTCAATAGCAGCAGAATGACAGAATTGGATGCATTGAAGAGCAGTTGTGAGATATGCAGTGGGTGGAGCTGCGTGGGTCCTCTGCTGAAGATCCAGTCCCTGTGCAATCTTCTGATGGCTAGGCCTCTTTGTTTCTTTTTGTTTGCATATGTTTTTTGTTCAACGACTTTATAGTTGTTTTTTTATATGTAAGTATTATGGACATAGTCGAGTAGTTCTTGTTGCTACAGATAGACTGAAACAATATCTTTTTTGGTTGGCCATTAACTTTTTAAGATGGCCAACAGACCTAGTTTCCCCTTGGGCAGGTTGAGGCACATTTTCTTGATGTATTTATTTAGCAACTTGCTCTAAATAATAGAAAAGACAGGTCCTATGGAATTCAAAAAAAAAAAAAAGGTTTAGTTTCATAAATTAGTTGTAAAAAAAAATTTGTGACTATTAACTAATGCAATTATACTTTTTGTTGTATTCAACATTTGGTGTATTGAAAGCTTTGGTTAATAATAAGGTTTCATTATCACATAATTTCTATATAAGGGATAAACCCTAAGGTTAAATTATAATAAAATTATTTTAATACAATAATAAATTGTAAGATTAAATTATAATAATTATTTTAATACAATTATATAATAATATTAATTTAATATAAAATAATAATAAACTATAAATTTAGAATTCATTTTAATAATATTTTAACTTTGTAAGCATTAAAAAAATCTACTTAGATCACTCAAGATGAGTAAATTGTATTTTAAATTGAAGAAATTTAAATGCAAGTGTTTGTAATTAAATATAATAAAATTCATGAAAGCTTTATGTGACACAATTGGTCGTCTTTATAAAGCTAGGTATCTCACTCTTCTAGAGAAATGAAGGAACTACTTTGGCACAATCACAGATCAATACCATGTTTATTAACAATTGAATGCTACTAGCACCGAAGCGGAAGTTCAGAATTTAATGTACATCATAGAATCAAATCAATGGAGAGCCCAAGATTCAATTAGAGAGAAAAAAGTGTTATTCTTTGAACTAGAACACTGAACTTTTTTGGATATATAACTTTCATCACGAAAAATGACACAATAATCACATTACGACAAGTTTGGAAAAGTTACATTTTAAAAAATGTTTTAGCATATTTACAACAGATTTAAAAACAATCTATATTTTAGAATATGTTTCTGCATGTTTACTTAATATTAACTAATGCCTTTGTCCTTAGACACTATTAATAGACGAGAACCATTGTCTCTAACTAAGTATAATATTTTTTATACTTTCTCTTTTGATGTGATAAAGTTAGCAGAACACACATTTAAGTTTTTATGTGGATAATAATTCGATATCATAGATTATATTTTTATATCCAACGATACATACATTAAAAAAAACTAGAAGATTTGTGGAAATCTTAATAATGGAAAAAAATTAAGGGAAAGCATTAGTAATTTTTTAAATATATTAAACTATTTTTTATATTAAATTATTTATGAATTTAATTTATTGATTATTTAATTAAATAGATTAATTACTTTCATTAATTTAATTAATTAATTAAATTAATTTAAATATGATTAAAAATATTTTAATATTAATTTATTTATTTATTAACGTTAATATATTGATATATTAATTAAAACATTATTACCTAATTAGGCCGATAGGCCTTCTCTTTTGAAAGAGATCAGTTTTTTTTTCGTCAACATATTCATTCTGCAGAAGACACCTGTTACCTTGTTCAGAGCTATTCCTTTGAATATGAAGTTCGTTAATATCTTCATAAATCTCTGACCCTCACGATGCATAAATCTCTAACCCTCCCGCAAATGACGTTGAATTCATAAATGGGGTCTGAATTGATAAACGAATTCTCGACGGATGTGGCCTCTGTTTCATCGAAGGTTCACCGGCATTGTAGTCTCAGTAAATAGGAAAGTGGCTCAACCTACGGGCGTGATTCATGCAAAGGCACCCTTAATGGAGTAAATTGGCTTCCCCATACACTATTTGCAACCCTGAAGTGGCTATTGTCATTGAAGCGTATTGGACTCTCAAAGACCGGGGCCCCTACCCTGCAGATCTTGTCAGAGATCTCTCTGGAAAGTTTGTTTTCGTTCTTTATGACTCCACCTCCCAGGCTTTCTTCACCGTAGTGGTACGCTTGTCATTCTCATCCCTTCATTTCCTTTTTTTTCTTTTGAGATTTTCCATTAAAATATCGAACATAAACCCTTAATTTTTTTCTTTACGACCTGCTACGATGCACTTTAACCTCAATCCTTCATGCTACATTCCTTGGCCATGCCCAGATAATAAAATAAATCTGAGGCTTCCCAGTATTTTTCTCATCCATCTCTGGAATTTTAGTACTCTTTTCATCGGAATCATATTTCCTAGGAGAAAATATAAGACTCTGCCTCTTTTATTTAATCCATAGGTTTTGTCATTTCATTAGCAAGATAGGTGGACCTGCTGGCCCTGCAAACTCCTTCCCATCTGTTCTTTTTTTTGGAGTGGCTTTACATTCGTAGATGAGTTATGATGAGATATTTTGACAGAAAGATTTAACAAATTCAAATGAAACACCTCCAGAAAAATCTGCACATAAATTCAGCATCCAAATTAACTTGTGGCCTAAGGTACTTCCAGCCAATTCGTGGTCTTTTGGAAAATTTTCCAATCACAGGTTTCAGGTTCCATCCTCAGTGGTAACAGTTTCGTAATATCAACATTTTTGCAGTATCCATTAACCTGGTGTTTTAACCTAGATCTGTATTCCTTTGCAAATGTATTCAAGAAAAATTCCCATCTCCTGGCATCATTCCTATTTTACCTAAAATATTTCAACATTAATTATTTTCCATTGGATCTCGTTCTCTTTTATTTCTCTAAGGTGGGAAGGGGAAGAAATTTATTTAGAATCGGATGGCCAATTAACACCTTTTTTTCTCCCATAGAAGTCTTTTCGGACATCGGATTTGCGAGTCATGACAAAGATGATAGTGAGCACTTGATGTTGCTACCGTTTGGGGTTCCATGGAGATAGTTTCTTATATTTCTTAGCAGTTGTTATACAATTCAATCATACTTATACTTTGGAGTTCGGCTCCTCTACCGTATGTGGAAAATTCGGTGTTTTACGTAGGGGTATTTGGGGGAATATAGTACCTTTCATTTAGCCTTGTTATCATGGCCCATACGAAGTTGCTTGTGAAGGTGAAGGATAGTTTCATATCGTGGACCAAACAAGTGAGTAAATTTTCCAAAGACAAGCAATATTTTCCCAAATGGTTAATACCCTACATTAGTCCTTTTTCTTTGGACTTGGCAAGCAACAGTTCTATAGGCTGTGTAATTAGCTTCAAGAAAGCTTTGGATTTGTACTTGTTTCGCAATGTCCTTTAGGATCCTTCTTTTTTGGTTTCAAATGGATACATATGTTTGCAATTTTTTTCACTCTCATGGTCTAAATGTTTACGAATTTTCGAGCATCGTGGTTTAACTTTTCAATCACTATAGTGTATTGCTCACGATTTCGGTCATAGAGTTAAATGTGCAGTGGAGATGTGGTTGGAGTGCTTGTTACATTTATAAATATTTATATAAGCATATTTATATTAATAACAGGATAAGGAAGTTGGAGTTTGTTCCGTGTGGGTAAGCATTCTTCGAGACACTAGATGAATATGTATTATAATATTTGTGTCCACCTTGTGGGTTACCCCTCATGCTATGGTGTTTAGTTACCATGATTTTCCAGAGTATCTCTATGTCTTTAGATTAGCTATGATTAGAGGTAAGTCTGTAGTGTGGATAGGAATGCCTATTGTTTGATTTGAATGGAGTCTCATTACATATGAGAAATAAGAATGAGATTAGTGCAAATTTTAAATAATTTGATTATGCAGGTATATTATTTAAAAAATTAATAGAATATTGGAATCAATTATAAATATAAATAGTGTAAATCTATAGGTAAAACAACAAAATAAATTCTAAGAATATGATATGTCCCCCTTAGGTTATACCTGGGTATGAATTGAACTGGACCTATTTGAAATCAAAATTGTGCTTTAAATGGTTCCATTTATTCCATATGATTGTAATTTATTAATTCATTTCAACATACTATATATTGCATTTTTAATTAGTTGTCAAATCGATATTACCAGAATTTTCCATGTTTCGATTAAGGGTTTTATGACAAAGAGCTTTTACTGATTTTAAATTATCCAAGTCACTGGGCATTAATTTCTAATTCCCAATACAGTAACAAGATCTGCTTTTGTGGTGCCAATTCTAAGAAATCAAGAAAGCATTGCCAATGTATAATCATTGTTATTGTTAATAAGGGAATGCAAGTATCGGCTAAACTTGATTTATGAAATTGAGTGGAAGAGTGGAAGATGCAAGTTATCCTACTCTATTTATAAAGTATCTTTATTCTTTGTCCCGCCTTATTGTAGAACATTTCTTAGCGTAGTTGTTGTTCAACTTTTTGAATGCATGTAAAATTGGGTTGCCATGTTGTTCCCTTCGACCCGTTGTATAGGACTTGTCTAACTATTTATGTTTCCTTGGTTGAGTTCAGGGTTTTAGTTGATCAAATAAAAAGCGCAAATAAGTACTACCGATGACATGATCTATCTTTGGAGAAAAACTTATAATTCCTTGAGAGGGATATGGGAGCTCGGATTGTATTTGAAAGCTTGTAGTATAGGTTCTCATGGAATGTGTATGCGGTAATTTGCACACATGACCTCAAGTCCCCGAGTCTTGTTTAGATACAAGAGATTGTCTAGTTTGAGTTTTGGATTGTTTATGGTAGGTTGTCTATAACAAATTTTAAGTATGCAATAAGCCGACTTGGAAATGTATTTGTTTTGTTTATACGGATTTCTTTTAGATTTGTTACTCGGGGGCATGATGTCATGTTCTAGAGATACTCTGTCCATGTATCTTTACTATCTCGTAAAATGCAAGTTGAATGCTAATCATGCCAAATTCCGATAATGATTTGGAAACTCATGTAGCAAATGGGCCGATTGGTGTGCCTCGCATGGCAATGCTATCCTGCGTTTATTAATAAGCTTATCGTTGTAATGAACTCTTGTATTTGGTGCCTCCTCAATTATTTTCTTAATAAGTACGATGCTTATGCTTCTTTGGTAAAATACTTGTTACAAATGGTGTTTGGAAGCAAGAAACAGGTTTATAAATGTTTGTTAATCTTTCTCATTTCTTATTCTCGAGGCTCATTTTTTCATTGAAAAAAATTGAAGTTCTATGTCAATATTTATTTGTTGCCCTCGTGGTATATTAAGTATATACATTTCACTTTAGTCTTATCCATTCATTGTACTTCCTAATGTACAAGTCTTTGGACATTTGTTTCTATTTGAGAGAAGATGTCATGGAACACACAAAGCATCTGGAGATTATGGATATTAGAAATTCTAGTAAATGTGAATTGCTATCAAAGGAAATGGGTGTGTTTATATATCATGCTAATCTTGTTAGAAAGTGTATCTCAAAAGAAGTCTTCTTCGGCGACAATGCAAATGTGAGACTATCCCGGGAGAACGGCACACTAATAGATATGGGAAGAGGTGCTTTGTTCGGATATAGTTTGCATGCATACATGTGCTAGCCATCATGCATCGACGACTGATCTTATGATGGGATAAAGTTCCATTTATCTTAAGTTAATGAGAAAAGGCACTAAAATGAAATGGAAAGTGCTATTTGTATTATTTTTTAGTAAATTATGTTTTTCCGACTTTGAATTTAGATAAGGTGCGATTACGAGGTGGGAATGCTCCACCTTATCCGGCATGCGGATCCATTTTTTGTAACCCTAGGCGACTCACATTCTATATGAGATGTGTGAGGGTACGGATCTGTATGAGAGAGCTATTACGAGAGAGCTTGTTACAATTTCATTAACGGTGCTTACAAGTTCACATAAACCCTTAATTTTTTCTTTCGACACGCTACGTTGCACTTTAACCTCAGTCCTTCATGCTACATTCCTTGGCCAGGCCCAGATAATAAAATAAATCTGAGGCTTCCCAATATTTTTCTCATCCATCTCTGGAATTTTAGTACTCTTTTCATTGGAATCATATTTCCTGATCGTTCAATTGACAGGGGAGAAAATATAAGACTTTGCCTCTTTTATTTAATCCATAGGTTTTTCCATTTCATTAGCAAGATAGGTGGACCTGTTGGCCCTGCAAACTCTTTCCCATATGTTCTTTTTTTTGGAGTGGCTTTACATTCGTAGATGAGTTATGATGAGATCCTTTTGACCGAAAGATTTAACAAATTCAAATTAAATGCCTCCAGAAAAATATGCACATAAATTCAGCATTCAAATTAACTTGTGGCCAAAGGGACTTCCAGCTAATTCGTGGTCTTTTGGTGAATTTTCCAATCACGGAGTTTCGAGTTCCATCCTCAGTGATAACAGTTTCGTAATATCAACATTTTTGCAGTATCCATTAACCTGGTGTTTTAACTTGGATTTGTATTCCTTTACAAATGTATTCAAGAAAAATTCCCATCTCTGGCATCATTCCTATTTTACCTAAAATATTTCAGCATTAATTATTTTCCATTGGATCTATTCTCTTTTATTTCTCTAAGGTGGGAAGGGGAAGAAATTTATTTAGAATCAGATGGCCAATTAACACCTTTTTCCTCCCATATAAGTCTTTTCAGACATCAGATTTGCAGAGTCATGACAAAGATGATAGTGAGCACTTGATGTTGCTACCATTTGGGGTTCCATGGAGATAGTTTCTTATATTTCTTAGCATTTGTTATACAATTCAATCATACTTATACTTTGGAGTTCAGCTCCTCTACTGTATGTGGAAAATTCAGTGTTTTACGTGGGGTATTTGGGGGGAATATAGTACCTTTCATTTAGCCTTGTTATCATGGCCTATATGAAGTTGCTTGTGAAGGTGAAGGATAGTTTCATACTGTGGACCAAACAAGTGAGTAAATTTTCCAAAGACAACAATATTTTCCCAAATGGTTAATCCCTACAATCGTCCTTTTTCTTTGGCCTTGGCAAGCAACGATTCTATAGGCTGTGTAATTAGCTTCAAGAAGGCTGGAGTTGTACTTGTTTCGCAATGTCCTTTAGGATCCTTATTTTTTTGGTTTCAAATGGATACATATGTTTGCAATTTTTCTATCCATGGCATTATAGTATTTGCGGTGTCTATCAATTTAAGTGCTTACCTCCAATTGGCAATCGAGTTTCATGTCATCTCCTTCTACGAAGTTTTTTATATACTACTTGGAGTTTACCGTGGCATTCTCCTCTCTAATTTTTTTCTTCATGGCATTAAATCAATTTTGTTGGATTTTTTTTTCATAATTATTATATTGTATCGAAAGCCAAAAAATATGTTTAATCTGTCTGGGTTGTTACTTAGTTTGACTCGTCACATTACAGGTTTTGTTTGTTTATGTTATGTAGGAGTTTTACTTGGGTGTAGTAGATTACTGATATCAGTGTTTGGGTGAATTTAACTACAATGCTGATCATCTAATTTCGTAAATGAGAAACTCACCAAGGAAGACATGGGTAGTTTACTTACAGTAGTTTGGTTCCTGTGGGAATTTCACCAATTGACACTTGAAAGCGGAAAGGCTTTAGCAATACATCAAAAACAATTTGACATGGGGTTGCACAAGGTTGAATGATCTTCAGATTTCAATTCCCGTAATCTATTTCATTGTTGATGCCTTTGATGTCATATACTATATCTACTTGATACGGAGCATACATGAGGAATGCTATTATCTCCTTCCAATATGTATCGAGATCATCGTCTCGAAATTTCCACAAAAACTATGCAGTAAGAATGACTGCAAATGGGATGGATTTAGAGCGGGAGAGGCCATGGTGAGAGTTTTTGGATTTTCTCAGAGGTTTTACAATTTCAAGGCATTTTGATGAAGTTGAACTAGTGTGTTAGACATATCAAACTAAAATTTCTCTTCTTTATCCTCATGAATTGTGATGCATCCAGAGTGTGGCGATATGGCCATCTTCATTGGGAAGTTTCACTTTGGGGGCTTCTCTTTCTTGGCCTGCTTGTTCTTACCTCAGGGAGCCATTTCAACAATACCTTCAAACTGGAAGAAGTAGTTTTAGAGAATTTTGCTACCCTGGATGGTTACTCCCATGCAGTGAGTCCAAATGGAAAGAGATATTCTCTTAGTATTGAAAATTCACTTAGTATTTTTCCATCCAGAGACAAGTCTCCCTCATGTGAAGGAGATCTGAAAGGTGTTGGTTCATTAAATACTACTTGTCAGCTTAATACAAGCCTCTACTCGGAGAAAGACCTCTTTGAGAAAACTAAGAAAATTGGTCTAAGCCCGCAACATATTACATACATGATCTTCATTGATGGGTTATGCAAGGTAGAAAATCTACGTCAGGCTTATGATCTTCTAGATGAAATGTACAAGCACAAATTGAAGCCAAATGTTGTCACTTACACCGCACTGATAAATGGATCTTGCAAGCAAGGTCAGTTGGGAGTAGCAAAGGAAATTTTGAAAGTAATGGTAAAGAAAGGTGTTACCCCGATCTGTGTTACTTATGATACGATAATTTACGGTTATTACGGAAAGCAGGTGATTGTTTAGAAGCTTTGAATGTGCATGATGAAATGGTTGAAAATGGTCACTCACCTAGCATATTCACATTCGCTGCCCTTATTAAAGGTCTCTGTAAGGAAGGAAAACTACAAGATGGAAATAGGCTTACTGAGAAAAATGCAAGAAACGTCTTTGGCTCCTTATAATGGTGTTTACAATACGCTTATTAATGCTAATTGCAAGGCTAAAAATTTTCAAAAGCTTTGAGACTATGGGATGAAATGGCACAACAAGGCTTGTTTCCATATGCTTACACATATACAATTCTCATCAATGGGTATTGCAAGGCGGGCTATGTCTTTCAGGGAATTGAACTCTTCGAGAAAATGCAGGATAAAGATTTATTATCAAATCATATTACCTACAACTCTTTGATAAATGCATTGTGCAAGGAAGGCAAGGTCAAGGTAGCATCATACTTACATGATGAGATGGCATCAAAAGGCATTCAGTCTGATGCTAGCACATACAATACTCTCATTGATGGATACTATAGAGTAGGAAATTTAGAAAAAGTAAATGCACTTTTCAAAAACATGTTAGTTGGAGGTATGGTTCCTAACATAGTTACTTACAATAGCCTCATACTTGGACACAACAAGAAGGGATCATTGCGAGAGGAGTTCCTACTTGTATAACATAATGGTGCAAAATGGCTTTGGTCCTGATCTTTTAACATAGAAAGCCCTCATCCTTGGACTTTGTGAAACAGACAAACTAAATGAAGCAAAGGAGAAATTGGAGCAAATGATATAGAAAGATATTATTCCAGATCACTTGATATTTAACATGATGATTGATAAGTTTTCTAGTGTTGGTGATATGAAGACTGCTACTAAACTCTTTAGTGAAATGATAGGTTTAGGGCTTTCACCTAATAATCTTACTTACACTACGCTTATTTATGGATTTCACAATAAACAAAAGATACAAGAAGCTTGTCAACTCTTTTATACAATGTTGCAGCAGGGACTTGTTCCTCACCATAATATCTTTGTTAGGTTGGTCAATGGGTACTGCAGAGCCGGTGATTTGCAGCGAGCTTTTAGACTGAGGAATGAAAATGAGATATTGCCTGTGGTTGCTCATAGTGCTATTGCAAGAGGAGTTTGTAAGATTGGCAAGGTGGAAGAAGCAAATGTGCTTTTATATGACATGCTTCAGATGGGTTTACTTCCAACTATTGCTACTTTCACTACTCTTGTTGATAAATATTGCAAAGCCGGTAAGATGGATGCAACTTTATTAAGGTTAGCAGATCTCATGATGGATTGTGGCTTGAAACCTGACGTTGTTACTTACAACGTACTCATCAACCGGACTTTGTAAAGAAGGAAATGCACAAAGGGCCTTAAAGTTACAAGATGAGATGAAAGAAAGAGGTCTTTGGTCAAATGTTAGTACGTACGTGTCACTCATCAATGGGCTTTTCAAGGAAGGAAACCTATTTGGTGGAGACAAGCTCTTGATGGAAATGCATGATAGGGGCCTCGATACCAAACAATTTCATTTATAAAACTATGAATGCTAGAAACCATACATCGAGGAATTTGGAGGACTGCTTAAAGGGGGCCTTCAAATCATTGAATGACTTACAGCAGTAACTCAAACCATTCCATGAAAGTGAAGCAAAACTCGCAAGATACGTGACCTTTACTTTCGACAATTGTTGAACAGATTTTGACTAAAAAGGAAATATCAGTTTCGAGAGAATATAATGTCTTTGAGGTTTTTTTATGTGGTCCTTGAGGTGAAGAGTGATTCCTAGAGTTAGGAAACACACTAACACATCACAATGTACAATGGAGGCACTTGAGTAGACTTTAGACTCGGACCGTAAACTGAATACAATTCAATGCAAAGTTCTAGAATTTGTTGAGCAGCGGAAGCAATGGAATACGAAAGGGATGCTTTTAGCTACTTGACATCATCATGTTGTGTTAGATGAAGACTTCCATTGCATTATGAAGTGGGCAAGAGTTGGCACAGTATCAAATTTTTGTTAAAAGTATATCGTTAGAGAGGGTGGCCTTTTTGGAAAATTGTCAAAAGTCTGAAGTCGTAAATTTGCAATGCATGGACCACGTAATGAGTAGAGGTGCCAAAATTGTGAACTTCCATCAATTTGGCTCATCAAAATTGTTCTAGTGGGATAACCATTCAAATAAAATATGTTATTGAGCTCACTGGCGACCATTTCGTTCGTATGTACATGTATAGGAGCAAAATGCTACATTTCATAATTTAGATTTTGTTCATCTAGTCGTAAGTGAATAGTGTCTAGAATTGAGCTAACCTTTTCCTGGATGTGTACACGGTAGGTGTTGTAAAGAGATGTCCTGTGGATGGTTCTCAATGAGTTTTCCGGTCATTATTCTGCGTAGTACTACAAATTATATCTCGTATATTCAATAAATCTTGTCCATCGGCTCTATAAAGATTCGTAATTTGTGGGATAGCAGTAAATATGTACTTCAATTTGGTAGGATACTCAATGCATTTGCAACAAACATGGCTGAAATGTCTACCCATGTGACACCGTCCCTCTCGATGTGGATAAAAGTGAAATAGATTGGATTTTTGTCATCCATTAATGTACCGGGGTTCAAATATGATACAGGAGGTCACCGACACCCAAAAATATCCTTCGCATCACTATTTTGAACACATGAGCAGCATTGTTCTCTTCCCTTGTGCTTGAGGGTTGCCTCTTTGATTTTCATTTCTATGTGCTTAACATCAAAGAGGATAAGAAGAGGAAACATTGAACACACATCATCCGAATGTTGTATCACCTTCGCATTTTCCAACCGCATGAATAATAATACTTCTCATTAATCTCGTCTTTATTAAACTCGTGTTTTTTCTTTCAATACACATGCATGATATATTTCATTAACGTACAAAAAATATGTTATATAATCATACATTTTTTCCATAGTAGGGTATGCCTCATTCCTCTTCCTATATAAGCAAGGAGGTCTAGCATCTCGCTTGCCAGCTTTTTAACACTAAGTGATAGCACCTTTTCTAAATATTTCTATATTTGTTGTACGCTTTTTCGCAAAAACATATTTGAACCTAGCAACTTCCCGTATAAGCAAGGAAGGTAAGCATCTTTTGGCTCCTACATCAAGTGAATAAAAGTCCCTTTGAAACATTTCTATCCTTGCCGCAAAGTTGCAATCCGTACTTCCAAATCAATTCGAAATGGCAACTTTGTCCAAGCAAAGTGGTGTATCTTCTCCATTAGAAAGTATTTCCACACAGAGGGAGATACCTTTTAATATTATAGCCCGGTGGGAGGAGCTCATCCTTGGGGATAAATATAATGTCTATTAAACTTATGTACAATAATAACTGTCTATTAATCTGCAACGCAGTTTTTCTGAGCTCAGCAATGGACTTATGGAATGGGCTCGTAGAGAACTCTACTCTTCATATTTGCAAAGTAATTGTGCACTTGGAAATATTTCCTCAGCTCTATTCTTTTAATTATTTTCTGTCATCATAGGTATCTCTACAAAAAATGAACCCACAATTGTTTTCCTTTCTGAAATAGCTTTGGTGATGGCAAAACAACTCATAGACAAAAACAAGAGTTTCAGAACTTGCTTCAAGCACCTGTGAATCTCTCCTTGGTCATCATAATTTTCCCTTTGTTTCTTTTTGAGTTTCAACAATTGTATGATGGAAAACCTTCTTTCTTTGAGAGAAATATAAACTTGCAACAGCAAGTCCCTTTTTAAGTCGCTTTTCTGCTGCTTTTTAATTTTTCAGAGATATTGTATTATGGAAAACCTTTTTTTAACAACTAACAGTCATCAATAATCTTAGATCAGTTTTGGATCACAAACTGTATTGGTTAGTTCCAATCACAGAGATTTCTCAAACTACAGAGATTGGTTATTTTTCCACATTTTTCAAATTTCCTTTCAAATGGTCATTTCTTTTAATTGACTAAATAAAAAAATAAAGTAAATTCTACTTCTCCTTTCAGGATCTCTGTTTCCTTCTTCCATAATTCATTATCACAATAATTGAGAATTGAATAGAATTATTAAATTGAAGTAGAGCTAGGTTACTTACAAATTTCTTGCTTTGTTTATAAACTCAATACTTTGCTTGGCCCATGAGAGATGGTGGGTTTCCCTCTTGATATTTATTTTGTATGGTTTAGATTTTTTGCCCATCATCTTTGTGCAAAATTCTACAAAATCTCCTTCATCTCAAAAACTATAATTACTTCAAATTAATAATTCACAAACAATACTCCTATCGGCCTCTCCTTGCACCTTCTGGGGCAACTGCTAGTATATAATAGTTAACCACATTAGTTAAACATAGCCAAATATAATCACATTAAGACTTGCTCAACCCTGTGTTTATTGTATTTGACAATAATGAAATCCTTAATTAATATACAATAATCAATTAATCAAAACATTAAAATATTAATAAATTGCAGCATTAAAATTTATTAATTTTAACATTAATTAATAGCATTAATTTAAAAAAATTACAATATGTAATTAAAACTTTTATATAAAAATGTTTAATAATATTCAACATTAATTCAAATTTTAATTAATAATAAAGTTAAATAATTATTATATTACCATTATTACATTGACATATTAATTAAATCATTAATACATAATTATTATACTTAACAAAATTATTCAAACATATCTAAACAGGAATATATTTGGATTTGGTTAATAATAATAATAAGATGTTGGAATGGTACTTAAATGTTTTTAACTTTAAACATTAATTAAAACTTTTGACAATATATTAATTAAAACCTCTATTTATAAATGTTTAATAACATTAATTTAAGCATGTTTAAAGCGGGGTGCGATCCTTGGGTGATTTTGACAACTTAGATGTCTCTCGATCGTGATTCCTCAAGTCTAGAGGATCACACACACAAACACATAATAACATTAACCAATAATTTAAAAATTTTTAAATAAATATATTAATATTAATTAATATTAATATAAATTTATTAGAATTGGAATTGTAAACAAATGTTTCTAACATTGCAATGTGACATTACAACATTTGGTCAACCACATTTCAGAATGTGGGTGACTCCTTGACTATGTTTGATTGTGTTTAACAATCAACAATCTTTAACCTTAGTGAGAAATAATTTCCTATAAATATTATTGATTAATATTGATAATTAAATATGTTGTGATGCTCGAATGGTAAACAAATCTATTAGATGTTGCAATGTAACAAACATTGTCGCAATGTTACACATTGCAATTTATCCAACGTCGCAATGAAACATTACTACATTAGCCAAACACATTTACTAAAACAATTGACTATTTTGGAGTATGTTTGGGAGTCATCACTCCTCAAGTTCAGTCAAACACAATTCCCTATTAATGGTTAATCATTGTCTCTACGACCAACCATGATCAACCATGGAAAATGACTCTATTGTGAACTATGATTAACCATGATCAACCAAGGTCAACCATGGTCAACCATGATTAAGGTATTTTTGGTTGAATTTTCTCAACCATGATCAACCATGGTCATTTAATGTGAACCATTGTCAACGATGAACAACAATGTTGAACCACCATCAACCATGGTCAAACATTATCATCCATGGGTATAATGGTCAACCAATATTTCTATGGTAAACCATGATTAACTGTGTTTAAATATGGTTAACCATGGTCGTTGTCTCTATGGTTAACCATGGCCAACCATGATCGACCATGATAAAAATAGTCAACCATAATCAACCATGGTCAAGAATGGTCAATCATGCATGGTTGAATATCAGTAACCATGATCAACTATGGTCAACCAAGATCGAGGTCCATATGGTTGATTATGGTCAACCATGATCATGCATGGTTGAATATCAATAACCATGATCAACTATGGTCAACCAAGATCGAAGTCCATATGGTTGAATTTGGTCAACCATGATCAACCATGATCAACATGGTCATCTTTGGTCAACCATGGTTAACCAAGAACATTTCATGTTCTATAGACTCCTCGTCGACAACCATAGTCAACGATTGTTATAATGGTTAAACATGGTCAACCAAGGTCTTTATGCTTGATTATGGTCATCCATTGTGGTCATTGCAAATATTTGTGGTTGAATATGCTATAATTCCCTATTCATGGTTAATCCATATCTCTACAGTCAACCATGGTAAATCATGGTTAATCATGGCTAAATTTAGTCAACCATGGACAATGTCTCTACTTTCAACCATGATCATTCACAATTAATAAAAGTCAATGATGATCAGCCATATTCAACCATTGTCAATGATGGTCAACCATGATTACCCGTGGTTAAATGTTTTCAACCATTATCGACCATGATTAAGGTCTCTCTCGTTGAACTTGGTCAACCATGCTTGAGTGTGGTAAAAAAATATTTTAGACCATGATCAACCATGGCCATCCATGGTCATTTAATGTGAACCATTGCCAACCATGATCAACCATGGTCAAGCATCATCAACCATGGTCATTATGGTAAATCAATGTTTTTATGGTCAACCATGATTACCGTGGTTGAATATGGTTAACATGGTCATTTTCTTTATGGTTAACCGTGGTCAACGATGATCAACCATGATAAAAATGGTGAACCATAGTCAACCACGATCATCCATGGTTGAATATCATCAACCACGATCAAGGCCTCTATGGCTGAATATGGTCAATCATGACTAACCACAGTCAACCATAATCAACATGATTTTTTTTTAATGTTGCAATGTGTGTATAGTATTATAATATCTCTTGAGTTTATTAATCTCCCTTGCGTTTATAACACCCCCTCGATTTATTAATCCCTTGGGTTTTGAATCCCAATGGTTTATAATATTATTTCATTGGGTTCATTAATCACTTGGGTTTATAGTATATATAATCTCTTGGGTTTGTTAATCCCTTCATTTTAAAATAATAATATCTTGGGTTTATAATGTTAATGGCTTTTGTTTATTAATGCTTTGGTTTTATAATATTAATATGCCAATATTATTATTGTTTAATATATAATCCCTTAGGTTTACTAATCCTTTGGGTTATTAGATTTATAATATAGTATAGTTTATAATATAGTATTTATTATAAAATTATGCAAGAACATTAACTATTGTGATTATGAGTGTGTTTAATATACACTAATCAACATGTATGAAACACATTTACTAATGTGGGTGTTGTAACGCTTATAACATTTGGGTCTATAATATTTGTGGTTTATAAGATGAGGGTTTTTAATATTTGGGTATAATATTAAGGTTTATATTATTGGGTTTAATAATAAGGTTTATAATATTGGGTTCAATATTATAGTTTATAATATTGAGTGTTTAATATATATATGGCTCATAATATTTGGTTTTAATATTATTATTTACATATGGCATAATATGTTGGGTTATAATATAGGTTCTAATATATAGGGTTTAATATTGGGTTTATAATATTGTGTTTAATAATTAGAGTTTATAACATTGGGAATTATAATATTTCGGTTCATAATATTGAGTTTAATTGTAGTGTTTATAATAATGGGTTTAATATTTGTATTTATAATATTGGATTTATAATAGTATAGTATAATATTGTTAACATTATGGTTAAAATATTACCAACCCAAGGGTTGACAATATGAGTATACTATAATTTAGGATGTGTAGGGTTAAAAATATTAATATAACGTAGTTTATAACATAGTATATTTATAATATAGCATAGCTCATAATATAATATTTATAGTGAGTTTAATATTAGTATTTATAGTGTTAGGTTTGTAGTCTCTTGGATTGAATAATACCTTTGGTTTATGATATTAATCCCTAATATGTATAATAATATAATATGGTTTATAACATTAATATTAGATTTCATATATTTATCTTAGGGTTTATAATATTAATCCTAAGGAACTTATAATCTTTTTGGCATATGATATTAATCCTAGGTTTTAATATTAATCCCTTAGGTTTATAATCTATTGGGCTTATAATATTAATGTTAGGTTTTATATTCCTAGGATTTACTTTTAATTGTAGGGTTTATAATATTAATCCTAGTGTTTAATATTAATCTCGTGGGTTTATAATATTAATCCCTTGACTTTATAATAGTAATCCTAAGGTTTTGTAATATTAATGTCTTGGTTTTATAATATTGATCCCTTAGGTTTATTAATCTCTTAGGTTATACTATTAATAATTTCTTAGGTTTATAATATTATTATCCATTGGGTTTATTAATCCAATGGGTTTATGATATTAATACTAAGGGTTTATAATACTAATCTCTTGGGTTTTTTATATTGATGTCTTGGTTAATAATCCTTTTGGTTTATAATATTAATCCCTTGGGTTTATAATGTTAATACCTTGGGTTTATAGTATTAGACCCTTGGGTTAATAATATTCATCCATAGAGTTATTAATACCTTGGGTTTATAATATTAATTCCTTGGATTTATAATATTAATTGATCGGGTTATAGTATTAATTTTTTGGGGTTATAATATTAATCATTTGGCTTATAATATTAATCCCTTTGGCTATAATATTAATCGCTTGGTTTATAATATTAATAATTTCATGGGTTTATAATATTGGAGTTTATAATATCATGATGCTAGAATGATATAGGAATATTTCCGGCGTTGCATTGTGACACACATTATCTCAATGCGACAATCAATCTCATAATGATTGTCACAATATTATATCACATTGCAATTTATTCATTTTTACAATGTGACATTACAAATTTGGTGTTTAATGTTAGGGTTTCTAAAATTGGGTATATAATATTGGGGTTTATAATATTGCATTTAATTTTGGGTTTAATATTGCATTTACAATATTGGGTTCTATAGTATTATTGTTTAAAATATTAATGCAAGGGTTTGTAATATTAATCTTAGCATTTATAATATTAATCCTATGGTTTATATTATTTATTGTATGGTTTATAAAATTATTCCTAGGGATTGCAATAAATTTTTTTTTCGAAGTAAGATTAATTTCTATTAGCGTAACATAGTGTACATGGAGGCACAGGCCTCTGTTATTCTAGCCAGATTCAGTGGCATAATTCGCATAAAACAACAGAAATGGGACTACCCACGCAGGGGAAACCAGTCCAATGAGAATTTGTTTTGTTGCCTCGCGAGAGGAAACTAGCATTATACAGACAAAACTATTAATTGTTTGCCTACTATGCCATACATAGATAACAGAATGTAACAAAACCTTGTGACCAAGGACATTAATATTAAGAACAAAAAAATAGAAAAAACTTGAGAGCCTAGGTGTCATGAGGCGCAGGAGGAGTCTCTTATACGATGAGACACCTGTATTCGTCGGTGTCGGTGGCCTGCATTTCCTAGGTGGCAAGTGCTGCGTGCCGGGGCTCCTTGGTCTCACCAGCTTTGCCTGTGGCCTACTTTTCCTTCTTCCTATTGTCCCTGCTATTTCCAGAGCTGCTGCTGTTGTCCGAGCGCGAATTGTGATTGCCTGAATTAGGGTCACCCTTGACGTCCGTAGAGGAGGCGAGGTCACGGCGGGGGAGTTTCTGCAGATTGGGCGGGCGAAGGCTGGAAACCTCAGCAGGCTCCTCCTTGAAGGAAACTGAAATGGTGGCGATGACACAGGGGTGGTCCATGGAGCAGTGGAAGTGGAATTGTGCAGAGTGAGGGGTCGGCGGGGTGACGGAGGAGTCCAGACGGGGTAGAGGCGGTGGAAAGGTTGCAGGGGCAGAAGGCTGAGCCGAATGACAGGTCTGACCAACAAAGCAGCCACGCCCACTACAAGTATCGGGATACCAACCCAAGGAGTGCTTCAGGGAAGAAGACAAAGTGTTGAAATGGGAAGAGAGCGAAGAATGAGCAGCGTGCCCTTTACTGCTACCACGCCTGCAACGCATGTGATGCCTGAGACGAGGCATGGTGGCACAATGAGGGTGAAGGGTGTTCTTTGCTGAGGAAGAAGCAGGACGGTGGAGCCACAGAGACGGAAGCTCAGAGGTGGAGGTGAAGCCAGAAGCAGCGGAGATATTCAAATGATAGAGGACGCTCTGCGAGTAGTGATGGCCAGGGAGGAATTCAATACAACAACGAAGGCTACAGCGTCTCCCTATCGGCGTGCGGGAGCTCGGCTCCACGACTTCAGGGGAGCAGTAGCTTCTCAGAGGCTGAGACGGGGGAGGCATAAAACCAGGAAAATGAAAAACATAACCAGGCGGGGGAGGAAGGGTCTCCATTTTGAGGCGGAGGTAGCAGCCTCGACTTCTGCAACAAAATAAATGGTGATATAGGTGATGGCTCAAGCATTTAAATGCTCACCGTTGGGGCCTGTGGGTGGCCATGTGGCCATGCCACTGGCCAACCCAACAGCCGGTCATTGTAGAGCCCTCATAAATCACTCACATCCGGGACTAGGGATTGTAATATTAATATAAGGGTTTATATTATTTGGTTTTATAATGTTAGGGTTTATAATGTTTGGATTTATATTAGGGATTAATATTGTGATGTTGGAATGGTAGGGAAATCTATCGAATATTAGAGTGTGACAATTATTGTCGCGATGCTACATTACATTGAAATTTATTATTCAATATCACATTGTGACATTGAATAAATTTAGGTTTTATATTCCAGTTTATGATATCGGGTTTAGGGTTTATAATTATAGGGTCCAGAATATTAATCCCTTGGGTTTATAATATTAAACCCTTAGGTTTATTAATCCCCTTGGTTCATAATATTCATCCTTCGGATTTATGTATCCTTTGGGCTTATAATATTAATACAAAAGATTTATAATATTAATCATTTGAGTTTTAATATTAATACCTTGGGTTTATAATATTAATCCCTTGGGTTTATATTATTAATCCTTAGGTTTTTAATATTAATCCCATGGTTTATAATATTAATACATTGAGTTTTTAAGATTAATCTATTGGGTTTGTAATATTTTTAATCCCATGGATTTATTAATAGTTGGTTTTATAAAATTAATCCTTCTCATTTTTAATATTAGTGTCTTGGGTTTATAGGTTTAATATTAATTATTGGGTTTATAATACTAATCCTAGTCTTTAATATTAATCTCTTAGGTTTATTGATCCCTTCAGTTTACAATATCAAAAATCCATTGGGTTTATTAATTATTTGGGTTTATAACATTGATCTTGTTGGTTTATTAATCCATTGGGCTTATAATATTAATAATCCTTGACTTTATAATATTATTATCCCTTGGGTTTATTCATCCCTTGAGTTTATAATATTAATCTCAAGGTTTTATATTATTAATCACTTGGTTTTTTAATATTAGTGCCTTGGGTTTATAATATTAATCCTTTCAGGTTATAATATTAATAATCCTTGGGTTTGTAATATTAATTCCAATGGTTTATAATATTATTACCTTAGGTTTATAATGTTAATCCTATGGGTTTATAACATTATTAATACATTGGGTTTATAACATTAATGCCTTGGGTTTATTAATAACTTGGTTTTATAATATTAATATTGCAATCTTATTAGGGTTTATTATATAATCCCTTAGGTTTACTAATATTTTGGGTTATTGGGTTTATAATATAGTATTTAGTACAAAACTATGAAAGAACAGTGATTATTGTGGTTATGCATGTGCTTAATATACACTAATCAAAACATATGAACCACATTTACTAATGTGATTGTTGTAAAGTTTATAGCATTTGGGGCTATAATATTTGCAGTTTATAAGATGACGGTTTTTAATATTTGGGTATAATATTAAGATTTATATTATTTGGGTTCAATATTAGAGTTTATAATATTCAATGTTTAATATATATAGGGTTTATAATATTTGGTTTTAATATTATGATTTATATTATGGCTTAATATGTATAGTTATAATATAGGTTATAATATATAGGGTTTATAAGTAGGGTTTGATATTTTGGTTTATAATACTTGGGTTTAATATTAAGGTTTATAATATTGTGTTAATATATAGAGTTTATAACATTGGATATTAAAATATTTGGGTTCATAATATTGGGTTTTATTTTAGTATTTATAATATAGTATAGTATAATATTGTTAACATTATGGTTAAGAATATTATTAACCCAAGGGTTAAAAATATTAGTATAGTATAGTTTAGGATGTGTAGGGAACTAAAAATATTAATATAGTGTATTTATAATATGGCATATATCGTAATATAATATTTATAGTGGGTTTAATATTAGTATTTATAGTATCACGGTTGTAGCTTCTTAGGTTTAATAATACCTTAGTCTTATGAGATTAATACCTAATATGTATAATAATGTAATATGGTTTATAATCCATTTAGTTTATAATATTAATCCCTTAGGTTTATTAATTCCTTGGATTTATTGCATTAATCTCTTGGGTTTATAATATAATTCTAAGGTTCATAATATTAATATTAAGGTTTATATTCCTAGGGTTTAATATTAATCTTATGGTCTAATATTATTCCCTTAGATTTATATTCCCTCAGAGTTTTAATATTAATCCAATGGGTATAGTAATACCTTGGGCTTATAATCCCTTGGGTCACCCATGGTTAACTATGGTCTAACTTCACATTGTGACAAAGGTTCTCTCAATATGAAAAGCTATCAAGGTCGACCATGGTCCAACATCACATTGTGACAAATATTGTCTCAATATGAAAATCAACCATGGTCAACCATGTTTTTCTTAGGGTTTATAACATTTATCTTAAGGTTTATATACCTTTGGTTTACAATATTAATCCTTTTGGTTTCTTAGTTTTTTTGTATTAATTCCTTGTTTTTGTGAGTGCATTATGTTTATAATATCAATCCCTTCGCTTTATTAATCTAAGGGTTCATATTCATAGGTTATAATATTATTTATAGGGTTTATAATATTAATCCTAGGGTTTTATATAGATTCCTTGGGTTTATAATCCATTAGGATTATATTCTTAATCATAGGGTTTATATTCCTAGGGTTTAATATTAAGCCTAGTGTTTACAATATTGATCCCTTGGGTTTATTAATTTTAGGGTTTATATTCCTACGGTTTAATATTCACCCTAGGGTTTAATGTTATTTCCATGGGTTTTTAATATTAATCAGTTTTGTTTATAATATTAATCGTAAGGTTCATGATATGAATCTTAGGGTATAATGTTTATTTTATGGTTTATAATATTTATCTTAGGTTCAATATCCCTTGGGTTTAATATTATTCCCTTGTGTTTATAATCGTTTGCATTTTTAGACGTATTAATACATTGGGTTTGTTAGTCCCTTGGGCTTATAATATCAACGGTTTAATATTGTAACATTGGAATGGTACAAAAATGTATCTAACATCACATTATGACAAACATTGTCTCAATATGAAAATAAGTCTAACAATCATTATCACAATGCTACATTACATTATAATTTATTCAATGTTGCATTGTTACATTATAAAACTTGGGTTTAATACAAGGTTTACAATATTGGGGCATTTTAGTATTCAAATTATAATATTAAAGTTTAATATTGGATTTATAAATTGTAAGACTAGGGTTTATAATATTAGTCTTATGGTTTAATATGAATCCCTTGGGTTTAAAATTATTCCCCTCTCTTTATAATCCATTTAGTTTATAATATTAATCCCTTAGGTTTATTAATTCCTTGGATTTATAGCATTACTCTCTTGGGTTTATAATATTAATCTTAAGGTTCATAATATTAATATTAGGGATTATATTCCTAGAGTTTAATATTAATGTTAGGATCTAATTTTATTCCCTTAGGGTTATTTTCCCTCTGGTTTTTAATATTAATCCAATGGGTTTAGTAATCCATTGGGTTTGTCCTGGGAGAGGAGTGATGGTGGTGGAAGAAACTTTGGAAACTGAATTGTCCTCCTAAGACTCGTCTCTTTATGTGGTGTGTCCTTGAAAATAAAGTCCCTACCTGGGATGTGCTACAAAACAGATGTTTTCAGGGTCCTGGCTGGTGCTGCTTGTGTAAATCTGATGCTGAATCAGTTAACCATATTTTCCTCAGCTGCCCTTTCATCAAAGGTATTTGGCTGGAGTGCTCCAAGTTACTGGGTATCCGATGCAGATGGGAGGGAAATTTTGTATCACATGCCTGGGATTCGTGGTGGGTGTCTACTGCTGAGATGAATCTTAAAGCTCTGCCACTCCTCGTTCTTTGGGGCTGTTGGTTGGCGTGTAATCGGCTTATTTTTGATGGTTTTGTCAGTACTCCGAAGATTTTCGGTGCCATGACTATTGGTTTGCACTCTGCTTTCCCTATACATTTTCGTGCTTCCAATCAGAGGGAGGTCCTCATGCCGGAGATTGACAAGAGGAACCCTTGGGGTTTTTTTGATGGGGCCATGTAGCAAAATTTTTGTGGGGGTGGAGCTCTGCTGTTTCTCTCGGAATCTCATTGGTTCGAGATCTCTGCTGGGCTTGGGGAAGGGACTAATAATCTGGCTGAATTGCTGAGCCTCAAGATTCTTCTATTGTTCGCTGTGGAGAGAGGCTGCAGGAAAAGAAATGGTTATGGGGATTCACTGAATGTGATAAATTGGATAAAAGGAACACAGATCTTCAGGGTTCATCATTTACAAAATCTATTTCTTTCTATCGGGGAGATCCTCCGTTCTTTAGTCTCTTTCTCCTGCCAGCATATCTATCGTGAAAATAATGAAGAGGCTGATCAAGCTTCAAAGAGGGGTTTGCTGCTGGACGAAGGTATTTGGAGGATCAGAGAACACTTGGATGGTGTTACTTCTAAATACCTCTATCCATCTTTATTTGATTAAGTGGTTTCTGGATTATGTAGTGGCCTGTCAAATTTTGCCAACAGCTTTCAAACAGACAGTGTGCTGTCTCTACATTTTTATCGGGATGGATGGTACTTTTCTCCTTTGTTGGTAGGTCAACAAAATGCCATTTGTTCATTCACAAAAGATGTGCTGCCTCAAGGAATAATTTCTGAGGATTGCTTTTTTGATCGAGCTTTTGAGAGGGCTTCCTGCAGAATTAGTTTTCAGGGGGACCAGAGAAAGTATAAATGAATATATTATAGGTTGAGAGTTTTTGTGTACATTGGATGAATGGTCAACCTTTTTCCTTTGGATACATACACAGGGTGTGCGTTCTTCCTCAACTACAAATGGATGAAAATGGTCGAGAACTCCAACGGATATTATTTGGCTCTTTCTGATCGTCGGATAGAATGCATTGGACCGAACTGCTCTTTGGTATTTTGATTTTTCTAGAATGTGCATCCTATGTTCTCTATAGCGCTTGAAGAATACATTTTTCGCTGGATTTCTCAATGGTTGGGCCTCAAAAGTGGGCTGGACACAGTGTAATTGTTGGGTACATTTTGCTGGCTCGATTCTTCTAATCGAATGAATGATCGTTGTCTGTCTCAGGAAGAACAGTTATTTTCTTTTTTCTAGGCAGAGTTTCTTGAAGGTTTGTAAATAGAGTTGCAGTTCTTCCGGTTTTAAGGTTCTTCTTGTTCTCCAAAGGATGAACAGCTTGTGCTTTTTTATGAACAGCCTTGTTATATTCCAGCTATTGGTTTTGCATAGGTCCTCTTTGAATCTGTCTAGTAAACAAACTTCTGGGTTTGCCCCTTTGAACACACAACTATGTGTTTCTCATTGTAATTTTATACTCATCTGCAGTAATAAAGTTACGCTTTTTTCTCGAGGAAAAAAAAAAGTAATCCATTGGGTTTATAATATTGTTCCTAGGGTTTCTAATATTAATCATAGAGTTTATATTCCTACAGTTTAATATTGAGCCTATGGTTTATAATATTAATTTTAGGGTTTAATATAAATCTATTTAGTTTATAATCCCTTGGGTTTATAATATTAATCACTTGGGCTTATTAATGTTAGGGTTTATGTTCCTTAGATTTAATATTAATATTAAGGCTTAATTCTATTTCCTTCATTTTTTAATATTAATCCTTTGGGTTTATTAATAAGATAAGCTTATAATGTTGATACTAAGGTTTAAAATACTAATCTTAGGGTTTAATGTTTATTTTAGCGATTATAATATTCATAATTCCTTTGGTTTATTAATCCCTCATATTTTTAATGTTAATCATTTGTGTTTATTAATCCCATAGGCTTTTAATATTAATCCCTTGGATTTTTAATCTGTTTTGATTTTAATATGAATATTCCTTGGAGTCTATAATATTCATTTTGGGCTTATAGTATCAATCCATTTTGTTTATAATGTTTATCCCTTTTACGAATAATAATTATTAATTATTAATAATTACTAATAATTGTTAATAATTATAATCATTGATAATTATTAATCATTATTAACTATTAGTTACTAATAATTTATAATTATTAATTATTAATATTATAAATTTTTATTTTTTATATTAATATTTGTATTAATTATTAAATACAAATATTTATATTTATGTAATTAATACCAACATCACATTAATGTATTTATAAAATTAATACGCTAATAAATGTATACTAATGATAGTGAGGGATAAATAATTTTTATTAGTACTATTATAACATTATATTAATTTTGTTATTGTTATATATATATTATTTATATAGTTATTAATAAGTACAAATAATCAATATTAATATCCACATTAACACTATACATCTAATAATTATTAATGAGATTGATAAATTTCTATCGGCGTATATCAACCACATTGGTAAATGTAGTTGTATATGTGTTTCATATATGCCTATCGGTGTATATCAACCACATTGGTAAATGTGGTTGTGCTAGTTAACCAATTCAAGATTGGTAGCCACGAATCTTTGAATAGTATGAGAGGTAGTTCCTGGTCTAGTAATCGCAGTTCTTGTTACAAGTATAAATTAAGCATACCTAGTTCGAGGTAGATCCAGGTAGCTATGATTAGTATAAATCCAATAGCATACCCTCGTTAACCAGTTCTAGGTCCATAAGTGGAATAACTTAGTGAAACTCGGTCAAGCTAACTCAATCAAGGCATTGCTTTGAGAATATCAATATTAACTGATACTATTAATATGCGAGAAGGTAGAATCCTTGAAGATAGTTTTGCTTGGGGTTTCAGTTCTTTTGAATTCAAAAGAGTTTCAGTTCAAGAATTTTCATTTAAATTCCATCCAATTAGCTTAATTTATTCTTTAGGTTAAATAGATGCCATTTGAAATTTTGCTAGAATTTACCCCCACCTCCCCAAGTTCATGTGAAATATTCTAACCGACATGGCTTAAAAAATAATTTAGGGAAAACTTTGAAATATGAGGTTATCGATGCTTACAGAAAAATATCTCCCAAGTTTACCATGAAAGATCTGATAACAAAAAAATAATGAAGATGGGTTCATATCAGTTCAATAATTGTGTCTGTTGATCGAAGTCGAGGGGGGGGGGGCTTCTTTGACGGGTGGATTACTAATCTCCCATGTCCTCTTTTTTCCGGCCAATGGCATAATCAGAAGATTCAGCCAATCCTTTGTAACTTAAAAAAACACAATAAACTTAAAAAAATAGTCGTAATCTAATTAGACTATTTTTTTCTTTAAAAATCATAGAAAGTTTGGTAAGATTTTTTTAAATTCAGGTTATAGCTATCAAACTTCACTGTTTTGAGTGTTCTAGAAGTTTTTTATAGTGCTGAATCCATTTTCACCATCAAAAATATGTTTCAAATATTATTGTTGCAAGATTTCTTAAAAAAGACTTCTCTAATTCCCGCCACTTTTGACCATCCTACAATTCCTCAACCTTCATAAACAACTCCAAACAAATATAATGCTCACAGACACACCTCGGATCCAATTGCTCTAGTACCATGTCGTGATGATGTTGAGTAACAAATGGGGATAAAAACTAATTTTTTACATTAATATTTTATATTCATTAAATCTTTGATATTTTAAAGTTGTACTAAATATATTATATTTTGAAAATGGTTCTTAACTTTACCTTATATTTTATAAAAATTAATATTTTTTAATGGATCAAAATTCTAATTATTTTAAAATAATCCATAAGTTCAAAGGGATTGTATTTGAGAGTGGAAAGTGAATAATAATTATTCTTCTCAATTAAAATAAAATAAATTTATATTTATATTCAGTTTAATTATCTAAATTAAATTTAATTAATAATTTTTATTATTAATTAATTTATATGATGATGATTAGCATCTATTGAAAATAATATAGTTAAATAATTAATTGTATTTATTTTTTAATTTCTAATATAATAAAGAAATATCTAAAACAACTTTTTATATTAAAAAGTAATAATTTAATATATAGATAAAATGCATCAGATTATATAATTTCAATTAAAATTATGATTTTTGTTGTTGTTATATAAATTACATTTTGAAATGTTTAAATAGATTCAACACCCTGAAAAATCTTAAGACACTGGAATTTTACAATTAAATAAATTAAAATGAAGTTTTTAAAAACTTTTGATTTTGGTTAAAATTATCTAGGAATAATTCCATTCCATCTATTAATTACACCAAGCCTACTAAAAATATTATATTTAAAATTTGAAAATTTATTGATTAATATATTATTTGATATAATTATTTATTAAGATAATTAACAAAAACGTTTTCTAATTAAAAATGTGACAACTCACTTAAGTGTTAACTAGTTGTTTAATTGGTATTATGTCATTTTAAGTATTATTTTGAAAAAACTAAAAAAATTATTTTTCTCGACAAAGATTATTTGAAGAAACATTAATTAATTTTATTTGTTGGAAATAAAATTAGTTATGGAAAAGTGGTTCCATAAAAGTAAAAGATGGATGGTAAAAAACATTCTAAGAAAAGGTACATCCCAGTGAGGAAAAGGGGTTATGCTCAGTAACAAAGGAGAAGGAGAGTGAAGAATTCCTGAGCTAGTAGAGACCAGTGGAATCACTTGGGTTTTCATATATTTTTTTGGAAAGAAGACTGGACTTGGTGTCCTCAAGTCTCTCTGAAATCATCTCTATCAACCTATACTTCTCAGGTGTGGAGCATGGGGGAAGATGAGGACGTGATTGCCTCTCTTAAGGTTGGGAGGACAACATCAGCAAAGCCAAGAAACTAGATAAGTAAACAGTATTTATTTTTAGTGCAAATATGGTAGACAAACACCTTCATTACAGAAGAATAGAAAATCAAGTTGTGTTAGAAAAATAAATTGTAAAGTGTTTTTATCTTGTAAAGGGCATATCTAAGAATGCAATGGAAATTTATGGTTTAATCATAGAACTGTCAAGTGTAAATAATATGTAAGATATTTTCTGTTAAAATCTATGTTGTGGTAAGATTCTCTCTAACAGAATAAAGGGGTCGAGGTTGAAGTAAAATATTAAACCATTAATTAGAAAAGTACTTCTCTCAACAAGGACCAAAAATAGAATTGAGGGTGAATTTTTAACTCAGGGTCCAGGGAAGAGACCCTAGACCCTAGAATATGTTTGTTCGCCTAAACCAAAATTGAAATATACACGAACAAAATTAATATGGTCCGGACATTGAGCTAACTGTAAAGAACTTATTTTCCATATGTGTTTAGAAGGAGAACTTCTGAGAATAATAAGTGAAGTTAAATCGCAGCAAGTATTAACATTCTAGAAAGATAAAATACCATTAATTCATGTAGAGTAAACAGAGTATAGAACTGAAGTTCCGAAAAGATAAATGCATTCAATGCATGTAAAGATCAGTACACTTTAAATATACATATACAAAGGAAACTACAACAGAATTATGCTAATAAAATGTGTGGCCATGGGCATGACAGAAATTCAAACCCAGAACTTCTCGAAGGTTACCGAATCCAGAAACCAAATCAAACTTAAGGATCCTGGTAGTTCAACCCAAAACACTTTGTGAAACCCTCAGGGTAAACAAATAGAACAAACAGATAAACAGAGGAAGGAACCCATAAAAATTGTAGGAGAGTGAACCTATGTTAAATTGCACCGCAGGCATATTTGCTGGAGAAACTCTGTAAAAATGAAAGGAAAGAAGCTTAGGATTAAGGGATAAACCCGTAAAAGAAGAAAAAACAAACAGAAGGTAGAAAAAAAAAGATTTATACATTTCCATATCTGTTGTGAGGGAAGGGGAAACTTCACCGGGGGTCACTTGCACGTCGGAATGACAAGACGCGCATTGGTCAACCTTCTGAAAGACATTGTAATGATCTCCAAGAGCAAGATACAGTGGGTATCGAACCCTACACTCAGTTAAACATACACTATGGAGTCCCAAGCACGAAAAACACAAAGTAATGAGAGTATGAACACTCCAAGGGAGTTTTCTTACCGAGCCATGGCAGAGGGGTTGTTCAGTTGGAGCAAGGCATAGCTGGCAGAACCTCCATGCCTCCGTGGAGGTTGCAGACGAGGCATTCACAGCGGAACTTCCAGCGAAATGAGGAATCATTTAGGTTTACCATGGTATTACCCCAATATGCTCCCGCCCAACTCACCACCATAGATCCCAAGACATCCATTCGAACGGTGATTGAGTCGGCAGGTGGCGAACTGTGGTGGTGCCATACGGTGCCAATTCAATAGACAAGTACAGTTGTAAGGTTAAAAGATAAGAATAGTACTCGAGGATATCTAGTTTGATTTAGCTAGACAATCCTTAAGATTGGATTAATAACATACATAAGAGATCATGGTATGTGAATTAATGAGCAGGGTTATCAATGAGATTACATGCAAGGCTCCAATGATGTTAAAAAACAACCTTTACGTGGATATGTTACCCTACGTATTTTCATTACAGCATAAAGATGTATAATTAAATAAAGATGTTAACATATACGCGTATAGAAATAATTGAATCATAGTGCACAAAGCTTTAGGGATTTATACGAATACATTTATATATATGCAGTATAGTCATATGTTCGACATATGTAAGAGTTAAAAAAAAATTATGTTGAATGTTACAAGTGGTATCAGAGCAGCGTTCGCACGCTGGGACCCTAGGGGTCACTTAACATGATAATTGTGTGTATAAATGATGCACAGAACATAAATAATAATATCGTAGAGGACAATATGAGAAGGGGATCAACACAACAGACAACTCGAAATACTGGGGAACCTACACCTCAACCATAGCCATAAATGAATCCTGAAATGTGGATTCAATTAAGCGTGGATCAGCACCAGCAGACCACTAGACTGCTGGAGGAGCAGCAACACCAGACCAGTATGCTATTAAGCATTGTACAGAAGTTGCAAGAAGAGATGGTCTGAGTAAGGAGCGACAATGAATGTTTGATGAAAGAACAGAAAAGGATACTTAAGAGCCTTTTGGACAAACAGACTCAGGGGGTGTTACAACCCAGTTCTGATAGGGACATGCAAGAAGATAACGAATGACAAGCCAAGGACCAAACCACTGATAGAATGGATAGAATCCATTCACAGCGAAGCAACAGGAACATAAACTACAATGAGGCTGAGTCTGGTAACGTGTCAGATCAGCAAGAAATTAGGAAGCAAAATGTGGAACTACAAGGAGAATTTAGGAAGATAAAACCACCTACGTTTGATGGAGAAGTTGAAGAGGTAGCTGAAGCCTAGCTGATTAATATGAACAATTACTTCCAAGTCTACGAGTATAGCAGCAACCTTAAAGCCAGATTGGCCATTTATCAGTTGAGAGAAAAGGCCACCTTGTGGTGGGAGGAGGTAAATAATGTTCGCTACATAGAAGATCAATATGTGACATGGGATTCATTCCAACAATATTTCAAAGACAAGTACTTAACAAAATGTTTCTATGATGAAAATTCCAGAGAATTTCACGATTTAAAGTTGGGTCAAATGACAATGGCTGAGTACATAACCAAGTTCACTTCCCTACTAAGATATGTTCCATATCTAAGGGATGAAAAGGCTAAGGTTCAACGGTTTTTAAGTATTTTTCCAACCCACATAAAGGAATGAATTGAATTTGTGAATCCAAGGACCATGGATGAAGCAATTCGAAAAGCTAGAATGTGCTATCAGCAGTCCAAAGTGAAAGGAGAATTGGGCAAAAATTGGCAGCCCAGAAAAGGACAGAAAAACAGTTCCAGTTTCAAAAGTGCTAGAAACAGTAACTTCAAGAATTTTGCATGAAATACAGTAAGCAAACAGTTTGGTAGAAATCATCAAAGAACTCGATGGCCTAACAAAGAGAGGCCTACAGAGGCTTCCAGCAAACCTGAGAAAGGACAAGTTCCCAAACCACCTCTGCAGTGTTGGGGGTGTGACGAGGCGCATTATTGTAAAAACTGCCCACAGTGAAGGAGAAGTGAAACGGTGACTAATATGCAAGAAGCTTCTATAGTGGGAGATGTAGCCCGAAATATACCCAGAATCAATGCAGTGTTGGAAGATCGTCATGCGGATTATCAACCAACAATGATAGAGTTGGAAGGTAAGCTACTCTGATAGTCTGTTTCTATTTTGGTTGACCCAGGTGCAAGTTTAAGTTATGTAAACCCCAAAATAGTAGAAGTATGTAAATTAAAAAGTCAAAAATTCAAAAAACCTTGGCTGGTACAGCTAGCCACAAGTGCAAAAAGAAAGGTAAGCGCCAAAATTCCAAACTGTACATTGGAAATTGGAGACCAACAGTTAAACATGGACCTGAACATATTTCCATTAGGATCCTATGATGTACTGCTGGGAATGGATTGGTTGGAGAAGCATTGGACTTTGGTGGATTGTAAAGAAAATATTATATATTATAGAGTGAAAGATGGAACATGCAAAGAGATTCAGGGAATCAAGAAACCACTACAGCTACGTCCTATTACAGCATCTCAAATGAATAAATGTATGAGGAAATGATGTCAAATTTATGCCATCCAAGTGGGTTATGCCAACTCCAAGGAGAAGACTCCTATGATGTAAAACATACCGGTAATACAAGACTTCACGATGTATTTCCAGAAGATGTACCAGGATTTCCCCCAAGAAGAGATATTGATTTCACCATTGAGTTAATGCCAGAAGCATCACCAGTTTCAATGGCTCCTTACAGAATGATTATTCCAGAGCTAACTGAATTACAAATTCAATTGAAAGAGGTGCTAGACAAAGGGTACATTCGCCTGAGTGTGTCCCTTCAGGAGCACCAATGATGTTCGTAAAGAAGAAGGATGGAACCATGTGGATGTGCATGGATTATAGATAGCTCAATAAATTGATAGTCAAAAACAAATATCCTTTACCTCGAATTGATGACCTGTTTGATTAGGTGAAGGGGGCCACAATATTCTCAAAAATAGACTGAAGGTCTAGATATCACCAGATCCAGATTAAAGATGAGGATATTCACAATACTGCTTTCCATACTAGGTATGGGCATTATGAGTTTGAGGTACTACCCTTTGGTCTAACTAATGCACCAGTAATGTTTATGAGGTTGATGCACGGTATATTCCATCCTTTCTTGGATAACTTTGTGCTAATATTATTGATTATATTTTAATTTATTCCAATAATTAGGAAGAGCATAAGGAGCACCTAAGAATAGTGTTGGAAATGTTAAGAAAACACCAGTTTTACGCCAAGTTCAGCAAATGTGATTTCTTCAAAGAAGAAATCCAGTTTTTGGGCCATTTTATTTCAGCTGAGGGGATAGTAGTTGATCCAGAGAAGATTAAGACAGTTATGGAATGGTGAATTCCCCAAAATGTGGCAGATATCCGATCCTTTATGGGATTGGCTGAGTATTACCGACGGTTCATTGAAGGGTTCTCCAAAATTTCTTTTCCAATCACCTACTTGCAGAAGAAAGGAAAAGTATTTAAGTGGACTAGTGAATGCCAGAACAGTTTTGAAAGGTTAAAACCTCTGTTGACCACTGCCCCAGTGTTGAGGGTAGCCGACCCCAACAAAGAATTTGAGGTTTGTACAGACAACTGTAAGGAAGGGGTTGGGGCAGTTTTATCGCAAGAAGGAAAGGTGGTTGCCGATGAATCCAGGAAGTTAAAAGAGCATGAGCAAAGATATTCAGCCTATGACCTGGAGCTAACAACAGTAGTAAATGCACTCTGGGTATGGAAACACTACCTACTGGGAAAGAGGTTTGTATTAAAAACTGACCATAGTAGCCTAACCAGCTACTTTAAGCAATCTGATCTAAACTCTCAACAGGAAAGATGGAATGCCTTCCTAAGTGAATTTGACATTGATATTCAGCATGTGAAGGGTAAAGAAAACCGTGTGGCGAACGCTTTAAGAAGAAAACTGCATTGTGTTTATGAACTTTGCTATAACTAGTGTGAATGAAAATTTCTAGATCAAGTAAAAGAGGAAGCTCGAAAGGATCTTGAATACCAATTTTTATGGCAACAAATGGAGGAGGCCAGAAAGTAAGAAAACCCCTCTGATTATGGAGTTAGCAAAGAAAAATTGTTAAACTTTAAAGAAAATATATATATACCGAATCGAATGGATCTAAAGGAGCTGATCATGAATGAATATCATTGTAGCAATTATTCAGGACACCCAGGATACTAGAAAATGTTGACCACAATTCAAAAAATTTATTTCTGGCCTGCTATTGAAAAATCATTGCTGAGTATTTAAACAAATGTTTGGAGTGTCAACAGGTTAAGGTGGAGCATCGACATCCAACTGGATTGTTGCAGCCCATACCAATACCTGAATGGAAATGGGAGGTCATATCCCTAGACTTCATTACTGGTTTACCACTCTCGGAAAGGCACAATGACTTCATTATGGTGGTGATTTATAGACTGAGTAAGGCAGCACATTTTATAATTGTACAGTCTACTTACATAAGTATACAAATAGCTGACATTTTTATGAGAGAAAACTTCAGACTACATGGCATTCGAAAGACTGTCATTTCAGACAGGGATGTGAAGTTTACTTCAGAATTCTGGAAAATCTTATTCACAGGTCTGGGGACCCAAATAAATTTCAGCACTGCTTATCATCCTCAGACGGATGGACAAACTGAGCGGGTAAACCAAGTCTTGGAGGATATGTTACGCATGTACATAATGCAGCAACCAAAAAATGGGAAGAGTATTTACACTTAGTAGAATTTACCTACACCAATGGTTATCAAGAGTCTCTTAAGATGAGTCCTTTGAAGCTCTATATGGAAGGCAATGTCACAGACCCATTAATTGGAGCAACCCCGAGACTAAGTTGATGCTTGGACCAGAAATGATGGCTGAGATGGAATCGGAGGTAAGAAAGATCAGGAAAAACCTAAGAGCTACTCAAGATAAAAATAAGACATACGCTGAAAAAAAAATGACTTATAGAGAATTTGAGGTGGGTGATCATGTGTATGTAAGGATCAAACCAAAGAGGATCACCTTAAGATGGGCCTCTTGTGCCAAGTTGGCTCCTAGGTTCTATGGACCTTTCCAGATATTGGAAAGGGTGGGGCCTGTGGCATATCGCTTGGCTTTATCCGGCCATATTCGAGTACACAATGTGTTTCATGTGTCCCTATTGAAGCGATACGTACATGATCTGAAGCATGTAATCCATTAGAAGAGCATTCAGGTAGAGTCGGACGGTGATTTTCTGGTCAAACCTCAACATATACTCAACCGGAGAGAAATCATGCTTCGAAAGCGAGTCATCACCCAGGTTAAAGTGCAATGGAAGCACTTTAGCTCAGATGAGGCTACCTAGGAAGACAAAGGATTTGTATGTGAGGCTTATCCGGAATTATTTTCTGAGCTAGAGTGAAACACTGAGGACGGTGTTTACTTCCGAGGGGGGAGTTGTGACAACTGACTTAAGTGTTAACTAGTTTTTTAACTAGTATTATGTCATTTTAATTATTATTTTGAAGAAACTGAAACAATTATTTTTCTAGAGAAATATTATTTGAAAATACATTAATTAGTTTTGTTTGTTGGAAATAAAATTAGTTATGGAAAAGGGGTTCCATAAAAGTAAAAGACTGATGGTAAAAAGCATTCCAAGAACTGAGAAGTAGTTGGACAGTTTTGGACAGTTACCTTTTCCTCTCAGTGAGGAAAAGGGGTTATGTTCAGTAACAAAGGGGAAGGAGAGTGAAGAATTCCTGAGCTAATAGAGACCAGTGGAATCACTCGGGTTTTCCTATAGATTTCTGGAAAGAAGACTGGACATGGGGTCCTAAATTCTCTCTGAAATCATCTATGTCAACCTATACTTCTCAGGTGTGAAGCACGGGGGAAGATGAGGATGTGATTGCCTCTCTTAAAGTTGGGAGGACAACATCTGCAAAGCCAAGAAACGAGATAAGTAAACAATATTTATTTTTACTACAAATATGGTAGACAGACACCTTCATTATAGGAGAATATAAAATCAAGTTGTGTCAGAAAAAGAAACTTTAAACTGTTTTTATCTTGTAAAGGGCATATCTGAGAATGCAATGGAAAATTCTGGTTTAATCATAGAACTGTCAAATGTAAATAATATGTAAGATATTTTATGTTAAAAGCTATGTTGTGGTAAGATTCTCTCTAACAGAATAAAGGGGTCGAGGTTGAAGTAAAATATTAAACCATTAATTAGAAAATTACTTCTCTCAACAAGGACGAAAAATAGAATTGAGGGTGAATTGTTAACTCAGGGTCCAGGGTGGAGACCCTAGACCCTAGAATTTGTTCGTTTGCCTAAACCAAAACTGAACTATACACAAACAAAATTAAGATGGTCCGGACATCGAGCTAACTGTAAAGAAGGAAAACGAAACTCCAACGTTTATGGATTAAAAGAACAGTTACTAATGCAAACCAAAAATCCATCTTTTCCATATGTGTTTAGCAGGATAAATTTTGAGAATAATAAGTGAAGTTAAATCGCAACAAGCATTAACATTCCAGAAATATAAAATACCATTAATTCCTATAGAGTAAACATAGTATAGAACTGAATTTCCAGAAAGATAAATACATTCAATGCCTGTAAATAGTACACTTTAAATATACATATGCAAAGGAAACTACAGCAGAAGTATGCTAATAAAATGCATGGCCATGGGCACGACAGAAATTCAAACCCAAAACTTCTCGGAGGTTATCGAATCTAGAAACCAAATCAAACTTAAGGATCTTGGTAGTTCAACCCAAAACACTTTACGGAACCCTCAGGGTAAACAAATAGACCAAATAAATAAATAGAGGAAGGAACCCATAAAAATGTACAACGAAGAACAACGATTAACTATGCTCTTGAATATATTACAAATGATTTAATGTACATAGAAACAAGAGAACTCCGACACAGTAACTCAGTAGGAAGACCGAGCGAAATTCTTGCTAAAATTACTAAAGTACGCAGAGAGCCTGGAGGGCATAACTCTGCCAAAAAGTAAAAGAGCATGAGACTCTACGGTTGTAAAACCCAGTGAGGCCTGGTGCCCTAGTGTGTGCCTAGCCAAAAGCGTTCGGCGATCCCATAGAAGTTCACACAGAATACCCGAAAAGGAAGAGGTCTCTAGTAAGTCCGCGTCGAAGAGTAATGGAGAGGAAACATTGTTGAGTACCCTTGGCCACCGGCTGAGGAGAATACCTGCACCAATAAAACAAGAAATGGGGGTTAAGACTATAACCATAGAACAAATACACAGAAGTATAGACAATAATTTCCAGAGAGAGATGGAAAGAGAGTGAACCTATTTTAAATTGCAACCACAGGCATATTTGCCGGATAAACTCTATAAAAATGAAAGGAAAGAAGCTTAGGATTAAGGGATAAACCCATAAAAGAAGAAAAAATAAATGGAAGGTAGAAAACTAAATATTTATACATTTCCATACCTGTTGTGAGGGAAGGGGAAACTTCACCGGGGGTCGCTTGCACGTTGGAATGACAAGATGTGCATTGGCCAACCTTCCGAAAGACACTGTAATGCATCTCCAAGAGCAAGATACAGTGGGTATCGAACCCTACACCGAGTTAAACATACACTACGGAGTCCCAAGCACAAAAAACACAAAGTAATGAGAGTATGACCACTTCAGGGGAGTTTTCTTACTGAGCGATGGCAGAGGGGTTGTTCAGTTGGAGCAAGGCATAGCCGATAGAACCTCCATGCCTCCGCAGAGGTTGCAGATGAGGCATTCACAGCGGAACTTCCAGCAAAATGAGGAATGAATTAGGTTTACCATGGTATTACCCCGATACTTTCCCGCCCAACTCACCACTGTAGATCCCAAGACATCTGATCGAATGGTGATTGAGCCGGCAGGTGGCGAACTGTGGTGGTGTCATATGGTGCCAATTCGATGGACGAGTACAACTGTAAGGTTAAAAGATAAGAATAGTACCTGAGGATATCCAGTTTGATTTAGCCGGACAGTCCTTAAGATAGGATTAATAACATACATAAGCGATCATGGTATGTGAATTAATAAGTGGGGTTATCAATTAGATCACGTGCAAGGCTCCAATGATGTTAAACAACAACCTTTACGTGGATACATTACCCTACGTATTTTCATTGCAGCATAAAGATGTATAATTAAACAAAGATGTTAACATATACGCATATAGAAAAAGATTGAATCATAGTGCACAAAGATTTAGGATTTATATGAATACATTTATATATATGCAGTACAGTCATATGTTCGACATAGGTAAGAGTTAAATATATATATATATATATGTGTGTGTGTGTGTGTGTGTGTGTGTGTGTGTGTGTGTGTGTGTGTGTGTGTTGAATGTTACAAAAAATAAATAAATGATTTGTCTTAAAAATTTGATTAATTTAAAATAAACAAAAATAATAATGATAATTAATATTTTACTTATTAAAAAATATTCATGATGAAGATGATTAACGTTCATTAAGACCAATATGGTCTAGAGGACTTTCAGAAAGAAGAAGTGATTAATTGAGATTATTTAAAATTTTCTTTTTATGATAAAAAAAGAAAGAAGAGAAACATTATGAGGTCATTGTAGTTTTTTTCTACTTAACAAGTTAAGGAGGTTGGTAGTGGGGCAAACGTTTTGAAAAGAATAATGGATGTGAGGTTCGACAATCCAAGAGAAAGTGATTTTCATCTTCGACTCTTTTAATATCTTAAAGGATGCATATTCTTTCTTTGTTTTGGGAATAGATCAACGAATGTTCATTTTCTTCTTAACGCTACTTAAGACATAAAGTTAATTCTGGTTAGTAATTGTGGGGTTGATTACCTCCTTATAATACCTTAACTTCCTTTTCCCTTCTAACTCTTTAAAACTCCACAATTTATCCTTAAATTTGGAAGTAATGGTGTTTTTAAGATTATCCTTATTCCCCAAGATGGTCTCCTCCTTTATCCCCCAATGGTCAAGCCAGGGCTTGGCATCCTCAGCTTGAGCCAAAGGTGGTTTTGACTACAGTTAGAAGCAATTTTGCGTAGCCTCTTGGCTTCCATGTTGTGCAACTTCTTCTTATACATCAGATACCTAAACATGGACGTGTTTTCAATGGGGGAGAAGCTAGCTTCAATCAAAAGAAAGACATGTTTTCAATGGGGGAGAAGCTAGCTTCAATCAAGAGAATAAGGTACTAAGTATTACCTTAATCTTGAGATTGTAGGTTATGAATTGCTTTTGGATTATCTCAATCTTTCTCCAAAAATAGCCATATAAAATAATAGGGGTGACAAGAGTCTCCAAGAGGAACTTTTTTTTTACTCCAAAACCAAAGATCAATAATCTTATAATTATTTTCAAGTTCATAATAAGCTTTCCAACCTCCTATAATCTTTTTCTCATTACTATAATTCTAATTAAAATAATAGTAAATATCAATACCTAATTATAATTATTATTATTTAAAAAATAAATTTATTAAATATTATTTTGATTGTATTTATAAATATAAAATACAACATTACAATAAAACCACACAACTTACATCACTGCTATTGAGCGATGGTCCAGAAACATCTTTTAGCCCAAAGTTCACCGAAAGAAAATAAAAGAATTAATCAAACTTATAAGAAAATTTATTAATTAATATATTATTTGATATAAATTTTTAATAAAATAATGAGTAAAAAATATTTTTTAATTAAAAATATAAATAAATTTTTTCTCTTCAAGAAAATTAATTAATTTAAAATAAATTCGATATTAAAAATATTAATTTATTTTTAAAAATTTAAAAATTAGTAATAATTAATATTTACTTATTAAAAAAACTATAATCATTATTATAATTTACAAAGTAAATTTGTTAAGAATTATTTTGATAGTATTTATAGATATAAAATACTTAATTAAACTGAAAAATTTATATAAATACTTTTGAGAGATGGTCCCGAAACATCTTCCAAAAGAAAATTAAAAAATTAATCTAACCTGCCTCAACATTTTTCTGTAAAGAAAGCACCCGACCATTAAAGAGAAGAAAATGAAAAAAAAACAAAAAAAACAAAAACTAAAGGCTAACCTCTATATAGCAAAACTAGGCAATTCCAGTATTCTACAGCTTAAAAAATTTAATAAAATCAATATTACAATATTTCAAATTATGATTTAGTTTAATTGTACACAAATCATGGCGGAATAAATGCTTTTTAATATTTAAAACAAAATGGAAATTTGCTTGATTATTTTGCTTATCAAGTGACATTTCGGAGTTTGCCTGAACTTGTTAACATAACACAATTGTTTAATTGTTTGACTAGTTTACTTAAGTTTAGGTTTTTTTTTTAAACTATTGTTACTGAAAAATTTGAATTTAATGCACAAAATATTAGAGAAAGTTATGGGAATATGTTAGCATAGGTTTCTTGGCATTGTCTTTTCGGAGATGAGATTGTTGGAAGGTTGGGCCAGCTTATCATCAATTTGAATAAGAAAAGCACTGAAATGCAAAAGAGGAAAAACAGGAACTCATAATCACATAGACCATTTTTAGTCTCGAAGACGTTAAAATTTCATTTCAAAACTTATGAACGCACTCCCAATTTTTTTACTCGACTCTTAAAAAGTAAGTGGCGAGGCGAGAGTCTCCGAGAGAAACCAAACCTAAGGTGTTGTTTACAGACGTCACAATTTTGTTTAGATAGTTAAATTCTAATCTATATGGGTAATTCTTTTTTAAGAAATTCAATTTTATGAGTGTTTAAACGGTATTTTTTTATGGTGAAAATGGATAAAGCACTATCAAAGACCTTTCGAGCACTCAAAATCCTTTGAATTTTTTTCGAGAAATCCAACGTTAAGCGTCGTATTTCTATGTTGCATGAATTTTTTAAAAGTGAGAATATTGGGAACTTAGGTACAGGTGTCCAACTAAAAATTTCCCCAAATTTTACAAAAAACCGCTAATCGAAAATAATAATAAAAGATCTCTGGCTTCTGTGATCCATCGATAAATTACGAAGAAATATTTCGGTAATAATCATATTACAATGAACAAAGTCGACGCGTTTTTAACCAACCAGTGTGGTTCATCATCAAGACTAGGTGAGAGATCAGATCAGACGTTGAGTTTAAATAGATGTAGAAAAGGATAACAGCGAATTTTGACTTTGATATCCATAATAGTTAGTTCTATTAATTTTAATTATTTAATTAAAACATCGTAATGGCTAGATCAATTTAATAGTTTAATTTAAATATAAAAATCATTTTATTTAAATTAAAATCATTAATTGATTATTCAAAAAACAAATAACAATAAATAAATATAAATATAAATAATAAATAATAAAAATAAAAGAATAAATATATATACATATGTGTAAATTAAAAAATATAAAATATAAAAATATATTAAAAATAAATAAATAAATAAAAATAAAAATAAATAAATAATACATAAATAAATAAACAAACAAATAAATAAAAATAAAAATAAAAAATAAAATAAAATAAAATAAAAATAAAAAATAAAAATAAAAATAAATAAATAAATAAACAAATAAAATAAAAATAAATAAATAAAATATATAAAAATAAAATAAAATAAAATAAAATAAAAAATAAAAATAAAATAAAAGATAAAAATAAAAATAAAATAAAAATAAATAAATAAAAATAAAATAAAATAAAATAATTTTTTTTTTTTATTAAGAATATAAGGCAGGAATCCATTAAATAAAGAAAATAGCTGGCGAGGAGACACCCGAAATCAAAGACCGAGGAGACGCGTTTACCCGAAAATAATAATATTATGTAATAAAAAAAATTAAAAATTAAAAAAAAAAATTAATTATATAATTTATCAACCAATCATTAATATGAGCTAGTGTCAACAACCAAACACTTTCAACCAACAAATTGCTTGGTTACCTTCTTTTTTTTCAGAAGGAAAAAAACGATGTCTATTAAAATTATAAACAGTACATATCATTTACATCAAACTCCATTGTCTGAATTATCTCAATATTGAGATCATCATGCTAGTATATCTCTACCCGTAGACAGAAATAAACAAGTGTGCAAGTCCCATAAAAATTTCCATACAAAACCATATGCCCAATCTTAGAAGATGTGTCATTATATGCCAAAACAAAATTACGAAACAGAATCTACCATTCTACTCATCCCCTGTAAACCAAGGATTAATACCATTAGAGACAAAAAGGCACAGCAATAAGATCCAACTTGTTTGCTTTCAATTCCAACCATTAAAAACCTATAAAGATAACACATAAAATATTCTAGCAGGCTCGCTTGATGTAGCATGCCATGTTATCCCCAGCCATTGGAATTCAAGGGATGGGGATTTCAGTAGCCCATATGATTATTCCATTTCTGAATTGATTTACCTACATAATACCGAATTCCATACCGAGACCCTTTTTAGAGAGTCTGTCAGCTCTGGTGTTATTTTCTCTGTAAATGTGACTTATAGTCGCCTTGTTCATTTTAGTCCATAACTGTTGAGCTCTCAAGAGCCAACCCTGTGCCCTTGGAGAAGATAGGGCAACGTTCCCAACCATGGCATCGATGATTATTTTAGAATCACCAAAGATACTGACCTCGTTGATACCCATGTTATGGGAAGCAAGGAGACCACACCATAGGGCCATCAGTTCCGCCAGATTGTTGGATCCCACGCCACCATTCTAGCATATATGAATCTGCTCCGCCTGTGAGATCTTAATCCACGCGCCACATCCCATCACGCCATCTTTGCATGCTCCATCAAAATAAATCGCAGGAATACTCAAATGGGATGAGGCCTATTCCTAATAGAGTAGTTAGTAATGCAAGCCTCAACTAGTTCCCGTTCATTGATCCATTTCATGATGGCAGTGTGTATAAGGAGGGTGGAAAACCATTCCCCTTCAAATAAAAGCTTGTTCCGAGCAAGCCAAACTTCCCATATGCGGAAAAAAGGCAAATATTGAAATTTCCCAAAGATCTTGTCCCATCTTTGAGTAGCTTCCATGAAGTCCCTTGGAATCCATGTAGGTTCAATAAGAAATCTACTGAAAATATTCCAAATAACAAGAACTCTTGGGCACGAAAAGAATAGATGATCAACAGTTTCCTCATGTAGTAGGCACAGAGCACATCTACCTAGTCCCTGTAAGCCACGTTTGATGAGAGAATCCCAAGTTAGAATTTTCCTCCTCCATACCAGCCATCCAAATAACAAGATATTGGTTGGTATTCTTCTATGCCGAGAAGCCCAAAAATATGTGGACATATACCCTTGGAGAGACTGAGAATTAATGTAGTAATAAGCCTCTTGTACAACCACCAAGCCCTGATTCATATCACCATCTCATTCAATAGTGTCACCTTCATTCCTGTAGCACAATCCAGCTGCCTGTATACTCTGCATATACCCCCGCTAGTCCTCCGCATCCTGTCCAGTGAGGCCAAGAAGCTCAGCAGATTTCAAGATAGGGGCGCCATGAACCCAGTAGTGTCTGACTTGATGGAAATGTATGACCCCTTTGTGTGCAAGTCTGTGAGCGACACGCAGGTTTGGGAGCGAGTCAGCAGTCATGCCATATATACGATCACAACCCAAGATGATATTATGTCCATTCGTGAACCTCCATACCCACCTTTCAGCAAATAATGGTACTATTTTATTGAATCCTTTCCATATAGCCGATATGCTCCGAGGAAAGATAAATTGATGGTAGTATAAAATGTGTAGGGTATCCCCAGTTAAGTACTTAACATATATGATATCATTCCATATTTTGTTACCCTTGATTGCCCACCACATAGATTTGATGAGGAGAGAATAGTTAAAAGCTCTTGCATTTAGGATGCCCCATCCACCCTACTTTTTTGAAACACATAACAGATCAAGCTTGCATAGATGTTTTTTGTTGGTCATACAGGCACCGCCCCATAAGAATTTAGACAGAATTTGATTGATACAATGCACTATTTGTTCCGGGAAATAAAAAAGGTGTCCCTAGTACACAATAAATTGTGTAAGGACCGCTTGGATCATGATTAATCTACCACCCATCGAGAGCCACTTATGATTCCATTTGCTGATCTTGTATTTGAATTTTTCTACTAGCCACATCCAATCCTTCACCCTATACCCACATGTTTTAATTTTGTATCCCAAGTATAGGAAGCCTTCATTTTCCTTCTTAATATGGACACCAAGAAAATTAGAAATGAACTTTATTTCATCTTCATCACCAAATTCACAAATGAGGAAAGATTTCTCTTTGTTAATGCATAGCCCGAATGCATTTCCAAAATGAGACAGCAAGAAATGTATGTAGAACCAATGATTCCTAATAATTCGGAAAAATATAAGAAGATCATCCACAAAGAGCGAATGAGTGATACATACAGTATTCGAGAATGAGAGCCCAGAGATATAACGTGAATTCCTGGCCATCTCCATAAGCTTGTTGAATCCATCCATGATCAAAATGAATATGAGAGGGGATAGGGTGCATCCCTGTCTTAATCCACGCTCCGCTCCAAATAATTTTGTCGGCAAACCATTTATGATCACATCAAACCTGGCTGATGTAATACAGGCCATAATCCATCTGATAGAGCGCACCGGGAGCCCAATATTAAGAATTACTAATCTGATGTAAGACCAGTCCACTGTGTCATATGCTTTGAACAAGTCAATTTTCATAATGAGAGCATCCAGCTTCCTAGAGTGCATAGAATGCATAGCCTCCTGAGCAATGGCTATGGCATCATGGATAGACCAGCCCTTCAAAAACCCATACTGTTCCCTCAAAATAAACTTTGATAATGTTAATCTGATCCTGTTTGCAATGATTTTGCAGGATACTTTATATATAAGGTTTCACAATGCAATCGGTCTGAAGTTTGGAAATGTCTTGGGGTCATACGATTTGGGGATGAGCGCCAGAAAGGTGGCATTCATGCTCACTGGTATGTGCCCCATTATACGCCCTTGTTCCACAACTGCAGTTATCTCCTCCACCATAATATCAAATAAATGTATATAAAATTCTGTCGGCCAACTATCCATCCTTGGGCATTTATCGTGTGCAAAAGACTTCAGAGTTTTCTCTACTTCCTCCTTAGTGATTGCAGCATTTAGTTTCTGTAGAGCCTCATCATCAAACATATGTGGAATATTCTGAAGGACCCACGTCTGGCATTCATGGGATATATTCTTATCAGCTTGGTAAAAGGTCGAGAAGTGTCTGAAAGCCTCCCCCATTATTTCTTCCATGGAATAGACATAGCTTCCATCATTTTTATGAATATACCATATTGCATTTTTGTTTTTCTGCTCATTTTCACTTTTGTGAAAGAATTTTGTATTCAAATCACCTTCCTTGAGCCAATTAATCCTGCTCTTTAATTTCCACATTAGTTCTTCAATCTTCAGAATCTCGATTCTTCTCTATTGTAGTTTGTCCATTTGCATGTAAGTCTGATCATCAAGAGCACTGATAACAAATTTAGAGTGCATGTCGTTGACCATTTTTTTAATATCATTGAATTCATCCCTAAGCATTTTCTTTTTTCTAATTTCCCAAGCCTTCATAATGAATTTGATCCTCTGGAGTTTTGCTTGGATTTTCTCCCATCCATATAAACCCTCATATGGAGAATTATCCTCCCAACACTCCTGGATAATCCTGTTGTATTCACAGTTATTCAGCTAGGCCCGATTGAACTTGAATGGCACCCCAGTTCTCTTGCTCTTCGAGTTCCAAGAAAGAACAATTGCCATGTGATCTGATAAGTCCAAAACACGGACAGTGGATCTCATATTACCCAACCGATCAACCAGGGTACCAGCCACCATCGCCCTGTCCATCCTCTTACCTATAAATTTTCCATATAATCTTCAGTTTGTCCATGTTGGAATTATTGGATTAGGTCGCACATCAATCATCTAGGACAGTTCAAAAATATTACCAATGTAGTCTGCCAAAGGGTCGCATCTAGCTCTAAGTCCCCATGATTCATCAGCACTTAAGGTGGAGTTGAAATCCCCATTGACAAAAATATTTTCCAATGAAAGTATGCCAGATTTATACAGACGATTCCAGAAAACATATCTGCTCTGGCATGGGGCATATAAGTTTAATATGTTGAAATTGCCATGTACCCCGCATAAATATCCCGATAATAATATGCTGCCAGAAAAGCCAAAATCCTTAAACTTCGCATATGATTGATTCCACATGGTAATTAATCCTCCCACATGTCGAACCGCATCCACCGTCACTGCATTCCAACCCAGTCTAATTTTAATAATATTCCCAATTGCTTTTAATCTGCCACATAGAGTCTCCTGGAGAAGAACAATAATAGGACCCTCTAAATTAAGTAGTTCCTTCAGGCAATAGATTTGGAGGGGTCACCCATACCCCTAAGATTTAAAGAAAGGATAGAGGTCATTTGGAACATCTCGGGGGTTACTTGCTCTAAGCGCCCTGATATCATCGGAAGAAGAGATGGGAACATCCATAAGGTCCTGAAAATCATCTCTAAATAGAGATTTAGTCTTAAGTCGGCCTCTGAAGTGTCTCGTGCCAGATTTGGTTTTCTTGCGCATAGTGATGTTATTACTGGAGATATGACAATGTCAGACTGTTGTGGTGCCTTATCAAAAACTGTTAAAGCTGCAAAGTCAAGGTTTGGGTTGCCCAGTAAGGAATCTATATCACTTCCAATAGAATTTTTGGGCGATTTTGTAATATCCAGGGCAACGTCATGTCGCGGGGATTGGGGAGAGGCCCATTCTAGTGAAGGCATCGATGGGAATGCATACAATTGATCAGAAGGGTGGGTAGGAAGCCCGGAAGGGGAGACATGTATGGGGACAGCAGGGGTGGTGGATTGAGGAGGCTCGTCCAATGACACCGAAATCACAGCTATGTTGTGTGCAGTTCGGTTGCCTGAAATGGAAGCAGCTTCCACAACCTTATCCATTGGAATATTAGAGGTATAAGATCACTAACAAAAGGCGCATCCCCAACCTTAACATTTGGAAAACTAGGGGGTCTAAGTTTGTTGACCAAAGGCACTTCATTGTCAGGAGGAGATTTTTTTTCACTAAGAGCGCTGGCAGAAACATAATCATCATCCTCAGAAGATGGCGGAAGAGACTTACCCGAAATGTGGTCATCATGTGATCCACCCGCACCGACAGCAACATTGTCGCGCCAAGAGCCGTCGATATTGGATTTGACTCTGTGAGCGGTCCTGAATCTCAAGGGACAACAACTCTTCAGATGTCCTGTTCGATGACAAATCAAACACTAAAATGATATGCCCCAGTGGTCGACTCTTTATCTATGCCGTCTTTGGCCCCACACAAGGTCGATATCCCCCGACAGACCACCCGAAAAGCAAACCTCCACCAATAAGCAGGAAATTCTCTTGTCACTGGTGCCAACGATGCAAGGGTTGATGTATTTGGTACAACCTATAGAGTCACCAATAGCTCTTAGAGCCTTCAAAGTCCAAAACTCAAGTGGAACCAAATCACATAGCATAGAAAAACAAAATTCGCAATTTGATAACCAGAGTTTCATTTTTTTTAAACTCTACATAATCAACAAATTATATCAGCTTAAGTACATAGATTGCATACATTCCCTACAACGTAAACTGTAAGAAACAGTAGTAGGACATTGACACAAGTAAAAAAATCTCATTAAAAAAGCTCAGTCTGAAGAGCTGAAGACCAACTAAAGGCAAAATGGAAACCTGGTGAAAACAGACAAACCCAAACAAATTCAAATAAACTATAAATTTGGTAAATAAAAATGTGTCATTTCTAGTCTGTACAAGATTCAGCGGAATTGGCCTTTTTGTATTTTGGCACTAGTAGAAAATCCTATTTTCTGTTGTGCAATATGGACAGGATATCGTTAACTTACTTTTGTCTATTTTTGATAATATGCCTCATGTCCTTAATACCTGTTTACTCATAAACTAAATATAACATCTCTAAAACCTCAAAAATATTGTTAAAAACTTAAAAAACCTATAAATTATTTTATATGCAAACGCACTCTGGCATAGCCTTTGATAAGGAAATTAACGAGACAATGAGGTTGTACATGCAGAGGTTATACCGGAACCGCTCTTTCAGTCAGTGTTCACAAATGAATAAACAACAAACCTTAGGCACTATTCGCTTAGTCAAAAACTGATGGAGTTGTCTATTGACTCAACAGAATAATGTGGATGGAAGTATTTTTTTTAGTAATTTGGTAAAAAAAATTAATTAATTAAATCAGATAATTGGAGTGTTTAAATTGCATTTTTTATGGTGGAAATAGATTCAGTACCATCAAAAACCTTTAAAACACTCAAAATATTGAATTTTAACCTACATTTTTCATAATCTTACCGAAATTTTTGAGTTATTATGTGGGCTTTTTTAGACTAAGGCGAATTGGATTGCTCTCAATTGTGTGCTCTCCTGCTCTAAACAACAAACATCAAACCACAGTGATGGAGTGAAAAGGAGGCCCCATAAACCAACATTTATGGAGGATTGGGACTGAGTTTGGCCGGAACTCTACATTTTTTTTTGTGCTAATTTGTGTCAAGTTAGTTGTGGGAATGTTGGAACTCCAAAAACTCAGTCTAATAGAAGATTGTTTGAATCGATATTGTTTTTTAATCGTAAAAATGGATTCAACACCATCAAGAAACCCTAAAACACCCAAAATCCTCAAATATTGATAACCAAATTTTCCTAAAATTTCTCCAAAAATATTTTCAAAATCATACAAAACTTCCATTATTTTTAAAACCAAATTGTGGTCTAGTTGGACTATGGCAAAACATAATACCACCAACTTCTGGATGACCAATTAATATTCCTCCCCTTTTCTTGAAAACCACAATGTTTTTTTCAGCAATTCAAAACTTGTGATCCTTATCCTAAACGACTATTGTTATTTCACAGGCTATAGGCTCATTAATGAGGTTGGGCAGTGTACAAATTTAAATCTAACAATGAGCATATTGTACATTAATGTGGCTATAGCTTGGGAAATATAAATGGAGTTGTCTTTAGTGCAATTTTTTGGAGTTTTCCGTGCCGGAATCCGCGGAAAAAAATTGAGGTGAAATCTTGATTTTTATTATTTAAACTGTTTTTTTTACTGTATATGGATTCAGCACCCTAAAAAACTTTTAAGACACTTCAATTGTGCAAGATTACCCATAAACTTTCGTTTTTAATGAATTCAACACTCTAAAAAAATCCTAAAACACTGGAAAAATCCACTCAATAATTCCAAAACAACTTGAATATAACCATACTCTAGGATTCCAATCAAACATGTGATTTAAATACCATTATTGTGATTTAAACAATTTGTTTTTTTTTTAATATTATGAATCACACAAATTTACATTAAAAAAATAAGAAATATAATAAATCTTATGAATTTTAAAAATTTTAATTTTAATATTACCCAAAATCATACTTAAAAAAATCATGAATAAAAATACTTGAACCCTCTAATACTTAGAGAAATCAATTTTAAAAGTCATGATTAAAAACACTTAAACCCTATAATACTTAGGGTTAAATTTTTGAATAAAGGAAAAGTATAAGTCGCTGAACAATATGGATCTCTTCCTTAACGCAACAAAGGGTTTAATGCGAAGTCTTCTCTAATCTTTTAGGGGTGCTTTTAGCCTTTCACATTATTCTATGCTTTGGTCTTTTACATTGGCATTCGAATTTTTCAGACTTAGAAATTTTAATTTTTTTTTAATGTATTATAAGATTGTTAATATGTTTGAAATTTAAGATTTTTGTGATCTATAATGTAGATGAATGTTTTTTGGATTAATTCGTTAAGAGATAACTGTTAAAACTAAATATTAAAAACTAACCGTTAGAATATTAGTTAAGAACTAAAATAAAATAATTAATTAATTAAAGATTTTATTAAAAATAAATAAATAAATAAATAATTAAATTAAAGAGTTTATTAAAAAAATAGTTAAAAAGTTTTATATAATCATAAAATATAATAAGAATTAGGGAAGGTAAATTTTTTTATAAAAATAAATAAAAATAAAAGAACTAGCCGTTAGTTACTTAAGAATTAAAATTTTAATGATCAATTAATTAATAAGAAAATTTTTAAAAATTAGTTTTTTAAAAAATGAGTTAATATATAAAAAAATATGGAAGGGTAAAGAATTATAATTTAATAAATAAATAAAGATAAAATGAAGAGAATAAATAAAATAAAATAAAGTAAAAAAAACTAAATTAATTATTTAGATTAAATAAAATAATAATTAATTAATTAGAAAATTGAATATATATAAAATTAGAATAAAAGGAATAAATATAAAATAAACTAGATAATTAGGTAAGTAAATTATTATAATAGAGATAAATGAGGAAAATAAATAATAAGCAGAGTGCAAAGAGCAAATAAATAACAAAGGGAAATGAAATAAATTAATTAAAATATAAATTAATTCAGAAAATTGAATATATATATATATATATATATAACCTAGCAAGAGCTGGGTCTAGCTCTTACTTAATTTTCAACGCTCATCTTGGTTGAGATTTTTGGCATGTCATTCAATTTCGATAGCCTCCCTTAATTTCCTATGGTGGAAGTGATCTACTTTGACCATGACTTTGGAATCATCAATACAAACATGGTGACAAGATCTTTCCACATGCTCAGCAAGAGCTGAGGTACAAGACCGATTGTGCCTAATATCTGTAACATGCTCCCAGATTCTCTGCCTAATGGATTGACATATTTCTCCAATATAGGGAGTTCCACATGAACAAGGAATCACATAAACCCCTTTCATGTCCTTAAGAGACCCAAGAGAATTTCTAATAGTGTAGAGAGGTTTGAAAGAAGCAGTGACATTATTTCTTCTAAGGACATGGGCAATTTTGTCCGTTATCCCTTGGATAAATGGGAGATGGACCTTGGAGATGGGATCCACCCAAGTAGATTTTCCATTCAATCCTTTATAAGCCTTTCAAAAGGCTTTAAGACCTTCAGATCTACTGTAACCATTTTCAAAAACGTTAAGAAGATGGGACTTCTCTGATTCCAAGGACTTCTCGTCAAAGATTAGGCAGAGAATCAGGGAGCATGCTACAGATATTAGGCACAATTGGTCTCGTAGCTAAGCTCTTTTTGAGCATGTGGAAAGATCATGTCACCATGTTTGTATTGAAGTTTCCAAAGTCGTTGCCAAAGTAGATCACTTCAACCATAGGAAATTAAGGAAGATGATCAAAATTGAAAGACATGCCAAGAATATCAACCAGGATGAGGATTGGAAATTAAGTAAGAGCTAGGGTCTAGCTCTTACTAGGTTTTATATATATATATATATATATATATATATATATATATATACAATTTTCAAATTAATTAATTTATATTTTTATTAATTTATTTCATTTCTTTTTGATGTTATTTATTTACCTACTTTACTCTATTTATTTATTTATTTTCTTTATTTTATCTTTATTATAATAATTTACCCCTCCCTATTTCTTTATATAGTAACCCCTTTTTAATTTATCTCTTTTTACTAGGTAATTATATTTATTTTATATTTATTTATATATTTATTCCTTTTATTTTATTTTATATATATTCAATTTTCTAACTAATTAATTAATTAATTTATTATTAATTTAATTTAATTAATTAATTAATTTAGTCCTTTTTACTTTAGTTGATTCTAATTATTCCCCTCATTTTATTCTTTATCTCTCCATATTTCTTTATATATTAACCTATTTATTAAAAAATTCTTATTAATTAATTGATCGTTAAAATTTCAATTCTTAACTAACTAATGGCTAGTTCTTTTATTTTTATTTATTTTTATAAAAAAATTACCCTCCCTAATCCTTATATATTTTACTACTATATAAAACTTCTTAACCCCTTTTCAAATAAAATCTTTAATTTAATTAATTAATTAATTAATTATTTTTAATAAAATCTTTAATTTAATTAATTAATTAATTATTTTATTTTAGTTTTTAACTGATGTTTTAAGGGCTAGTTCTTAACAGCTAGTTATTAATGACTAGTTTTTAAGGGCTATTTCTGGCATGTCGACCAAATCTTAATTATGTGATTAATCCGAACAACATTCATCTACATTGTTAATATATTTTAGTATAATTTTCTTATTTTATTTTCAAAAATAATATAATATAAAATTGTTAATATATATCAGTATAATTTGTTTATTTTATTTTCAAATATATATTTTTAAATAAATATTTTAAGTACTATTTTTTAAAATATTACTTAAATAAAATGTTTATTTAAAATTGTTTTAATATTATTATTATTATGAATTTTATGGAGATCAATTTGAGATGAGAGGAAAATAATCTCTCTCAAGCACTTGAAGTAAATGTAATGTCGTTCATTCATTTATTAAGGCTCCGGTGCCCGCTACCGCTGGGAGTGAGGTTGTGAAAAAAGAAAACGAAGACAGGGTTGTTGCAGAAGAGATATGTTTTCGGCTATTCTCTTTGTTGACCTGAAGGAAAATCCAAATGTGGAGGTTTTTTTAAGAGTATTATTTGGGTAACTTGTAATTTAAAAATTTATAAAATAATTTAAAAATTTTGGTAAGATTATAAAAAATTCAGGTTGAAAATTTTGAAAATTTGGGTTGTTTATATTAAATTTTAGGGGGTTTTTATTTGTGCTGAATCTATTTTCACTATAAAAAAAATAATTGAAACATTCCAATTAACTGATTTTTGAATGGAGTTGTCTAATGAGACGAAGGAATTGCCGGGAATCCAAGCCAAAAAAATTTAAAAACTCTTATAGTAACAGTGTTTGAATCATGATTTTGATGGTGGAAATGGATTCAGCACCATCAAAAACCTCTAGGGCACCCAACATATTAAAGTTTGATAGTTATAACGTGGATTTACAAAAATCCCTACGAGATTTTCTTAAATTCTTACCGAAATTTCCATAATTTTGAGAGCGAAAAAGCAGTCTAATTAGACTACGGCTTTTTGAATTGTTTCTTACTGGATTCCAGCAAAAACTTGCCATCCTAGCTATTTTGTTGTGTAGTTAGACAACTCCTTTGAGCAATATGGCAGAGTATCAAATTGTCACCTGACTATTGGCATGGAAAAACCAATTTCGTATAAATTTCTATCATTCATTATGTGTTGACATGGCACACCAAGCATTGGATGGCCATGAACTAGAAAGACACAATATACATGTCAAAGTTGCAAATCCATTTAATTGAAGCCAAAGTTACATTTTGGAAGCCAAAGTGCCAAAACTCATGGGGGCTTTATAGGGAAGGCAATCAATATTTCCTAACTCATAGGGGCTTTATAGGGAAGGCAATCAATATTTCCTATGCTATAGGCCCATTAATGCATCCCAAGAGAAGAATTATGACATGTGGTTTAAGTCCCCATCAATGTGCATAATTTTCTGCTTCATACATATATGCTATTGGTGACATGTCCATAGATGTTGTATGTTGTAATAAACTCTTTTCAAATACATTTATTTTTCTCATTTTGTATGCATATATTCTATTGGTGACATGTCCATCAATGTTGTATGTTGTAATAAACTCTTTTCAACTTATTTGACTGGACTCTAATAACTTAAGGGGGGATTTAACTGACCTTTTGTTAGATTTGTATACCATTTTTCATTCATATACATGTTAAGTCATTTTTTTTATGCATTTAACATGTTCATTGGATTAATGTAGGTATAATTAGACTTTTGGCTAATTGAAAAAGTTTTTTCTATTTGTAGTAATGGTTTTCATCATAATATTTCGATTAACCTTTAGTTCTTGAATGTATTATCCATCTTTGATATCTATGAACATATGTTTATGTTTGGCCTTATATATAAATCATTAAGATAAGTAGGAATAAATAGATGCATTCAAAATAGTCTTAAATTAAAACCATTTTCTCGTACCATATGATTGTAAATATTCCCTCGCTTTGAAACCAAGTCTCCATCCATTGGAGCACCATTTTTTGAAGGGTAAATTGATCCAAGAATACTAATCGGGATTGCAACATGAACAGATAAGAGTCTAATTGGGACTATGACTATGTAACTCCTCATGTATTGAGCCAAGAAATTTCTAGGCCTCAACAATACCTTATATACATTGCAATTGCATGCTTCATAACTTACGTGCTTGTTTCAAAGTTTATGTGCATACTCTCTTATGTGGTTTATTGTAGCCAAGGAAAACATTTAAGTTATGGTAGTCAAGCCTATTATCTATTTCTGGCTCCTATTCCAAATAATGTGAGATCTAGTTAGTGTCAAGAGTTTAGAGGGCCCAAGATTAATTCAAATTCTCTTACTTGATAATTAATTGTGAGCTTACTTCTATTACTTATGTTTTCTCTTCTTAACTTATTTATTCTTTCATCAAGTCAATTACCAAAATACAAGAGACACAAAGTTAAGCTCCTTGAGCCAGGGCAAAACCTCTCCCTCTTGGAGAGGAAAACCCATAAGGAATTATCCTTATAGATCTTCAAATGAAAAATACCATGACCAAGCCTCACACCCTTGACCTATGAATGCCTCCAAGACCTTGACATTGTTTCTTTGACTGCCTCCAACATTGATCCTTCATTCCTGCATCAACTTACACTGATGTGCACCAACCTTAGAGAAATCGGTCTCTAATTCAATCTTTCTTGATCTCGTCTTCGTTTATCAAAACATTCCTTCTTACTTGAAATATATTTCTCTTGTGTATTGCAGATAGGAAGGTAAATCACAACTTTACCTTCCTTCTATTCTTGAAATTTTGAGTGCACATCACCATGGGTAAGTTCTTACTTCACTGGATCTGCACTTTCCTTCATATAACCACAACTCCTTCACATTGAAAACTTTGTATTTATTCCAAACTTCAATGCACAACAATGTCTCAGAGACATTGTATCTTTCTCTGTTCTTGAGCCCACACTTATACCTTTTCTGGAGACAGCGCTTGAACACATCTATCTTTGTATTAGACCCATACTTAATCACAGAAGTATCCACCTTTATCTCTGTATTAGACCCTCATTCAAAGCATAGTTTATACTTCAGAAATATCTGCATTACTTACTATCCTTAACTCGCACTGTATCCATTCCTTAGATCCACATTGTTTCATGTCCTGTGATCCGTAAGTCCTTGCCTCAAATGACTGCAGAGATTTCTATATATATATAGGCATCATGTCAATGTTTTAGGCCGACCATACTGCCAGTTAGTAAGCTAACTTCCTCATTGTGTATTAGGTTGACATGTAGTTCATTTATTGCAATGTTTAATGAGGGTGGACATGAGCCATTCTTTCTCTGTTTATGACAAGGTCTTGGAGGATTCTCTAGCTACTTCATATACATGACACTTGATTATATTTATGACCATAAGACAACCCTAATATACATCAATGAGAAGTCTATTGACCTATAATAAAATATTTCTCATGAAACCCATGAAGCAAGTACAACAAAAATACATCTTATTATCTTGTCTTCTTTACATAACAATACATAATTACAAGTAATCAATATAGAAAACCGATCTCAAGTACATTCTTCAACACTCCCTCTAACTAGGAGGTATTCATACGTGTACATGGTCACTTTCAAACCGAAGAATCTCATAAGAAGAATCAGACAGACAGAAAACCCTTAACATCATATCAACCAACATTGTCCTAGTGCAAGGCCTTGACTAACAGCCCCATCTCAATGATTCAATGGGCTACAATGCTGGCGAGACACATGACTTATAGACACCATAGTCATTGTCTCTCCAAGGTACATACTCCACCCAGTTGTTCCCAAAGTATGACCTCCTTGGACTATTCTTCTCTTGGGTAGCTAACCCTCAAAGAATATCGGTCCCCAACTACTCTTATCTTGAATTCCCTATCACATTCTCAAAGAGTATCAAATTCCAGATGATTACCCAATCCTCCATATTCTCTTCCCAAGTGAAGTCCAAAATGATGTGTCTATCTCTCCCTCTTAGCTAGGGAGGATATATTCCACAAGGGAATGTACTCATTCCTGTATGAGGAATGTACCTAAGCTCATTCTTAGGAATTACCCAGTTTCTTCCAAGTAAGAAACTTATTACCAGGCTCCCTCTCAATCAGGGACCTGCGGCAACAATGGTGAGACAACCAGCTGCTCATGATAATTCCTCCCCTCGATGTCATGGATTTCGATATTGAGGAATCTTCAACCTTTGGCTTCATAGGGCACATATCATCCATCACTTTCATCCATGAGTCATGTCATCTATCAGAAATTGAATTATATGTCTTCATTATCTGGTCCACATTTTATGCCATGTTGCTTTCTTTTGAACCATCTCCAAGGATCTTGCATCCTTTCATATGATTGGAAGCCCTGCATAAATTCATCCAGATAAACATATACATATCAATTTTTAAATCAAAAATTAACTCAGTGATGATCTTTCACCATGACATCTTCCTGTAGGCATCGACATCCTCTATTCAGATTGAAACATCTCCTAATGATATGTTTTTTCAAGGGTCTTCTTTTTTACCAAACTTCTATCAGAGTCTACATATCCTCCAGGATATATTCTAGTCACATCTTCTTGGCTTCCAAATGATAATTTCCTCTTGACATGGTTTCACTTCATGATCTCTTCCCTTTTGCACATCTTCATTCCCAGGAACTTCTAATTTCCAATTCCTTGTTCATATACAATCACCTCATATTCCATATGAGGTTTTATTATGTTGATTTCATCTGTCAGTGCAACGTGAGATATCCTCCTCCATAGATCATAATTCTAAATATATAAGTTCATTACCTACAACCATGTGACATGAATTCCATGTGACATGACTTCACAACATCCAAAGGTCGGGATATATATATATATATATATATATATATATATATATATATATATATATATATATATATATATATATATATATATACCTCATACCGTTTTCCTTTGAGTCATCCTGTAGCAATTTCACTTGAATGAAGAACTTCATTCCATTGACCTGCTTTATCAAAATGTCATCGCATCCTAATCCCAGAATTCCGTAGCATAGAATTCTTAATGAAACCTTTCTACTTTCTTTCTAATCAGTGAATCCATAGATAATTCCATTAGAGAGTGTGAGCACCTGTTTCCATGATGACCCTTGATCTTGATGACTGCCTTCCATAATTGTTATCTGTGAGGTTTTCCAAGAGCTATTTCACCAAGAGCTCCTACCATGCTTCTATCATGATGATATTAATGTACATTTCTTCCTATCATACTATTTTACAACCACAAGAAATCACTTAAAGAAGAAGATGATATCAATCATAATAGAGATCTCTCGCTTCCTCTTTCTTAGATTTCTTATCATCAGGTTCTACCCTTTCATCAGTAACATGGGCTTCTTCCTTTTTCCTCTTGTCCTTTCCAGATTTATAACAATCTCTTTTATAATGCCCAAGTTGATTTCATCCAAAGCATCATACTTTGTCCATATTTCTTCTTTTATTCTGAGGACCAAATTTTCTGAATTTTCCTAGATATGGCTACAAAGGCTTCATTCCCTTCACTTGATCATGTATCAGCTTTGGCTTTCAATCTTGTTTCCTCTATTTTACATAGAGACCATAAATCATGGAATGGTATTGCTTCTTTCTTCCCATATAAACTTGAAGTGAAGTTTCCCCATTCTTCCAGTAGAGCATTCAACACCACTGTAGTCATCTCAGTATCATACATTACTTCTCCCAATTCCCGCAGTCGGTCTCTTATTTCATAAATCATCATAAAGTATGAATCGATTCCTTCTTCTCTCGACAATTTCATTTCGTATAGTTCTTGTCTCAGAGAGTGATGCAGGGCTAGCCTACAAATCCTAGAATCTTATGACAACTCTTTATATAAACATTCATCTCAGCATCTTGTTCAAATCAAATCCTCAATGTCCTTTAACATGCGGAAGCTAATCAAATGTCTTGTTCACTACTTTCTATGTTTTAGAAAACCCATGATTCAAATCATTTTCCATGCCATTACCCCAAATACTCATTAGAAAACTTCAATCTACATTTCCAAGTACAAGCTCACAAGCTTTCACACCCAATAAACATTATTCCCGTTTCCATTTGCATAGGCTTTTATTTGTCGAATTTCATTTCACAATCAAAATTTCATTAAAGAAAATGCGCCTTGTTACCATTATACATGTGTATCATTGGGTTTAAAATGAACTTGCATTGTTTTAATCCATTTAACTCCATCAATATCTGTACAAACCATTTGAATAACATCTCCTACAGAATTCATATCAACGTGCTTACCTTCAAAAACATCCCGCAATTCAACTGCATCTTCAACGCTTCCATGCACAATTGATTCAAAAATTCTGGCTTAACTACAAGTTTCCACACGATGTCAATCAATCAACACCATAGAGTAAGTAAGTTTTAGACCAGATTTCATTTCCAGCGTTTTCACAATTCATCTTTTGGTCATATCGATTTTCAGGCACTATTAAAATTGAATGCTATCCAGAGTGTACTTACCACTCCACTTCTGCGTTAAAGATTCTGCTTTCCATTTTATTTCAATAGTGTCCCAGAATAGGACAACAAACAAAACCTGGAACCAGTGTTCAATCACTCCATATTAAATACAATCGACTCCATTGCAAACAGCGTTGCGCCTACACAGCTTTACAAACCACATTTCTCTGCTTCGAATTCCACTACACATACTCTCTGCTACGCGTTACCAATGGATTTACTCCAACGTCCCTTCTAAGAGTGATTGTCCGCATTTCCCAATTTATCTCTGCAAATAAACCTCGACTTATGCAATCGATTCTCTTTCCACATAATTCAATTACTGTAATGTGAACAACAGAGTGTTTTTATTCGGATTCTGCGCCAACATCGATCTGTCCTGACACCTTTGATTATAAACTCGTCCTCTGCACCAGCGTTTGGCAATTGTATGATCTACAGATGTGATACGTACCATATCTCTGCATCCTTGATCATGAGTGGACTTCATTCCACGACTTTTTATTGCATAATTCTGCCTTCACACATCAAAATCGACTTCTACCATCGATCTCTCCTACGCATTTGATATAACGAATTGAAAAATCAAATTTCATCAATGTTGCAAACGCGGTCACCGTTTCATTTCAAACCTGCGCCCTTTCAATTCTATTAACTTGCAAACAGAGATTTTAAACATTCCACCATGGCTTCGACGCACTAGACCAATAGCAATTCCTGCTATCGATCACTCAGAATTTCACAATCCTGACAGAACAGAGTTTTACGTACCAAGCTGCAGACTTAAAATGTATTAAAATACTCCCTTACACAGAAGTTTAATTCTTTTATACTCACTGATTATGCATAACGTTTTTACATTTGCTGCGCTCTTCCATTTTCTATCAATCAGATTCAAGTCGATATAAAACATCCATTCATTCGACATAGATAAGCTCAGGATTTATTTAACACAGTTAACAATTGTTATAATCATATCCATCCTTCCAGCTTACACTTACACGTTCTTTCATGTTGGCACTTCATTCAATCGACTGATACATCAATCCATATATACTTTTAATCAATCAACGATTTATATATAAATCTGAAACATTATTTTCATATAAACAAAAGGAGATCACTTACAGCCTTCTCTTTGGCCGGATATCCAACGTTCATGGCCCTTACAATTTGCCATAGGCTTACAACCTTGGCTGTTAAAGCTTGCTCTCAATCACCCTCACTATTCAAGTGTCCCATTTGCCTTTGAGGCCTTTTAATTTATACAATTTTAAAAATGATCTAATTAAATGCTCAATCCCCTTAATATCTCAACACCACTAGAATATCTCAACAAATCCTATTATCTAGAATCTTATCCCTTCATATCCTTAACTAACCAAATTCTCTTATATCCTTTTAATTAATAAAAGGATATTTACAAAATCCTCACTTCCTCCTATTTTATTTAAAATAACAAATTAATTAATAAAATATTAAAAATTGTCACACCCCCTTTTCTAAAATATTTACAAATAAAAAAAAATTCCCTTCATGCTCCTGCATCGGACTCCCCATGTAAGAAAATTCATGACCACCTGGTCATAAGTCTGGATAATTATTTCCTCCTGGATCCCAAATTTTATTTTGTAATCTTTCCGTGCTTGTCAATTGCTTTATTGTTGTTGCTATCTGCTGTTGTCCTCCAGGTTTCCATATTTTGTGCTGTAATGCTCCACTTGCTCTGCCTTCAAGATCTGCTACTGTCTTCCTCTTGTTGTCTTTCCTTTTCTTTCTTGTTGTTGTCTTTCTCTGGGATGTTTTTATCATTAACCTCCTTATCAAATCAATTTCTCTGTCCAGTATATCCTTTGTCTGTTGATTGTCTCCATCTCTTGATTGCTGAATTCTCATTCTTGCTTGTTCTTCACTTGTTTTGATCGCTTCCTTTTCACCCTTACTACTGTTTTGGACATTTTCTATTGCTGCTACTATAAATGTCGCCTCACATGTTGCTCTAGCTGTCACTATGGATGTTGCTTCAGCTGCCACCATAAATGTCGTCAGCATTGGCTTCACTCCTGCAGATGCTACCCCATATGTTGCCACCTCCCAAACTTCCAGTCCTCTGCAACATTCTTTTGCGCGTCACCTGCAATTTCATCTGTACCTTTCACAACTTCAAGCAAATTCATTTCAATGCCTGCAACTTCTTCGTCAGGTTCAAATGTCTCCGGAAAATATTTCAGCATTTCATCAACATGTTGCAAATTAACTTCAGCATAACTCCCATCTTCCCTTTCGACAATCTTCAGTAATTGTCCATCATCATCTTGATTGATTCTGGCAATCCAATCAAGTTCTTCAAACACTGCAACTTCATCCTGTACTACTGTAGCAGCTCCAAAAAAATTTCCACCAGTCTTTTCTTGGCTATACAAACAAGCCAACTCTTTCTTGTCACCCACGGTAACAAGCCTCTGCTTATGAGACATGATTGTCCCATCCTCTACCTGCAACAGTTCTTCTTCTTCCAAGACAATCCCAAATGATGGACTGTCTTCTACATCACCTGTAAACACAATCAAATTGTCAGCATCAAAATCATAACACTTACTTGTCGATTCAGTCACCAATTTTTCTCTCTACAGCTCCAAGTCTTCTTCAGGACTCAGAAAATCTTCACTGGCTTTTTCCTCAGCTTTCTCTGGCAATACTTCAGTATGCTACTCTGAGTTCCTTCCCAAATCCTCTGTCAGCACGTCATTATGCTGATTTGCATTCATCAAGAGACTATCAGCTTGTCTCGCCTTCTTACCATCATCTGCTTCATGACTGTCCTTCATGAAAACTTTCCTGCCTTGCTTCCTCAGCAAATCATCCTGCACATAAGTCCTCTATCTCTCTAATTCTCTTCTCTGGAGATCTAGTTTCCTATACAATTCAAAATTTTCATTAGGAGTAGAACTCGGAAACTTCACACAATTTTCCATACCTTCACCAGCTCTTGACCGATCATCAGTTGGTCCTTCTCTCTCCGCACTAACATTCTGTTTAGACTCCTTCGTCTTAATCTCCTCCTGAGATCTTGCTATCTCAGCATCGATCTGAACAACCTTCAGATTCAATTCTCTCTCCTGAAAAAACTCTAAAACTTGCTCATCTTCATGTGCTGTACTTGCAAACATACACAACTTATTAGTTTTAAAACTGCAAGACTTTTCAGTCTTGACTGCTTCCTCCAACAGATCCTTTTGAACAAATCTGCGTGTGGAATCTTCAAATTCCATCTCTGGCTCAAGAACTCTAAGTTCCTTTTTCAACAAGGCAATCACAATTTGCCTTAACCTCCTCTGCAATTGTCGCCAAATCACTCTCTTTCCCTTCAGTGGAAAGATCCATCCTCTATTCTGGTTTTCCTGTTCTTGCAGCCATTCTTCTAGTACCTGCAATTGTACCTTCATTAATGCAATCTCTCTTCCTCTGACTTCATCAGTCATCTCACCTCTATGGCATTTCTCTGAACCTCTTCTATGATCCTCCATGATCATCTTCTCACTTACCATGAGTTGCACTAGCCTCTGCAACAAGCTCTCCTATCTTGCCACCACTTACCTCACCAAGCTCTCCTCACTCAGTCTTTTGGTAAGTACTTGGTTCACTGCCTCTGGAACGCTTGAGCACTCTCTCTTCTCTCTCCAGGCTATCTCTTCAACTCACCTTCTTCTTCAGGAAACTGCAATTGTCCTCCTTATTCAGCCTTTAGCTGAATGCCAGGTTCACTGCCATCATCTTCTTTGCAACCATAAACTGCATTTACAAATTTCAAATCAGAAAAATCACCTCACCTCTTAAGATCTTGCATGATCTTTTCCTCCTTGCAATCCTGTTCACTTGTGTAGTTTGCATATTAGATTTAGAAATCTGATCTTCCTTTCAATCATTCATCATACATTCAAAAATACATTTCAGTTCTTCAACAAAACCTTCTGTCTTCATTCAAAAAACAAACATTTTTCAACCTCAACAGAGCCAAGCTCTGATACCAAAAATTCCGCAGGGCTAGCCTGCAAATCCCAGAATCTTATGACAACTCTTTATATAAACATTCATCTCAGCATCTTGTTCAAATCAAATCCTCAATGTTCTTTAACATGCGGAAGCTAATCAAATGTATTGTTCACTACTTTCTATATTTTATAAAACCCATGATTCAAATCATTTTCCATGCCATTACCCCAAATACTCATTAGAAAACTTCAATCTGCATTTCCAAGTCCAAGCTCACAAGCTTTCACACCCAATAAACATTATTCCCGTTTCCATTTGCATAGGCTTTTATTTGTCAAATTTCATTTCACAATCAAAATTTCATTAAAGAAAATGTGCCTTGATACCATTATACATGTGTATCATTGGGTTTAAAACGAACTTGCATTGTTTTAATCCATTTAACTCCATCAATCTCTGTACAAACCATTTGAATAACATCTCCTACAGAATTCATATCAATGTGCTTACCTTCATAAACATCCCGCAATTCAACTGCATCTTCAATGCTTCCATGCACAATTGATTCAAAACTTCTGGCTTAACTACAAGTTTCCACACGATGTCAAACAATCAACACCACAGAGTAAGTAAGTTTAAGACTGGATTTCATTTCCAGCGTTTTCACAATTCATGTTTTGGTCATATCGATTTTCAGGCATTATTAAAATCGAATGCTATCCAGAGTGTACTTACCACTCCACTTCTGCGTTAAAGATTATGCTTTCCATTTTATTTCAATAGTGTCCCAGAATAGGACAACAAACAAAACCTGGAACCAGCGTTCAATCACTCCATATTAAATACAATCGACTCCATTTCAAACAGCGTTGTGCCTACACAGCTTTACAAACCACATTTCTCTGCTTCGAATTCCACTACACATACTCTCTGCTACGCGTTACCAATGGATTTACTCCAACGCCCCTTCTAAGAGTGATTATCCGCATTTCCCAATTTATCTCTGCAAATAAACCTCGACTTATGCAATCGATTCTCTTTCCACATAATTCAATTACTGTAATGTGAACAACAGAGTGTTTTTATTCGGATTCTGCACCAACAACGATCTGTCCTAACACCTTTGATTATAAACTCGTCCTCTGCACCAGCGTTTGGAAATTGTATGATCTGCAGATGTGACACGTACCATATCTCTGCATCCTTGATCATGAGTGGACTTCATTCCACGACTTTTTATTGCACAATTCTGCCTTCACACATCAAAATCGACTTTTACCATCGATCTCTCCTACGCATTTGATATAACGAATTGAAAAATCAAATTTCATCAATGTTGCAAACGCTGTCACCGTTTCATTTCGCCCTTTCAATTCTATTAACTTGCAAACAGATATTTTAAACATTCCACCGTGGCTTCGGCGCACTAGACCAATAGCAATTCCTGCTATCGATCACTCAGAATTTCACAATCCTGACAGAACAGAGTTTTACGTACCAAGCTGCAGACTTAGAATGTATTAAAATACTCCCTTACGCAGAGGTTTAATGCCTTTATACTCACTGATTATGCATATCGTTTTTACATTTGTTGCGCTCTTCCATCTTCTATCAATCAGATTCAGGTCGATATAAAACATCCATTCATTCGACATAGATAAGCTCAGGATTTATTTAACACAGTTAACAATTGTTATATTCATATCCATCCTTTCAGCTTACACTTACACGTTCTTTCATGTTGGAACTTCATTCAATCGACCGATACATCAATCCATATATATACTTTCAATCAATCAACGATTTATATATAAATTTGAAACATTGTTTTCATATAAACAAAAGGAGATCACTTACAGCCTTTTCTTTGGCCGGATATCCAACGTTCATGGCCCTTACAATTTTCCAGAGGCTTACAGCCTTGGCTGTTAAAGCTTGCTCTCAATCACACACACTATTCAAGTCCCATTTTCCTTTGAGGCCTTCTAATTTATACAAATTAAAAATGCACTAAATTGAGTTCTATCCCTTTAAAATCTCAATATCACTAAAATATCTCAACAAATCCTATTATCTAGAATCTTATCCCTTTATATCCTTAACTAACCAAATTCCGTCATATCATTTTAATTAATAAAAGGATATTTACAAAATCCTCACTTCCTCCTATTTTATTTAAAATAACAAATTAATTAATAAAATATTAAAAATTGTCACACCCCCTTTTCTAACATATTTACAAATATAAAAAAATGCTCTTGATGCTCCTGCATCAGAGAGATTGCTTCTCCTGTAGTACTCACAGAGAATAACTCCACCAGTTTCTCATATATTTCTTTTGCAGACTTTAGTTTTGATATATATGGAATGAGTGAGTCCTTAATGGATTTTATGAACATCCACATCCATGTTCATTGGGTTCTTTAGAGAAGATTTGAGGGTTGTTTAGAGAAGATTTGCATTCGAAGAATCATAATGCAATATAAAATTTAGTTTCACATAAATCTTAATTTTGCTAATAGAATTTGAAATAGATCCTACTTGTGTTGATAAGGTGGAATGTCATCTAATAACACTAATTGCCATCAACCCTAAGACTAATATTTCAAATACGCTCTAAACATGGCCTTGAAAGAAAAGTTAGGAGAAATGACCTCCCACCTTTTCTCAGCACTAACCTATTGTGGGACCTAAAAGTTTCCCAAATGGGGGCGTTGTGATCCAAAATGAATAAATAGGAACTAAGACTCATCTTTACGGCATAAGATCTTCAGATTAGCTAAGTGGGGATGGCACAAAAAATTATGTTTCATAGTTTAAAAGCCAATCATCCATGTAATCAATAACATGTCCATTTCATAGGTTTTCCCCTTCAATATGAGATTTTGCACCCCATAGGTTGACATTAATTGTGTACCCTATGTGGCACAATGAGAAAATCTCCTTCCATATGCATGGCTCCTCTTTTTGGCATTCCCTTACACCTCCCAATACAATTGCTAGTTTATAATTAGTTTAGTTTTCATTTTACAACAAAAACTTGAAACTTCCTTAAATATTTTTTTTTTAATTTATAAAGAATAGAATAATTTTCTTTTTTAAAATGAAAAATAAAATGGCAAAAACAATGTGATTTTTTTCCATCAATAAGTTGGAATTAATTTAATTTTTTTTTAAAACATATTTAAAAAAAAAACATTCAAAAATATAAAATCACTTTAAAATAAATATAACTTTTCCTAATGTGAAAAATCAAACCTATTTTTTTTTTGAAAAAAGCAGAAAAGAGATGTGACTTGCTTAACAAGTTGGAATTACGTAGCATATTTTTTTTTAAGGTTTAAAAGCTACATTTGAGGTCATTTAAAGAAACTTTCAATATGTGAGATCAACTAAAAATATAACGCTTATAAAATATCAAAAGAAACGTTATCTAAAATAAAGATACAAAACACTTGCGATGTGAAATGTGTTTTGCTGTAATATCACGTTGAAGTATATTTTAGATTTTCCCTTTTTAGTTAGATAGTGATTATATTATTTTTTTCAATATAGTGTATATATTATATATTTGGTTCATTGATTTATTATTAATATTGTAGGTTTATTTTAAATTAGATAACAAAATAAAAAATATAATATAATTTAAAATAGTATAATATTTTTTTGATGATGAATTATATTAGTTGGTTTGAAATATTAACCAAAAAATGATGATGTGATTAATCTGAAAGAATGATTACATAAACTAGATTTATCAGTTTATTGATTACAGACAAGATACTCCTAGTATGTATAGCCAAAAACAAGATTAAGAACATCTATTTAGATGGAGAATCAACCTAAATAGTGTCAAATATATCACCCTCCTCATCAAAGGTGGAGAACTCAAGGTCTATCAGCTTCTTAGCTAGGATTGATACCTTGCCAATAAACTTCCTTATATGCCTTTGCATTTCATCAATGCACAAGAAGAATTCCTATCGGGTTTCTGAACATTCTACTAAAACTTTTCCCATTATGGTTTTCAGTTATCAATAAATGTCCATAATCTGCATGTATCTTGTTTGTCTAGTCCTGGTATTCTTAATTTTTGGCACCCATCCTCTGATCTCTTCATCTACATCAACCTCAGTGATGAATCACAATTCATTTGTATCTTCTTGTTATGCATATGCAATTTCCTTATAAATATGAGGAAGGTTAGATCACACATAAGAAATTTTTAACGTCGTTGTTAAGTACTGGACCTGGGAGCAGGAGAAAGTAAGTTGACTTCTTTGCATGCAATCTCCTAAATGGGCTAGAAGAACCATGGTTGTCAAGGGACCAGCCAAGTGAAAAATATAGGAATGGGTAAGAAAACTAAAGCGAAAAACCAAATAAAAGTCTACCTAAGAAACTAGGGAAAGAGACACGGAACAATAAATTGAAAGAAAAGGATGAAAACAAAATTCCACCACCTTGAAAGCACCAGAAAAGGCTAATGAGAGACCATAAATTGAAATAGATTAAAAATGCCCTCTCTAAGTTGGATTCAAAAGGAACAACTGAGCAAAAATTGAAAGAAAATTGGAAATTTGGAGCAGGGATGAGAAGGGATAGCTTATGCATAGAAAAATCCTAGAAAATAGAAAGCATGCTTTGTGAAACAGAGATAAGACAACAAGAGAGGAAAGAAACAATCGAAGAGAAAAACTAGGTAAGAGATGGAAAATTTAACCAAAACATGAGACAATAGCCATGAAACTTGGGCCTATAACTTGGTGTGCATGCATATGATAACCACCTAGAGGATTTATTTTATTTCCCAAATGAAGTAAATTACCTCGACCTCTTTCTTCCAACCATTTTTCTTTGTTGTTGACATAATTAGTATGAACATATGTTCTCCTAGAAGTGTTATCAACCCAAGAAATGAAACTCACTATACAGAGTATGAAATTCCAGATAACAGAGAAGCTTTATATATTTAAAAAGTAGGCCAACTTTTTGCAATTGACCCCAATTAACTAGAAGCTAGGAGGATTTCTTACCAAAGTTCTCCAGAAATCCCTTAGTCTCCATGGTAAAACCCCTATAATTGCTACGAAAATACAAAAATAGTTTGGAAAAATACATTAGCTACAAAATGATGATCCCAATATGAGTCAATTGTTGCATTAAACCACAAAGCCATTATTAAATTCAAAGGTGATACTCCTTGCAAGCATGGGAAAAACTTGAATACCCACACCATCTAAATGAGAACATAGATCTATTTCATCCTCTTTTGTTGCATCTTACACAAGGGGATCTCTATGATTTCTTAGTCTCAATTGATGGTTAGCATACTCTAAAGAAATTGGTTAGGTGAAATGTGGAGCATATAATAAAAGACCTTTGCGACTTTTAGAAAGAAGAGATGACTATTTTTCACTTCTATTACCCTTTTTAAAAGGGACAATCAACATATGTCATGCTTGGAGAAACTTTCTACTATTGTGGTGTGTTGCACTCTTAGATGTTTTCTTTTGGTGAAATAATGTTGTTGTGTCACACCCTTAATTTTTATTTTTTTTTGGCATAAGATATGTTGCTTAAAAGAAAGTTTTTAGGTTGCACTAAGTTGCATGAGAGAAAATTTTCAAGCAATGCTATGTTGCAAGAAGAAAAGTTTTCATCTTGTGATATGTCACAACAAAAAATGAAAATCAAGGCTACCAGACATCACAATATAGAAAATTGTTGAGGTTATAATTCATTGCAAGATAGAAAATTCTTTTTAAAGATTATGATACCTCACAAGATAAATAAATTTAAAAAATTAAAAATTAAAAAAAATTAAAAAAAAAATTAAAAAATAAAAAATTGACGTTATGATACATTATAAAATCGAAAAATTTCTAAGTTGTGTGTATTACAATTTCAAAAAAATCATGAGGTTATGAATTTTGGACTTTCCTTTTCTTGAGAAGTGTATTGCATTGTATGCATGAAACTTTTATAACTATACATTGTATCACAATGGAGATAACTTTAGTTGCAACTTTTTGTCGATATAGGATTTTTTTTTCTTTAACCCGTGACATAGTGCAATCTAGAAAATTTTAAAAGCTGTAATATATTGTATTAATAATTTTCTCAATGCCCAAAGGGGTTGGATCCAATGGTGAAAATAAAGGAATTTTTCACCATTGGCAAGGTTCAATTCTCGTGATGACCACTTACCCTAGAAGCCATGAGGGAATCTTGAGGTATTGGTCAAACGCGTGGATGCATCCAAAGAGATTATATTAATGGTCTCATGACCCATGCACACTTAAGTAGATCAAATCCCACGGGCCAATGTCCCTCGTTTTGAAATCCTGCATCAAATGATTGAAGGAAAAAAATACTTGATTGCATGCTCAAGAGTTGTTGCACCACAAACATAGGTCACATATCATCACACACAATCTCCACCTAATGCAAATCTAAAAACCATCATTCACACCTTGAACCAGGGACAACAAGGAAATCAATTATGGACAAAGCCACTATTTTGGCATTATGAGTATGGAACTGCAATAATAATTATGGAAGGCAGTGCCATCAATTCGAAACATATATGGATTGTCTTACTCTGCCTCCTATGTAGTTTGATAGAAACATTTGAACCCCTCTCATAAGTCCTTATGCCTTATTCTACCAAATTTTAGAGTTTGTAGTGGATTCCTCTATTGTTTTCATATTCTCTATACTTTGTGTTGGCGAAAAAGGAGGTCTCTGAGCAAGACCCAGGTTCAGGAGAGAGGCCAACAAGGTTTCCACAGTAGTCTAGCACAACGCCAACATTTTCACCCTACTCCAAGGAGCAGAGTGTCTCACCCGAGGCATGTTGTGACCTTAGTAAGGTTAGGAAGCAGATAAAGTATCAACCATTTACAACCATGAAGTGCAATTGAAGGAACTTGAAACAAAAAACAGATCTCACTACTTTGCATAAGATATCACTCATTAAGCATATTGAAGATTCAGAATTAAAATTTGAAACATGCCATACATTCACAATAAGCAACTGATTAACACTTAACTCAGAACATCAAACACAACAAGAACTATATTTCATTATCAGTATCAAACATCTACATTACTTTGCAAAGTCTATTACAGGGTGGTTTAGTACAACAGAGATCTAACTGAGCTCTCCTACGACTCTCTCCCTTAGCCCTTTGTTGGACTAACTCTCTGTCTACTTTGGTTGATTGCCTATTTTTTCTTACGCCAACGTGACTGTCAGTATTTCCTATTTTCCTACTTCGTTGTTTGCTGCTTCTTCTTGATCATTGGGAGTTCCATTGATTGTCATTGTCTCCCATTCCTGCCATCCGTGTTGTTTTTTGCAACTGTCGCGCCACTTATCTTCCAGCTATCCGCAACCATGACAGCTCCCTATCTACCATGATTGTGTTTCGCCACCTATTCTCCACAACTCAAAACTATTCCATTTTCAAAACAAAGGCCCTAACAGGCCCCGACGACATGATATCGACTCGTCCTAAGTCAATCCTTTCCTGCTGCTTAAGTTTCCATTGGTCTACCTGCCTATGTGGCTGACTCTGACTCTGTCTTCTCCGTTTCCTCGCTCTATCCAAACAAAGGCCCCAACTTGGGAACCTTTCTCAGTGCTAAAGACTTGAGTTCTACGAACTCGTCAATTTCTCGTTGCCACTCCTTAATTAGCTGGTCGGTTTCGATGGCAACTCTTTTAGCCTCATTTTTTCCTGCAACAGGCGACAGATTGCTGAATACTTCTTTGATTTTTATTTCGGCCTTGGCGACCATCTGTTGTATTGCCTCTGCTTTCTACTTGGATGGTTGCCTTATCTCTTGGAGGACCTGCTTTATGACAGCAGAATGCTCCTCTATCTTCTGTATCTTGGTTTCTAGTACCTCCACTTGGTTGTGTAGCTGGGTTATGCCAACGAGATATGTGGCCTCTCTTATCTCCTGTGAGATTTGTTGAAGCTGTGCTGAGATAGGTTGGGCTTTCATAGTTAACGAATTAGAGAATTCGTGTAAATTCTTTAGGAGGTTGTAAGCCTCTCTGACTGTCGTCCCAAGGGTTTCTTGCATTCTGGTTTCCTGTCTCTGCTTCTCGGTAACATTTTTAGCATATATCACAACAGGATCTGGTAACTTTGGTCGTGTCACGAGCATTTGTTTGAGCTCTTGTTTTTCCTTGCTCGACCATGGAGCAGGCGAATATGTCTTCTGGTGTCTTATCATCCTGGGAAGCTATTGTTGGCCAGAGATCCTTGAAGATCCTCGTTACCTTTTCCAGTTGTTCCTGGAAACTTTCCTTCTCCCCTTTTAGCTGATTGCGCTCTTCAGTAAGCACACTGATCTGTTGTTGTTGCTGCTCAAACCTCTGTTGGAGGTCGTTATGTAGCCCTTCTGCCAGTTTTGTTTCCCACTGGATGAAGTTGTATAGTTGTTCAATACCCCAGGTCTGCATACTTTCAGCACTAGACATGTTGTGGCTTGGCGGTCTCTCTCTAAGGGGTTGACCGCTAGCTATTGATCTTGTTGAGTGCTCATGCGATGATGTGGGTTAATGGTTCCTATTGTGACAACTGAATTTCTGGGTTATTGATACTCATGGTCAGCTAAATTTGTTGTAGTATCAAATTGGCTTGCTAAAATGTGTTCAATTCTTTTGGCGAGGGTGTTGTGTCTACAGTAAAAGATCCTCCCTGAACTAATAGTTCCAGGAAAGTTCCCTGCCCCACCAGAGTTTGGTTAACCTCGGGTACCATAGTTGTACTCTAGTCAACTTCTGCCTCGGTGTCCCCATTTGTCTTGTTTCTTACCTTTACTAGGTCTGAGATAGTTGTTGAGGTGGATGGAGTGTGGGTGGATTGGTCCTTGGAATTGAATGAAGTATGGGGTGATGAATGGTGAGTGTGAGGTGAAGAGGTGTGAGTGTGGGGTGGAGATGATGTTTGAATATTCAAAACTGAGAACGGATTAAACACGGGTAGCTCGGAGGTGACCTGGGTGGCCACCTCTGGCTCTTCTTCAATTGGTATTCCCATATCCATGGGTTGGGTGTGATCTATCTCAGTGAGGTCAAATATTTTCCTAGGCACCATGATTCTTGCTTTCTTGGCCTTAGGGGTAGATATAGGTGGTTTAAGTGCCTTACTCTTTTGGACTGGAATTTGTGGTTGTTGGGGGTGAATTAAACATGGTGGAAGGTAGGGCAGTGACGATAGGTGAAATTATGGATGGTGATGCATAACTTGAAGACTGAAACTATGAAAAAGAAGGAAACACATGAGAAGCGCTTGTGAGAGTTTGAATTACCCAATTGAAGCCCTTTATCCTCGTGTCCAGTTGTTTTAGTATCGGTGTTAGCTGCAGTCGAGAAACTCTACTCATTGTTTCATCTAGTGTCTCCCCTAGTAGTGATCTTGGCAGCATACCCTTGAACGAATAGTGATGGATTCCACTTCTGATCTCCATTCCAACTCCCGGCCATGAACAGACTTCGGTGTGGAACACCTTTTCGTCAACCTGAAACTTTAACGGTCTCATTTTGAACGTGGTTTCATCCACATAAGTGGGTTTGATGTATGTCTGCTTGTGTGTGACCCCAAACCATATCTGAGAGGAATATCTATCCAACAGATCCCTCAGAACCCTTTGCTGCCTCGCCACCACATCCACCATCTACTTGTACCAGAATGAGAAAGCTTCTTCATTTACCTCCTTTGTGCTGGGATCTCCCGATATTTTCAAGGGTGTAAACTTCATCACCATTGGCTGGTCATTTGTGATTTCTGTGAGCTATATCATCCCCAGGTGAGTCCATTTCCACACTGCAAATGCCATTATGAGGTAGCCGTAAATGAACCTGGTGGCTCTTCTGTAGTTATCTTCGTAGGCTTCGAACAGTTTGTTGAGTACAAATGTACACCAGTTCAGTTGGGTTCCCTGGAGGCAATGTTCAGCAAATGAAATGGTGTCGAGGGTGCATTCACCCTTCGTGTAGTGCCTCATCCTCCTGCCTTCTATTAGGTAACAGGAAAATTTAGCTGTTGGACTGTTGATGAGGTCTATCTTCGCTCCCTTCCCTCCCCTTCTAGTGTCATATTTCTTATAGTAGTCACAATCTCCCGCCTTCTTTGCTCTCTTAGACACGTTTTGGAATGTTGTGGAGACATCCCTTCCTTCTGCTGATAATTCTATGAGTCTGTTGATATCTTCTGCATGTATCGGTATCTCCCACCCTAGCCATAGTGATCCATTCTAGAGTCTGCTCAGCAGGAATTTCGTACACTAAATTGTTGCTCCCGTGGTTCCAAACACTAGGAGGTTCCTGAGGTTCAGTATTGTCGACCTCTAGATGCCTCTGAACTCTAAATTCATTCTTGTTGCTTCCCCTCCTCCTTTTGTAGCGTAATTATCTATGTAGACCTGCCTCTTCATAGCCGGAAATTGGTATGAATCTGTGAAATCTCTGTCAATTAGCGACACATTGTCATTTTTGCCCATTAACGATTCCATCTTCTGAATTCTCTCATTGAGCTCAGGCTCGATGACTGCTGTTGCTACCTTTGTCATATTTGTCCTTCTTTTGTATACTTGAAGTGTTATCCCTGCTCTCTCTCTATGAATTCCTGCTACTGGATTGTCTCTTTGAACTTCCTTTGATGAAATTTCACTTGTTGTTGTCGTTGTTTCTTGTCATAACTCGAGCTTTTTCGACATTCTCGTGATTTCTTATTTCATGCGGTTTAAGTAATGTAACTACCACGAATGAGGTTAATAAGACCCCATAAATAACTAAATTTTTTTCCTCCCTCATGGCTATAATCGTGCGATTAGTTACCGTAATGAGGTGTATTCTGACATTGCTAACTGTGTCTTCAGGATTTGGGTAGACGTGATGGGTAATGATTATGGCTTAATATGGAAAATTTATTACGGTATGGTTGTTACTAATTATGGTTGTTAATTCTCAAATCTGGGTGATCCTACGGACTGACATCGGTATGATGGGTTATTATGACGGAATGATGTTTGACATGCTTGGCTTCCTGACATGGATGACACACTAGACACTACCCTCCCCCTCGACCACAATTGGTTGCGATGTGGTCTCCGCATCGCAATGGTTGATTTTCCTCTTACTACTGTAATTATGTTCTTTATTGTGATTCCTATTCTATCCTCTTGTCTGGTGCGAGAGATTTATTGACTAAATATATTTATATTCGACCCTACTGAATCCTCTCGGTTGTAAGAGTTATTTGAAAAGTAAATAATGAAACTTATGCGTGATAAGGCTTCAAGCGTGCGCCATTCACCCATCCTTGTAATACTTGGTCGTCTAGTTGTGCCAACCGAACTACTCCTGAATCTCAAATTTCAATGACATGGTATGGTCCCATCTAATGCATTCTGAGCTTGCCTGGGAACTTTTGAAATTTGTTGTCATACAATAAAATTTTCCCTCCGACTGTAAATGTTTTATGGTTAATATGACGATCATGCCAAGCTATCTATCTTTCTTTTTGGACCATCTGATGGAATTCTGCCAAAAATATGTCTTCTTCAAGCTCTTGTAACTCATGGAGGTGTTCCTTGATTGAGTCTTCCTCTGTCAGATGTAGTGTTGAAGTGATTAACAGTCTGGGTATGATAAATTCAGCAGGTACTACTACTTATCTCCCGTGCACTAGCTGGAAAGGAGTATGATTGTGAAATATTTTTACAGTTGTCCTATATGCCCATAATGTTGCTAGTATGCGCTCATCCCAGTCATCTCGATTGGCATTGTAAATCTTGGTTATTCCTTTTTTTTAGGATCTTATTAAATGCTTCAACTATTCCATTTGCCCGAGGATGGTTATACATACTACTTGTATGATGTTGCACCATAAAATTATCTAACAGAGATTTGATTGTTGTATTGATGAGGTGTTCACCTTGATCACTAGTTAGGCTTCTAGGGCAGCCAAATCTGATAATGATATTTTCGAAAATGAACCTGGCAGTTGTATCTGCCATGCAATCCTTCATTGGTGCCGCCTTTGCCCATCTGGTAAGATAATATATTGTGGTAATTACGTACCTTGCCTATGAATTTCTTGCCATAGGTGTAATTGGTCCTATGAAATCAACATCCCATTCTTCAAATGGTTGTAGTGCTCTTACAGGTTGCAGTGGCAGCTCATCGCGGTGTGATGGGCATCTCGTTCTCTAGAAAACATCACATTTCTTTACAAATGCTTCACTATCCTTATGCATTGTGGGCCACCACAACCCTGCTTGTAATATCTTTCTTGCGGTGGGTTTTGCACCGACATGGACCCTCGCAACTCTACAGTGACACTCCCACAATATATCCTCTCTTTCATGGTCCATGACACATCTCCGCAAGACTTGGTATAATCCCATCAAGCCATTTTTAATTCCAATCTTATGTAGTATCAGTCTCAGAAAGCCCCAATCTATTCTATCATAAGCTTTACTCAAGTAAACTTTCATCACGCCAGCTCTAATTTTCTGTGATTTAATAGAATGCATGATCTCTTGTGTTATAGCAATTGTTTCATGTATGCTCCTGCCTGGCAAGAAACCCGATTTTTCAGGGGATATATAACGCTTTTGGACTTCTTTCAACCTTTCCGTAATAATTTTTGAGACAATCTTGTAATGGAATCCTTGGGCGATAATTATCGAAAGTAATGGAATCCTTCTTCTTTGGGATAAGGGCCAAAAAAGTATAATTTATACCACCAGTGAAATTATCTTATTTTCTGACTTCCTCAGCCATTTCAGTGATGTCTTTAACGTAGATGTCCGAGAAATGAATGAAAAATTATGGGGTCCAACCATCTGGACCCGGGCTTTTATCTGCTGGGAAAGACTTCAAAACCAGTTCTACTTCTTCTTTCCTCGTCGGTCTTTGAAAAAAAATATTTTCATCATCTCCAAACATTCTCAAAAACATTTCTAGAGCTATAATTATTCAGCGTAAACATTCTCCTCCCTGCCTTTAAAAAGTTTTACATATAAGGCCACTGCTTCTAAGTGAATGTCCTTCGTGGAGTGGACAGTAGATCCATTGGCCTCAATTTGCCATATAGTATTGACTTTATTCCTTCCATTTTCATATTTATGAAAGAAACTGGTATTGTTGTCCCCCTCCTAAAGCAAAATTGCCCGACTTTTAAGTCGCTAGTATTTTTCTTGAAATAACAATATTCTCCGCCTCTTTGATTCAAGAAATTTAAGTTGAGAACAGTGATGAGGAGAAGAATCTCCCTCCTCTATTTTAATAAGAATCAATGTTGTATCTACAGATAGAAACTTCAAGTCATTTAGCATACGATCTTTATGTGCCTTTTCCCATTTTCTCATTTTGTACTTCAAATTGCACATCGATTTTGATATAAAATCCATCACCGATGTTCCTTCCTCCCTATGTACATCTCTGAAATGATTTCTGACCAGTAAGTTAAAAGACTCGTTATCTAACCAGGCCTGGTTAAATTTGAAAGGGTTTCCCCATTTAAAATTCTCAAACTTCCATTCAACCGATAATGGGCGATGATCAAAGATAATCACATCCTTGGCCCGAACCTTAAGGTTCCCCATCTGCGATAGAAGAGATGAATGAACTAAAACTCTGTCAAGTCTCTTCCTAATGAACTCTTCGCCTGAGCTCCCATTAAACCAGGTAGGGCCTTCTCTCTCCAGGGATAAATCCACCAGATTTGATCTATCTATCAGAGAGTGCATTAATTTCTCCATAGGATCCCTTCTTCCTTGCTTACCCCACGTTTCTCTCTCCCGGAGAGTACAGTTTAAAAAAAATAGAGTTTCATTTAAAAAAAATGTATTCAATTCATTTTTTAAAAACTCTAAATAATAAACAAATTATATCAACTTGACTACATAGATTGCATACAGTCCCTACAACGTAAACTGTAGGAAACATTAGGACGTTGACACAAGTAAACAATTCTCATCAAAAATACTCAGTCTGAGGATTTGAAGCCTAACTGAAGGCAAAATGGAAACCTGGTGAAAGCAGACAAACCCAAATAAATTCAAATAAACTATAAAGTTGGAAAATAAAAATGTGTCATTTCCAGTCTGTACAATGGTCATTATAGTAGCAAGATTCAGCAGAATTGGCCTTTGTTGTACAAAAATTTGGCACTAGTAGAAAATACTAGTTTTTGTTGTGCAATATGGATATAGTATCATTCATAGTTATCAAATTCGAATTCAAATTCGATTCGATACGGAAAAAATTTGACTCTATAAAATTCAATATGATAAAAATTCAAGAGTATACACTTATAAAAATTAATATATTATTATTTATTTCAAAAATTTTAAATGAATATTCTGACCATAAAATATCTAATTTACTTATTTCCAACATTAATCAAAGTTATTAGTATTGAGAATTAGAAAGCGTGTAAGTGAAATATACTAATATGAATAATAAAAACTCAAAATTAAATTGTATTGTAAAATATTAAACACTGAATATTAAAAATAACATTCAAATATTCTCCACATTGAAAAATATATATATTTCAATCTTTATCTCATTTGAATCAAATTTATCCAACAATAAATATGTATAAATTAATTTTGGTAGTAAATTACAAAAAATAACTCTTATTAATTGAATTCCAATCAAACAATCTATCCAACTTACTATCATCAAACAAAATTATGATAATAAAAATAATATTATAAATTTTTTGAATTTTTTGGCCAATACAGCCAAACTTGGTAACTATATTACTATCGTTAACTTACTTTTGTCTATTTTTTATAATATGACTCATGTCCTTAATACCTGTTTGCTCATAAACTAAATATAACGTCTCTAAAGTCTCTAAAATATTTTTTAAAACTTAAAAAATCCTATAAATTATTTTATATGCAAACGCACTCTAGCATAGCCTTTGACAAGGAACTTAACGAGACGATGAGGTTGTACACGCAGAGGTTATACCGAAACCTCTCTTTCAACCAGTGTTCACAAATGAATAAACAAAAAATCTCAAGCATTGTTCGCTCAATAAGAAACCGATGCATTTGTCTATTTACGCAACAGAATAGTGTGGTTGTCTATTGACTCAACAAAATAGTGTGGATGGAAATATTTTTTTTTAGGAATCTGGTAATTTTTTTTTTTTTTAATCAGCTAATTGGAGTGTTTGAATTGCATTGTTTATGGTGTAAATAGATTCAACACCATCAAAAACCCTTAGAGCACTCAAAATACTGAAGTTTAACTGGAATTTTTCATAATCTTACAATAATTTCTGGATTATTATGTGGGTTTTTTAGACTAAGGCGAATCGAATTGCTCTCAATTGTGCGCTCTCCCGCTCACATCAACAAACATCAAACCACAGTGATGGAGTGAAAAGGAGGCCCCAGGAACCAACATTTATGGAGGATTGGGAGTCGGTTTGACCGGAACTCTAGATTTTTTTGGGGCTAATTTGTGTCAAGTTAGCTGTGGGAATGTTGGAACTCCAAAAACAGTCCCTAGCTCCCATTGCAGCTCCTACTGAAAAGGAAATTCTGCAGTTCCAAAGCTCTTGGGAACCAGGAAACCATTAGAATGGTTTCCCACCTTTAAAGGGTTGGTCCTATGTAAGAGAAGATTATTTGAATCAATATATTTTTTTAATGGTAGAAATGGATTCAGCACTATCAAGAAACTCCAAAACACCCAAAATCCTGAAATATTGATAACCAATTTTTCCTAAAATTTCTCTTAATTTTTTTTCAAATTCATACAAAATTTCCATTATTTTTAGAACCAAATTGTGGTCTAGTTGGACTATGGCAAAACATAATACCACCAACTTCTGGAAGACCAATTAATACTCCTCCCCTTTTCCTGAAAACCACAATATTTTTTTAGCAATTCAAAATGTGTGATCCTTATCCTAAACGACAACTGTTATTTCGAAGGCTATAGCTTCATTAATGAGGTTGGGCAATATACAAATTTAAATCTAAAAATGAGCATATTATGCCCAATGTAATTTCCAAACAACTTTAACGAGGCTATAGCTTGATAAATATAAACAAAGTTGTCTTTAGTGCGACTTTTTAGAGTTTTCAGTGCCAGAATTCGGGGAAAAAAATTGAGGTGAAATCTTGATTTCTCTTATTTAAACTATTTTTTTACTATATATGGATTGAGCACCCTAAAAACCATTAGGGAACTTCAATTGTGCAAGATTACCCATCAAACTTTTGTTTTCAATGAATTCAACACCATAAAAAACTAAAGTTTAACCAGAATTTTTCATAATCTTACTGGAATTTATGGGTTATTATGTGCGTTTTTTAGACTAAGGAGAATTAGATTGCTCTCAATTATGTGCTCTCCCACTCTCATCAACAAACATCAAACCACAATGATGGAGTGAAAAGGAGGCCCTTGGAACCAACATTTATGGAGGATTGGGAGTCTGTTTGGCCGGAACTCTAGAATTTTTGGCACTAATTTGTATCAAGTTAGTTGTTCAAATGTTGGAACTTCAAAAAATCAGTCTTCAAGACTCCTGGAACAGTCCCCAAATCCAATGGAATATTCCCCAACTCCAGTTGCTAAACCAAACCATTGGAACATGTTTCTTCCATTTTTCAGGAGCTGGTGTTGTGTAATAGAAGATTATTTGTAATTTTTTCTTAATGGTGAAAATGGATTTAGCACCATCAAGAACTTCTAAATATCCAAAATCCTGAAATATTGATAACCAAATTTTCCTAAAATTTATCTTAAAGATTTTTCAAAATCATACAAAATTTCCATTATTTTTGAAACCAAATTGTGGTCTGGTTGAACTATGGCAAAACATAATACGAATGGAGGTTTACTTAATCATATACACACCACCATGTACCAACAACTTCTGGATGACCAATTAATACTCCTCCCATTTTCCTGAAAGCCGCAATGTTTTTCAGCAATTCACAAGCTATAACCTCATCAATGAGGTTGGGTAGTATACAAATTTAAATCTAACAATGAGCATATTGTGCCCAATGACATTTCCCAACAAGATTAATGAGGCTATAGCTTGGGAAATATAAATGGAGTTGTCTTTAGGGAGACTTTTTAGAGTTTTTAGTGTCGGAATCTGGGGAAAAAATTGAGGTGAAATCTTGATTTATATTATGTTAGGATATTCCGACACATAGGAAATAGTTAAGAATAACTTAGTCTAGTGTAGAGTTAGGTAAAGTTTTTTTCGTTACCATGTACATTTGTAACTTATAATCCGACTGTCACGATTTGTAGTGATCTGACGGTTATCTCTCACCTCGGTATTAACGACACTTGATCCGTGGCTTAACACCCGATTGGTCCATGATCTCTATTTAAAGAGCATGGAGGGTCATTTTTTCGGTAACCGTTTATGAGAGAAACATATGTAACTTTTCTTTTTATATTAATAAATTACCTAAAGTGGTCGCGTTGGCTCAGGCCGTGGACTGGTTCCCTCTTTAAGGGTTTTAACCACGTGATTATACTGGTGTACTGATTTGTGATATGTTTGTGAGTGGTGACCTTTGGTTCTTGATCTAAGGAACTTACCCTGTAAATTCCTACATGGTATTGGAGCTATTTTGAGGGCCGCATCCGTTGTTGATCAAAATCCGAAGCCGGCTTGACTGCATGCGAATTTTTTTTTGTAGATATACTATTTCTGAACCTTTTTGGGCTTGGAGAACTGCTCGGTTGTGTCTGGAGTGTCTATTACAGTGAGGAACACCTTTCGTTTCATGCGAAAAGGTTTCCAGCTGCCCAAGTTATGACAGTTTAGATCTAGAGGTATAAAGCATCTATTTTGCAGTTATATTTGTTAATAGTTCTTCTTATTTCGGTTTGTTTCTATTTATTTTCGGTATTAAGATTTTATTTATTTGCCATATCTATACCCTCTTTATTTTCACTATTAAGATTTTATTTATTTTCCAGATCTATACCCTTTTCTCTGTGTATGCTCTTTGTTGTGCGCTGCGTGCAATCTCGGCAAATCAGAAACAGGAAAATAGATTTTTTTTGCTACATATGCTCTTTCCCCGCGTCTTTGTGCGATCTCGGGAAATCAGAAATAGTAAAAAAGTCATAGTTACCGGTAAGGCTAACCGAAAATCTAATATTCTATCGTAGGAATTCACTTTTTTTTTTTTTTTGCTTGATTTTTTGTGTTTTTTGTGCAGGAAAAGGCATGGACACCGAAGAGTAAAAAAAAAGAAACCTTCCTCCTTTCATAAAATAACGTGATCCTTTTACTATCTCACTTGGTGAGGGGTTAGTTTATGAGAATAGAAGTCTTTGGTTCAAGTCTCCTTCTCAATCTTCTTTTGTAAAAAGTTTTTGTTCAAAGGGGCGGATTTTTTTTTTTTTTTAAAGTCGCACTTCATCCCGTTCCCGTAACTATTTGGCATCTACAACTCATATTTTTCAAAAGGCATAAATTCTTCATCAAGAAGCAGTTTTTCGAGCCGTTTTTTTTTAAATGGCCTAGTTTTTCGAGATCTTTCCATTGGAGCATTTGGTTTCAAATTTTCTCAACTTCAGTTTTTTTTTTTTTAATGGAAAGTGCATGCCCGGTTATTCTTAACAACACCAATTATTTCCAATGGCTACCTCACATGGTAGATATACTTAGAAGTAAAGGGCTTTATAGAATAGCCACAGGACAAGAAACTAAACCTTACAATGATGAGAAAGCTGCTAAATGGGAAAATAAACAAGATCAAGCATGAGGGTTGATAGGAATGTCCATTGCTCAAGATCTTCGATTTCATATCCTTGACATTGACACCCCTGATGAAGCCCTAGAAAATATCAAAATTGTTTTTGGCATTCAAAATCAAATTAAGGCCCACCAGCTTGAAAATGAGTTGCTTACTTTGGACCCCAATAATTTCTCCTCCATTGAAGATTTTTTGTCCAAATTTAGGACCCTCAGAATTCTTGTAGAAGGTTGTAAGATCAAAAAGGATGATGGTAGCCTCATCTATTGCATTCTTTCTAAGCTTGGCCCTGCATACTCTGTATTTGTTTCTGCCTTCCATTCCACCAGAGAAGCCATCATTTCTTCTGTAACCACCTACAAGAATCCCTCTTTTGATGCCTTTTGTGATTCTTTGATAAGAGAACAAGAAAAAATTTTACACCTTGGTCTTATCACTGCTGGAAACGCTTCTAAGAAAGCCTTAGCAGCCCAACAACAACCATATAAAAAGAATCCCAAGAAGCAGTATCCTAAAAAATATGGTCCTAAACCAAATAAGTGCCCTAAGCAATTCCAGCCGCAAACTGAAAAATCAAATCATCAAAATAATAAGGCAAATCAAAACAAAGGGAAGAAGATAGATAGACATTGCAAATTTTGCAATCGGGATGGCCATATCGAGTCCAAATGTTTTAAGAAGATGGAAGCCTTAGAAGCAGCAATGAAGAAGCAAAACATCAATTTGGAGCACTCTTCACCTTCATCTTCAGGCATGGCACTTTCTGCTTGTGGTTGTCAAGCATCAAGATCTGGTTATGCATTAAATGTATCTTCTTCTTCTCCTTCTCATGAGTGGCTCATTTATTCTGGAGCTTCTTACCACATGGCTAAAAATAAATCCATGTTTTCTTCTTTAAATGATTGTAACACCAAACATATTTATGTTGGTGATGATAGATCTCTTATTGTTGTAGGATATGGAACCATTCATCTAGATAATGGTCAGTTTAATGATGTACTATGTGTTCCTACCTTGTCATGCAACCTTCTATCTGTTTATCAGATAACTCATTCAGGTGAAGCAAACCTAGTAGAATTCTCACCTCATGATGTTGTAATCAAGGACCTCAAATATCCTAAACATATTTTAGCTACTTGCATTGCTGATGATTCCACAAGGTTGTATAAGTTTGACAAATTTGGGTCATCCTCTCTTCCCTCCATTTTTGTTGCTCATAATGATGATGTGAGCAAACTTTGGCATGAGCGATTTGGTCACTTAAACTATCGCTCTCTTCAAACTCTATGTAAGGAAAATATGGTAACGGGTCTTGCTATGGTATCTTGCTGAGATGGTGTTTGCTCCGGATGTGTACTTAGAAAACATCATCAGGATAGTTTTGACAAATGTGCCTCTTAGCATGCTTCAGCACCTTTGTAGCTTGTGCACAGTGATTTATGTGGTCCACTTCCTGTTGTTTCTTTCTCTGGTTGCAAGTAATTCTTAACTTTCATTGATGATTTTTCCAGATGCACTTGGTTATATTTCTTAAAACTCAAGAGTGAAGTTTTTAACATGTTCTTGGTCTTTAAGGCCTTTGTTGAGAAACAATTTCGACATCAAATTCTTAAGTTAAGATCAAACAATGGCGGAGAATATGTTAACAAAAAATTTATCAACTTATGGACTGAGCATGGCATTCAATTGCAACATACTGTTCCATATACTCCACAAAAAAATGGTGTAGCTGAAAGGAAGAATCACACCTTAAAAGAAATGGCTAATTGTATGCTTCAATCTAAAGGGCTTGGTCTCAATTTTTGGGCAGAAGCCATTAACTGTGCAAATTACATAGTAAATCGCACTCCTACTAAGGTTTTAAAGAATATAACTCCAGAAGAAGCTTGGAGCTCAATCAAACTAGATGTAAGTCACTTTTGTGTTTTTGGAAGTGATGCTTGGGCCCATATTCCAGATGCGAAACATAAAGCCTTAGAACCTAAGAGTGAAAAATGCATTTTTGTTGGATATTCTGAAGATGTCAAAGGATATAGACTTCTTCAACCAAAATCCAAAAATATTATCATTAGAAGAGATGTAAAATTTGATGAAAATATATTGACCTGCGAGCCTAGTTCGGCAAGTGTGCGACTTTTGGCCTGCGAGCCTGATTCGGCATATGTGCCACCTCTCTCTCTCTCTTCTATTTTTAACAGCATTCCTTGTATTTTAGATGATGACAGTGAGGATGACAATCCTCCTCCACCTCCTCTAGCGAGGTCTCCATCAACAACATCCAACTACACTTTGGTGTGATAATCAAAGTGTCATTCAACTATGTAAAGATCTAGTTCAGCATCAGCGTATGAAACACATTGAAATCCACATACACTTCATCAGAAAACTCATTCATGATCATATTCTTGAAGTGCATTACTGTCCAACCAATGATCAGGTAGCCAATATATTTACAAAGGCTCTCACAGAAGCGAAGTTTACCAAAATTCGATCCATGCTTGGAGTTCAGGAAAGTTGTCATTAAGGGGGGATAGGCTCTAATGCCTCCTTCCTTCTCCTATTATGTCACTTTTGTAAATCCTTCAATCCTATCCCAATTTGTTCTTAAGGGGGGATGTTAGGATATTTTGACACATAGGAAATAGGCTCCTTTTTTGTCACCTTTGTAAATCCTTCAATCCTATCCCAAGTTGTTCTTAAGGGGGGATGTTAGGATATTCCGACACATACGAAATAGTTAAGAATAACTTATTCTAGTGTAGAGTTAGGTAAAGTGTGTTTCTTTACCATGTACATTTGTAACTTATAATCCGACGGTCACGATTTGTAGTGATCCAACGATTATCTCTCACTTCGGTATTAACGACACTTGATCCGTGGCTTAACACCTGATTGGTCCATGATATCTATTTAAAGAGCATGGAGGGTCATTTTTCGGTAATCGTTTATGAGAGAAACATATATAACTTTTCTTTTTATATTAATAAATTGCCTGAAGTGGCCACGTTGGCTCAGGCCGTGGATTGTTTCCCTCTTTGAGGGTTTTAACCATGTGATTATACTGGTGTACTGATTTGTGATTTTTTTGTGAGTAGTGACCTTTGGTTCTTGAGCTAAGGAACTTACCCTGTAAATTCCTACATGTTATTTAAATTTTTTTTTATTGTATATGGATTCAACACCCTAAAAAACCCTTCGAGAACTTCAATTATGCAAGATTACCCATCAAAATTATGTTTTCAATGAATTCAACACCCTAAAAAACCCTTAGGGCACTTAGATTGTGCAAGATAACCCATCAAACTTCTGTTTTCAATGAATTTGTGCCAAATTTTAAAGAAATTATACTGGAAAAATCCACATGGAAAGCCTTCAAAAAATCTTACTAAAGACAACTCGAATGTAAACCACACTCTATGATTCCAAGCAAACATGTGATTTAAATACCATTATTGTGATTTAAACAATTTATTTATTTTAATATTATGAATCACACAAATTTACATTAAAAAAATGATAATAAATATTAAAAAATATAATAAATCTTATGAATTTTTAAAATTTTATTTTTAATATTACCCAAAATCATGATTAAAAATAATTGAACCCTATAATACTTAGAGAAATCAATTTTAAAAGTCATGATTAAAAACACTTAAACCCTATAATACTTAGGGTTAAATTTTTGAACAAGAAGGGCTGCACTGCAGCAAGTCCCTGCCTTGAGGCAGGGAGCTTCAATAAAATGATTAGCATCTAAAAAACATGTGAGATTTTGTAATATTCACCAGCAGTTCCAAGCGCGGCAGTAGAGACAGCTCCCAGTCAAGAGAAGTGCAACAAATAAGATTACAGGAAAATATTTCCATAACAGTGGATTCCTGTATTTAATTTTAAAGAAGTCGTGCTGAAATCTGTATGTAATTTTCTATAAGAAATCTGAATCATCTAGACGAATAAAAGAAATGAGAGCCAAAATATAAAACAGAAAATATATAGTTCTGTTGTAAAAAAAATTGGCAGTTCTGCTTGCCAAGTGTACAATATATATTTTATGTTCACCATTTGAGGATACGCAAATGAAAATATGGCAGAGAGCATGTCTTCTGCGCAAAGTTATATCCACATCAAATTATTCTATTCTTGATGTGCTGGTGATAGACGATGTTTGGGATATGTTGGAATAGAGGTCGAAGTAAGGAAAACCAGTAAAATTTGGAGTGACAGGGAGGAGCTTCTATGATTTGTTTGTTTGATTTATTTTTGAGAGAGAAAGATGAAAACTGAAATTTAGGCAAGGGAATATGCGGCATGGCAGATTGGTAGTGGAGAGGCCAGAGGTCGTGTGGTGGAGAAGCTCACCCAGTCTAGGAAACTAAACACGAGGACCTTCAAGGCCAGTGAAGAAGAGCCCAAGTTCCTGATCATGAGCGATAAGAGTGGGAACAGGAAGCCTGATACACTCAGAAAGATCAATGAAAATGAAGAAGATCTTGATCAGATTAAAGATCAACCTAGCCACGAAGGTGGTGGCACTGAGTCTAATGATGCCAGTTCTCATGAAGAGGACATCTTGGAGAACAAAGATGGAGGAGTAGCAGTTGCTGTTGCGAATGGAAAACCAGATGAAGACGTCCAACCATGAGGGACTGCTTTCAACTGGGAGAGTTCACAAACATGGCATCCATTTGATTTGATTTGATATCAGACAAATATTAGGGTTTTGTATATAGCTGAATTGTTGTTTGAGATAAATAAAAGTTTTGTATGGTTTGTTATCTGAATCTTGATTGTATGGTTTGTCATTTTTTGTTATACGGTGTTATCCTAGTTGATAATTCCAGTCAAATAGGGAAGCTCCTCGCTCACCTGATTGTAAAGGCTGGGATTTCAATCATCGCCATTTTGAATATGTTCTCCAACTTGGCTGGACAATGAAGATCCTCAATTTCGCATAATTGGTGTTTTCGGCATGGGAGGCATCCGCAAAACATCTCTACTCCAAGCTGAAATCTTTGCTCCAAGCCATCCACAACGCCTACAAGAAAATTAACTTGTTCGAAAACATCTCTTCTCCAAGCCGTCCACAACGCCTACAAGAAAGGTAACTTGTTCGAAAACATCTCTGCTCCAATTGAAAACAAATTGTAAATTGTAAATTGCATAACAAAGCATTTAAAATTGTAAAACAAAGCATTTAAAATTGTAATTGTAAATTTCACAGTTCGTTTACTTCTATGTTTTTTGAAAACAGATTGTAAATTGTAAATTGCATAATAAAGCATTTAAAATTGCAAAATTGCACATAAAATTTTCATTTTTGAGATGCATTTGCATATAGAAATTTCAAGGTTGCAGGTTGATATTGCACTTGGAAAATAAATTTCAATCTGAGATAGCAAAGATGGAGATTTACTGGTTTGAAGAAATCAATTTCAATCTGAGATAGAAAAGATGGAGCTTTTACTGGTTTGAAGAAATCAATTTCAATCTGAGATAGAAAATATGGAGCTTTACAGGTTTGAAATATGGATTTGAGAAGTGATTTTAGTAGCTAATTTTCATCTTTGCATCTACGGAATCTCAGGAGATGGGCAGAAGAGAAATGCATGTAGAAGTGGAGCTTACCTCATAGGAAGTTGCAAAAAAGCTTATATCCAGAGAACCAGTGGATTGCAAAATCAGCAATGATTACTGCTACGTGTGTTGTTGGTGTGATGGGACATGGAACGTAATATGAAACTGTATTTGCATATGCTCCTTATGTCAATCATTATCTGGGAATTCAAGTAGTAAATTAGCAGCAGGCCACAGTTTTAGAGCCAGAAGTTAAGGCTAACAGAGGCAACAAAGTAAGCAGTTTCAAAGCCAGAAGTTAAGGTTGTGGAAGTAAAGGCACGGACACCATGCTTTAGTGAAGATATAAGCACTAGCATTTGAACAACGTGGTGCAGAGAAGAGCGAGAATGCATAAGAAGAGCAAGAACAACCTTCAAGGTGTCTTCTAGTGAACAACCTTCAACCTTCAAGGTGTCGGTTGTCAAAATACATGCAGATATGGGAACATGGCGAAGTTTTGCATAAATAATTTATAGACTACATGTATAGTTAAAAGTCATATGGTTAATCCAAACATTTATTGATTTAGTTTAATGCTAGCATTAGTTTTTTAATTTGAAAATGTTAAGTGAAAAATAAGAACATAGCCTAGGTTTATAGCCTCCCCGCCTCGGGAAGAGGCCAGTAAGATGAAAAAAAATTGCATATAGTTAATCTGAAAAACAACCTAAAAACATTGGAAATCAGCTCAAACTAATGCTATCTGCACAATTTCAATTACTATAGTCCCTTCGCAGGCGCAGCAAGGACTAATAAAGGAAAAGTATAATTCATTGAAAAATATGGATCTCTTCCTTAACGCAACAAAGGGTTTCATGCTTTAGGTGTGCTTTTAGCCTTTCACATTATTCAATGCTTTGGTATTTTACATTTGCATTCGAATTCTTCAAAGTTAGAAACCTTACAATTTTTTAAATTTTTATTATTTTTATTATTATTATTATTATTATAAGATTGTTAATATATGTTAAATTTAAGATTTTTGCAATCTATAATGTAGATAAATGTTTTTTGGATTAATCATATAATTACTAGTTAATGTGGTAGTGGAGATGCATCATTGCCCCAAAATAGCCGTTAAGACTAAATGCTAAAAACTAGTCGTTATAACGTTAGTTAAGAACTAAAATAAAATAGTTAATTAATTAATTAAATTAAAAATTTTATTAAAAATAAATAATAAATTAATTAGTTAAATTAAATATTTTATTGAAAAATGGAGTTAAGAAGTTTTATATTATCATAAAATATAATAAGGATTAGGGAGGGCAAATTTTTTATAAAAATAAATAAAAATAAAAGAACTAACTAATTTTTTATTAGTTAGTTAGTTAAGAATTAAAATTTTCATGATCAATTAATTAATAAGAAATTTTTTAAAAATGAGTTAATATATAAAAAAATATGGAGGGGTAAAGAATTATAATTTAATAAATAAATAAAGATAAAATGAGGAAAATAAATAAATAAACAGAGTAAAGTAAGTAAATAAATAACATAAAGGGAAATGAAATAAATTAATAAAAATATAAATTAATTAGAAAATTGAATATATATATATATATATATAAAATAAAAAATAAAATTACCTAGCAAGAGTTGGGGTCAACTCTTACTTAATTTCCAATCTTCATCTTGGTTGAGATTCTTGGCATGTCGTTCAATTTTCGATCACCTCCCTTAATTTTCTATGGTGGAAGTGATCTACTTTGGCAATGACTTTGGAATCTTCAATATAAACATAGCGACAAGATATTTCCACATGCTTAGCAAGAGCTAAGGTACGGGACCGATTGTGCCTAATATTTGCAGCATGATCCCAGATTCTCTGCCTAATGGATCGACCTGTTTCTCCAATATAAGGAGTTCCACATGAACAAGGAATCATATAAACCTCTTTCATGTCCTTAACGGACCCAAGAGAATTTCTAATAGTGCAGAGAGGTTTGAAAGAAGCAGAGACATCATTTCTTCTAAGGACATGGGCAATTTTGTCTGTTGTCCCCTGGATAAATGGGAGATGGACCTTGGAGATGGGATCCACCCGAGTAGATTTTCCACTCAATTCTTTATAAGCCTTTCGAAAGGCTTTAAGACCTTGAGATCTACGGTAACCGTTATTTTCAAAAACGTTAAGAAGATGGGACTTCTCTGATTCCAAGAACCTGTCATCAGAGATTAGGCAGAGAATCCGGGAGCATGCTGTAGATATTAGGCATAATCAGTCTCGTACCTCGACTCTTGCTGAGCATGTGGAAAGATCCTGTCACCATGTTTGTATTGAAGATTCCAAAGTCGTTTCGAAAGTAGATCACTTCCACCATAGGAAATTAAGGGAGGTAATTGAAATTGAATGAAATGCCAAGAATATCAACCGGGATGAGGGTTGGAAATTAAGTAAGCGTTGGACCCCTGCTCTTGCTAGGTAATTTATTTATTTATTTTTGTTATATATATTCAATTTTCTAATTAATTTATATTTTTATTAATTTATTTAATTTCCCTTTATGTTATTTATTTACTTACTTTACTCTATTTATTTATTTATTTTCCTCATTTTATCTTTATTATAATAATTTACCCCTCCCTATTTCTTTATATATTAACCCCTTTTTAATTTATCCCCTTCTACCAGGTAATTCTATTTATTTTATATTTATTTATATATTTATTACTTTTATTTTATTTTATGTATATTCAATTTTATAACTAACTAATTAATTAATTACCCTCCCTAATCCTTATTATATTTTATGATTATATAAAACTTTTTAACCCCCTTTTTTTAATAAAATCTTTAATTTAATTAATTAATTAATTAGTTTATTTTAGTTCTTAACTAATGCTCTAACGGCTAGTTCTTAATAGCTAGTCTTAACGGCTACTTACAACCACATTAGCTAGTTCGAAACGTCGACCAAATCTTAATTATGTGATTAATCCAAAAAATATTCATCTACATTATTAATATATTTTAGTATAATTTTCTTATTTTATTTTCAAATATATGTTTTTAAGTAAATATTTTAAGCACAGTTTTTAAAAATATTACTTAAATAAAGTAGAAAAATTATTGTTTAAGTTAATTTAATAATAATGTTATTATGAATTTCAAATGATAGTTATGGAGATCAATTTGAGATGAGAGGAAAATAATCTCAACCACTTCAAGTAAATTTAATGTCATCCATTCATTTATTTAGGCTCATGTGCCTGCTACCACTGGGAGTGAGGTTGTGAAAAAGAAAAAAGAGAGGGTTGTTGCAGAAGAGATATGTTTTCAGCTATTCTCTTTGTTGAGCTTATACTAAAGGAAAATCTAAATGTGGAGGCTTGTTTAAGAGTATTATTTGGGCAACTTGTAATTTAAAAAATCTACAAAATAAGTCAGAAATTTTGCCAAGATTATGAAAAATTTAGGTAGAAATTTTTGAAAATCTGGGTTACCCATATCAAATTTCAAGGATTTTTTAATGGTGTCGAATCCATTTCCACCATAAAAAAAAACAATTGAAACACTCCAACTAACTGATTTTTGAATTTTTTTTACCGAATTCCAACAAAAACCTGCCATTCAAGCTATTTTGTTGCGTGGTTAGACAACTCCATTAGGAAATATGGAAGAGTGATGAATTGTCACCTAACTATTGGCATGACAAACCGATTTCATGGCTTTGTATTTATAGATTTATATCATTCATTATGTGTAGACATGGCACACCAAGCATTGGATGGCCATGAACTAGAAGGACATAGTATACATGTCAATTTTTCAAATCCATCTAATTGAGCTGGGAAATATCGCAGAGTAACGGATTGTTAGCTAACTATTAGCATGAAAAACCAATTTCGTGGCTTTGTATTTATAGATTTCTATCATTCATTATGTGTTGACATGGCACACCAAGCACTAGATGGCCATGAACCAGAAGGACATAGTATACATGTCAATTTTTCAAATCCATCTAATTGAGCTGGGCAATATCGCACAGTAACGGATTGTCACCTAACTATTGGCATGAAAAACCAATTTCGTGGCTTTGTATTTATATATTTCTATCATTCATTATGTTTTGACATGGCACATCAAGCATTGGATGGCCATGGCCATGAACTAGAAGGACATAGTATACATGTCAATTTTGCAAATCGATCTAATTGAGCTGGGAAATATCACACAGTAACGGATTGTCACCCAACTATTGGCATGAAAAACCAATTTCATGTTTTTGTATTTATATATTTCTATCATTCATTATGTGTTGACATGGCACACCAAGCATTGGATGGACATGAACTAGAAGGACATAGTATACATGTCAATTTTTCAAATCCATCTAATTGAGCTAGGCAATATCGCACGGTAACGAATTGTTAGCTAACTATTGGCATGAAAAACCAATTTTCATGGCTTTTTATTTATAGATTTCTATCATTCATTATGTGTTGACATGGCACACCAAGCATTGTGTGGCCATGAACTAGAAGGACATAGTATACATGTCAATTTTTCAAATCCATCTAATTGAGTTGGGCAATATCGCACAGTAACAGATTGTCACCTAACTATTGGCATGAAAAAACAATTCCGTGGCTTTGTATTTATAGATTTCTATCATTCATTATGTGTTGACATGGCACACTAAGCATTGGATGGCCATGAACTATAAGGACATAGTATACATGTCAATTTTGCAAATCCATCTAATTGAGCTAGGCAATATCACACAGTAACGGATTGTCACCATATTATTGGCATGAAAAACCAATTTCGTGGCTTTGTATTTATAGATTTCTATCATTCATTATGTGTTGACATGGCACACCAAGCATTGGATGGCCATGAACTAGAAGGACATAGTATACATGTCAATTTTTCAAATCCATCTAATTGAGCTGGGCAATATCGCAGAGTAATGTATTGTCACCTAACTATTGGCATGAAAAACCAATTTCGTGGCTTTTTATTTATAGATTTATATCATTCATTATGTGTTGACATGGCACACCAAGCATTGGATGGCCATGAACTAGAAAGACATAGTATACACATGTCAATTTTTCAAATCCATCTAATTGAGCTTAGTCATACAAGTTCCGTTTTGGAAGCCAAGTGCCATAACTCATGGTGCTTTATGGGGAAGGCAACCAATATTTCCTATGCTATAGGCCCATTAATGCATCTCAAGAGGAGGATTATGGCATGTGGTTTAAGTGCCCATCAATGTGAATAATTTTCTCGACTACCATTTAGAAACCAATATTTCCTATGTTATAGGCCCATTAATGCATCAAGTGCCCATCCGTGTGCATAATTTTCCCGTCCACCATTTAGCAACCAATATTTCCTATGTTATAGGCCCATTAATGCATCCCAAGAGAAATGCTGTCACAAGTGATTCAAGTGCCCATCTATGTGCATTATTTTCCTGGCCACCATTTAGAAACTAATATTTCCTAGGAAGAAGCTAACTCTGAGAAAAACCAGAGGTAATTTGATAGCCTCCGGCGGCTCCCCTCCGATGTGACCCCCTCCCTAGAAGTTTTTCTCCCTCTAGTCACCCCGTCATTGGGCCCACCACCATCCACCACCTTCTTCCTCCACCACCCTTCTCCCCTACCTAGCCACCCTCCCCTACCCATAAACCCCATCCCATCTCATCACCCCTGCATTAATTTTGCGAGGTTAAAATTTTGAATTCTGTTGGGTTAAATTTTGAATTGAATCTATGCCCAATTCCTATTTCCCATGCCCAATCTGATTTCTTATCAATTTTTTGTTGCTCTTTGATTCAACGATGTGACTCAAAGAAGACATCTTACCGGAACAGTTTAGAAACTCTAGAGATTTTGCATTGAAAGGTCATGGCAATTTTTCGTGGCTTAGGGATTTTATTTGTTTTTTTTGTACTCTTAGGCTAAGCAATGGGTGCCCCGAAAAAAACCATTGTAGTCGCTCGAAGAGAAGACATTCCTTACATTAAACGTGGAGTCTACGAACAAATTGTTAAGTAACTCGACCGTCAAGTGACGAACAAACGCAATCAGATCGCCCCCAAGTGGCTCTCAGAATACCAGATTATAGAAGTAGCGGAAAATATTTGTAATCTGAAGAAGGAGGGTGATTGGTTGCTTCATCTTGATATTTTGGAATATGGGGACAAATTGAAGCTCTAAACTTGTTGACAATGGGTCGAATATGACAAAATTTGTGGTAAAGTGCACTATAATCTGTTTATTTGTTATTGGAAAGATGCGATAGGGAACAACGACTAGGCGAGGAGCTTTGTGATATATATAAAATAAGTTGTGGTTCTTATACGGGGGTTCAGAAATGAAATAGAGAGAAAATCATGACGCTATTGTTCATTTTTTCTTTCTAATCTATTGAACCTAATGCAATTTCTAGAATTTCAATACCGAGTTAAGAAGTGCTTTCATTGTTATCTCATTTTTCATTAGCAAGAAATTGCTCATACCTTTTTTTGTTGAATCCTTATTGTATAATAGATTGTCAATACTTTTATTATTAGCATTTTTATTTATCTTATTCAAAATTGATATTTCATTTTCTTGTTCATACATAATTTCAGTTTAATATGATGATTATCAACTAAACTTATTTAATTTATAATCATCGTGTGTGCTTGTTTTGTAAAAAAGAAAAAAAAATTGTAAATAAATTATGTATTGTTGTAGACAATATATTTTTATCAATTAGTTTTTAGTTTAAGTCTTCTCATCTTTATTAACAATTATGTTTTCATAGTGATCCTTTTGTTTATCGCATTTGTCCTATGGATAGCGACAATAATCAAGTTTTTCTTATGCATAACTGTGATGTATATTTCACTTATACATGGATGAAATTTTAGTTGACTTAAATCTACTAATTATTTAATTTATTTTTCTGTTTCATACATTTTGGGTATGTGTTATATTATTTCCACGATTAGTCGCACGCACGGGGGGGTCACAGGGAGTGGAATCGGCCATGGTTTTGTGCATGGGTTTGCACATGGTTTTGAGGCATGATGGTTTACGGCCCCTGGTATTTTGTAGATCCAGTCAAGGGAAATATGGTTATGTTCTAATCCAGGGTTAATGGATTGGGGTTTATGAATGCTTCAACATGTATATATGTGTTGTAACACTAAAATGAATATAATGAAAAATCAAGCTGGTAGTCCCGATTTGGGATCCAGGGGAAAATCTCTGTATATGTCTGTTTTATGTTTTATTCTATCGCTATTGTTTATTTTCTATTTTTAAGATCCATTTGCAGATAATTTCTATATAGGTTTAAAACCTACATTTGATATTAGAGTTGTTTCAGCTTCAATGGGACACCTTTGTTGCTAAGGGGTTTTTTGCTCAGGCCTGTGGTAGACCCTGTTCAATGGGAGATCTACGGGATCGATTCTTGCAGTAAAAGAAGATGGCAAGCAGTGGAAAGATAGAGATTGAGAAATTTAATGGTCAGAGTTTTGAGTTGTAGAAGCTCAAGATGGAGGATCTGTTGGTGGATAAAGATCAGTGGATCACGGTAGATCCGGGTACTAAACCAACGACAATGTCAAATGAAGACTGGAAGAAGTTGGATCGAAAGGAAAAGAGCACAATATAGTTGTGTGTCTCAGATTTAGTATTGTTGAATGTATCTGGGGAAGCTACGACAAATAATTTGTGGGACGAGCTAGGGACTTTGTACCAATCGAAGTCTCTGCTGAATAAATTGTTCCTACGGAAAAATCTGTATAACCTAAGGATGAAGGATGGAGACTCAATGATAGAGAATATGAACGCCTTCAATACTGTGGTAAGTCAGTTGTTATCTTTTGATATTAAAACCTCAAATGAAGATAAGTGCATCAGTTTGTTGTGTTCTCTACCAAATTCGCGGGACAATTTGGTTATTGCAATACGTAGCAATACAACTATCTTGAATTTTGATGACATTGTCGCAGCCTTGTTGTCGAAGGAAATGAGACGGAGAAATATGGAGGGCCAGAATGGAGATGCCTTATTTGTATGAGGAAGGTCCCAGGACAGAAACAAGAATAAGGTTTCGAGTGGGAGATCTAAATCTCGAGGAAAGTTTGTAAAGGTGTGCTGGAAATGTGGAAAGGAAGGGCACTACAAAAAGGACTGCAGATCTAAAGCTCCTGAGAAAGGAAAGGGATTTGATGATGCTCCTTTTGTAGAGGCAAAAACCACCTTGAATGAAGGTGGAGATGTGTATTTGGCTTCTTCTTCAAATACACATGTAGATCATGAGGCATGGTTGATTGACTCAGGTGCATCTTTTCACTTCACTACCCATAGGGAGTGGTTCTGCGAGTATGAGAAGTATGGTGGTGGTGATGTCTTCTTAGGGGATGACAGGAAGGCTAAAATAGTTGGACATGGAAAAGTCAAGTTGAAGCTGCAAGGTGGAAGGATTAGAACACTTCCTGGTGTTTTACATATTCCTGCATTGGTGAGAAATCTGATTTCTATAAGCAATATGGATGATGCAAGTATAAAAACAGTGTTTGAGAAAGATACCTGCAAGATGGTTCAGGGAGCACTGGTATTAATGCGGGGAGTTTGGATTGGAACTTTGTACAAGATTTAGGGTAACGCTGTTATTGATGGGTGTAACAATTTTGTGGTTCTTAAAAGTGGAGCGGAAAGCCTAGCGGTATCTGGAGAAAAGACCATGCTACGGCATCAAAGGCTTGGACATATTGGAGAGAAGGGCCTTCAGATACTGCATGGAAATGGTATGGTAGAAGTTATGTCTAATTTCTCTCTGTATTTTTATTTATGCGAACATTATTTATATGGGAATCATAATCGGGTGAGTTTTCCTTCTAGTTCTGAGAGGGCAGACAAGATATTAGAGCTTGTGCACAGTGATGTGTTTGGACGTGTATCTGTTCCATCACTAAGAAAATTTGTGTAATATGTCTCATTCATAGATGAATTCTCAAGGAATACATGGATATATTTATTGAGGAAAAAATTTTAAGTCTTTGACAGATTTAAAGAATGTAAGGCTCTAGTGGAAAACCAGAAAGAGAAGAAGATAAAGGTGCTAAGGACAAATAATGGTGGAGAGTTTTGCAAGAAGGAATTTGAATAATTCTGTAAGAAGTGTGGTATATCACAAAAAAAGACTAATCCATACACACCTCGGCAAAACGGAGTTGCAGAAAGAATGAACAGAACGTTGATGGAAAAGGCAAGAAGCATGCTCAGTGGTACCGAGTTAGGATAGGAATTCTGGGCAGAAACAGTGGAGACTGCATGTTACCTGGTTAACAGATCACCTTCATCAACATTGGAGGATAAGACTCCACATGAGGTATGGACTGGTAAGGAACCCTCTCTTTCACATCTAAGGGTATTTGGATGTGATGCATATGTACATGCTCCAAAGGAGAAAAATATCAAGTTGGATAATAAATTTGAAAGGTGCATCTTTATTGGGTATAAGGATGGTTTAAAAGGTTACAAGCTTTGGAACCCAGAAACAAGGAAGGTTGTGTATAGCTGAGATATGGTGTTTAGAGAGGTGAAATGTGTTTTTAAACATGAATTCCTACCAAAGGAACCTGAGAAGATAGAGTTTGAGCTAAATGAGGATGAATCAGACTCTACAACAGAAGAAGATTTAGAAGAGGAAGATCCACAAACTCCAGTTATGAGAAGATTAGTTCGGGAAAGAAGGCAACCAAAAAGGTATAGTCCATCTGCTTTCTGTTCAAATTTTTCTTTAACTATAACTGATGATGATCCCAGAACTGTCAGGGAGGCAGTAGATTCGGAGGATGGAGAACTCTAGAAGGAGGCCATGGTTAATGAAATGGCATCCTTGCACAAAAATTAGGCATGCACTACAAGGAAAAGACCCTCTAGCGGAGGTTATAAAGGAGGGTTTTAGTGTTATAAAATTGGCCAAAATTGTGAAAAAAACATTTTCTACAACATCTGTTTATGGTTACGGAGGTTTTAATGGAAATTCAACACAACTAAAAAAAAAGGGCAGTCGGAGGTTATTACGGATGTTTTTTTTCATCGGTGCGCTACTCTGGTTTTAAAGCACCGGTGCGTACACGTAGAATGTGCCCTGGGGTAGCCGAAGGAATACACCAAGCCGTTAAGGTATAAAACCGCATCGAGCGTAGTGTTGTTGATGCAACGCATGGGGTTGTTCTAATTGGTCTTGGGATTTGTGCAGTGCCCATAGGTCGTATCAACGCACTGGTGGGAAGTATCACACAAATGCACCAAGATTTATAATTGGTATCGGTATTCATGCAGTGCCCTTAGGTCGTACAAATGCACCGGAGCTTATAGACACATAAATGCCCTGGTGTGTAGTATCGCACAAACGCACCAAGATTTATAATTGGTATCGATATTCGTGCAGTGCATATAGGTCGTACAATGGCACTGGTGTGTATAAACACATAAACGCACTGGTGTGTTGTACCGCACAAATGCACTGATATTTTTAATTGGTTTTGGTATTTGTGTGGTGCTGAGAGGTCGCAGAAACGCTCCGATGCGCTTGAGAATACAAACGCACCGGTGTACAGTAACTGACATGCACCGATTTTCATTTTGTATTTTTTAGAAACATCGACTTGTGACAGTGCAATTATTGTGATTGTTTGAAATTCATTATTCATCAAAATTCGACACATCTTATAACAATATTCATATTAATTAAAATGTTATTAATGCATTTGAATGTGATTTTTGGATTAATTTGTTATATCATATCATAATTATTGTGGTTTTTTAAAATTCATTATTCATCAAAAGTCGACACATATATATTTTATAACAATACTCATATGAATTAAATTTTTGTTAGTGCATTTGAGAATGACAATGGAGAACGCAATAGAATATATATATATATATATATAAGACAGTCTTTGTCATACAAAATGGGACAGTTATTGGTATCCCTTTGTCTTTCAATTGGGACAGTATGTCCATTACATTAAACAAAATGTCTAATTTCACAAACACATTTCAAAAAATACAACATCTTGCTTTGATATCCAAACTAGTGATCATCATTCTTCGCTTGAACTGCTGTCACTGCTAGAGTTAATTCCATGACTTGGGTTATTTTCAGGAATGTTTTTTTCACAGTGTTGATTGTTTTCTTATTCTTCACCTTCCATATACAAGCATAAAAATAAACTGTAATGAGCGTATATACATTGGTGAGAATAATGAAAATTGAAATATTAAATAATATACATCAATGTAAATCGAAAATAAATGATGTTCCATAACAACAATTGACTCATAAACTATACACATTCATTCAAAACCATGTACCATGCCATATTTCAAAATTTCATCTATTGGCGCAGTTCCATACTTTGTTTCCTACAAGTTTTATACCCCATAACAAATCATATATATAATATAAAAGATTTTTTTGTTCTATTAATTATATGCGGAAGTAAGTAAAACAAGATCGATAGATGTTTACAAATTCGACAATTAAATTATGATATGCCAACATATACTCAAAACCCATATTTAACCCAATTTCAATCAATTTGTCTGATGGTTCTTCTTTGTATGTTAGCACCTGTTTGAAGACATTAAATGATGAATTTTGTAAAACAACTTAAAAAATACAAAAATGGAATATAGTTAAGTTGTTATAAGGAAGTAACAATTACTCACAAACTTAGATATCAACCCTTTTCTTCCTTGTCGTCCTGTTTTATGTACTTAATGGGTTCCATTTTCTTTTCTTTTCTGCAAGAAAATTCTTGAAAAATAATATTTAATGCTAAATTGTTTATTTATTGTACCTAATGATCGAAAAATTCAATGATTACATATTACATTTGAAGCGCATTGTTGTTGAGATGGCTCCTCCTGCGATGCAATTTTGTCCATTTCTTTGACCATCTCCTTGTACACCTTTTTGGATATTCCTATTGGCATATTTATGATATCATCTCGTTCATCTTTTGAGATTTTCATAATATTCCTGAAAATGTAACATGAAAATAAAATATTTAATTTTTATATTGATATATGAAAAGTAAATATAACAAAAGTGATGTTTATAAATAATTCTAGACAAACACTTAAAGGAATATTACTTTTTCATTCCTTCTTTTTTGTTGTTGTACGTTTTTGCTATTAAAGGTCTAACATGTCTCATTGACCAATTCCCTGGAAAATATTCCTATAGATTACATAAAATTTGGTTCTTGGAATCATTGGATTGGTTTTTGTAATGTAAGTGGAAAGAACGTCTATACATTCGTTCCACTAGATCCCTCAAACTTTTGTAAAAGTTTTTCCCCCTTTCGTTAACCTCCAGCACCACTCCAGATGAGCTAAGGAGCAATTCATTTTCATTTGCATGTTCTATTTTTTTGTTTTTCTTAGAAAAACATTCCTTTTCCGAGTTGTTGGTCCCTGTAGAACATTAAACATATGTGAATTAATAGATTATTCTACACATGTTATCTAATAATTTTAAGTATATTATTAATGATAATTAAAAAAATAAACTCATATTGGATCGATAGTATTTTTTCATTCACTTGATTCATCCTTTTGCAATTTTTCCATCAAGCTTTCATGCTCTTCTAGTCCTAGATCATAAATAATCTTATCGAGCTTCATCATTTTGTGGCTCTGCATGATACACAGTAAACTATACATATTAGTTAAACTTACATATAGTTCAAAAATAATAATTTTTATAAATAATTTACAAAGAACTTGCATTTTTTGCTTTTCTTGATGTGTTATCAGTATTTTTGTTACTTGATCTCTTGTCAGTCATTTCTTTATCAATATAAAACCTATACCATATCATTCATTAATATATTTATAAATAAATTGTCAACTTTTCAGGTAAAAAATAAATCTCAAGAAACCAGTGCGTCGTTCATTCTGTACGCACCGACAGCGGTCCATGGGGGTATTATAAACACACCACAAAAATAGTATAATAGACCGTACGGTGCATTGGGGTATTATAAACGCACCACACAAACAATGTAAATGACCGTACGGTGCTATCCTTGTAACATGGAGCACCAGTGCCCTATTTCAAATATGGCGCACTGATTTAAAAAATTTGTTTTCAATTTTTTTACTACACAATACTTGCGCAGTGCACTAGGTTACGCAGGGTGCACCGATAAAAAAAAATCCATTTGTTCCAAAAATTCATGCAATGGCCAAATGGATTGGGATCCGACTATGCAAGTCGTCTTGTGGGTTGGATTTCAATCTAAAATCAAAAGCCCTAATTCTGAAATCACAGAAACAGGGAAAACAAAGGGAAAAATAAAAAAATCAAGGGTTTAGGATAAAAATGGATAAAACTACAGAAAAAAATAAAAACAATAATCAAATTTAATCACGAGATGGTTTGAAATTATATGATACAAGGTTTGAACCACCAGATATTTGATTTCTGGTTGTCCGAATACTTTTGTTCGAATGTATTTCGCTGCTCTATAGTGCCCTCGTGCTCTCTTGCTCCAGGTATGTCTCCTCCAAATCTCTCGCTGAAAATTTTAGCAAAAATAGTGAAATAATGAAAAGTGTTTAGTATTTAAAAAATTATTTTATGAAATTACATTTTCAAAAATATTTTACCACCCATTTTTCAATTTGCTGCTTTTTTTTCACTTAAATAAAATAGAGTTGTGTTTTTTTTTTTTTTTTACGTTTATCCATCATTTTTGCATCACTTAATAGCACCGCACCAGTGCGTCTTTTTTTAACACCGGCACCGGTGCGCAGTAACTAAAATGCACTGGGGCGGTTATATGTTCAGTAGCACCGGTTTGCTATTAAGGCACTGAAATCATTTTTTATAGCTGTTGTTAGCCACCAATAAAATTTGTTATATCAAAAGGTGGCTAAGACTTTTTGAGCCTTCAAGGAACAAATTTTATTACTAAAAAGTGTTGGCTCTTGAAGACTCTTGAAGGCCTCATGCCTTTCCTCTGTCCAAAACTTCACTGCTATTTCCCTTCAGAACTCATAAATCATGCTGATTTCCAAGCCAAATTACTACTGCAAAGGCCTTTTTCCCTCCTCCCACTTAAAAACTAACCTTCATTTGCCTCCCTATTTCTCCATAAAATTCCTCTATTTTTCATGAGTTCCCTTCTTCCATTCAGGAAAATCCAATTTTATAAGGTTTAAAACCCACTTTTAAGCCTTATCGGAACCCTCAATTTCCCTTGAAAACCATTGGAAAACCATAAAAACCACATTTTGTACATATATGGGTCTTAGCCCCTTCTCGCATAAATACCTGGTCGTATGACCCTTCATATGACCCTCGGCCCTACAATCAGGCGCCGAGCCATTTTAAATATTAAACGCACCTGCCCAAAGTTTTAAAACCTTTGGTTTTATTAAAATTTCGATTTTTATTATATTACAAAGTTTCCGCCGGTCCGAATTTCAAATTAATCTCCACTGTCGATCTAATCTACAGATTGACGGTGCGGAGCCCGTCTCCCGTGGTCCCCACATTCCACTCACCCCGTCCAAAAACCGCGTGGTATTTATCGCACCGCCTTTGGGCGAAGGCGGTTTTTTCCCAAACACCAGCGATTCCATACGTCGTTTGACGCGTGTACTAGGCACTGTTCATAAAACCGCCGTCCATCACGCGTTATTGTTCGGACGTGGATGCCCAGCGATATCGCTGTGCACCGTCCGATCTGGGGCGGGTCATCCGACGGTTATCGCTCACCAAAGATGCTCGATGCTTAACGTGGTCCTGGTGCGCCATCCATTTAATCTCCGCCATCGATCTGATCTACAAATCGACGGTCCATATTCCACCACCCTGATTTCGTCGCCTAGTCAACGATTCTCTGTTTTGACTTTCCCCCTCGCTCTCGACCGTCGATCTCTGTGCGATCGACGGCTCTGATTTAATCTTTCTTCCACCTTCTCTGATCAATCCTAACTGTTGGATGATGCCATCCAACGACCACGCTTACTCCATATGCCTCCGCAGCAATAAACCTATAAATGCATGGATTTTATAATAAGTTGTTTGTATTTTGCAGGGTTTCGAGGTTTTATCGCCTTTTTTCAAGGAAAATTCGAAGGCGGAGGATGACGATCCTCCCGCCTTCGATTCACCAAAGAAAATCATCACAGGGTGTTGACAACACGTTTCATCAGTGTTCCTTCAGGCATTGATGCCATATCGCCCCTGCGTAGCCCTGTACATCAGCAAAAACCATGAATCGGGCACAGACAAAGATTATCAGTGACGAAGACCAAAATTTATCAGAGCAGAGGATTAAAAGACAGATTTTGCGCGAATCACGGCTAAGAATGATTATCAAAATCCTAATCCCCTATTTAATACATAGGTTAAAGAAGATCTGAAGTGTTTTAACCGATAGGAAACCCTCCACCACCACAATTTGAGGTGAATTGATTCCTCAGCTACCATAAATTCCACCTATGCCTCAAAAAATTCAAAACAGAGACCGAAGTTATTGATCAAATGAAGATATTAGCCTCAACGCAGTCAGGGAGTTACTTCTGCAAGCCATTCAATGCAAGAAATATCTGCAGAGTTACTCTGAACATTACACTGAGCCTCAAAGGTCAACAAAAGCTCCCACGGAGCTTAAATCTTGATGTAAAATCATTTAATACAGATGATATGTATGCAAGTTTCTTCATTGAGCCCCTCAAAGGCCAAAAAGCCATTAACTCTGTATTAATTGTAATTGAGATCTTTTATCAGATCTCACCTCCTCATCCTTCTATAAATACTTCTGCAGAAGATGAGTGAGGGGTTGGTTGTAGAACTTTGATATACACTTGAGCTTAAACTTCTGATTGTACACAGTATTCACTGGCTCTTGGAGCTCTGCTGGTGATAGATAGGTTAGGCTGAGATGTGTAGATGGTTGCTAAACTAAAGCACTGGACTTAAAGTTTTAACTGGTTTGGAGCATCTATACAAGCTGATTTATGGGATCCTGGTCTATGTTGACGGTGATGTTTCTCTAATTGTAACTTGTTATTTTGTTTATGTTTTCACTGTGTTTCATATTCTCTTATAAAGAATAGCATGCATAGAGTTAGGACCTACTGTACATCAGTAACCTTCTCTGACTGAAAATCTTTATCTGAACTTTTTCTTCCAATCTGTGTTATTTAGGAATGATTTAATTCAGTTCGAGCATAGGAATGTTGGTGTTCCCTCGTCTTATTTTCTTAGATGAATGTTATTCTTAAATGTTACTTTCAGTATATGTTTTGTGAAGATGAAATGAGGAAGATATGGTGAGCCCTGGTCCCAGTTTTTTCCCCACTACTGTCTGGATATTTCCCTTGGAATGTGTTAAAACTTGGCTAGTTTAAAAGTACTTATCAGATCTTAGGCCATTCTGTGTTATCTTTGTGTTTGTCTTGAAAGTAACTAAGTAAAGAAGAGTTGGGAGAGGATTTGTGGTGAGCCCGGCCCGCTAGTTTCTACTCCAAAAGTTGCCTCCAAGTTTCCCTTTGTTTTAAAATGTTTTCTATTGAAAGTGTATCAAAGACTGGCTAGTTTAAAAGTACTTACCAGATCCTAGTTTACTTTTATGTTTTTCTTGAGTCCATGTCAAAGGTTGACTAGTTTAAAAGTACTTGTCAGATCCTGGGCTGCTCTTGTTTTGCATCCGTTTATCTCTCCTTCTTATTATATCATTTCATTCCATAAATCAAACTTAAAGAGATCCTTAGACATAGATGACTTGTCCCATGGACCACTCTTTCCTCTTGCTGTTCCAATTAAATCCTATTATGACTCCATAGCCCAATGGACTAAAACCTACAATTGTCTATCTTTTTGGTCGAAGATTACTCTAATTTATTGCAACTTATCACCTTTGAAACTTTTTGCACTCAGAACTTTCCACCTCAAATAGTAATCATCCTCAACCACCCAAAAAACAAACAAACCCTTGGCCTTCATAACTAGCCTAATATTATAACCCCAAACTTCAAAGACAAATCTATATTTGTACATATTGGAGAGATCCCTCTCCGGATTCAGGAGGGCTAGATCCTAGAATCCCAAATTTGGTTGAAACGATGTTGCTTCTGCAAGTTTTAGTCTTACCAGTCTGCTAAAATTATAGATTCCTAACATTTATGGTGACTCCGCTGGGGATCGAACCTAGAATCATATTTTATTTTTATAAAACCTTGTGAGTTCAAAGCAGCCTTTTCAAGCACTACCAAAGAGTGGTAATCATGGTAAAACTTGTTTGAATCAGTGACAAGCTAGGTAAAACCTAGGATTCTCTTAAGACTTTATCTAACCTTGAAATATTAGTTAGCTTAGCCATAAGAGTAAACTATCTTTGTCTCATAACCATAGCTAGGTTTTGAAACAAATTTAGGATATTCTTAAAAACCATACAACTGAAAAATAACTTAGAAAAACCTAAAAAATATTTCGGATTGGTATTCAATAAACATGGTGGTGGACCATAAAACCTTTTACCTCCTTAGGAGCTAAAAACTTCCACTTGGTGACTCCACAATCCTTAGCAGACCTTAAGACTCCACTGGGAAGAACCCTCATCATTATAACATCATTCAAACTCAGTTAGAGAACTGTAGGATTAAGATTTGTGTAAACAGATTAGTTAGCCTCTTAAAGACTGTCATACCTCATTGAAATTTTCTTGTTTATTTGGGTCTAATAACATAGCATAGTGGCTCCCAGAAAGATTCACACTAGAGCCTATCCTGACCTAGACCCACATGAAGTAGTTGATAACCCGAAAGGTATCCTTAGGAAATCTCCTAAGATTAAATTGTCAACTGTTTTCAGGTCACCCTTGAGAGCTAGTTCAGTTCCTGAAAATCTTTCATCTCTACAACAATCTCAAGTTGACTTAGTAAATCCATTTAGAACTAGGTCTCTTGGTGATTTAGATCAGTTAGATTCTGAGTCTTCATTATCATCTCCTGAAACAAGTGAACCTCTTGGTAGCAGAGAAACAAAACCTCTTGATTTACATTTCCTTCACAACTTAGGTGTCTCTCATCCAAGATCATCTCAACAGTCTATTCCTGGTCCATCCACTTCTGCTCACCCTACATCCACTGATCAAACCACTCCACTTCAGCCCATTGTTCCTGTTTTTAATCCACTCCTTGTAAATCCTCCCCCACCACCTATCATGGTAGCATGGTATGCTCCCCTAGTCCTTCCTGTACCATTAGTCAATCTTCCACAGGACTATCAGTCCAAAATTCCATTATATGATGCCAACAATGCTACAACTGCATCACAACATGTGGATAAGATTAATGACTATTTTGACAGAAATGAAATTGATGATGATTCTGTCAAGCTTAGGTTAATTGCTCAGAGCTTAGGGGGAGAAGTGAGAAAGTGGTTCAAACGTTTAGCCCCCCATAGTATGAATGATCTCCAACCCTTCCATCAAACATTCTTAAACAAATGGGAAGTAAATAATAACCCTCTCCAAGTCCTTTCTGACTACAAGAACCTCCATAGAAACACTGGGGAAAGTGTGCAAGCTTATTGCACTAGATTCAATAGTGTATATAATGCACTTTCCCCAGAAATAAAACCTCCACAAGGCTCAGCTTTAAACAAGTTTCCTGAAGGATTTTACTTTGACATGACCTATCAGATGAGAGAGAGAGACTTTGCAACTCTTGAAGATATGAAAAGAGGTTCTCTTTCTGTGGAAGTAAACTTAATGGAGAAGAGAGCAAGAATGAAAAATGAAAAGAGAGTGTCCTTTAGAGAGGAATCTGCACCCTCTACCTCCAACTCAAAAATGGAGAAAATGATGGAATAAATGATGAAATAAATGAGCATAATTAAGAGAGCACAAACAAACCTAAACCAAAATTCTCCTCAAAATAGGAACTAGAACCAGAATCAGAATTTTAGAAGGAACCAACCTCAAAACAGACCTAGGGAAGATGATCAACAGATCACTCCTCCCTTTCATCAAAATTATGTAAGTGAGGTTGAGGAAACAGATGAGATAACAGAGGGAGATGATGTCAATATGTTTGGGGTAGAAGATGATGACTTTGAGATTCATTATGATAGAAAACAAGGTCTATACCCACCTTATGATGACAAAAGAAATGATGATGAAAATTGTTATCAAGACATGGAAAATGTCATCATAGAGTCTCAAAAATAATATGACCTTAGAAGAAAAACTAGTCAACAGACCCCCAACAACAAAACCTCTGAAAAATATTCACAAAACGGCACTACAACCAAGCCTAAAATTGTCATACAAAAGGATAAAACAGTGGCTGTAAATTCTGATAAAGGTAAAGAGAAAGGCACTCAAAATAATGAAAAAAAGAGTGCAGACCTTAGTAGTAATAACACTTCAGCTAGTACTCCTGTGAAAACAATTGTGTCAAGTGTAAATAGAAAAAATCAGCAAGCTGATGTTGCTGATAAAGGGACAGCTAATAAATCTGAGACAAGTGCTTTAAAGAGTCAAATTTCTTTCAGCCTAGAGCAGGAAATTTCAAAAATCAAGATCTTTGTTCCCCTCACTGAGTTAGCTGCCCAACATGTATTTAGAACCCAAATTTTGAAGGCTTTAAATATATAAGAGAGTAATGATATAGTCAATCTTAATGATGACCAGGCAGAGCTGATTTTTGGTCCTAAGATTGAAGGTAAATATCAAGAGGGACCTGTTCCTCCCTTTTATGTAAGTTTAAACGTTCATGACAAAATTTTGCACAATGCTATGCACGATTCTGGGGCTTCTCATAATTTAATGCCTAAATTTGTGATGGAGAGCCTTGGTTTGGAGATTACCAGACCGTATAAAGACATGTATTCCTTTGATTCCAGCAGAGTAAGGTGTGTAGGATTGATCAAAGACCTCTCTGTTAACTTAGCTCAGATTCCAGCCAAATGCCTGGTTATGGATATTATTGTGGCTGATGTCCCCCCCAAGTATGGAATGTTATTATCAAGGTCTTGGGGGGCTAAGTTACAGGGGACTATAAAAATGGACATGACTTATGCGACTATCCCTATTTTCAATCAGAATAGAAGACTTTACAGGGAGTCTCATATGCAATACACGGTTACAAGTCAAGACAGACCGCAAAACTCCCCTTTATACTCTGTAGATATCGGCCTTGATTCTTTTATCATTTTTAACAAAGAAAAATTAGATTAACAAGTGACTTTAATAGAGTTAATGACTAATAGGGAAGAGGAAGAAAATACCACAAAGTTGTCAAAGAAGTTTGTTGAACCATTGAACATTAGCAAACTAAAAAAAGGTCTTGAACTACAAGTCGGGCATCCGTTGCTTTTAAACCTTGACACTCAAGAAAACGTGCCTCCACTTAACGAAAAACCTGAAGAGTCAAAACAAACTCAATTAAGTGCCGATAATCATGAAAATATAGAAAGCGCAGTAGTTAAAGAGGACGTTAACCAGGATGAAACCGACAACAGTCCTCTATGGAGTATGTATTTTGATGGATCCTGCACTAGAACCAACACTGGTGCAGGTGTCTGGATTTCCAACACTGAAAATAACCACACAGAAAGAATTTCCTGCAAGTTAAACTTTTAGTGTTCCAATAACATAGCAGAATATGAATCCCTTCTCTTAGGCTTACATCTGTTGAAAAATTTAGGAGCCACAAGAATCAATGTGTATGGGGATTCAGAGTTAGTCATTAGGCAAGTCAATGGAGAGTATAACGCAAATCATCCCAGACTTAAAGCCTACCGAAATGATATCATGGATCTCTTGAAAACCTTTGACGAGTCCAAATTGATTTTTTTCCCAAGAAAGAAAAACATTGCAGCCCACAATTTAGCCTTTGTAGCTAGGACATGCTTGACGCCATATGAAACCAAAGACTGCACAACTAAGATAAAATTTAGACCAGTTGTGCTTGATAATGAAAAGTATTGGCAGGTGTTTGACAATGATAAACAAATAGAATACTTCATGCAATTCAGAAATGAATTTGAACTACACAGTTCGGACTCAGAGTATGATACAGACTGCAGTGAAAAAAATTTCCTTGGTGAAGAGGAACCATCTCCTGAACCTGTTAATATCAACCTGTTGTCAAGCAAACTAAAAAAAAAAAAAGAATTGGATGCAGAGTTTGAAACAGATGAGTTAGAAACTCTGCACTCTAAAGATGAAAGTTTTCCAAGCAGTCTAGCGCCTTTAGAAGAATTTTTTGATCTTAACGATGTGCCCAAAAAGCCAAAACTGGAACCTGTAGAGGCTGAAGTAGAAGAGTGCAATATAGGCAGTGAACTTAAACCTATGATGATTAAATTGTCTAAAAATTTACCAGCTCACATTAAACTTAAATACATGGATTTGTTTAAAGAGTTTTCTGATGTTTTTGCATGGAGTTACGAAGATCTTAAGTCCTATGACACTGAAATAATATAGCACAAAATTCCCCTCAAGGAAAACCAAAAACCATTCAAATAGAAACTACGTAGAATAAACCCTGTTCAGTTGCAATTGGTTCAGAAGGAGCTCATGAAAATGTATGAAGCTGGTATTATTGTCCCTATTATATACTCTGAGTGGGTGTCTAATCTGGTGTCTGCTAGGAAGAAAACTGGAGAGATCAGGCTTTGTATAGACTTTAGAGACTTAAACAAAGCTTCATTAAAAGACAACTACCCTTTACCAAAGATGGATCACATTTTACAAAGGGTGGTAGGGTCTAGAAGAATTTCTTTGCTGGATGGCTATTCAGGGTACAATCAGATATTAGTTCACCCTGCTAATCAATTAAAGACAGCATTCACTACAGCATGGGGCACTTTCATGTATGTGAAAATGCCCTTTGGTCTAATGAATATTGGAGAAAATTTTCAAAGAGCCATGGACATAGCATTCTCGGAGGAACTGGGCTTCTTCATCATCATATACCTTGATGATGTCACTGTGTTTTCAAAAACAGATGAAGAGCACTTATAACATTTAAGAAAAATTTTCGAGAAATGCAGAAAGTTTGGAATATCTTTGAACCCTAAGAAAACACTATTTGGTCTCCAAGAAGGTAAACTTCTTAGGCACATTATTTTCGAGGAGGGTATAAAGATAGATCCAAAGAGGATTGAGGCCATATTGCAAATCTCTCACCCTCGAAACATCAAAGAATTGCAATATTTCATTGGAAAGATTAACTTTTTGAGAAGGTTCATCCCCAACTTGGCTGAGCTCCTTAGGAACATCACAAACATGTTAAAGAAGGAGCAAGGGGTAAAGTGGACCTTGGAAGCAAGGAAGTCCTTTGAGCTGGTGAAACAAGCCTTAACCAAAACATCAGTTCTAATAAGTCCTGATTTTTCAAAATATTTTTATATCTTTTCATTTGCATCGGAACATACCATAGCTGTTGTCATTTTACAGAAAAATCCGCAAGGAAAAGAGCAGCCGATTGCATTCTTTAGCAAGGCATTGAGGGATGCCCCTTTGAAGTATAAAATTATGGAAAAGAAAGCTTTTTCTTTGGTTAAAGCTTTGAAAGACTTCAGAGTGTACATCCTTCACTCACACATCATTGCCTTTGTCCCAAACTCAGTTGTTAAAAACATTCTAACACAGGACCCAGATGGTAAGAGAGGTAAGTGGATTATTGTTATCCTTGAATATGATTTAGAGATAAAACCCACTAAACTCATCAAAGGCCAAGGTCTCGCTAGATTAATGGCTGAGTCAAATTTTGAAGTTCTTGATATTAATATGATTGATGTTTTGGATGACCAAGAAGAATTCTCAACTCCTATAGTTAAAGATAATTTTATGAATTCTCCTTGGTATGCTGATATTATTTATGTTTTGCTTAAATTGAATACACCTCCTGGTTAGACAAAAACAAAGGCAAGATTCCTTAAATTGAAAGCTGTAAACTATTGCATTATAGATATATGTCTTTATTGGAAAAATGCATGTGGTCTATTTCTTAAATGTTTGCCTAAGTTTGATGTAGAGAAGGTTAAGCACGAGTTCCATGAAGGTGAGTGTGGAAGTCATTTGTACTGGAAGACAACAGCCAACAAAATTTTGAGGGCTGGTTTCTATTGGCCTACTCTTTTTCCTGATTTGCACAAAATGATCATAGTCTGTCATAACTGTCAACTTTTTGAAGGAAAAAGAAAACTGTTACCCCTACCTCTGCATCCAATCACTGTTGAGGCCCCTTTTCAACAGTGGGGACTTGACTTTATAGGAGAAATCCACCCACCATCTTTTGCCCAACATAGATGGATTCTTACTGCCACAGAATATTTCACTAAGTGGATAGAAGCCATACCTTGTAGACATGCCAATGATTCAATTATTATAAAATTTATGGAGACTAACATTCTCTCCAGATTTGGCTGTCCTACCAAGATTATCACTGATAATGCAGCAGCATTTAGATCAAGGAAAATGGTTGAGTTCTATCATAAGTATCACATAACATTGGGGCATTCCACGGCCTATTACCCTCAAGGTAATGGACTTGCAGAATCCTCCAACAAAAGCTTAGTGAACATAATCAAGAAACTATTGGAGGACAATAAGAAGTCTTGGCACACAAAGCTGGTTCAAGTAGTCTGGGTTGACAGATTTACTTTGAAGAAATCTATTGGTATGTCACCTTTCCAACTTGTGTATGGTACTGATGCAATTTTTCCAAACAGCCTTGGGATACCAGTAATGAAGTTGATTCAAGAGTTACAAACTGAAGAAAATGACATGATTAGAAGAGTGAACCAGACCATTCATCTTCAACAAACCAGAGAGGAAGTGTATAGAAAAGCATTGCAGAAGCAGGACAGCATTAAAAAGCTTTTTGACAGAAGAACAAAGGCCAGTAATTTCAAGATTGGGGAAAAATTTCTAAAGTGGGATTCAATAAGGGAAGAGAAGGGCAAGCATGGAAAATTTTACCACTTATGGCTTGGTCCTTACTCTATTCACTCAGCTGCTGGTAAAAATGCATTTTTCTTACAGGAGTTGAATGGAGCATAACTATTTGGGGGTCTTGTCAATGGCAGGATGCTTAAGCATTACTTATCTTGATCCATTTTATGTTCCAAAAGCCTTTTTATCTTTTTTTTCCACTATAAATAGTTCATCCACCATTGCATTCAAAGTTGTAAAATCAAAAATACGAAAACAATGAAAAGAAATAAAAGAGGGCAGATTGTGAAAAAAAGAAAGGTATATCCCCATACCAAAAAAAGAGAAATAAATCTAAAAGTGTGCAAGCTCAAATGCCGCTCCTATAAAACACACTTCTAGTTAGTCGAACTGCCTAATCTTGACTAATTATTTTTAAATTTTCTGCTGATAGGATAGTGAATTTGATTTGCCAAACTGTTTAATCTTGGCTTATCAGTAGATAGTTTAGGATAGAAATTAAAGGTTCAAACATGATTAAAATCTGAACCTAAGGTTTCAAAGAAAGATGACTCAAATATGTTCTATTTTCTTGAGTCAAAAAAGATGTAAATCTGGCTCAAATCAACTCAAAATCTGAACTAGAGAACAAAGAAAGAACAGCTCAAACAAAATGAAAAACAGAGCTGTAAAAAGAGAAGGCAGTTCTTTGAACTTTCAGATCTTAAGCCCTCCGTTTTGATTTAGTTTTTTGCAAAATAAATATCTATGTGCAACTTGTTTTTATGCCATAGATCACAGCAAATCAAACAGCTTAATGTTGACTTGACTTTTTTAAAATTTATGTCTTAGAATTTAGAGAATTAAAATCTGTTGGACAGTTTAATCCCAACAGACAGTAGAATAGGTAGAGAAGCATCTGAACTCAACTGTTTAATCTAAGTTGAGGGAGAAATAAGGAGTAGAATTAGATCAATTTTATGCTTTCAAAGGAATAAATGTTGTAAAAGAGTTTGCCAATCCAAGTGCACTCTAATGAAGAAAAAAATGTTAGATCAGTAGGATTGGGTAGGTAGAAGTTTGTATTGATGAAGATCCATTGTTTTTATGGTTGTTAATATTTTTTCAGAACACATCACCCATAGAAAGAAAGGCAGCCCAATGGATGAGGCAACTGATCAGCCTCCCAGAGAAACATAATGGATCAGGCACAGGTCAGCCTCCCAGAGAATGCAAGTCTGAAGATCTTGATGCCTTCAAGAAGGCACCATGCCCAAGTGGAGCCACTGTTAGCCACCTATAAAATTTGTTATATCAAAAGGTGGCTAAGGCTTTTTGAGCCTTCAAGGAACAAATTTTATTACTAAAAAGTGTTGGCTCTTGAAGACTCTTGAAGGCCTCATGCCTTTCCTCTGTCCAAAACTTCACTGTTGTTTCCCTTCAGAACTCAGAAATCCTGCTGATTTCCAAGCCAGATTACTACTGCAAAGGCCTTTTTCCCTCCTCCCACTTCAAAACTAACCTTCATTTGCCTCCCTATTTCTCCATAAAATTCCTCTATTTTTCATGAGTTCCCTTCTTCCATTCATGAAAATCCATTTTTATAAGGTTTAAAACCCACTTTTAAGCCTTATCGAAACCCTCAATTTCCCTTGAAAACCATTGGAAAACCATAAAAAACCACATTTTGTACATATATGGGTCTTCGCCCCTTCCCGCATAAATCCCTGGTCGTATGACCCTTCATATGACCCTCGGCCCCGCAATCGAGCACCGAGCAATTTTAAATATTAAACGCACCCGCCCAAAGTTTTAAAACCTTTGGTTTTGTTAAAATTTCGATTTTTATTATATTACAAAGTTTCCGCAAGTCCAAATTTCAAATTAATCTCCACCGTCGATCTGATCTGCAGATTGACGGTGTGGAGCCCGTCTCCCGTGGTCCCCACATTCCACTCACCCCGTCCAAAAACCGCATGGTATTTATCGCACTGCCTTTGGGCAAAGGCGGTTTTTTCCCAAACACCAGCGATTCCATACGCCGTTTGACGCGTGTCCTGGGTACTTTTCATAAAACTGTCGTCCATCACGCGTTATTGTTTGGACGTGGATGCCCGGCGATATCGTTGTGCACCGTCTAATCTGGGGTGGGTCATCCGACAGCTATCGCTCGCCGAAGATGCCCGATGCTTAACGTGGTCCCGGCGCGCCATTCAATTAATCTCCGCCGTCGATCTTTACGCAATTGACGGCTCTGATTTAATCTTTCTTCCGCCTTCTCCGATCAATCCTGACCGTTGGATGATTCCATCCAACGGCCACGCTTACTTCATATGCCTCCGCAGCAATAAACCTATAAATGCATGGATTTTATAATAATTTGTTTGTATTTTGCAGGGTTTCGAGGTTTTATCGCCTTTTTTCGAGGAAAATTCGAAGGCGGAGGATGACGATCCTCCCACCCTCGATTCACCAAAGAAAATCATCACAGGGTGTTGACAATACATTTCATCAGTGTTCCTTCAGGCATTGATGCCATATCGCCCCTGCACAGCCCTGTACATCATCAAAAACCGTGAATCGGGCATAGACAGAGAGTATTAGTGACGAAGACCAAAATTTATTAGAGCAAAGGATTAAAAGACAGATTTTGTGGGTATCACGACTAAGAATGATTATCAAAATCCCAATCCCTGATTTAAAACACATGTTAAAGAAGATCTGAAGTGTTTTAACCGACAGGAAACCCTCCACCACCACAAATAGAGGCGAATCGATTCCTCAGCTACCATAAATGCCACCTATGCCTCAAAAAATTCAAAACAGAGACCGAACTTATTGATCAAACAAAGATATTAGCCTCAGCGCAGTCAGGGAGTTACTTCTGCAAGCCATTCAATGCAAGAAATATCTGCAGAGTTACTCTGAACATTACACCGAGCCTCAAAGGTCAACAAAAGCTCCCACAGAGCTTAAATATTTATGTAAAATCATTTAATACAGATGATATGTGTGTAAGTTTCTTCATTAAGCCCTTCAAAGGCCAAAAAGCCATTAACTCTGTATTAATTGTAATCGAGATCTTTTATCAGATCTCACCTCCTCATCCTTCTATAAATACTTCTGCAAAAGATGAGTGAGGGGTTGGTTGTAGAACTTTGATATACACTTGAGCTTAAACTTTTGATTGTACATAGTATTCACTGGCTCTTGGAGCTCTGCTGGTGATAGATAGGTTAGGCTGAGATGTGTAGATGGTTGCTAAACTAAAGCACTGAACTTAAAGCTGTAACTGGTTTGGAGCATCAATACAAGCTGATTTATGGGATCCTGGTCTATGTTGATGGTGATGTTTCTCTAATTGTAATTTGTTATTTTGTTTCTGTTTTCACTGTGTTTCATATTCTATTATAAAGAATAGCATGCATAGAGTTAGGACCTACTGTACATCAGTAACCTTCTCTGACTGAATCTTTATTTGAACGTTTTCTTCCAATCTGTGTTATTTAGGAATGATTTAATTCAGTTCGAGCATAGGAATGTTGGCGTTCCCTCGTCTTATTGTCTTAGTTTAATGTTATTCTTAAATGTTATTTTCAATATATGTTTTGTCAAGATGAACTAAGGAAGATATGGTGATCCCTGGTCCCAGTTTTGTCCCCACTACTGTCTGGATATTTCCCTTGGAATGTGCTAAAGCTGGCTAGTTTAAAAGTACTTATCAGATCTTAGGCCATTCTGTGTTATCTTTGTGTTTGTCTTGAAAGTAACTAAGTAAAGAAGAGTTGGGAGAGGATTTGTGGTGAGCCCGGCCTGCTAGTTTCTACTCCAAAAGTTGCCTCCAAGTTTCCCTTTGTTTTAAAATGTTTTCTATTGAAAGTGTATCAAAGGCTGGCTATTTTAAAAGTACTTACCAGATCCTATTTTACTTTTATGTTTTTCTTGAGTCCATGTCAAAGGCTGACTAGTTTAAAAGTACTTATCAGATCCTGGGCTGCTCTTGTTCTGCATCCGTTTATCTCTCCTTCTTATTATATCATTTCATTCCATAAATCAAACTTAAAGAGATCCTTAGACATAGATGACTTTCCCCATGGACCACTCTTGCCTCTTGCTGTTCCAATTAAATCCTATTATGGCTCCATAGCCCAATGGAATAAAACCTGCAATTGTCTATCTTTTTTGGTCGAAGCTTACTCTGATTTCTTGCAACTTCTCACCTTTGAAACTTTTTGCACTCAGAACTTTCCACCTCAAACATTAATCATGCTCAACCACCCAAAAAACAAACAAACCCTTGGCCTTCATAACTAGCCTAATATTATAACCCCAAACTTCAAAGACAAATCTATCTTTGTACATATTGGAGAGATCCCTCTCCGGATTCAGGAGGGCTAGATCCTAGAATCCCAAAGTTGGTTGAAACGATGTTGCTTCTGCAAGTTTTAGTCTTACCAGTATGCTAAAATTACAGATTCCTAATGGGTGTGTACACCAAAATTTAGTGAACTCCAACCATAGAAATTGGGAATTAGAATTTTGTTTATTCTTGAGGATTAGAATTAGAATAAGAATTGAGAATTGGAATTGGATAAATTTTTTATGGAAATAACTATTCTTCCAATGCATTTTGTTTATTGCAGGAGGTGCCCACTAATTATGTGTAGAGAATGCAATGTGCAACATGTGAAGATGCAATACTACAGGGCCCAAGTGGGAAATTGTGGCATGTGAACCTGTTATAATTGAAAATTAACTATTTGAAACCAATATGTTTTGGAATATAATCTATAGATAAACGGATGCCTGCCAGCAATTAGTACATATAATCTGCAGAAGGGTAATGTTCTGGGAGCAATGACAACGAGTCCTTCATTCTGCATTTGTTAGTAGAAGAAGATCGATTTTTGAGTAAACGATACAGTTATTAAATGTGGAGGCAATGGTTTCCCATAGAAAATGAGTATATGGTTGAGTAGAGGAAATACATTTCAAAATAGGCTATTACATTAGCTTTTCCAATGGGAAACCGATTTGCAGGTGGAAATACGGTAGCTGCAGGTATCTATGCTTTTCTTCCCACAGAAATGGTCACTAGATTTCCATTTATAATACAAGCAGACTTTTTACTAGTTTCATTCACAGGACCACAACTCAGACAAGTTAGAGATGCCATTCAGGTTCAATTGAAAGCCGAAGATGTGATTTTATGCGACGTCAGCTTTGCGAGTAAAAGTTTATGTAAGCCAACTGAAGCTCAGAATATACTCCCAGCTGCTTTTAAATGCATTCTGGAGAATCTTTCCCTTCATGGGACATACTAGCCCGATCACCAACGTCAATTGATATTTCTCTGTTGTCCTTAAGGGAATGAGAATCCTTCCCTTCATGGTGCCTCTTGGCTTTATCAACTACTTCAATTGATTTTTCTCTGCCATCAACTCTGCTCTCCATTTCTCCATCATGGGACCTCTTAACCCTATTGTCAGCCTCAACCGAATGCTCTCTTTCAGTCTCAACCTATACTCCTTTTCTCCTTTTGTACTCTGTCGAGCTCTGTAGCCGTCTGCATCCCTGTAAGCATCTTTGTCTGTCTTTCTGTTTTGAATCACTCATTTTCTCTGCTATAAAATTCTCAGCCGAAATTTGAACTCTCGTCTTTTCAAACCCTCATCTCCTTAGAAAAATTATTACCCACGATGAGGAACCCTCCACTACTCCATTACTGCACTTTACAGAATAACCCTGTTTTGGTGTGCGTTGTTTTATCGGCGCACTGGGGCGGTTTGTAAGATCGATGTTTTTGTTTTGGCGCGGTGTTTTATGACGCACTGGTGTAGAAGAGTTGTGAAACATCGATGTGTCTAAGTAATAAGATGCACCGGTGCGTGTTATGATGATAAGCACACCGAAATGTATAAAGTTCTTTTTTTGTATGTAAGATCATAATAAAATAATGATAATTCTAAAGTACATGAATTTATTTGCATTATTTTCTAAACTTTATTATGTTACAAAAATTCATATTATTCTAGATTTATTATTTTACAATTATTTACAAATTTAAATATTTTAATAAAATCATTTCACATTAATACAATTAAGATTTTACAAATATTTTACATACAATTAGAATTAGAATTGCAATTACAATTTTACAATTTCACATACAATTAGCATTAGAATTACAATTTCAATTTTAATTTTACGTACAATTACATTTACAATTAAAATTTTACAATTACAATCATTTCACAGTAATAGAATTAAAATTTTACAAATATTTTACATACAATTAGAATTAGAATTAGAATTAAATTTACAATTACAATTACAATTTTACAAATATTTTACATACAATTACAATTAAAATTACAATTACAAATAGAATTACAATTACAATTTTACAATTTGTCATATATACAATTACAATCATTACAGTTAAATATTTTACATACAATTACAGTTAAAATTTTACATACAATTAGAATTAGAATTACATTTACAATTACAATTACAATTTTAGAATTTTACATACAATTAGAATTACAATTACAATTTTACAAATATATACAATTACAATTACAATCATTTCACAATAAATTAAATATTACAATTACAATTAAAAATTTACATTAAATATTTTACGTACAATTATAGTTAAAATTACAATTACAAATACAAATACAATTTTACATACAATTAAAATATCAATTTCAATTACAATCACGACATAATATTTAATAAATATCATGGTCATATAATATTAAATTAATTAATAAACATCATGATCATGATAACCATCGTACAAACATCATATTCAACTAAAAAACACATTCAAACATCAAATTAACATTATATATTAGCATCATCACAACGCAAACATCAAATATACATCTCATGTCAAATAACTCATGCTATCACATACACATATATTTGCAAGCTAAACATTAAATGAACATATCTAACATGACCTAACAATATACACATCACGATGATCACCAACATGTAAATTAAGTACAACTGCAACAAGAACATAAAATACATGGATATAACTGAATAATGTTAAAAATATACAAGTGTAACATAAATTTCATGGATCAGCTGGTGGTAGTACAACATCAATAGCAATACTAGTGTTGGCATGCTCAGTTAATGGTGCAGCCTCGATGGTCAATGGCCAAGCCTGCCCATGATCATGACTAGTACTGATGGATGGATCATTTGGTGGTAGTACAACATCAATATAAGCATTAATAGTGGAGGCCAGCTCAGTCAATGGTGCAGCCTCGACGGTCGATGGTCCAACCTGCTCATGATCATGACTAGTACTGATGGATGTTGCAGGTTGCTGACTAGACGTGGCCGATGGTCCAGCCTCATCTCCATGATGGCTGCTAGATGCTAATGGAGCCTCATCCTCATCAGGCACGGCGCGAGGTGAACGATCATGAGATGATGAGTCGCTGCTCGCGGATTTTCCATCACGTGCTGCGGCTCGACCACACCTATAATGTGCAACAATCCTCCTCAGTCTCGTAACAACTGTCGTAGTTCCTATGACATGTTGCATCAGTCTGTACATGTCACGCGACATGCCTCTCCACATTTGTAATAGCGTATCATTAGCCTATATATCTTTGTAATGAGCGGGCCTAATGCCCGCCTCAACAATCAATGCAATGAGTTGGTCGCCCAACTTCATCCTATATCTAGTATCTAGTCGATCGCGCCTAGTAAAGGTGGTATCGGTGCACCACCAGGAGCATGTCTCTCTGCACCGGTGCTCTCCTGATGACCCTCAACATCTGGCATTCCCTCATCATCATCAGGATCCACACCTGGATCATGTGGTGGTGCCAGCATCTCCTCGCCATCAAAAGAGCCAATGTCTGAAAAATATATACAAGTACACAACAATAATTAGACAATTTCATTACACAATTTAATGAAAACAAGTTAAAGAACATGTTAGAATAAATATAAATAAAACAGTAATATTACCTCTGTCATCTAGTAGCTCATCATCTGTGAAGATGATGTTCACACGCCCTCGCCAATCCAATCCAGCATAAGGACACGGGACCATAATGAAGGGATGCAGCTCGTCAACACTGGATAGTAAGTCCAGTGCATCATGTGATATCCTGGCTGGAAACATAGTCTCTCCCCTCTTGGGCATCATCTACCCCCACATATGCATACGTGCCTCAGACATCGGCCTACGAGGTTTCCGAACAAAAGTAGGCCTCATCTCTAGAAACCTCTTAAAAAATAAACAAAAAATATCTAAAGCAAAATAGAAGTTGACCATCCCTTGTGCATGAGCACAACATCTATCTAAGGTTGTACAAAACTACCGCAAAAAAATGGCATACCACCTGACAAGTCGTGGCTCCTGTACTAAAGAATCAACATAATATAGAAGTGGGCAACTAATGCATTGTCCGTCACTGGTGTTGTGTGAAATGGCACTGCATGTCCTGTCTACCAAATGCACCAATACGTAACTGACCTCCAGGTCCCTGAAACTATGAAGGAGACATTACATCTGCTCCAATGTATCTATGGGAGTAAACTAATCAACTCCCTGCTACACAACCAGTTGGAACCTCTGGGAACGAGGGAAAATCCACCCCTCTCCTTGATAGCCCTGTAATAAAATATATATCCTCCTCAGTGGGTGTGTACCATTGGTTAGGACCAACCTGGAAAGCCTGTTGGTGGGATTCCACCTGCAGATAAGATGTCTCAAAAAAACACTATGGGCCTTTAGGGAAGTAGCCTCCTCATAGAACTTGAGGAGGCCTACCTGCCTTAGGAGCCCTTGAGTATCTGCTGTAATAGATCGAGGGTACGCATCTCTCTCCCTCTCTTGTGTCTCCCACAGGTGAACCATGTCATACTGCTCCACTTGTTGTTGTTGTTGTTCCTCCTCTTCTCTCTGAATCATTGTCATATTAAATAATTTTTTTTTATTAAATCATACATGTATTTATGAATATACATATATCATTTTTTTTGGAAAAAAAAAAAAACATACTAGTTGGTGCGCCAGAAAAACAGTCATGCACCAGTTCCAGTGCAGTTCTTGTTTCTAGCACACCAGGGGCGGTGACCTAGATGTCATATGGTGCACCTAAAATTTTCTATGTGATGCACCTAAAATTTTTTAAAGGGTCGTTGACTATATATATGGTTTCAGCAGAGCGGTGTGATGACTAAATTATATGCCTCGACTCTTATAGTTGTGTTAGCGCACCGACTTCCTGACAAATAACATTGTCAACAGTGTGGTCTTTTACGAGGCCGCACTGTTAACCCTCTCGAAATGTTGAATGTGGTGCACTGATAGATACCAGGGCAGATATTTTCGTCAACGCACCGCATTGTTATTCCCATGGTCAATAGTGCGACCGGCTAAATGAACGCATCGCACTTTTCTTTTCTTTTTTTAATTTTAAAATAACCCGGGGCGCCTTTTGGTACCGCCCCAGATACGGTGCAGTTACCCTTAGCACTGGTTGTAGTGCGGCATGTAAATTTTATAGGCAGCACCGATTACCGGTTTCAAGCCAAACAACTCGTGCGCACTGCGCGACCAAAAAAATTAAAAATCTTTTAAATGGTTAATTTTAAGGCTATTTGAAATTCTAATCCGCTAAAAAGGTTAATTATGGAAAAACAAGAAAAATACCTATACATTTCGCCGTCAAGGAGGCATATTAGCTGTATAATTTGCAAAAGAAAATTTTCCCACCATTTTGCAAAATGCAAGCTGGAGATTCATGGGAAATGCACAATAGTAGTGCGTTCAATGGGTGCAATGGGAGCACCGATCTAAGGGCAGCTCAGACAAGGATAAATTGCACCGGTGCTTGAGAGCTCTGGAGCACTGAGAAAAATGAAAATTTTGGTTTTTTCGCCGTATTTTTTTTTTATTTAACCCTGTTCCGGTGCGCGGGGTTTTATAGGTGCACCGGTGTGGTTTCTTAAGACCGCACTGGGCGGTTTCAGTTTTGGCGCAGTGTTTTATGATGCACCGGTGCGGTTTCATAACACCGCACCAGTCGGTTTATGTTTTGGCGCGGAGTTTTATGATGCACCAGGGCGGAATAGTTGGAAAGCACCGGTGCTCTACAGTAATCAGATGCACCGAGCGGGTGTGGACGGAGCACACGGTGTCCGGTGTGCCAATATTTTGTGCGACTGGTGCTTTCTCTTGTAGAGCGCACCGGTGATTGAGCACTGAGAAAAGTGAAAAATGTGGTTTATTGGCCGTAATTTTTTTAATTAACCCTGTGCCGGTGCACCGGGTTTATAGGCACACTGGTGTTGTTCCTACGAATGCACCGGTTGGTTTCTGTTTTGGCGCGGTTTTTTTTTATGCACCGGTGTGGTTTCTTAACACTGCACCAGTCGGTTTCTGTTTTGGCGTGGTGTTTTATGATGCACCGGCGTGGAAGAGTTGTGAAGCCCCGGTGCTTTACAGTAATATGACGCACCAAGAGGGTGTGTATGGAGGGCACGGTGTCCAATGTGCCAATGTTTTGTGCACACTGGTGCGTTCTCTTGTAGAGCGCACCAAAGATTGAGAGCTCTGGAGCGCTGAAAAAGTGAAAAATGTGGTTTTTTGGTTGTATTTTTTTTATTTAACCCTTTGCTAGTGCACATAATTTATAGGTGCACTGGTGCTATTTTATACGAATGCACTGATCGGTTTCTATTTTGGCACGGTGTTTTATGATGCAATGGTGCGGTTTATTAATACCGCACCGAGCGGTTTCTGTTTTGGCATGGTGTTTTATGATGCACCGGTACGGAAGAGTTGTGAAGCACCGGTGCTTTAAAGTAATATGATGCACTAGGCTTGTGTGTACAGAGTGCACGGTGTCTGGTGTGCCAATGTTTTGTGTGCACTAGTGCTTTCGCTTTTAGAGGGCACTAGTGCGATTTCGGATGATAAGCGCACTGAGTGGAAAACATCCGCAAAACCCTCCACCCACCAACCTCCTCTAGTAACCTCCACTAGAAATGGATGTATGGGGTATTTTTATAAGGGGTTCCTCAAAAACATTCGCTAGAGGGTCTTTTCCTTGTAGTGATGGGATCTAGTGGAGTTGTTAGATGGAAGGAAACCCATCGGGAGCAAATGGGTGTTTAAGAAGAAGATGAATGTAGAAGGCAAGGTGGATAAATGCAAAGCTTTATTGGTAGCAAAAGGTTATTCCCAAGTGCTGGGAATTGATTTTGGTGATACTTTTTCTCTTGTTGCCAAGGTTACTTATATTAGATTAATTTTATCTGTTTCTGTTGCCATTGATTTTGAGGTAGAACAGATGGATGTAAAGACAACATTTCTTCACGGGGATCTGGAAGAGGAGATCTACATGAAGCAACCTGAAGGATTTATGGTGAAGGGTAAGAAAGAACTGGTATGCGAGTTAAAAAATTCTATGTATGGTTTAAAACAATCACCAAGGATGTGGTATTAGAAATTTGATACATATATACGGGGACTTGGCTTCACCGGAAGAAAAGAGGACCGCTGTGTATATTTTAAATTAATTGGTGACCGTGTTATTTATTTGGTCTTGTATGTGGATGATATGTTGCTGATTGGAAATGACAAAGAAATTATCCAAGATTTGAAGACCCAATTGTTCTCCAAATTCGACATGAAGGATATTGGTGTTGCAAACTATATTTTGGGCATGGAAATTAAGAGAGATTGGGAAAATAGGAAAATATAGTTAAACTAGAGGAAGTATGTCGAGACAATATGGAAGAGGTTCAATATGCAGGATAGTAAAACGGTGAAGGTTCCTATTCTTGTAGGTGTAAATATTTTTTCTGAATAGTGTCCCAAGACACAAGAAGAAGAGGAGTATATGTCCCGTGTTCCATATGCAAGTGCAGTGGGTAGCTTGATTTATGCAATGGTTTGTACTAGACCATACATTGCACATGCAGTGGGAGTATTGATCAGGTTTATGTCAAAACCAGGGAAGGAGCATTGGACAATAGTGAAGCGGGTTTTCAGATATTTGCGTGGCACTAGTGATTATGGTTTGTGCTACTGGGGAAGACTAGGATTGGGTACAGTTTTGGACATCTGTGATTTTGTTGATGCAGACTAGGCTAGAGATCTGGACCAAATAAGATCTACAAGTAGGTATGTGTTTAGCCTATTTGGAGGTGCAGTCAGTTGGATAAGTAAAAGACAGTTTGTAGTGGCCCTTTCAACTACAGAGGTAGAATACATGGCAGCCACTCATGCAAGCAAGGAAGCAGTTTGGTTGCAAAGATTTTGTTCAAGTATGGGGTTGGTGAAGCAAGCTATAAGGATAGACTGTGATAGCCACAGTGATATTTTCTTGGTTAAGAACCCTTCTTATCATTCAAAGACAAAGCACATTTATGTTCAATGTCACTTTGTGAGAGATATGGTTGATGATAAAAGGGTGTTGTTGGTAAAGGTGGACACTTTGAAGAATGTTGCGTATGCATTGACGAATTCTGTGAGCACTCAGAAGTTCTCTTGTTGTAGAGAAAAAATGGGGGCTGTAGAGCTGGACTAATGACTAAGCTCTCTTGTGGCCCCCTATGGAAAGAAAACAACAAGTGGAAGAATGTTGGGTATGTGTTATATTCTTTCCACGATTAGTCACACGCACGGGGGGGGTCACAGGGGGGCGGACCCGCCCATGGTTTTGTGTATGGGTTTTCACATGGTTTTGCAGCATGATGGTTTTCAACCCCTAGTATTTTCTAGATTTGGTCAAGGGAACTACAGTTATGTTCTAATCCAGGGTTAATGGATTGGGGTTTATGAATTCTTCGGCATATATATATGTGTTGTAACACTAAAAGAATATAATGAGAAGTCAAGCTGGTAGTCTGGATTTTGGATCCAAGGGAAAAATCTCTATGTATATATGTTTTATGTTTTATTCTCTTGCTATTGTTTATTTTCTGTTTTTAAGATTCGTTTGCAGATAATTTTTGTATAGGGTTAAAACCTACAATACATATATGTTATCGGTGACATGTCCATCGATGTTGTATGTTGTAATAAACCTTTTTCAACATATTTGAATGGACTCTAATAACTTATAGGGGGAATTTAACTAACCTTTTGTTAGATTTGTATACCATTTATCATTCATATACATATTAAGTCATTTTTTATATGCATTTAACATGTTCATTGGATTAATGTAGGTATAATTAGACTTTTGGCTAATTGAAAAAGTTTTTTCTATTTGTAGTTTTCATCATAATATTTCGATTAACCTCTAGTTCTTGAATGTATTATCGACCTTTCATATCTATGAACATAATTTTATGTTTGGCCTTGTATATAAATCACTAAGATAAGTAGGAATAAATAGATGCATTCAAATTAGTCTTAAATTAAAACCATTTTCTCATACCATCTGATTGTAAATATTCCCTTGCTTTGAAACCAAGTCTCCATCCATTGGAGCACCATTTTTTGAAGGGTAAATTGATCCAAGAATACAAGTCGGGATTGCAACATGAACAAACAAGAGTCTAATTGGGACTATGACCATGTAACTCCTCATGTGTTGAGCCAAGACATTTCTAGGCCTCAACAATACCTTATATACATTTCAATTGCATGCTTCATAGTGTTAACTTACTTGCTTGTTTCAAATTTTATATGCATACACTCTTATGTGGTTTATTGTAGCCAAGGAAAACATTTAAGTTATGGTAGTCAGGCCTATTATCTGTTTGTGGCTCCTATTCCAAACAATGTGAGATCTAGTTAGTATGGAGAATTTAGAGTGGCGAAGATTAATTCAAATTATCTTACTTGATAATTATGTGTGAGCTTACTTCTATTACTTATGTTTTATATTCTTAACTTATTTAGTCTTTCATCAAGTCAATTACCAAAATACAAGAGACAAAAAGTTAGGCTCCTCGAGCCAGGGAAAAACCTCTCCCTATTGGAGAGGAAAACCCGTAAGGAATTATTCTTATAGATATTAAAATGACAAGTACCATGACCAACACTCACACCCTTGACCTATGAATGCCTCCAAGACCTTGACACTGTTTCTTTGACTGTTGCCAACATTGATCCTTCATTCATGCACCAACTTACACTGATGTGCACCAACCTTAGAGAACTTGGTCTCTAATTCGATCTTTCTTGATATCATGTTTGTTTATCAAAACATTCCTTCTTGCTTGAAATATATTTTTTCTTGTGTACTGAAGATAGGAAGGTAAAACAGAGATTTACCTTCCTTCTATTCTTGAACTTTTGAGTTCACATCACCATGGGTAAGTTATTACTTCATTGGATCCGAACTTTCCTTCATACTAACCACACCTCCTTCACATTCAAAACTTTGTATTTATTCCAAACTTCAACACACAGCAATGTCTCAGAGACATTGCATCTTTCTCTGTTCCTGAGCCCGCACTTATACCTTTTCTGGAGACAGCACTTGAACGCATCTATCTTTGTATTAGACCCATACTTAATCACAGAATAATCCACCTTTATCTCCGTATTAGACCCGCATTCAAAGAAAAAATTATACTTCATAAATATCTACATTACATTCTATCCTTAACTCGCACTGTATCCATTCTTGAGATCTACATTGTTTCATGTCCTGTGATCCGTAAATCCTTGCCTCAAATGACCGTAGATCTGACTGTATATATAGGCATCATTTTGATGTTTTAGGTCAGCCATACTTCCAGTTAGTAAGCTGACTTCATCATTGTTTATTAGGTTGACATCTAGTTCATTTATTCCAATGTTTAATGAGGGTGGACATGAACCATTCTTTATTTTTTTATGACAAGATCTTGGAGCATTCTCTAGCTACTTCATATACATGACACTTGATTATATTTATGACCATATTTTGGTGAGGTAAATCCCCTCTGTAGACAGAGGCGATCCCACTAGCCGTAGAGTGGGTCTAGCCACAAACAAGACATGCTATGACATCAATTCCTAGTTAACGAATGGACGGAGACTCGATAGATAACTTACCCTATATCCTACGCCGTTGTTGTCGTTGAAAGAGTGGCTACCTCTTGCTCCTGGTTTGACATATCATGATCCATTCGTTCTCATGCTCGGATACCTACACATACACAAGAAACAAAGATGATATACAACATACTATTTTTCATTCGTAACTATCAGTCAGTCGAAGAAGACTAAATCAATTGCATCAATAAACATAACACAATGATGGAATCAATACCATAGTTGAGTATATTAATGAAAGGAAGGAAGAGTACAACCAAGCTTCAACGTTGCGGTCTCCTCCAACAGGTTTCTAGCGGAGCGCGTCTCACAAAAGCTCGTCGGGAATTCGGACGGGGCTCTCTCTACGGAATTCTCCTTGGTTCTACCTTCTCAATAGCGATTACTCAGCTATAGTATCTCTTCTCCAAGTTCAGCTTCTTGGCTATATGTTCAGTTAGCTTTCATAAAGGGAGAAGGCATGTTTATATAGAGGGAGAGGGAGAGGTTAGGATCCCTATAATCAAGGAAGGGAGACCTATCTTCAAGGAGTGTTCCATGGGAGAAGGAACCACTACCTAAAGAGGGAGATTTGTGGCTCATCAAGTTTAACTACTTCCTGTGACTCATCCTTGAGGTGGTTAAAGGAAACTTCCACCTTTGATCTGTTAAAAAACATTCCCAAAAATGTTGGCGTGGGCACAAAAAAGAGACAGAGCACCAGCTGGCGCGGGCTCTAGTGTACATCCTCCACACTGGCGTGAGGGGTGAACTGGCTACCCGCGCCACTGCCAAAACATAGGTTTTTGTGGGCTTTCTGAGGAAATGTTCAACAGGAGAAATGGTGTCCTTATGCAGAAGAATGAAAAGAAGGTGTTTGCAGAGTATGGCACTACTCACAGGTCACGGGAAAGACCCTCCAATATGCAGGGCGAGGGATTGCAGGGACGATGACAAAATGTTGTGTAACAAATGCCCCCTAAAGCATGAGGTCCAAGAGAGAGGGAGGGGTGAAATGATTTATGAGAACACATTCGACCCAAACACTGCTGTCAGAAAACCTGCAAATACAAATACAACTGATACATATAATACATGACATGTGGCATGGGTGCAGCCATCCATAATAGAGTACATAAATAGTGAGATCCGAGGTATGGACACAACCATCCAGCAGTAGGGATAACCAAACAGACTCAGGTATGTGTTGAGCCCTAAAAATGTCTTTTCTTTTCACCAAACTCCGCTTCATTCCATCAATCCTTGATCATTTATAGGCCTAAAAGACCAATAAGAATGATTAAAATCACTTTAAGAATACATGCAATGACTAACTTGTTGTACTTTTGTGATTTTGTTGTCTTAATTATTTCTGAGCAGTTTTAGCTACCGAATGCAGTCATTCTGTAGCTAGTCATATGTTTTGTAGCCATCTTGGTGTTTAAACGGGTTACAGGTGTCATTTGAGGGAAAGACGTATATGGTTAGACTCCAAAACTCTCCTGCATCATTCCTTGTCATCCACAAAGGCTGAGAAAAAAATTGGAAGTGATTATGCACGTGGTTAAAGCTAAAATCCAAGAAGCAGATTTCTATAAGGATAAGGACTCTTGATTTTCTTTCAGCAAATCACGAGTCCTCAACAGGAGTTCTAGTTTGATTTTGACTGTAGAAGACACATATGCCTATTTTTACTCAATATCAGTTATGTAATTGCCTATAAAAGTAACTCAGTGAACCGAGAAAGACAGTTGATATTTTTAGTTTTCAAATACTGTGATACTCTGTTTCTGAGCATTTTAATTAAAGGAGAATAACTTTGATGTTGTTCTGGATACAGCTTTAAGGAGTTAAAGATTCATATGCCAATCTGATAGTAGAGAGCCCCTGCTATCTGAAGAGGCTTTTCACGCTTTCTAGATAAGTAACCTTTAATTTTTTTTGTTATATTCCTTACTCAGGCAGTTTTCTGAGTTCATCTTTTTCAATTATGTTTTATGTCGTTTACTTGTGTCGAAGATCCTCATAGTAATACAGTCATTCTTGTTCTCATAAGTTGTTCCAATATATCTCTATTACATGAATGAGATCTAGCTATAGTACTTTGAGTTAATTGCATTTTAGTTCTGTTAGTTAGATTGAGAAGATCCTCATTATTTTATGAGCTATTATTGTTCTCAAGCTCTTCTAACATATCACTATTTTATGAACGAGAATTAGTTATATTATTTTGAGTTATTGGCATTTTCTGTTCTACAATTAGGTAAGAGATTCTCATGTTATTACAAATAGTCTTTTCTCAAGTTGTTCCAAGAAATCTCTAATTCCCGAATGAGACTTAATAGTAATATTGTGAGTTGTAGATTATTTGTTTATAGGAAATTGTTGTTACATTAGGCTTGATCTCTTTCACAAATTGTTCCAACAAATCTCTAACAATGAATAAAATTTCTCTGTCATGTTTTAAGTTATTGTTTTCTAGGAGATCCTCATCACACCAGAAGTAATCCTTTTCTCAATTTGTTCCAATATATCTCTAATGAAACGAATTGGACTAAGTTTCATGTTATGAGTTACTTTCTTAGTAGCTTTACAATCTATGGATTAGCATTCTCTGTTTTTTTTTATTTATCATTCCTAGTTTAGAGTAGATCTTGCAATTAAATTTTGTTTTAGTGCATTCAGTAACATTCCTTTTCTTCCTCTTTGCTATTAATTTAGTTTTTCCCCCTTAGCATAAAATAACATTAAAACATAAAATCAAAAACATTAGAAAAACACTAAACACAATGAAGTATTAAGAGGATACTTAGGCACATATGGTGCACTTCACTTCAACAGTTTACTAGCCCAGGTCGATGATTTATGATATCAATTTAGAAACACTAAATTGACAAAACATTTTGGCCCCATTGTACCAAATCAAAATGGTAAATGGAGGGTATGTATTGACTACCGGGAATTAAACAAAGCCACTCTTAAAGATCATTTTCCCCTACCTTTCATAGATCAGGTGTTAGACACATTAGCTGGAAAAAAGTACTTTTCATTTTTAGATGGGTTCAATGGTTATAATCAAATTCAAGTAGCACTTGAAGATCAAGACAAAACCACATTTACCTATCCTTGGGGTACCTATGCCTACCGAGTATTTCCATTTGGACTATGCAATGCACCTGCAACATTTCAAAGGGCAGTATTAAGAATCTTTTCAGATCTAATACATGATTGTGTAGAGGTATATATGGATGACTTCACAGTCTATGGAAACACATTTGAAGAAGCCTTAGCAAATTGGGAAAAAGTTTTAAAGAGATGTAAAGAAGAAAATCTTTCATTAAGTCATGAGAAGTGTTTCATGATATTTACTGAAGGGATTGTTCTAGGGCATCACATTTCAGGAGATGGGATCAAAGTCGATGAGTCAAAAGTTGAAGTCATCTCTAAATTATCAGTTCCAAGTTGTCAAAAAGATGTTAGGATTTTTCTAGGATTTACAGGATATTACAGAAGATTTATAGAAAACTTTACCAAGATAGCATCTCCACTTTTCAAACTACTTACCAAGGAATGTGAATTCAAGTGGAATCCTAACTGCCAGTTAGCCTTTGAGACCCTGAAAACAAAAATCTCTGAAGCACCTATTTTGATGGGACCTAACTGGAAATTACCTTTTCATATTTCAATAGATGCCTCAGATACAACTTTAGGAGCTGTATTGGGACAAAAAAACCTAATTCCTTATGCCATCTACTATACAAGTAAAAATTTGACCCCTTCGGAGTTAAATTATATTGTAACTGAAAAAGAGTTCTTAGTTGTTGTTCATACCATAAATAAATTCAGACACTATATAACAGGCTATGAAACTTTTGTTCACACGGATCACTCTGTAATTAAATATTTAATGAACAAATCAATTACTAATGGCAAAGTCATAAGATGGTTATTTCTTTTACATGAATTTAACATCACCATTCTAGATAGGCCTAGAAAACAAAATACAGTAGCTAATTTCCTATCTAGACTCCAGAACATTAAAGACAATACTCCAGTTGAAGATCAATTCCCTGATGAATATATTTTTGCAATTTCTACTCAAACTCCTTGGTTTGCTAACATTTCCAATTATCTAGTTTCAGGGAAATTTCCTTCAATTATGAATGCAAGAGATAAAAGAAATATTATTTATGACAGTGAAAAATATTCATCAGTTGCTAATGATTCATACAAAACAGGTCCAGACTTTATTATTAGGAGATGTGTTCGAGAAGACGAGATGCCTGAGATTCTCAAGGCATGTCATGATGAACCTTGTGGTGGAAACTTTGCTGATAAAAGGACAACTTATAAGATCCTTCATTTAGGATATTATTGGCCATCCCTATTTAAAGATGCTAAAGAGTATGTCAAAAGGTGTGACAGCTTCCAAAGGGTATGGAAACCTTCTCCTTCAGGTGAGATGCCATTACAGCCTTAGGTACATATTGAACCTTTTGAGAAATGGGCTTTAGATTTTGTAGGACCTATTAGTCCTCCATCAAGACAAAAGAAATATATATTAGTTTGCACTGATTATGTTACCAAATGGGTAGAGGCCAATCCATTACTTTCTGCTACTGAAGCATCTGTAGTTAATTTTCTTTTTGAGGATATTTTTACTCGTTTTTGTGTCCCAAGAGAAATTGTTACAGATCAAGGAGCTCAATTCACATCGAAGTTGGTGGAACAAATGGTAGAGAAGTACAAAATTAGACACAGAAAATGCACTCCCTACCATCCACAAGAAAATGGCCAAGTGCAATCTACTAATAAGTTCATTGAAGGGATCCTAACAAAGATTTTTCATTTACATAGAAGAGATTGGGCAGACAGGCTTCTTGAAGCCTTGTGGGCCTACAGGACTACATGGAGAAACACAACAGGTCATACCCCTTATGAACTTGTTTATGGAAAACAAGTCTTGTTTCCCATAGAATTTCAGATTCAAACTTTCAAAATGGCAGTTCAGCTAGGACTTGATCTAACAGAGGCACAAAAGCACAGATTGGAGCAGATTAATGAATTGGATGAGATCAGACAAGATGTAGTCCAGAAAAAAAGTATAGTCCAACAACAAAGGACTAGATGGCATGATAAGTACATTAAGGAAAAGAAATTTAAAGAAGGTGACTGGGCTCTCTTATTTGATTCAAAGTTCAAAGATTTCCATGGTAAATTCCAAACTCATTGGCTTGGGCCATATGAAATTGTGAAAATCTTTGACAATGGAGCAATAAAAATCAGGACAATAGATGAAGATAAGGTGAATTTTCTTGTAAATGGTCATAGATTGAAATTGTATCATAAGCCACTTTCATGACAAGAATTTGTCAAGAAATTCCAAGAGAACAGTGATGTGAAGTTAATGAAGAAGAATCCTTCTTCTTCATTAAATTAATTGTATTTTTTGTAATCAGATGCTAAAAAAAAAAAGAGTATAAACATGAAACCTAATCATTGATTAGAATGTTTATACAGAAAAGATAAGGTGAAAATCAGAATTCTTCTGACACTTTAAATTTTCAAAATTGTTCTTTTTCTGCAATCAAGTATCATAAAATCATAAGTTGCAGGCTCACTTTTCATATTTCATTCCACTCCACATTTATGATCCATTTCATTCCATCATATTTCACTTCATTCATACTTCATTTCACTCCATTTCATGATCCATCTCATTTCATTTCATACTTCATTCCATCCATATTTCATTACGTTTCATTTCATGTCTCAAAGTTTTTACAGGTACATTATGCAACCATCTATTCAGTAGCCATCTATTCTGCAGCCATCTATTCAGCGGTCACATGTTCTGCAGCCAATTGATCCTACAAACTTACTTCAGAAAACAAAAGATGAATCAAAAGGATTATGGAGTCTAAAATATCATGTTACGTAAACTTAACTCGGGATAGAGTCAAAGTTGACTAGGGTAAATAATAGTGGTTTTGGGGCACATGGTTTTGTGCACCCATGGTTTTGGCCCATGGTATTGCATGTAATGGAGCCTATAAAAGGCTGGGAATACTTCATTGTAATGTAGGCCTGGAGGTGAGCGTTGAAGGCTAACTTGGTTGGATTAGCCAGGGTTTTGGCCAATGGTTAATGAAATTTCATTGGTTGGGTTTTTCCCCGAATTTGGGGTTTTCCTAGATAAACATTTGTGTTTATGTTCATGATTTTTTTCTGGTCTCTTTTTATTTATTTCTCTCAGTAAATGTTTATTTCTCTCTCAGTAAATTCTTTATTTATGTTCTCCAGTAAATTCCTAACAACTGATATCAGAGCTATGGTACAGGTTTTGGCTTCAGATGGACGTTTTCTATTGCCAAGGGTTTTATTGGCTTGTGAATAGAGATATGATCGGTTGTATTGATACAGATATGGATCTCAAACCGAAGGACGAGATCGATGCATAACCCATTGGAGGAGTTCTCTCATGAAAGTAACGTGGACGAGAACGTTGAGATAGAAATGTAAATTTTTTGCTGCATGGTGAAACCATTGATGTAAAGAAGCTGGATATTGTGTGAATTTGTTTAAATATTTCAGATCGGATGCTTGTGGAAGCATTTTTGATGCGCTGGCGACATTCGATGAAGCTTCTGAGTGTAGCAACTTCATGCCAAAATGCTAGCATACGACCGGACAATTTTACATTTCCCTTTGTATTCAAGGCATGTGGCAAGCTATCTGTTTTTCGAGAGGGGAATAAGATTCATACCCATGTTGTCAAAAGTTGTTTTGAATCAAATACACTTGTGGGTAATTCATTGGTTACAATGTATGCCAAATGTGGGCATTTGGAGTTTGAACGTCAACTATTTGACCAAATTCCTGAACGAGATGTCATTTCGTGGGGTGCCTTGATTATTGCTTATGCTCAGAGTGGAGAAGCGGATGAAGCCTTGAGGCTATTTCATTAGATGATGCTGGAAGGAGTGATGCCTGATCTTGTTGTCATGGTTATCGTGCTACCAGCATGTGCGCACTCAGGTTTTCTGCATCAAGGCGTGTGTCGACTTGTCGGCTTTAAGAGAAGGGGAGAAAAACCAAGGCCAAGTTGTCAAAATTGGATTTGAGTCTGATGTATTTGTGGGGAATTCCCTCCTGGAAATGCATGCGAAGTGCGGATGTTTTGAATTTGTGTGCCAATTATTTGAAAAAATGTCTGAAAGAGATGTGGTCTCCTGGAATTCGATTATTTGTGCATATGCCCAGAGTGGGCTTGTTTTTTGACGTATTGATACTTTTTTTTCATCAAATGCGGTTGGCAGAAGTGTCACCTGACGCGGTCACCATTGGTGATGTACTTTAGGCATGTGCATCTTTAGAAGCTTTGCAACAGGACAAGAAGATTCATCATCACATGGTTAGGATGTGGCTTGAGTCTGATATTTATGTAGTTGTTGTTTTTATAGACATATACGCAAAATGTGGAAAATTGGAGGTTTCTTGTCATTTATTTGATAAAATGCCTCAAAGAAATGTGATCTCGTGGACAACTATGATTGCAGGATATGTTTAGAATGGACCATGAAGCTGATAATTCTCAGCAGATTCAGAAAGAAGAAAAAGATGTTGTTTCAGCTGTAGCAACTGTGCTTTCTGATCTTTGTGGACTAGGTGAATGGATGGCAATGTAAAAAACTTCATTCTGAGCTTCTTGAGCATTATAGTGGTGTTACTTTAGAAAGGTCTTGGTCTCTAAATCTATAGAGTAAGAAACTATGAGGATTGGTTACATGCAAAGTGTTTGACAGAATGTGTCAATCAAATGCTTTGAAGAACGTGAAATGAGAGAGGATATTTGCAGGAGAATTAATTAAATTGATGAACCATGTATCTGAAGAGAATTCCTAGAGGACTGAAAATTACAGAGGCTGGTGATTCATGTAATCCGGTAGATGGGTTATTTTTATATGGACATTGATTTCATATGTTGTACAAAGACAACAACAATGAAACAAAAATATATATTATAATGGAGTTAATTTTACATGTAAATGGGCATACTACTGTAATAAATGGTATGGCATGCGTACCCCTGGATAATCATTGGTAAAGTCTGGGTTAGACCTAGGTGATAGGGGGGATGTCAAGTAAACAATTACCCTGGGTAAAAAATTTGAGGGGGGAAGAGCTAGAGTGAGCGGGGTTGTCTCACTTAGCAAGTTTGGCTGGATTTAGTCAATAATACCCAAGTCAAGTTTAAGGGGGGAATTTTTAGGTACACTTGACTCGGGATAGAGTCAAAGTTGACTAGAGTAAATAGTAGTGGTTTTGGGGCACATGGTTTTGTGCACCCATGGTTTTGGCAGATGGTATTGCATGTAATGGAGCCTATAAAAGGCTGGAAATACTTCGTTGTAATGTAGGCCTGGAGGTGAGCATTCAAGGCTCACTTGGTTGTATTGGCTAGGGTTTTTGCCAATGGTTAATGAAATTTCATTGGTTGGGTTTTTCCCCAGATTTGGGGTTTTCCCGGATAAATATTTGTGTTTATGTTCATGATTTTTTGTTGGTCTCTTTGTATTTATTTCTCTTAGTAAATGTTTATTTATCTCTCAGTAAACTCTTTATTTCTGTTCTCTAGTAAATTCCTAACAGATCAATAATTTTTAGATGAAATACAAAGCATATCAAAGTAGCAAAAAAAGAAAAAGAAAAAAAGAAAGGGGCTAAGGTAAAACTATGTGTGAAATTATTTTTGATAGCAAATTATGAAAGATATAATATGGTTAAGTCATATGTATGTTTCATAAAGTTATTTTATTATTCGAATTGATCAAGCCTATCATAAAATCATTGAACAAATCCCTTCCATTCCGCTCCATATCAAACCATCATTAATTAGAAGTTAACGGTTAGTACTTAGAAGTGACCTATTAGGTCACGTCATCAGACCGAAACATTCATTGATGATTTTGAAAATATTCATGATATTTCCTCGCGATCTTTTACTCCATGACAAACTCTTAAACTCAATCATTCTTATGATTTACCCTTACCGTATTTCACTCATTTCGTATCCACTCAATGCCATTATATTCTGTAGCCAATTCCTATCTGCAGAAACAGAGAAGCCATTTTTAGAGTGAGACAACCCTCTACAGCCATTTTCTTCCTCAAACAAGAGAGAAGAAACATAGCAGTGAATTGAAGCTGAGGAAAGGAAGCAATGGAACTTATTGTAAGGTCAGAGCCAATCGGAACTAAATATCTAGAAGGCTACCCTCAGATTAAATAGTTATTACAGCAGGTTGGATGGCTAAAGTTTATGGAGAATTTCAATGGATTTCACAAGGAGATCACCAAGTCATTTGCCTGGTCATTCAACAGGTCAGAGGTCAAAATTGGTGACATCAAGTTCATTGTCACAGAGTCATTCATAGCAGAAGCAACAGAGTTGCCGAGGCAAGGGGAGCGTTGGTTTAAAAACAAATAATTTCACAATGAAGCTTGGAGATAGATGCTAAAAGTACCAGGTATGGAAATTTCAATATTTAAGAAAGGCATTCCTAGTTCAGCCTTGAAAAATAAATGGAGAAATATGTTGTTGATTCTACAAAAGTTCATAACCTGTGAGGGGAGATTTGACACTTTATATGTTTATCACATTAGACTCATGATGAATTTTCTAGATGAAGAGATAAATCTACCCTTTTTCCTGCTCAATAGTTTAAAAATGATGGCTTCTAATGTCCAGAAAAGGGTTCAGTTCTTAGAAACTAACTTATATCATCATGGCTTAATTAAAATTTTAATTGAGTATCATTTTAAGAAGGTAGGAGATAGTTGGGATGAATTCCTCTTGAGAAATCATTTTGAAGAACCTAAATAAACTCTGTCTGAAGAAAAACCTATAAGGAGAAGCAAGAGGGGAAAAATTGCTAAATCTGTTGAAATCAAAACCGATATATCAACACAAGAAGACAGTGAGGAAATAATCTCTGAAAAATTGTCCAAAATTAAGAAACAACTCAGAAAGGAAAAGGTAACAAGAAAAGATGCTAAAGAGAAAAATGAGGGACCATCTAAACTGAGAAGAAGTCATAGGCTTAAAGGCATAATAAAAAAGACAGGAGTCAAGAAAGAAGGAATCATAGATATTGAAGATGAAGAGACACCAATTGACAGATCTCCTGAATACCAGTATGAAGAAGATTCTGATAGAGGAACTCCATATGTAGATCCAACCCAACAACAGATCTATGATTATGTTGAATCATTAGAAAGAAGAGCCTCAGAAAACAGAGAAAGAACTCCTAGTCCACAAGAACCTCCAATTGAAGTGCTGAAAAGAGACAAATATGAATTGGAGATACTGAATAGGCATATAAAAAATGAAAATGAAATTTTAAGGGAATAAGTCAAACTGAAAAGTGACATGAACACAATTCTATCTCTGCAAATGAAAACATTGTATAAGGCTAGTAGAAAGCAGAAGAAGAAAAACAAGAAATTTAACAGGGCACTTATAGATCTAAGTTTCAAGTTGTTTATGAGGAAGCCTAGAATGCCATTGAACACCAACCAAAGCAGAAAAAGGGAGCTAGATGTCCTTTCTGAAGTTTCAGAATACATGGATTGATTAAATGAGGACATGCAACAGTTTTGCAGTGGGGGTATGTTGAGCCCTAAAAATGTCTTTTCTTTTCACCAAACTCTGCTTCATTCCATCAATCCTTCATCACTTATAGGCCTAAAAGATCAACAAGAATGATCAAAATAACTTTAAGAATACATGAAATGACTAACTTGTTGTACTTTTGTGATTTTTTTGTCTTAATGATTTTTGAGCAGTTTTAGCTACAAAATGCAGTCATTCTATAGTTAGTCATATCTTCTGTAGCCATCTTGGTGTTTAAACAGGTTACGGGTGTCATTTGAGGGAAAGACGTATATGCTTAGACTCCAAAACTCTCCTGCATCATTCCTTGTCATCCACGAAGGCTGAGAAAAAAACTGGAAGTGATTATGCACGTGCTTAAAGCTAAAATCCAAGAAGCAGATTTCTATAAGGATAAGGACTCTTGATTTTCCTTCAGCAAATCACGAGTCCTCAACAGGAGTTCTAGTTTGATTTTGAATGTAGAAGACACCTATGCCTATTTTTACTCAATATCATTTATGTAATTGCCTATAAAAATAACTCGGTGAACCGAGAAAGACAGTTGATATTTTTAGTTTTCGAATACTGTGATACTTTGTTTCTGAGCATTTTAATTAAAGGAGAATAACTCTGATGTTGTTTTGGACACAACTTTAAGGAGTTAAAGATTCATATGCCAATCTGATAGTAGAGGGCCTCTTCTATCTGAAGAGGCTTTTACACGCTTTCTAGATGAGTAACCTTTAATTATGTTTTGTTATATTCCTTACTCAGGCAGTTTTCTGAGTTCGTCTTTTTGCATTATGTTTTATGTCGTTTACTTGTGTTGAAGATCTTCATAGTAATACATTCAATCTTGTTCTCATAAGTTGTTCCAATATATCTCTATTACATGAATGAGATCTAGCTGTAGTACTTTGATTTAATTGCATTTTAGTTTTGTTAGTTAGATTTAGAAGATCCTCATTATTTTATAAGTTATTCTTGTTCTCAAGCTCTTCTAACATATCACTATTATATGAACGAGAATTAGTTATATTATTTTGAGTTATTGGCATTTTCTGTTCTACAATTAGGTAAGAGATTCTCATGTTATTACAAGCAGTCTTTTCTCAAGTTGTTCCAAGAAATCTCTAATTCCTGAATAAGACTTAATAGTAATATTGTGAGTTGCAGATTTTTTGTTTATAGGAAATTGTTGTTACATTAGGCTTGATCTCTTTCACAAATTGTTCCAACAAATCTCTAACAATGAATAAAATTTCTCTGTAATGTTTTAAGTTATTGTTTTCTAGGAGATCCTCATCACACCAGAACTAATCCTTTTCTTAGTATGTTCCAATATATCTCTAATGAAATGAATTGGACTAAATTTAGTGTTATGAGTTACTTTCTTAGCAGCTTTACAATCTATGGATTAGCATTCTCTGTTTTTTTTTTTTTTTATCATTCCTAGTTTAGAATATATCTTGCAATTAAATTATGTTTTAGTGCATTCAGTAACATTTCCTTTTCTTCATCTTTTCTATTAATTTAGTTTTTCCCCCTTAGCATAAAATAGCATTAAAACATAAAATAAAAAACATTAGAAAAACACTAAACACAACGAAGTAGGAAGAGGATACTTAGGCACATATGGTGCACTTCACTTCAATAGTTTACTAGCCCTGGTTGGTGATTTATGATATCAATTTAGAAACACTAAATTGACAAAACATTTTGGCTCCATTGTACCAAAGAAAAATGGTAAATGGAGGGTATGTATTGACTACCGGGAATTAAACAAAGCCACTCTTAAAGATCATTTTCCCCTACCTTTCATAGATCAGGTGTTAGACACATTAGCTGGCAAAAAGTACTTTTCATTTTTAGATGGGTTCAGTGGTTATAATCAAATTCAAGTAGCACTTGAAGATCAAGACAAAACCACATTTACCTGTCCTTGGGGTACCTATGCCTATCGAGTATTGCCATTTGGACTATGCAATGCACCTGCAACATTTCAAAGGGGAGTATTAGGAATATTTTCAGATCTAATACATGATTGTGTAGAGGTATATATGGATGACGTCACAGTCTATGGAAACACATTTGAAGAAGCCTTAGCAAACTGGGAAAAAGTTTTGAAGAGATGTAAAGAAGAAAATCTTTCATTAAGTCATGAGAAGTGTTTCATGATGTTTACTGAAGGGATTGTTCTAGGGCATCACATTTCAGGAGATGGGATCAAAGTTGATGAGTCAAAAGTTGAAGTCATCTCTAACTTATCAGTTCCAAGTTGTCAAAAAGATGTTAGGAGTTTTCTAGGATTTACAGGATATTACAGAAGATTTATAGAAAAATTTACCAAGATAGCATCTCCACTTTTCAAACTACTTACCAAGGACTGTGAATTCAAGTGGGATCATGACTGCCAGTTAGCCTTTGAGACCATGAAAACAAAAATCTCTGAAGCACCTATTTTGAGGGGACCTAGCTGGAAATTACCTTTTCATATTTCAACAGATGCCTCAGATACAGCTTTAGGAGCTGTATTGGGATAAAAATACCTAATTCCTTATGCCATCTACTATACAAGTAAAAATTTGACCCCTTCGGAGTTAAATTATACTGTAGCTGAAAAAGAGTTCTTAGTTGTTGTTCATACCATAAATAAATTCAAACACTATATAACAGGCTATGAAACGTTTGTTCACACAGATCACTCTACAATTAAATATTTAATGAACAAATCAGTTACTAATGGCAGAGTCATAAGATGGTTATTACTTTTACAGGAATTTAACATCACCATTCTAGATAGGCCTAGAAAACAAAATACAGTAGCTGATTTCCTATCTAGACTCCAGAACATTAAAGACAATACTCCAGTTGAAGATCAATTCCCTGATGAATATCTTTTTAAAATTTCTACTCAAACTCCTTGGTTTGCTGACATTGCCAATTATCTAGTTTCAGGGAAATTTCGTTCAATTATGAATGCAAGAGATAAAAGAAAGATTATTTATGACAGTGCAAAATATTCATGGGTTGCTAATGAGTCATACAAAATAGGTCCAGACTTTATTATTAGGAGATGTGTTCGAGAAGACGAGATTCCTAAGATTCTTAAGGCATGTCATGATGAACCTTGTGGTGGACACTTTGCTAATAAAAGGACAGCTTATAAGATCCTTCATTTAGGATATTATTGGACATCCCTCTTTAAATATGCTAAAGAGTATGTCAAAAGGTGTGACAACTGCCAAAGGGTAGGGAAACCTTCTCCTTCAGGTGAGATGCCATTACAGCCTCAGGTACATATTAAACCTTTTGAGAAATGGGCTTTAGATTTTGCAGGACCTATTAGTCCTGCATCAAGACAAAATAAATATATATTAGTTTGCACTGATTATGTTACCAAATGGGTAGAGGCCAAGCCATTACTTTCTGCTATTGAAGCATCTGTAGTTAATTTTCTTTTTGAGGATATTTTTACTCATTTTGGTGTCCCAAGAAAAATTTCTACAGATCAAGAAGCTTAATTCACATCGAAGTTGGTGGAACAAATGGTAGAGAAGTAAAAAATCAGACACAGAAAACCCACTACCTACCATCCACAATCAAATGGCCAAGTGGAATCTACCAATAAGGTCATTGAAGGGATGCTAACAAATACTAGTCATTTACATAGAAGAGATTGGGCAAACAGGCTTCTTGAAGCCTTGTGGGCCTATAGGACTACATGGAGAAACAAAACAGGTCATAACCATTATGAACTTGTTTATGGAAAACAAGTCTTGTTTCCCATAGAATTTCAAATTCAAACTTTCAAAATGGCAGTTCAGCTAGGACTTGATCTAACAGAGGCACAAAAGCACGGATTGGAGAAGGTTAATGAATTGGATGAGATCAGAGAAGTTGCAGTCTAGAAAACAAGTATAGTCCAACAACAAAGGACTAGATGGCATGATAAGTACATTAAGGAAAAGAAATTTAAAGAAGGTGACTGGGATGTCTTATTTGATTCAAAGTTCAAATATTTCCAAGGTAAATTCCAAACTCGTTGGCTTGGGTCATATGAAATTATGAAAATCTTTGACAATGGAGCAATAAAAATCAGGACAATAGATGAAGATAAGGTGACTTTTCTTGTAAATGGTCATAGATTGAAATTGTATCATAAGCCACTTTCAAGAGAAGAATTTTTCAAGAAATTCCAAAAGAACAGTGATGTGAATTTAATGAAGAATAATCCTTCTTCTTCATTAACTTAATTGTATTTTTTGTAATCAGATGCTTAAAAAAAAAAAAAATAGTATAAACATGAAACCTAATCATTGATTAGAATGTTTATACAGAAAAGATAAGGTGAAAATTAGAATTCTTCTGACACTTTAGATTTTCAAAATTGTTCTTTTTCTGCAATCAAGTATCATAAAATCATAAGTTGCAGGCTCACTTTTCATATTTCATTCCACTCCACATTTATGATCCATTTCATTCCATCACATTTCACTTTATTCATACTTCATTTCACTCCATTTCATGATCCATCTCATTTCATTTCATACTTCATTCCATCCATATTTCATTACATTTCACTTCATGTCTCAAATTTTTTGCAGGTACATTCTGCAGCCATCTATTCAGCAGTCACTTGTTCTGCAGCCAATTGATCCTGCAAAATTACTTCAGCAAACAAAAGATGAATCAAAAGGATTATGGAGTCTAAAAGATCAATAATTTTTGGATGAAAGACAAAGAATATCAAAGCAGCAAAAATAAAAAAAAGGGCTAAGGTAAAACTGTGTGAAATTATTTTTGATAGCAAATTATGAAAGATATAATATGGTTAAGTCATATTTATGTTTCATAAAGTTATTTTATTATTCGAATTGATCAAGCCTATCATAAAATCCTTGAACAAATACCTTCCATTCTGCTCCATATCAAACCATCATTAATTAGAAGTTAACGGTCAGTACTTAGAAGTGACCTATTAGGTCACATCATCAGACCAAAACATTCATTGATGATTTTGAAAATATTCATGATATTTCCTCGCGGTCTTTTACTCCATGACAAACTCTTAAACTCAATCATTCTTATGATTTACCCTTACCGTATTTCACTCATTTTGTATCCACTCAATGCCATTATATTCTGTAGCCAATTCCTGTCTGTAGAAACAGAGAAGCCATTTTTAGAGTGAGACAACCCTCTACAGCCATTTTCTTCCTCAAACAGGAGAGAAGAAAAAGAGCAATGAATTGAAGTTGAGGAAAGGAAGCAATGGAACTTATTGTAAGGTCAGAGCCAATCGGAACTAAATATCTAGAAGGTTACCCTCAGATTAAAGATTTATTACAGTAGGTTGGATGGCTAAAGTTTATGGAGAAGTTCAATGGATTTCACAAGGAGGTCACCAAGCCATTTTCTCGTTCATTCAACGGGTCAGAGGTCGAAATTGGTGATATCAAGTTCATTGTCACGGAGTCATTCATAGCAGAAGCAACAGAGTTTCCGAGGCAAGGGGAGCATTGGTTTAAAAACAAATAATTTCACAATGAATCCTGGAGACAGATGCTAAAAATACTAGGTATGGACATTTCATTATTTAAGAAAGGCATTCCTAGTTCAACCTTGAAAAATAAATGGAGAAATATGTTGTTAATTCTACAAAAGTTCATAACTTGTGAGGGGATATTTGACACTTTATATGTTTATCACATTAGACTCATGATAAATTTTCTAGATGAAGAGATAAATCTACCATTTTTCCTGCTCAATAGTTTAAAAAGGATGGCTTCTAATGTCCAGAAAAGGGTTCAGTTCTTAGAAACTACCTTATATCATCATGGCTTAATTAAAATTTTAATTAAGTATCATTTGAAGAAGGTAAGAGATAGTTGGGATGATTTCCTCTTGAGAAATCATTTTGAAGAACCTAAAGAAACTCTGTCTGAAGAAAAACCTGTAAGGGGAAGCAAGAGGGGAAAAATTGCTAAATCTGTTGAAATCAAAACTGATATATCAACACAAGATAGTGAGGAAATAATCTCTGAAAAATTTGTCAAAATTAAGAAACAACTCAGAAAGGAAAAGGTAACAAGAAAGGATGCTAAAGAGAAAAATGAGGGACCATCTAAACTGAGAAGAAGTCATAAGCTTAAAGGCGTAATGAAAAAGACATGAGTCAAGCAAGTAGGAATCATAGATATTGAAGATGAAAAGACATAAATTGACAGAAATCCTGAATACCAGGATGAAGAAGATTCTGATAGAGGAACTCCATATGTAGATCTAGCCCAACAACATATCTATGATTATGTTGAATCATTAGAAAGAAGAGCCTCAGAAAACAAAGAAAGAACTCCCTGTTCACAAGAACCTCCAATTGAAGTGTTGAAAAGAGACAAATATGAATTGGAGATACTGAATAGGCATATAAAAAATGAAAATGAAATTTTAAGGGAACAAGTCAAACTGGAAAGTGACATGAACATAACTCTATCTCTGCAAATGAAAACATTGTATACGGCTAGTAGAAAGCTGAAGAAGAAAAACAAGAAATTGAACAGGGAACTTATAGATATAAGGTTCAATTTGTTTATGAGGAAGCCTAGAATGCCATTGAACACCAAGCAAAGCAGAAAAAGGAAGCTAGATTTCCTTACTGAAGTTTCAGAATACATGGATTGATTGCATGAGGACATGTAACAGTTTTGCAGTGGAGGTATGTTGAGCCCTAAAAATTTCTTTTCTTTTCACCAAACTCCGCTTCATTCCATCAATCCTTCATCATTTATAGGTCTAAAAGATCAATAAGAATGATTAAAATCACTTTAAGAATACATGCAATGACTAACTTGTTGTACTTTTGTGATTTTGTTGTCTTAATGATTTCTGAGCAGTTTTAGCTACAGAATGCAGCCATTCTATAGCTATTCATATGTTCCGTAGCCATCTTGGTGTTTAAACAGGTTACAGGTGTCATTTGAGGGAAAGACATATATGGTTAGACTCCAAAACTCTCCTGCATCATTCCTTGTCATCCACAAAGGCTGAGAAAAAAACTGGAAGTGATTATGCACGTGGTTAAAGCTAAAATCCAAGAAGAAGATTTCTATAAGGATAAGGACTCTTGATTTGCCTTCAACAAATCACGAGTCCTCAACAGGAGTTCTAGTTTGATTTTTACTGTAGAAGACACCTATGCCCATTTTTACTCAATATCAGTTATGTAATTTCCTATAATGATCCAAAATCTTTTGTTTGAGATGTATAAAAGAATTAACATGTGAAAATTGTAGCTTTTAAAACAAGAAACTTTAAAGGCATAAGCGGAAAAAGAGAGAAGCAATTAACATCATGCACGAAGACACAAGAGTTGATATCGGAGTTCGTCTAGGAGGGACTACGTCTCCGGGCCCTGCTCTAATAGTGGGGAGGCCCTGCTTTCATTAAATGGCAAAATGAAAGTACAAGTACAAAATGAGGAATTACACCCTTATACCTGCCCAATCTAGAAATGGCCGAAAATTGCAGACCTCTGCTGACAAAATGGGCAGCACCATTGGATTTTTGGCGTCGAGTAGTGCTGAATCCATATAAAACTTGCCCCAATCGGACAAAGTGAAAATCTGGCCCCTCTGGAAAAATGGCTCAGATCATGGTTCCGCCCCCTCCTGCACACTGCTTAAGGTTCCACTACCTCGTTTTCCGTGCCCGCTCCTGTCCGTCCTTGGGCGCACAAATGAATGAAGGTTTAAATAATAAATCGTGGGCGGATTTCCCAAAGAAATGGTTAGGCGAATTGGTTGAGATCCGCATTTGTTGGGCGAAGGTCGGGTGGTCAAATCCCGACCCCGCCATAACATGGCTGACTGTTTTATTTGTTGATTTAACCGCATCATATTTTTAACTCGGAGTTGGAATGGTTTGATATATTTAAACCGCATCATATTTTTAACTCGGCATTGAAGTGATGTGGGGGGCCAGACCCACATTGGGCGGCCCGCCCCATATGAAAACGCGCCATATGTACCTCTGCCCCATTTAAAAGGCGGCCGGCTATTTGTATAGTGGAGACCGCGGGGTGGCGGGGTTGACCACCCGCCCCCTAACAACATTTGTTTATTTTTTTTATAATATGGTTGTGCGGATTTGTATGGGGTGGCGGGGTTGGTGGCCCGCCACCCTTAATATATATTTTTTTTGTTTTTATTTGTTAATAAAACAAATTGTTGTTTTTGAACCTTCGAATTTTTGACCGAAGGAGTGCATTTAACGGTCCCACAAATTCGCCCGGAATCTGGCCAGGTTGGTCAGAATCCGATGGCCGGGTTTCAGCAAAATTGTTGCCTCCTTAGTCTGCCACATCACCAAGTCAACCTTTGAACTTTGACTGCTCCTAACTCCTTCATTCGTACTCGGAATTGAGTGTCGTCTGCGCCGTTGGATTCAGAATTTCGAGACTACAACTTGAACCTGGTTCAAAGGATTTTCAAACACTTTGATTTTTGAGCCTTGTACTCAAGCCATTTGTACCTGTACCTGTTTAATCCACCTGGATCATTCCTCCCCACTAAAAAGCTTTTGGACCCCAAAAGCCTCATCAATCAACAGGCAAGTGAGGGAATTGATCCCTCACCTTCTCCTTTTCAAGCCATTTGGCTTTACTTGGGTGCATCCCTTTGAAATCAACACGGAGATACTCCACATCTCCTCGTCGCGAAGTCCTGGTCCTTCGATCGAGAATGATGTCCTCTGGCAGTTCATCGAGATATTCTGGTGCAAGGTCATCCACTGTAGGAACTGATCCTACCTCCTCAGTGTCCATAATCAATGGGGGTTCATAAAGTTTTAGATTTTCAACATTCACAACTGAGTACATCTGCATATATACCGGCAAGTCGAGTCGGAAAGCATTATTCCCAATCTTCTCCAATATGGTAAAGGGACCATACCGGATTGGTTGCAATTTCTTACCTTCTCCCTTCATTCGATCCTTGCTGATGTGGAACCACACGTTGTCTCCAACTTGAAATTGATGGTCAACTCGGTGTTTATCATGTCGGGCCTTGTATCGGGCCTGACTCTTCTCCAACTGCTCTTGCACTACTTGGTGAATCGTCTGAATCCACTGAATGAACCACTGTGCTTTATCCCTGTCATCACGCCCACTGACATCTTCATCCCTTCCATAGATCATGTCGAAAGGGTCCTTTGGTAAGTAACCAAAGCATGTCTCAAAGGGTGAACACTGCGTAGAGGAGTGCACTGCTTGGTTGTAAGCATGCTGCACATATGGAAGGTGTTCATCCCACAACTTGGGATGTTTGCTGCAATAGCCCCGCAACAAGTGTACCACGGTACGATTAACGACCTCTGTCTGTCTGTCGGTTTGTGGATGGAATGCCGTGCTTATCTTCAACTTGGTATCCATCATGTGCCACAAGCTGGTCCAAAACTCTCCAAGGAAACGAGAGTCTCGATCTGACACAATCGACGTGGGCAACCCAAACTGGACCCAAACATACTGAAAGAAAAGACAAGCAATCTGCTCAGCAGTGACCTACTTTTTACAAGGCATCAATATGCACATTTTGCTAAAGCGGTCGACGACAACATACAAATAGTTGTGACCCTTTCTTGACATAGGCAAACCTCCTACAAAATCCATCGACACACTTTCCCATGGACAACCTGGAATAGGGAGTGGTGTGTAGAGCCCGAGTTTTCTATTAGAGGGCTTTGAAACAGAACACATCACACATCCCTTTACAAAATGTGTTAGAATTTTTTTCATATGGGGCCAAAAACAAAACCTTTGCAAATGACACCAGGTTTTTTCAACACCAAAGTGACCAGACACAAGAGAGGTATGCGCCTCTCGAATTGCATGTACCCTTTCTGCTGTGGGTATGCACAATTTACCAAGGTGATACAACAGCTTCCCCTGCAAATGATAGTTGTCCACCTGTGAACCATGAGTTAGTTTTGCATAAACTTCTTTAAATTCATCATCGTTAGTGTACTGTTCAACATAACTTTCAAAAGACAATGACGCATTATGCAAAATAATAGAAGCAGCGATAGGAGGGTGAGAGAGCATGTCTGCTACTTTGTTACTAGTGCCCTTCTTATACTTTATTACCAGATGAAATTGATGTAGGAACCCCATCCACCTGAAATGAGGAGATTGTTGTAGCTTGGTCTGTGACTGAAGGTATTGCAAGGGCTAATGATCTGTATGGATGATGGTCTCCTTGCCGATCAGGTAGTGTTTCCACTTTTTCACACTTTGGACCAAGGCATACAATTCCTTGTCGTAAGTGGGGTAATTTATTACAGCCTGGGAGAACTTCTCCGAATGGTAACAAATCGGCTTCTTCTGCTGCAAAAGTACAGCTCCCATGGTGTACCCACTGGCATCGATTTCGATCTCAAAAGGCTGCTGGAGATCAGGTAAAGCCAGGACTGGTGCGGTGCTGATTTTCTCTTTCAGTGCTTTGAAGGCCTTCTATTGTTTTCCTCCCCACTAAAAGGCTTGTTTGATACTTGTCAGAGTGTGTAAGGGTGATGCAATAGCGGAGAAGCTGGCAATGAACCTCCTCCAGTACTGTACTGCACCTAAAAAACTACGGACCTCTGTTACCTTGGTAGGCTTAGGCCAATTTACAATCACCTCGACTTTTGAGGGGTTTATTTTTAATTGACCATTACCGACAATATGACCAAGGTAAACCAAAGAGGTTTTCCCAAACTCACATTTTGACAACTTTACATACAATTGTTCTTTCTTCAAAACATCAAGCACTTTGATTACATGGCATACATGTTCCTCCCAAGTTCTACTAAATACAAGAATATCATCTAAATACACAAGGAAAAACTCATCAATGAAAGGCCTAAAAAGATCATTCATGACCCTCATGAATGTGGCTGGAGCGTTGCAAAGTCCGAATGGCATCACCATCCATTCGAACAACCCCTGTTTGGTCTTGAAGGCTGTTTTCCACACATCCTGCTCTGCAATTCTGACCTGGTGATAACCACTACACAAATCCAATTTGGTGAAATAAACAGCATTTTTTAATTGATCTAATAAATCATCAATGCGAGGGAGAGGGTATCGATTTTTCACCGTGATTTTGTTTAATGCCCGATAATCCACGCACATCCTCCATGTGCCATCTTTCTTGGGCACTAACACGATCGGCGAGCCACAAGGAGAAGTACTTGGCCGAATGACCCCTTGGTTCAACAGTTCCTGTACCTGCTTTTTTTATTTCCTCCATTTCGATGGATGACATCCTGTACATACCAATGTTTGGTAATGGAGCATCATGTTGCAAATGGATCTCATGTTGGATCCCTCGTTTTGGAGGCAAACCTTTGGGTTCCTGAAACAACTCATCATAGTTAGAAATAACATCACATAATTCCTGTTTATGAGCCGGATCACATCCTCGGAAAGCATCGGTTATTTCTTCATCCTTTGCTCTCACAACCATGAGAAAACACCCTTTGCTGGAATTCACCAATCTCTTCATCTGTCCTGCACTTACAAGGCTGGCACTGACTTTGGTTTGATGAGATCTTACAATGTATTCTACCCCATCTTTAGTGATTTGGTATTTATTTTCATGGCGAAAGAAAACTGCTTTCCTATCATAAAGATAGGGACTCCCCAACACAATGCCACAGATATCCAATGGTATTACATCCAATTCTACTTCATCTACCAGCTTAGAAGCAATAACAAATTTTACCTTACACTGCTTGGTTACATTTAGTTTTACTTTATCATGTATCCATCCAAGTGGATAAGGTTTTGGATGAGGCTTAACTTATAAGCCTAACTTTTTAACCAAGGATTCTGAAATAAGGTTTGCTTGAGAGCCTGAATCAAATAGAGTTTCTACTTTTGCATGGTTTATAACAACTCTAATATGAAACAACTCAATTCTCTTATGTTCATTAGAAAGAGGCTCATTTGATGAACTAGTGCTTTCATGTGATTCAGAATCATGAAGAGAATGACTACCTTTTGTCCCTGCTGCTGTGATCAATGCCTCATCGCCTGAGTCGGATCCAAGGTCCTGCTGTGTGGTTGCTACCATCTTCTGCTTACCCTTTCTGCCATATCTCTTCGGCTTCTTTTCTGGATATAGTTTCCAACAATGATCATCGTCATGGCCTTCCTTTTTGCAGTGAGTGCAATAAGGCTTTTCTCCTTCATCCTTCTTTGTTGACGCCGTCTTCTTTTCCTTTCCCTTTCCTTTCCCTTTGAATTTGCCATTTGAAGGTTTGGAAGGTGGTTTCTTTGAATGATCGTCCTTATCATTTCTTCCCCTGTTCTCAAGATGAATGGCCTTCACACTGGCCGAGTCAATGGTAGTAGGTTCAAACATTAACAATGAATGTCTAATGTAACTATGCAATGAACCAATGTACTTAGTTACAACTTCAGGAGAATCTAATGAGATGCCCAAACTTAATGCTTGTTTTCGAAATTCTTCAGTAAAGGTTTGCACATTTTGTCCTTTACCTTGCCTTAGGTACTGCCACTCCATTAAGGCTTTCTGCTTGTAACCTAAGGGATAGAATTGATTTTTAATTGCAGTAATAAAATCTGACCAGGAAGAAAGAAGGTTACCCAAGTTACTGCTGCTTCAAAGTTTGCTCTCCCACCAGATGAGAGTTGTGCCACTCAATCGAAGAGAAGCCAATTGGATTTTTGCCTCGTCCTCCATAATCTGCTGGATCCTGCAATAGAGTTCAAGCTGCCTAATCCAATTGTTAAGCTTCTCAGCATTACTTTCACCATTATATACCGGTAGATCAAACTTAACATCTAACTTAAAGAAAGGCTTGTTAGATGCATTTCCAGAATTTTTATTATGATGGTTAGAAGAGGAGGAAGGACTTTCATTTCCTGAAGGGGGTGGATTTCCTCCACCATCTCCATGCGCTGAACCTTGCCCTTCTAAAGCATGATCTCCTGATTTCTCTAACCTTTCAAGTCTAGAGAATAGTCTCTCTACTCGATCTGCCATGGTATAGAAAGTTTTGCGGATATTGAACTCCTCCTCATTCCGATCTTCGTCTCCCATGTTCCTTCTCTGACATGCACGTCCTGCTTCAAGATCAAAACCCTGTAGCGTCCCTTCGCCTCTTCTTAGCCTGCTTCTTGTTAGCATACAAACATGTAATTCACATCTACAAACACCCGCTCTGATACCACTTGATCCAAATCTTTTGTTTGAGATGCATAAAAGAATTAACATGTGAAAATTGTAGCTTTAAACAAGAAACTCTTAAAGGCATAAGCGGAAAAAGAGAGAAGCAATTAACATCATGCACGAAGACACAAGAGTTGATATCGGAGTTCGTCCAGGAGGGACTACGTCTCCGGGCCCTGCTCTAATAGTGGAGAGGCCCTGCTTTCATTAAATGGAAAAATGAAAGTACAAGTACAAAATGAGGAATTACACCCTTATACCTGCCCAATCTGGAAATGGCCGAAAATTGTAGACCTCTGCTGACAAAATGGGCAGCACCATTGGATTTGTGGGGTCGAGTAGTGCTGAATCCATATAAAACTTGCCCCAATCAGACAAAGTGAAAATCTGGCCCCTCTGGAAAAATGGCTCAGATCATGGTTCCGCCCCCTCCTGCACACTACTCAAGGTTTCACTGCCTCGTTTTCCATGCCCACTCCTATCCATCCTTGGGCGCACAAATGAATGAAGGTTTAAATAATAAATCATGGGCGGATTTCCCAAAGAAATGGTTAAGCGAATTGGTTGAGATCCGCATTTGTTGGGCGGAGGTCGGGTGGTCAAATCCCGACCCCGCCATAACAAGGCCGACTGTTTTATTTGTTGATTTAACCGCATCATATTTCTAACTCGGCGTTGGAACGGTTTGATATATTTAAACCGCATCATATTTTTAACTCGGCGTTGAAGTGATGTGGGGGGCCGGACCCACATTGGGCGGCCCGCCCCATATGAAAACGTGTCATATGTACCTCTGCCCCATTTAAAAGGCGGCCGACTATTTGTATAGTGGAGACCGCGGGGTGGCGGGGTTGACCACTCGCCCCCCAACAACATTTTTTTATTTTTTTTATAATATGGTTGTGCGGATTTGTATGGGGTGGCGGGGTTGGTGGCCCACCACCCTTAATATATATTTTTTTTGTTTTTATTTGTTAATAAAACAAATTGTTGTTTTTGAACCTTCGAATTTTTGACCGAAGGAGTGCATTTAACGGTCCCACAAACTCGCCCGGAATCTGGCCAGGTTGGTCGGAATCCGGTGGCCGGGTTTCAGCAAAATTTTTGCCTCCTTAGTCTGCCACATCACCAAGTCAACCTCTGAACTTTGACTGCTCCTAACTCCTTCATTCGGACTCGGAATTGAGTGCCATTTGTGCCGTTGGATTTAGAATTTCGAGATCTACAACTTGAACTTGGTTTGAAGGATTTTCAAACACTTTGATTTTTGAGCCTTGTACTCAAGCCATTTGTACCTGTACCTGTTTAATCCACCTGGATCATATAAAAATAAGTCGGTGAACCAAGAAAGACAGTTGAGATTTTTAGTTTTCGAATACTGTGATACTCTGTTTCTGAGCATTTTAATTAAAGGAAAATAACTCTGATACTATTCTGGAGACAATTTTAAGGAGTATGCCAATCTGATAGTAGAGGGCCCTTGCTATCTGAAGAGGCTTTCACACGCTTTCTAGATAAGTAACATTTAATTCTGTTTTGTTATATTCCTTACTCAGGCAGTTTTCTGAGTTCGTCTTTTTGAATTATGTTTTATGTCGTTTGCTTGTGTTGAAGATCCTCATAGTAATATAGCCAATCTTGTTCTCATAAGTTGTTCCAATATATCTCTATTACATGAATGAGATTTAGTTGTAGTACTTTGAGTTAATTGCATTTTAGTTCTGTTAGTTAGATTTAGAAGATCCTCATTATTTTATAAGCTATTCTTATTCTCAAGCTCTTCTAACATATCACTATTATATGAACGAGAATTAGTTATATTATTTTGAGTTATTGGCATTTTTTGTTCTACAATTAGGTAAGAGATTCTCATGTTATTACAAACAGTCTTTTCTCAAGTTGTTCTAAGAAATCTCTAATTCCTGAATGAGACTTAATAGTAATATTGTGAGCTAAAGATTATTTGTTTATAGGAAATTGTTGTTACATTAGGCTTGATCTCTTTCACAAATTGTTCCAACAAATCTCTAACAATGAATAAAATTTCTCTGTCATGTTTTAAGTTATTGTTTTCTAGGAGATCCTCATCACAACAGAACTAATCCTTTTCTCAGTTTGTTCCAATATATCTCTAATGAAACGAATTGGACTAAGTTTAATGTTATGAGTTACTTTCTTAGCAGCTTTACAATCTATGGATTAGTATTCTCTGCTTTCTTTTTTTTATCATTCCTAGTTTAGAATAGATCTTGCAATTAAATTTTGTTTTAGTGCATTCAGTAACATTTCCTTTTCTTCCTCTTTGCTATTAATTTAGCTTTTCCCCCTTAGCATAAAATAACATTAAAACATAAAATCAAAAACATTAGAAAAACACTAAACACAACGAAGTAGGAAGAGGATACTTAGGCACATATGGTGCACTTCACTTCAACAGTTTACTAGCCCTGGTCGATGATTTATGATATCAATTTAGAAACACTAAATTGAAAAAACAGTATGGTCGCAACCATCCAATCAGAAGAGTCATATAATAATTCATAGTAATCCACAAAGAAATCCTGGATTTCATCAAACAAAACCCAAGGTCTTGTGCTCCATCTTGACCCAAACAAAGTACAAATTCGAGCATGCGAATATGTGAGCTGAAGTAACACATGAAAGAACATCTTATGATTACCAACCAATGATGAAAGTTGTTAACAGACGTGAGAGAAACCACCAATAATGACAATGGCTCTCAAGTTACAAAAGGTACAATCCACGACATGTGAACAGTGATCTGACGTCGAACACTCACAGAGTCAGTCGATTGAAGGCTAATGATGTGGACCTTGCGTCGAATGCGAAGAACCTACCATTGAGGCATGCAGGCTCCAAGGTACCTGAAAGGAGTCTCTAGATCAACTTCCTGGATAATGAGCTAGAGTTGACAGGAAGTGACCTTGATCGAAGGTGGGCCATAACGTTTCTAAAATTATTGACACAAGACAAAGGAATATGATGTTTGTGAATCAAGACCAACAGAGAATCAGAGGGAGGTTGACAACTTCAAAGGCAAACTTCTCTTGAACATATCGGCAGCACGACACTGGATTTGGCAGTATTTGACATCAAGGGCTCTGAGGTCACGGTGCCGTGAAAGAGCAGATGAGCAGTCAAAAGAGATTACCCAAACCCATGGAGGCAAACAAATAAGGAGATGAGATGTCCCCAACCCGACACAAATGCAGACAAGTGCCATGTTCAAGAGTGACATACTGCCAACACGACTATAATGTGGTTCCATTTTCCCCCACCATTTCTGGTGAGTACCCCAATTATTTTTTAAAACAAACTTGAAGGGGATAGCATATGCTTGCGATGTAAGTTTGTCCTTCGGAAAAATCCAACCTAATACATTTTACGAGCCCTAGGAAGGAGGAAATTGAGTAACGTCATGACGATAAATTTCGAAGTCATCAGGTTTTAACGAGTCTGACAAGGGAGAACTCAGCATCTTTTCATATTCAGAGAGTTTGAAAAGAAGGCAGAAAATAAAAATCCAACAGTCCCTTTTCATAGGTAGTCTCACAGATCCAAAAATGTAGAAAACTGTGTCTGAGAGAACCTCATAGTCACAATAGGCTAAGGTATTCATTTTTCGTAAATAATATATCCCAGCCTGAAAAAGGGGTAAACATATACTGGGTAGATATTGTTTCGCATCCATTTAACAAGTTCAAAATGACAAGAGTCTCGACAATATTTTAAATTTTTGAGAGTCAGAAAAAAGTTGAAAGATGACTCCTCCTGGAGGAACGAGTGATATTAAGGGTAGCTACTGGTTCCAGTAACGGTGGAACTGCTCAGAACAAGTAAAGTTTAAGAGGCTGGCTAACAATACCACTCATTGCAGAGGTTCCTTAGGAATGGGTAAAATAATCAAATGAGGGCATATGATCGGCCAAGCAGATAGTGACGATGGAATGAAAAAACCAAGGCTCATCTAGCAAAACAGGCTGATAAAATGGAAATCACAAGAGGTAAAATGGGAATGGTTTCATTTTTACACAAGCTTGAAATTAGGAAACTCTGCTTGAAGTTGGTTTCATTTTTACACAAGCTTGAAACAAAGATAAACTATGCTTGACACCAGTTCCATTTTTACACAAGTTTCAAACAGAAACAAACTATGCTTGAAAAAATAAGCATGCCCCCAGCATGGTGACTCAATTCAAGGTACATGCCCCCCAAGCTTCAATCCATATGAAAGGTAGATGGAGTGAAGGTTCAAATTACGAGATCAAGAGAAAGAATCGACTGGGATTTTACGAGATCTAATCAAAGACTCGAATTGAACGGGAATGTGTTTCAATGTTTTAACGAGGTGGAAACATTAAAAGAACTATCCTCGTGAGCTAATTAATTTCTTAACGAGGTTGACATAGAAGACGAACCATCCTCATGACACCTTGTTTCATTTTTTAAGGAGCTTGACACAATAAAAATGAACTCTGCTCCGAGGACCTTGTTTCATTTTTTGAGGAGCTTGACACAAGAAAAATGAACTTTTCTCCGACAACAACTTATCATGTTGAATAAGAAGTCATGTCATCCAAGAGTTCCACACAAGATGGGAGAACAACATCTTGGAAATCAGGACCCAATGTCCCCAGCAGAGTCGCCAATTTGTTGGTGAGGTAAATCCCCTCTGCGGATGGAGGCAATCCCACTAGCCCTAGAGTGGGTCTAGCCACAAACAAGACATGCTATGACATCAATTCCTAGTTAACAAATGGACGGAGACTCGATAGATAACTTACCGTATATCCTGCGCTGTTGTTGTCATCGGAAGAGTGGCTGCCTCTTGCTCCTGTTTTGACAGATCACGACCTGCTCATTCTCGCGCTCGAATACCTGCACATACACAAGAAACAAAAACGATATACAACATACTATTTCGCATTCGTAACTATCAGTCAGTCGAAGAAGACTAAATCAATTGCATCAATAAACACAACACAATGATGGAACCAATACCATAGTCGAGTATATTAATGAAAGGAAGGAAGATTACAACCAAGCTTCGACATTGCGGTCTCTTCCAGCAGGGTTCCAGCAGAGTGCGTCTCACAAAAGCTCGTCGGGAATTTGAACGGGGCTCTCTCTACCGAATTCTCCTTGTTTCTACCTTCTCAATAGTGATTACTCAGCTATAGTATCTCTTCTCGAAGTTCAGCTTCTTGGCTATATGTTCAGCTAGCTTTCATAAAGGGAGAAGGCATGTTTATATAGAGGGAGAGGGAGAGGTTAGGATCCCTATAATCAAGGAAGGGATACCTATCTTCAAGGAGTGTTCCATAGGAGAAGGAACCACTACCTAAAGAGGGAGATTTGTGGCTCATCTAGTTTAACCACTTCCTGTGACTCATCCCTGAGGTGGTTAAAGGAAAAATTTTCCTCTAATTTGTTAAAAAACATTCCCAAAAAGGTTGGCGTAGGCACACCAAAGAGACAGAGCGCCAGCTGGCGCGGGCTCTAGTGTACATCCTCCACACTAGCACGAGGGGTGAACCGGCTACCCACGCCAATGCCAAAACATAGGTTTTTGTGGGCTTTCTGAGGAAATGTTCAACCGGAGAAATGATGTCCTTATGCAGAAGGATGCAAAGAAGGTGTTTGCAGAGTATGACACTGCTCACAGGTCATGGGAAAGACTCTCCAATATGCGGGACGAGGGATTGCAGGGATGGTGACAAAATTTTGTGTAACACCATAAGATAACCCTAATAGACATCAAGAAGAAGTCTATTGACTTATAATAAAATATTTCTCATGAAACCCATGAAGCAAGTACAACAAAAATACATTTTATTATCTTTTCTTCTTCTTTACATAAATACATAATTACATAATCAATATGAAAACTGATCCCAGTTACACTTTTCAATACTCCCTCTTAAATAGGGAGGTATTTATACAAGTACATGGTCACTTTCAAGCTAAAGAATATCATAAGAAGAGTCAGATAAGACAATGGGCTACAATGCTGGCGAGACACATGACTTATAGACACCATAGTCATTGTCTCTCCAAGGTACATACTCCACCCAGTTGTTCCCAAAGTATGACCTCCTTGGACTATTCTTCTCTTGGGTAGCTAACCCTCAAAGAATATCGGTCCCCAACTACTCTTATCTTGAATTCCCTATCACATTCTCAAAGAGTATCAAATTCCAGATGATTACCCAATCCTCCATATTCTCTTCCCAAGTGAAGTCCAAAATGATGTGTCTATCTCTCCCTCTTAGCTAGGGAGGATATATTCCACAAGGGAATGTACTCATTCCTGTATGAGGAATGTACCTAAGCTCATTCTTAGGAATTACCCAGTTTCTTCCAAGTAAGAAACTTATTACCAGGCTCCCTCTCAATCAGGGACCTGCGGCAACAATGGTGAGACAACCAGCTGCTCATGATAATTCCTCCCCTCGATGTCATGGATTTCGATATTGAGGAATCTTCAACCTTTGGCTTCATAGGGCACATATCATCCATCACTTTCATCCATGAGTCATGTCATCTATCAGAAATTGAATTATATGTCTTCATTATCTGGTCCACATTTTATGCCATGTTGCTTTCTTTTGAACCATCTCCAAGGATCTTGCATCCTTTCATATGATTGGAAGCCCTGCATAAATTCATCCAGATAAACATATACATATCAATTTTTAAATCAAAAATTAACTCAGTGATGATCTTTCACCATGACATCTTCCTGTAGGCATCGACATCCTCTATTCAGATTGAAACATCTCCTAATGATATGTTTTTTCAAGGGTCTTCTTTTTTACCAAACTTCTATCAGAGTCTACATATCCTCCAGGATATATTCTAGTCACATCTTCTTGGCTTCCAAATGATAATTTCCTCTTGACATGGTTTCACTTCATGATCTCTTCCCTTCTGCACATCTTCATTCCCAGGAACTTCTAACTTCCAATTCCTTGTTCATATACAATCACCTCATATTCCATATAGGTTTTATTATGTTGATTTCATCTGTCAGTGCACCGTGAGATATCCTCCTCCATAGATCATAATTATAAATATATAAGTTCATTACCTACAACCATGTGACATGAATTCCATGTGACATGACTTCACAACATCCAATGTCAGCATATAAATACATATATATCTCATACCTTTTTCCTTTGATTCATCCTATAGAAATTTCACTTGAATGAATAACTTCATTCCATTGCCCTGCTTTATCATAATGTCATCACATCCTAATCCCAAAATTCTATAGCATATAATTCTGAATGAAACCTATCTTATTTCTTTCTAATCAGTGAATCCATAGAGAATTTCATTAGAGAGTGTGAGCACTTGTTTCCATGATGACCCTTAATCTTGATGACTGCCTTCCATCATTGTTATCAGTGAAGTTTTCCAAGAGTTGTTTCACCAAGAGCTCCTACCATGCTTCTATAATGATGCTATTAATGTACATTGCTTCCTATCATACTATTTCACAACCAACAGAAATCACTTAAAGAAGAAGATGATCTCAATCATAATAGAGATCTCTCGCTTCCGAGATCTCTTGCTTCTTTCTTAGATTTCTCAACATTAGGTTCTACCCTTTCATCAGTAACATGGGCTTCTTCCTTTTTCCTCTTGTCCTTTCCAGATTTAGTACAATCTCTTTTATAATGCCCAAGTTCATTTCATCCAAAGCATCGTACTTTGTCCATATTTCTTCTTTTATTCTGAGGACCAAATTTTCTGAATCTTCCTTTCTTCCTAGATATGGCTATAAAGGCTTGATTCCCTTCACTTGATCCTGTATCAGCTTTGGATTTCAATATTGTTTCCTCTATTTTAAATAGATACCATAAATCATGGAATGGTATTGCTTCTTTCTTCTCGTATAAAATTGAAGTGAAGTTTCACCATTCTTCCGGTAGAGCATTCAACACCACTGTAGTCATCTTAGTATCAAACATTACTTCTCCCAATTCCTGTAGTTGGTCTCTTATTTCATAAATCGTCATAAAGTATGAAGTGATTCCTTCTTCTCTTGACAATTTCATTTTGTATAGTTCTTGTCTAAGAGAGATTGCTTCTCCTGTAGTACTCACAGAGAATAAATCCACCAATTTCTCATATATTTCTTTTGCATACTTTAGTTTTGATACATAGGGAATGAGTGAGTCCTTAATGGATTCTGTGAACATCCACATCCATGTTCATTGGGTTCTTTAGAGAGCATTTGAGGGTTGTTTAGAGAAGATTTGCATTCAAAGAATCATAATGCAATATAAAATTTAGTTTCACATAAATCTTAATTTTTCTAATAGAATTTGAAATAGATCTTATTTTTGTTAATAAGGTGGAATTCCATCTAACAACACTAATTTCCTCCAACCCTAAGACTAATATTTCAAATATGATCTAAACATGGCCTTGAAAGAAAGGTTAAGAGCAATGACCTCCCACCTTTTCTCAACACTGACCTGTTGTGGGACCTAAAAGTTTCTCAAATGGGGGCATTGTGATCCAAAACAAATAAATAGGAACTAAGATTCATCTTTATGGCATAAGAACTTCAGATTGGCTAAGTGGGGATGGCACAAAAAATTATGTTTCATAGTTTAAAAGCCAATAATCCATGTAATCAATAACATGTCCATTTCATAGGTTTTACCCTTTAATGTGAGATTTTTCACCCCATATGTTGACATTAATTGTGTACCCTATGTAGCACAACGAGAAAATTTCCTTCGATATGCATGGCTCCTCTTTTGGACATTCCCTTGCACCTCCCAATGCAATTGCTAGTTTATAATTAGTTGAGTTTTCCTTTTGCAACAAAAACTTGAAACTTCCTTAAATATATATATATATATATATTTAATTTATAAACAATAAAATAATTTTCTTATTTAAAAATGAAAAATAAAATTACTCAATAAAAAAATAGCCAAAAACAATGTGATTTTTTTCCTTCACCAAGTTGGAATTAATTTGCATTTTTTTTAAACACATTTAAAAAAATATTCAAAATGTAAGATCACTTTAAAATAAATATAGCTTTTCTTAATATGATTTTTTTCCTTCTCAACCTGTTAGACTTAAGTAGCATTTTTTTTAAATACATTTAAAGAAACATTCAAAATGTGAGATCACCTTAAACTAAATATAACTTTTCCTAAAATATCTACATGATGTTTATGGAAAAAAAATCAAACCTATTTTTTTGAAAAAAACCAGAAAAGAGATGTGCCTTGCTTAACAAGTTGGAATTACGTAGATTTTTTTTTATTTTTTTTTAAAGTTTAATAGCTACAATTGAGGTCATTTAAAGAAACTTTCAATATGTGAAATCAACTAAAAATATAGCACATAAAATATCAAAATTAACGTTATCTAAAATAAAGATACAATACACTTGTGATGTGAAATGTGTTTTGTTGCAATATCACGTTAAAGTATATTTTAGTTTTTAGTTAGATAGTGATTATATTATTTTTTCAATATAGTGTATATATTATATATTTTGTTTATTGATTTATTATTAATATTATAGGTTTAGTTTAAATTGGATAACAAAATAAAAAATATAATATAATTTAAAATAGTATAATAGTTTGTTGATGAAGAATTATATTAGTTGGTTTGAAATATCAATCAAAAAATGATGATGTGATTAATTTGAAAGAACGATTACATAAACTAGATTTATCAATTTATTGATTACAGTCAAGATACTCCTAGCATGTATAGTCAAAAAGAAGATTAAGAACATCTATTTAGATGGAAAATCAACCTAAATAGTGTCAAATATATCACCCTCCTCATCAGAGGTGGAGAACTCAAGGTCTATCAGCTTCTTAGCTAGGATTGATACCTTGCCAATAAAATTCCTTATATGTCTTTGCATTTCATCAATGCACAAGAGGATTTCCTATCGGGTTTCTAGACATTCTACTAAAAATTTTCCCCTTATGGTTTTCAATTATCAGTAAATGTCCATAGTCTGCATGTATCTTGTTTGTCTAGTCCTGGTATTCTTAATGTTTGGCACCCATCCTCTGACCTCTTCATCTACATCAATGTCAGTGATGAATCACCATTCATTTGTATCTTCTTGTTATGCATATGCAATTTCCTTACAAATATGAGGGGTATATCACACATAGGCAATTGTTAACGTCGATGTTGAGTATTGGACCTGGGAGCAAGAGAAAGTAAGTTGAATTATTTGTGTGCAACCTCCTAAATGGGCTATAAAAACCATGGTTGTCAAGGGACCAACCAAGTGAAAAATATATGAATGGGTAAGAAAACTAAAGCAAAAAACCAAATAAAATTATTCCTAAGAAACCAAGGAAAGAGACAGGGAACAATAAATTGAAAGAAAAGGATGAAAACAAAATTCCACCACCTTGAAAGCACCAGAAGAGGCTCATGAGAGACCATCAATAGAAATAGATTAAAAAGGCCCTCTCTAAGTTGGATTTGAAAGGAACAACTGAGCAAAAATTGAAAGCAAATTGGAAATTTGGAGCGGGGATGAGAAGGGATAGCTTATGCCTAGAAAATTCCTTGAAAATAGAAAGCATGCTTTGTGAAACAAAGATAAGACAACAACAGGGGAAAGAAACAATTGAAGAGAAAAACTAGGTAAAAGATGGAAAATTTAACCAAAACCTGAGACAATAGCCATGAAAATTGGGCCTATAACTTGATGTGCATGCATATGATAACCACCTAGAGGATTTCTTTTATTTCCCAAATGAAGGAAATTGCCTCGACCTCTTTCTTCCAACCATTTTTCTTTGTTGTTCACATAATTAGTATGAACATATGTTCTCATAGAAGTGCTATCAACCCAAGAAATGAAATTCACTATGTAGAGTATGAAATTCCAGATGACAGAGAAGCTTTATCTAGAGTATTTATTTTATTTCCCAAATGAAGGAAATTGCCTCGACCTCTTTCTTCCAACCATTTTTATTTGTTGTTCACATAATTAGTATGAAAATATGTTCTCATAGAAGTGCTATCAACCCAAGAAATTAAATTCACTATGCAGAGTATGAAATTCCAGATGGCAGAGAAGCTTTATATCTTAAAAAATTAGGCTAATTTTTTGCAATTGACCCCAATTAACTAGAATCTAGGAGGACTTCTTACCAAATTTCTCTAGAAATTCCTTAGTCTCCATGGTAAAACCCCTATAATTGCTACGAAAATACAAAAATAGTTTGGACAAATACATTAGCTACAAAATGATGATCCCAATAGAGTCAACTGTTGCATTAAACCACAAAGCCACTATTAAAATTCAAAGGTGATACTCCTTGCATGCATGGGAAAAACTTGAATACCCACACCATCTAAATGAGAACGTAGATCTATTTCATCCTCTTTCGTTGCATCTTACACAAGGGGATCTCGATGATTGCTCAGTCTCAATTGATGGTTAGCATACTCTAAAGAAATTGGTGACAGGGAAAATTTTAAGGATGGAATTTTATCTTAAATATTAGAAACATTGGTGAATATTACTAATCCATAATATGCAAACTATAAAATGGTTGGTGATATTTTAGTAAAAATATTCGAACTTATAATGATTTTATATAGTATCTATAACATTTTGGCGATTTTAAAGGTAAAATATTTTTCTTATAAAATTTGGGCGAATCATTTTTAGGAAAAAATGGGAATTGGCGAATATTGTTTTTGGAAAAAGAATGGAAAACTAGCCCATCTGCGAATATTAGCCCCTAAAATTTTCCCTGATTGGTGAAATGTGGAGCATATAATAAAAGACCTTTGTGACTTTTATATAGAAGAGATGACTATTTTTCACCTCTATTTCCCTTTTTAAAAGGGACAATCGACATATGTCATGCTTGGAGAAACTTTCTACTATTGTGGTGTGTCACACTCTTAGATGTTTTCTTTGTGTGAAATAATGTTGTTGTGTTACACCCTTAATTTTTATTCTTTTTGGCATAAGGTATGTTGCTTAAAAGAAATTTTTTAGGTTGCACTAAGTTGTATGAGAGAAAATTTTCAAGCTATGCTATGCTGCAAGAAGAAAAATTTTCATCTTGTGATATGTCGCAACGAAAAACAAAAATCAAGGCTACCATACATCGCAATATAGAAAATTGTTGAGGTTATAATTCATTACAAGATAGAAAATTCTTTAAGATTATGATACCTCACAGGATCAAAAAAAAATTGACGTTGTGATACATTATAAAATAGAAAAATTTCTAAGTTGTGATGTATTACAATTTCAAAAAAATCATGAGGTTATGAATTTTGGACTTCCCTTTTCTTGAGAAGTGTATTGCATTGTATGCATGAAACTTGTATAACTATACATTGTATCACAATGAAGATAACTTTAGTTGCAACTTTATGTGGATATAGGATTTTTTTCTTTAAACTGTGACATAGTGCAATCTAGAAAATTTTAAAAGTTGTAATATATTGTATTAAGAATTTTCTCAATGGCCAAAGCGGTTGGATCCAATGGTGAAAAGCGAGGATTTTTCACCATTAGATTCGCTTTCCTTTTACTTTCTGTACCCAGTTAGTGAAGAAGGGTGGTGGAATTATTCTTTTGAATTTAGCTAGATGCTCTCAATATAATCCTATCAACATCACCTCAGCTTAGAAATCATAGGAACTTCAATTTTGTTATCATTTTCTAGTTTCATAATATTTGTTTTGGTCATTGCTTGTTCTGCTATCAATTTATTTTCTGTCTCTATAGTAAAGAACTTCTACTGGACGAGACTTTAGTTTCCTGACTAGAAAACTAACCCTGTGGTCTCACATTCTCTAAATTAGTCATTTGTGTCCTTCAACTCTATTTGGGCCTAAATTCCCTATTGATAAGCTATTTTGGTTCTATATATTTTGATAAAACACATACATGAACTAACAAGCTTGTTACATATATTTTTAGCTTAATTTTCCTTAAAAACTAAAACTTAACTCAAAACGTCTATATATTTTTTTTAATTTATAACCCATAAAATAATTCTGAAAAATAAATAAAAATAAAATTACTGAATAAAAAAATATTGATTTAACAAAAAATAATAAATAAAATTAAAAAAATAATAATAAATAAATAAATAAAATGTAATTCCTATAAATCATAATATAAAAACTGAAAACTTTCACTTAAAAATAATAATTGTTACTTGCTCAGCAAGTTGGAATTAAGTAGCATATTTTTAAAGTAACCACATGTGGAGTGATTCAAAATGTGAGATCACCTTAAAATAAATATAACCCTCATACAATATCTACATGAATATCATGGGAACCTTTTTTGTCCTTATCGTATGAAAAAACGAAAAAGAGTTGCGACGTGCTTAAAAAGTTGGAATTACGTAGCCTTTTTTTTTAATGTTTAAAAGCTACATTTGAGGTCGTTTAAAAAACTTTCAAAATGTGAGATCAACTAAAAATAATGTGAGATCAACTAAAAATATAGCGCTCAAGTGCAATGGGTATAAAAATCAAATTATGTTTTAGTTTAAATTAGATAACAAAATAAAAAATATAATATTTTAAAATAGTTTGTTGATGATGAATTATATTAATTTGTTTGAAATATTCATAAAAAAAATATAATATGATTAATCTGAAAAAACGATTTTGTAAATTAGATTTATTAACATATTGATTGTAATTAAGATACTTTTAGCATGTTATTCAAAAAGAAAGGTAAGAATATTTATTTAGATGAAGAATTAACGTAAATAGTGTCAAATATAGCACCCTCCTCATCAAAGGTGGAGAACTCAATGTGTATCAACTTCCTAGCTAAGATTGATATCCTATCAATCAACTTCCTTGTATGCCTTTGCATTCATCAATGCACAAGAGGATTTCCTATTGGGTTTTTGAACATTCTACTAAACTTTCCCTAGGATGGTTTTGCATTGTTTGTAAATGTCCACAATCTGCATGTATCTTGTTTGTCTAGTCCTGGTATTCTTAATGTTTGGCACCCATCCTCTAACATCTTCATCTACGTCAACGTTAGTGATGAATCATCACTCAATTCTATCTTCTTGGTATGCTTAAGCAATTTCCTTGTGAATATGAGGGGTAGATCACATATACACAATTGTTAACCTCTTCGTTAAGTATTGGACCCACGAGCAGGAGAAATTACGTTGACTTCTTTACCTACAACATCCTAAATGGGTTAAACGAACCATGATAGTGAAGGGACCAACCAAGTCCAAAATATGTGAATGGGTAAGAAAACTAAAGCAAAAAAACCAAAGGAAAGTCTACCTAAGGACCCAGGGAAAGAGATATGGAATAATAAATTCAAAGGAAAGGATGAAGAAAAAATACCAACGCCTTGAAAACACCAAAAAAGGCTCATGAGAGACCAACAATAACAATAGATTAAAAATACCCTCTCTAATTTGGATTCCATAGACACAACTGAGCAAAAATTGAAAGAAAATTGGAAATATGGAGCGAGGATGCGAAGGGATAACTTCTCCCTAGAAAATCCCTAGAAAATAGAAAGCATGCTTTGTGAAACAAATATAAGACAACAAGATAGGAGAGAAACAACCAAAGAGAAAAACTAGGTTAGAGATGGAAAATTTAATTGAAACCTTAAACTATAGCCATGAAACTTGGGCCTATAACCTGGTGTGCATGCATATGATAACCACCTAGAGGATGTCTTTTATTGCACATATGAAGGAAATTGCATTGTCCTCTTTCTTACAACCACTTTTCTTTGTTGTTCACATAATTAGTATGAATAAATGTTCTCCTAGAAGTGTTATCAGCCCAAGAAATGAAACTTGCTTTGAAGAACATGATTCCAGATGATAGAGAAGCTTTCTATCTTAAAACGTAGGCCAAATACATGAAAATGACTTCAATTAACTAGAAGCTAGGAGGATTTCTTACCGAACTTCTCTAGAAATTTCTTTGTCTCCATGCTAAAACCCCTATCGTTGCTATGAAAATAGCCTGGAAAGATGCATTAGCTACAAAATGATGATCCCAATATGTGTCAATTGTCACATGTGCATGGGGAAACCTTGAATACCCACACCTCTGAATGAGGAGACAAATCTCCACCACCCTCACCCAATATATCTCATTAATATCTCACTATCAACCATGATAATCATGGACCCTGAATATCGTATATACTTTCTTTTTGGAGTAGTCTTTAAATGCAACTTTTTGAAGTTTCTAGTGAATTTCTAGCCAAAATCCGACGAAAAAATTGTGGCCATATCTTGCCATTGTGTAAACAGATTTTTTTACTGTATATATGGATTTAACACCCTTAAAAATCTATGAAGCACTTGGATTGTCAAGAGTCCACCCATCAAACATGTGATTTCAATAAATCCCCACCAAGTTCTAAACAAATTACATCATTAAAAAAATGTTTCAAAAAATCACACTTAAAACTTTTTTTTTCATTAAAACAATATTTACATTTAAAAAAAAAAAACAAAAACACTATCTCAAGATAATTGTATTACACTTTTCAGATATTCCCTTTTACTTTTAATTTCCGAGGGTGGAAAAAAATACCAATTATCTTCTTTTGTGACGCTTTTATTCTTCTTTTGACATGAATGAGAAATTATAATGGAAGGTTAATGATCCTTCGTTGTAAATGGAAAAAAAAAAAAATGTAACATTGAACGGAATAAGATTTTGATTATAAGTTAGGTTTATTTTGAGTGATTAGGAAAAATGATAAACTTTTTCATGTAAGTAATATGTTCAGATTATAATTTTAAATCGTGTTATTATATGATGTTGAACGTTATGAAATATATTATTTTTATTTATAAGTTAAAAAATGATGTACTTTGCTATATTAGAAAAAATTAAAAAAATTAAAAAAAAAAAAAGTATAATAATATAATTAATATATAAAAATTTAAATTTTATTGTTAAATAATTTTTTTAATAAAATTTTAAATTATATTTAATTGATTAAGAAATTATTTAAATTTTATTATTAAATTAATGCTTTAATAAATTTTTAAATTATGTTTAATTGATTAAGAAATTATTTTCTGAGATATAAAGAATATAAAAAATTAATAATAATAATAATCCAAGCGAATATCATTTTTTTTGTTTGTAATATCAATTTTTATAATAATTAAAATAACTTTGGTTAATTGTGCTTTTTTAATTTAAAATAATATAATTTTTTATAAAATTATAATTTTTTAAATTTTATTTTTGAAAGTATAAGTAAATTCAACACTTTGATTATAACATTTAAATTTATTATTTTAACAAATAAAAATAAAATAACTTCATGTTATTGTGTTGGGAGTTGAAATGATATATATTTTTAATAAAATTAAAGGTATAAATGAATTCAACAGTTTGACTATACAATTCAAATTTATTATTTAAATAAATCTCTACAAAATTTATAATTAAATTGATCTAAAAAAGTTGTAATCTATTTCTTTGTTTATTTTTTGTGGTTTTTTTCTCACATATTTTCTGGTCTAATTTGCCAAATCTCTACAAAATTTATAATAAATTGATCTAAAACAGTCGCAGGAGTCAATCTATTTGTATATATTTTGGAGGTTTTTTTACATATTTTATGGTCTAATTTTCCTAGAATCTCGCACGAATTTTTTGAAATCTCACATATTCTCTAGTCTAATTTGCCTAGAATCTCTACAAAATTTATAATAAAATTGATCTTAAAAAAGTCTATCTGTCTATATATATTTTGGAGGTTTTTCTAACATATTTTCTGGTCTAGTTTACCTAAAATATGCACAATTTTTTTTTGTAAATTTAGTAGGTCCTTTCTATTTCCTATTGATAAAAAAATAACAGGTTACATCATATCAAATCTTGATGGCCTCAACCTGCCCGAAGGAAACCAGGTCTCTTGGCCACCTTAAAGAGTTATAAGCCAACCAGTACTAAAAAATTTTAAACCTTCTACTATCAACTATGTCAACTTTACTATCTCTTACATACTCTAACTTCAAATAGTAAATGCTATCCGCAACATACATAGGCAAAAACCAAAGAAAATACCATGTCAATCATCCGATGACTCAATTGGCGTCGAGTCCTTTTACACTAGAACCGAGCATATCCACTTGGTGCATGGCCTGCAGTTGACGATCTATGCGGCCAAGATGAACAATACCATGATTCTGAGACATGCGAATTTCTTGGATCTCTCTCCTTATCTCTAGTAAAATGGGGGTGGCTTTTGGGTCTCCTCCAATTTCCTGTATACTCATGATTTCCTTGGCCAGAAAGCATTTAAGTGTCCAGTAGGTATAGATAGATTGGTGGAATAGTGACAATCTATTTCTTGTGTTAATGGAGTCTTTTAGGAATTCCATTTCCTCCTCCTGTATTTCTCCTTCCTCCTTGGTATTACAGTCTCTTTCCCATCCACAGATAAGGTTTCAAACTTGTGGTAGAATGCCTGTATAATAGGCATCAAAGAGGTTTTCCATTACCTCTTTATCTGACTTTCTTCCTCTCTTGCTAGGGCCCACAGTAGGCTTGGTTTGTTTCTATTTCCCTTTGTCTTTAGCCTCCTTCTTGGACGTCTATCCTTTAACCATATTTGCATGCAATAGTACCGATCGTTGAATAAATTAATAGTGTTGTAGGAAGTCTTTGCCCAGTGGTTGAGTAACACCTGTATAAAATTTATAGAAACATGTATATTGCAGCATAAATTCAATAACTATTTTATACAAACAATAGTGAAAAGGACCCGCACTATCGAGCGTGACATCCTGACAATTAGTAGAGCAATAGTCGTCCATGTTCCACCTTCTTAGCAATAGACTATAGAGAAGGGTGGTAGGATTGAAAAATTTGTTCTTACAAGAATGGAAATGCATGGCGAGACACATACGAATCAACTCCAAAATTCCAATAGAAAAATTGAAATTCCTCAACACCCACAAGTTATAGACCCTCAAACAGGAAAACCCCTATCGACTCACAAATTTGACAAGGTAAGGATAAAACTTCGACACAATAATCTAGAGGCCCATTGAAACCAAACTACAACCTCTGTAAACAAAATTAAATCTTTTAGGAACTGGATTATAACTTAGGACATGAAGATCAACCCACATCCCTTGCAGAGAACCAGCCACATGATGAAATGAATGAGGGGGAACAGGTCCAGAATGCAAATTGCATCGAGCACATTTGGCAGGGTAGTCGTTCAGAGCCATGCACTGTAATTCTTAATTCTGGGATAAGAAAGCCAAAGCCCAGGTGACAGGGTGTGATCGCAGTGCTCCAACCTTCTCCCGCATAGTGTCTGCTCCTCCTTCCTCTGAATTCTAATGGAAAAAGATAATGCCCTTACCTTCACCTACCTTCATAAACACTTTAACGCGTCGGCGCTATTTCCCATACCATTCTGACGGGTTTAGTTGGCCTCCACCATATATGTTGCCAATCATTATATCATGTGAGTGGTGGTACCGCCCCTCTGATCGTCTGTCGTCAACTATCCTCAAGTGTCCATGTGCTTCACGCCGCCACGTGCCACCTCACTCCTCCCATCTCCCGCGTGGCACCCTGATCGGGGATCTTGAGAAATCTCAATGTCTCTATTGACGATTGTCTGAAGAGGCTATAGTTCTCCTTCATGAGCCATATCTGCTTGCTTAATATCCAAATTTTCTCCCACATGAGTGCAACCCCAATTTTCCAGGTATTCAACTACTTCATTCCCTGCTCTGCAGACATGCGATGGAATGAGGTAGCCTATGTCAAAGATGATCATGTTGATTTCATGGATTAGGTGTGTCATTCTCCAGTTTTGGCTAATTTTCTCCTATCGTATCCCTTGTTGCATCTTCTGTAGAACCCCTGTCACCATAGCAAAATCCCCTTTTACAATGATTATGTGGTATCTTTCTCTTACTGCTATTAGCAACCCTTGTTTGACTGCCATCAGTTTCGCTTTGTTGTTCGTGGAAAACCCTAGGTCCATCACATATATTCTACAAATAGAACCCTACAAATTTTGGAATATACCATCTGCTTTTGCCTAACCCAGGTTGCCTTTAGAGGCCCCATCATAGTTAAGTTTCAGAAACCCTTGTTGTGGAAAATGAAACTTGTCTTGTGGGTTTCACCCTAGTTGTTTTTGTTTCCACAATGACTCGGTCAGCATTTGGGGTCTTAGGTTAAGCATAGCTAGGATACGAGCCTCATTTTCATTTGTTTTCTAGTCTTCTTCATCCCACTTCTCGGCTAGTATGGTCTCTCTATATTATTGAGGATCAATTGACAGATTTCTTCTTTCTACCTATACTCATATCTAAATATTTTGTGGTTCCTTTCTTTCCAATGGCCCATAGAATAAACCCCATAGATATCCTCCAAGCTCTGTTAAGGACTTCGCTAGAATACCCCCCATTTCTCCAAATTTCTATAGTATGTTCAATGCTCGTATTGTCCTTGTCAGTTTGTTGGAAGATGATGGTGATGTTTAGCCAGAGATTTTCGACTAGATCAAAGGTATTCAACAAGTGTTCAATACTTTCATCGTGTTTCTTACACATTATGCATAACGATGGACCATGCATCCCTTTTCTACAACTGATACTAGGTAAGGATTTTACTAGGACTAACAAGCTAGAGAAAATGTTCGATTTTCGGCCAATGTTTAGCTATCCAAATTTTTTGCCAAAGAGGAACTGTTATACTATGTAAATTATTTGATTTTATGTAATAGCCCTCTTGTATTGTGAACATTTCTCTAGTACAATATTCCCATCTCAGAATATCTTCTCTATTTTCCGCTATCAATTTTCTGGTTTTCACTTCTTTTTCGTAATTATCCCATTAACAAGTTTCAGGGGCATTCATCAAATGTGCCTTTAATTTCCATTGTCTCAATTTCATCTCAGTCTCCCCACTCTAGAAATTTTCAACTGACCTTGTGTTTGGCCGACTAGTGAAGAGGAATATTTCTCCTAGGTCTGTATTGCCTCCTCTGATTTCCCAGAAATTGTGCTCTTGAATGAGATCTCTGTTTAAGGCTGCCAAATTCCAAATGTTGGATCCTTTCGGAGTTGTTTGAACCTTTAATTTTCTTGCAGTAGTGTGAGGCATTTCATATTTCTTTTCCCAAATAATATTCCATAGATCCCCACCCCCTTAGAGCCATCTCCGCCAAAGTTTAGCTCCCATCACCTGGTTGAGCACATATGGATCTCTTAATCCCAATCCTCCTGTTCTCCTTATTTTGGTAAGATTATCCCATGAAAGAAGAGCCCACTTATGTATTTGTTTTGAACCCTGCCACATAATTTTTTTAAATATCTTGACCATATTAGTACAACTGGTTTTAGGGACTGCCAGCCCATACAATTGATAAATGGAATAGTAAGACTACCTGACTAGGAGCATTGAGGACCTTGAAAGCCCAATTTTGGAGGTGGCCTTGTATACAATTAAGGAGATATTTCTAGCCTGAAACCCAGAGGGAATTAAGGCTGAGGGGGATTCCTAAATAATTCATGGGAAGGGATCCTAAATTAAATCCCATAGTTAGAGATAGGAAGTGTTGAGATAATAGATTTTTATTAAAGAAATAAACATTTGATTTGTCATAGTTAATGACAGTTCCAGAGGCTTCTATGAAATCTTTTCAAACAGATAATATGGCCTTAGATTCTTTCAAAGTAGCTTGAAAAAAGAGCATAATGTCATCGATAAACTATTGGTGAGAAAGGGTTAGACCTAGCCCACAAATGTTCAAACCCTTCAACTGACCTCCATTAATATTATTTTAAATATGACAACCAAGGCCTTTAGCTTCAATGATAAAGGGAAAAGGGGATAGGGGGTCTCCTTGTCGAAGCCCCCATGTAACCTTGAAAGGATTGGAAGGAACACCATTGAGCAAGATGGAAAAATTAGGGGAAGAGATGAAAGACATTATCTAGAGAATCCATCTTCAGTCAAAGCCAAAGGCCTGGAGTACAACTTTAAGATAATTCCAGCTTAGACGATCATAACATTTAGATAGATCAAGCTTTATCAACATACCTTTTTCTTTAAGGGCGCAAAGAGAGTGTACTGCTTCCTGTGTCGTGACTATACCATCCGAGATGTGTCTGCCTTCACAAAACCTATCTGTTCAAGTGAAATTAGGGCCATGAGGATATGTTTCAATCTGTTAACCCTGATAGTAGATAATATCTTATAAATGACATTACATAAGGCAATAGGCCTAAATCCTACCAAAACATTTGAGTGTTCTTGCTTAGGGATTAAGGAGATAAGGGTGGGGTTGAGGGTTGGATAGACCTATCATGAATGATGAGACTCCTTGACTAATTCCCATATTTATTTTCCCATAAAATCCCAAGCAGCCTGGTAGAATTCCACAGTGAAACCATCTGGTGTAGGGGCTTTGTTTTTTGCCAGATTTTTAACTACCTTTTCAACCTCTTCTAATGTGATTTCCTAAAGGAGAGCCAAATTATGTTCCCTGCTCACAATTGTAGGTATGTTTTGAGTGATGCGCTCAATAGCTTCTGATCTATTATGATAAGGTTCTGTTAGTATATCATTGAAATTATTCACTAACAGATTTTCCATCTCGATATGTTGGAGAATTCGATTTCTTGCTCGGTCCTTTAGGGAGAAGATTCAATTATGATGTCCTCACTGGATCATTGCCTTGTGAAATAAATTTGTATTTTTATCCCCTTCATTTAGCCATTGAACACAGGATTTTTGTTTCCATAAGATTTCCTCTTGCTTTCTGCGTTCTTCTAGTTTGCTTAGAAGGTTTCCTTCTTCTAGGACCAGATTCTTAGTCCTTCCATTTGAAATCATTTTTTGTTGTACCCAATTCATTTCTCCCTGTAGCCTTTCCTTATCCTGATAAATGTTTCCAAACTCATTTTTATTCCATTTTTTGATCTCCTGTTTCAAAATTTTTAGCCGAAGTTGAAAAGAGTGCATCGTATTTTATCCCTGTACTTGACTTGCTTCCCACCACCCCTTAGCTTTTTCCAAGAAGCTAGGGTCTTGAAACCAAAAGGATTCAAATCGAAAAGGATGTTTTTTATGGCATTATTTCATGTCAATTTCCATCCTTATCAGCCAATGATCCGACCCCAAACTGGGGAGGATAACTGCTTCATAGAAAACATCAGTGCTCACAAGAGCTTCTAAGGCTAGGAATCTGTCCAATATTAAGGCCACATGATGAGCAACCCATCTTCTATTATTCCAAGTGTACTTACCATTCACTGTGGGGATATCCACTAGCTTTAATTCCATGATCAGATCCCTAAAAAGCTCCATTTCTGGCTCCTCTCTCCTTATACCTCCTTTCTTCTCTGTCAAATTCACAATCATATTAAAATTCCCTCCCAACATCCAGTATTTCTCAGTATGCATATTACTAATAATTCTTATACTATTTAGAAAAAACCAGACAGGATGCAAGCTAAAATGCATCAGATCAGACCGAGGGGGTGAATTCATAGATTATGACTTTGCAGATCTATGCAATGAATATGGCATAAAACAACAATTTACTATTGCAGGGACACCTCAGCAGAATAGAGTAGCAGAGAGACAAAACAGATATGTTCAACAATTTCCAGAGCCATGATGCAGGAGAATAATAGTCCTCAAACCTTTTAGGAAGAAGCAGTGCACACAACAGTACATATCCTTAATAAAGCTCACTTAAGGCCAAGAAGTGACAAGACTCCCTATGAACTATGGCATGGAAAGCTAGCTTCTATCAAACATTTCAGAATCTTTGGAAGCAAGTGTTACATAAAAAATAATGATGAAAATCTTGGAAAATTTGATGCAAGAGCAGATGAAGGGATATTTCTAGGATATGCATCCAAAAGTAAAGGGTACAGGTGCTACAACAAGACTCTTCGAAAAATAGTAGAAAGCATTGATGTGAGATTTGATGAAGAACTTCCAAACAATACAAGAGATACAGACTGCTGCAGTCCATCAGACAACCGTGAAGAAGAAAACCAAGATGATGAGGAAACAAGCAAGACAACAGAAGATACAGAGCCGAGTTCTAAAGCTCCCTCAAGATATACTCAGAAGAACCATCCTGAAGATCAGATCATTGGAGACAAGAGAGTAGGGGTCCAAACAAGAAGGTAGCTAACAGAACAAACTGAAGAGGTATACATAGCCATGTTGTCACAAATAGAGCCAAAGAAATTTGAAGAAGCCAGCAAGGACAAGTCTTGGGTAAAAGCTATGAATGAAGAATTGGACCAAATTGAGAAAAACAATACATGGGAATTAGTTCCTAGACCCACTGAGAAAAATTTCATAGGCTCAAAATGGGTATTCAAAAATAAAATGAATGAGCAAGGACAAGTAATCAAGAATAAAGCCAGACTGGTTTGCAAAGGATACTCACAAATCAAATGACTTGATTACGATGAAACATTTCCCCCTGTAGCCAGAATGGAAGCTATCAGAATGTTCCTGGAATTTGCATGCTACCAAAACTTCAAGGTATATCAAATGGATGTAAAATCTGCATTTCTGAATGGATACTTAGAAGAATAATTCTACATGGAACAACCAGAAGGCTTCTCATTAACAGACAAAGAAGACTATGTATGCAGACTGAAAAAGGCTCTTTATGGACTGAAACAGGCTCCTCGTGCTTGGTACTCAAGACTAGATAAATATTTGCAAAAACAAGGCTTTAAGAGAGGTGGAGTAGACAGAAATCTATACATAAAAGCTCATGAAAATGAACTCCTGAGTGTTGTAGTATATGTTGATGACATTATGTTTGGAAGCAACAGAGATGAACTTGCAAAAGGGTTTACTGAGGAGATGAAGTCAGAGTTTGAAATGTCCATGATTGGAGAACTCAGTTTCTACTTAGGACTTCAAACTCAGCAAAAGAACACAGGCACATTCATCTCACAAGAAAAATACTTAAAAGAAGTGTTGAAAAAGTTTAAAATGGAGGACTGCAAACCTGTGTCAACTCCCATGATCACGGGATGTAAGTTGTGTGCTGATGATGGGTCTGCTGATATAGATCAAAAACTCTACAAATCCATGATAGGAAGTTTTTTGTATCTGACTGCATCAAGACCAGACATCATGCTAGCAGTAGGACTAGTGGCTAGATATCAAGCAGCACCTAAACAAAATCACCTTCTTGCAGTAAAAATAATATTCAGATATCTACAAGGAACAACACTATATGGGCTTTGGTATCCTAAAGGCAAAAACTTCACTTTGACAGCATACACAGATGCAGATTGGGCCAGCTGTGTAGATGACAAGAAAAGCACAAGTGGAGGTGCATTCTATCTAGGAGAAAGTCTGGTGGCATGGTTAAGCAAGAAACAAACATCTATCTCTCTGTCTACAGCAGAAGCAGAATATATAGTAGCAACAGCATGTTGTACACAATTCATGTGGATGAAGCAAACTCTCCAAGACATGAAGGTAAGAATTGATGAACCTATCTCAATAAAATGTGATAATACAAGTGCTATAAGTATATCTAAAAATCTTGTGCTTCACTCAAAAACTAAGCATATCCCAATCAAGTATCATTTTCTCCGAGAACAAGTGGCTCAGAAGATAGTAAAGCTAGAGTATGTGCCAACAAAAGAACAAATAGCAGATATATTTACCAAACCTCTTACTAGAGAACCATTTGAATATTTGAGAGATAGACTAGGGGTAGTATCTGTAGATGCTACTCTATGATATAAAGAGAAATCACAGTTTCAAGGGGAGAACAGAAACGAAAAATATCATTCCAGGGGGAGATCAGCCAACAAGGAAACCATGAAACAGGTCCTTACGATCAAAAGCTTATGGAAAGAATACATCCAACATACAAGAGTCAATGAAAAGGCTAAAGGATCAGAATTTTAGGGAGCAGCAGGGTACAAATTCAGAAGATCTTAGAAAAAGGAAATGTAGAAAGCAAACTAGGAAATGAGAAACCCTTGCCATTGATGTCAAAGGGGGACGAAAAGAAAAAAGGGGCTTCTATAAGGAAAACAGAGGAAGAGTATTGCCATCAATGCCAAAGGGGGAGACTGTTGGAAATGTTTTCATTGATGGAAAAGGAGATGACAAAGGAGGAGCACCAGAAAGGCAGCAGAGACATCAGAGGAAACAGAGACAAATATAGATAGCAAAAGAGAAGTAAGGATAAGCATCAGTCAAGGAGAACAAAGGCAGAAAAGGCAGTGAACTGAGGTAGAGAAATTCTTCAGCAACAGAGTAGGAGGATAATGTGTCTAGATGGAAGAACTGTCTTTGAATTAAGTGTGTCTGGATGGGGTTAAATCTTGTGAAGAATTGATTTAGTATTTTTTTGTTTGAATGTCTTCTTGGTCGAATCATGTGAAGAATTGATTCAGTATTATTGTGTTGAAAGGCTTCGCATCTGTCTTTAGAAACTTGTATAGAAGTTTAACTAGATTCTCTGTGCTCCAGAACCAAGGCGATAATATGGTGCAATTGCATAAACTCCTGAAGGCTCGTAGTTATACACCTCTGTGTAATGGCACAATTCCCGTTGTATGCTTCTGTGTAAGTATGGAAGGTCTAACGATGTCGTGGTATTAATTAGTCTATGAGTCTCGGTGTCGACTATATGATAGAACCCTTTTAAATAATAAAGGCGGAACCTTGTATGAGACCAGAACCCTGCGTAGAAGAGCGGAACCATGACCGGGTGAACAATGAAGGCGGTTTCCAGGTTTCATCACACCGCTTTTGCGGATCGAGCGGTATTTTCAAATTCGAAGCGATTCCATTGAGTGTTCGACACGTGGCGTCGGGCGAAGTTCCAAAACCATCGTTCAATGGGCGCCATCGCACGTTAACGATCGACCAGCGAAGCCGCGCGATATTGTCGAGCGCCGTCGATCTGGAGGGGATCCATCAGACGGTAATCGTTTGATGAAGATGCATGAAGGATAATCTAAGGTACGGTGTGTGTATTGGATTGGTTATTGATTATATGTGTGGGCCCGGAGTCAAAGGCTATTACAAAGCCGTTTTTTTGAAAAGCGTCGAGTATTAATATAAAGTGTTCCATTGGTGGTGAAATCGGGGGATTCACTTAAGCCCCAAAATATTTAGTTTTTACCATGTAATTAAAATCCCAAAGTTGGCGTTGATTTTATATTGGAAATATTGCGTAGTTATAAGGGTTGGTATATCTAAAATTTTCCAAAGTTTGCTGAATATAATTATTTTTCAACTTCTTTGAAATTGATAAATAAAACCTAATGAGTTGTGGAAGACCACGTGGAGGAGAACAGGGTACTTTGAGAGCAAAGTGGGACTATGGATGGCAGAACAATAGTACAGGGAAAAAGGTGAATTGAATTTGTAATATGAGTTTCAACCATTAAGTTTTAAACTCATATATGTACAGAGAATGCAAGCAGGTAGCCTGAGAACAGAGATGGTAATGAACAGACATCGCCCAGATTCGTATGTATTTGAGAATAAACCTGAAAAGAAATTATATATGGTTGGTGCACACAAGTACAGTGAACAGATGAAAAGACATAGAGGTGAACCAAAATATTCAGAACAGTCACTCAACAGCAGCAGAAAAGACAAATCCAGTAAAGCCAAAATCCTAAAAAGAAGCTGAGTGAAATTGAAGTGTGTAACTGAAAATCTAAATGTAAATTTTGTGATTAAATTTTTTATTGTTTGCAATGCATTGGAAAGTATCCTAAGGAAAAGAAAAATCCCACTGTAGCATGGAAATTTGTACATATCATTATAATTTTAAATTGAGTTGGATAAAGGAATGAGAAGATAGAAGCCAAAGAGTCATGACTGTTCACTCAAAATTCCTTGTGAAATACAAATAGTCATGTGAGGAACTCTATAAATAATATCAAATGGATATGCATAAATGAGGTTATAGAGAGGAAATATAGAGAAGGCAGAGTATAGAAGAGACAGGCATAGAAGATTAAGAAAAGAAAAGCAGAAAGAGAAGCTACAGAACAGAGTTGATATCTGAGGTAAATCAGCAAACATTCAGTTTGATAAATTGAGGAAGTTGGAGATTCCCTATCAAGTTGCAGCTTGATAGCTGTCAATTGTAGCTGACTGAGGTTGAAGCCTCCTGTAGGTTGGTACCTGTAGAAAATTGAAGGGAGTTGGTGCTTCCTTGCAAGTTGTAGCTTGCAGAATTGAGGATTGGAGCCTCCTGTAGGTTGGTTCTTGCAAAAAAATAGTGGTGAGAGGGAGTTGGAGCTTTCCTTTGCATCACAACAATAATAAGATGTGGTTTTCTCCCTTTATGGGTTTCCACTTATATCTGGTGTCTCTGTGCATGATGTTTATGTGTTGATCTGATTTATATTTTCTGCTTAACACCTGCTGCTCTCATATTAAGTCTACTGTTATATAATATTAATACTTGCTGCTCTCATTCTAAGATTACTCACATATTAAGTTGGACATGATATGAAGGTGTAAATAAGTTTTAATGAAAAGTTTTAAAAGTCCATGAATGTGTTAAACTGATTCACCCCTCCCCCCCTTCCCCTCTCAGTTTAACTAAGGGTCCAACAACATTGTTTTTGGATTATTTAAAAATTTGGTTATTTTAAAATAGTGGTGTTTTTATTATTATTTTTATTTAATAAAAGATTATATATATTATTCTACGCTTTACAGCTTTACAATTTAGTATATGAAAAATGTGCAGGTTTTAAGAAAGATAATGTAGTTTTAGTATATATATATATATATATATATATATATATATATATATATTATAGTAAAATTACATTATTTTTCTTAACATCTACACATTATATATATATAATTTTTTAGATAAAATAAAATTATAATATACATATCATATTAAAATATAGGTGTTGACAATTTTCTTGTTAGAATTTCATAAGTTTTTTTCAAAAAATTAAAATGTTGGGATGTTTGAATAGTTTTTTGATGGTGGATATGAATTCAGCACCATCAAGAACTTTTGGGTCCCCAAAAATCTTTAAGTTTGACAACTGTAACCCAATTTTTCTAGTCGGAATCTTGCGGGAATCTGGAATCAGAATGTTGGGATGTTTGCATAGTTTTTTGGATGGTGGAAATGGATTCATAACCATCAAGAACCCTGGGTACCCAAAAATCTTGAAGTTTGACAACTGTAACCTAGATTTTTGAAAATTTCTAACTGATTTTGTCATAATCTTGCAGGAATTTCCATTATTTTTTGGGCTAATTTGTGGGTTTTTTAAGACTACGCTTAAATTATATAGGTAGTAACTATAAGTTAAGATCCATTTTACCTTATAAATTAAAATAATGATTATGTTAACATATTTAAATTTAATTAATAAGTTCATAAGTACTCACGATAAAATTACAATATAACAATATTTTTAACTATTGATATTCACACCCACTTTACCATAAATACAATTAACTTGTAAATAGATTTTTTTATAATACCGTGGTTCATCAATACTACATGCCCAAAACCATCTCTCATTTCACAATCAAAATATTTTATAAATATTTTATTTGAATTTAATTTTATAACATTTTTTAAATCCAACCTAAAAGCAAAAAGATTATAATTACTTTAGAAATATATCTAAACACTCTATCACATTAAAATATATAAGATATAATAATAGCTATAAATTTTGATGCATTTTACCATATAAATTAAAATAATAATTTTGTAAACATTTTTAAATTTTATTAATGACAACACAAAAATTTAACTTATAATATAACAAGATTTTTAGTCATGTATATTCATTCTCATTTTATCATAGTTATTATTGAGTGAATATTCTAGATTAAATTGACTATGGATATTATTATATTGTAAATAGGTTTTCTTGCAATACCATGAGCTAATATCTTTGCTCATCAATACCACACACCCAAAATTCATCTCCTATTTTACAATCAAAATATTTTATAAATATTTTTTTAATTTAATTGTATTACATTTTTGGACCAGAGAGACACTTTTGAGGGGAGTATCACCTCTCATATTACAATCAAAATATTTTATAAATAATTTTTTAATTTAATTTTATTACATTTTTGCACGGGAGAAACACTTTCAAGTAGAGTATGGAAGAGATGTTGTAATGTCCTGTTATAATATGTTATGTAAACATTTTGACTAGATCAAATTACATAAAAATTAGAAATATAATTATTAAAACATTTTGACTCATTAAAATTACATAAAAATAAAATAATTATTAATTATTAATAATTAATAATTAAACCTGCTTAGATCCATTTTAGCTCTGCATTTATCAATTTTCTAGAGGAATCAAATCTCTTGAGATGTAAACCTTTCCTCAAGTTTTGCACTCAAAAAAGAAATTTGCACCCTTGAGAGATTTGATCTATCCAGGGTCTTGATAGATCCAGAGTTAAAATGGATCTTAATAATAGTTTTTATGTTAATAGGAATTTTAGAGCCTAGTATGGAAGAGATGCAGTGTTCTGTCATAAACTGTTATTGCACTGAAATATGCTCTCTAACCAAGTATGAGAGAGACGTAATATCTTGTCTTTTCCGGTTTAATATTTTAACTTAGTCAAATTACATAAAAACAAAATTCCCCACAACCAATAATAAAATATCACGATCTAAATTAACCATGTAAATCACTCATAAATTTCATGGCCACTTGGCTCACACAAACTCCATAGCAGGTTGGCACGATTGGTTTTATTTCAGTGATGAATGTACTATCTCACTCCAAGTCTTGGTACGAGATCTCCCTAGTAGCTTGCAGGTTAATCACGGTGGCTCATAATTACAAGGAATGTTATTCATTGGGGTTGTGTGAGGGAAGTATCAAGGCCAACTAAGGTGCATTGCCAAGCTAAGTCATTTCTCCCTTCTGCAATATCTATGCCTACCTCCTACCATGTACATTTTCTTGATTATCTCCCTTCATTCACTAGTTGGTCCTCTCGTTGGTTTGCACTGGTCATTGCAAAGGTGGACCAGCAAGTGGGTTTCATATTTATAAGTTTTCTATAATATTTCCTTTTGACCAGCAAAGTCCTCTGGTTTTTTAATTTGGGTCTGCAGGTTTGACACTGTCAATTATGGACCAGCAAAGTCCTCTGGTTTTTTAACTTCGGCCCTCCCGCTGGCTTTCTGTGCATTTTTCCATCTCCGTCTCTCTGCCTCTAGTGCATCACTCCCACTTGCCCCAGGTTCGACCTCATTCTGGCAACTGCTCTCCCCCAAAGCCTGCTTCGGCCCCCCTCTGGTCCGACGACTTAGCTCCCTGGACTATCATGCCTTGACGCCACTGAATGAGGTGCAGGAGAGCTGGAGGGCACAGCCAGGCCTCCCGTCCTTCTTATTCGCTCTCCCTTGGACATGACCTGAACCTCTCATTTGGCTGGAATGAGCCCGATAGCTCCCCCCTGTCAACCTGAATGCTTAGCTTTCTCTCCAGATCCCTACCTCTGATTCTCTTCCATCCCCCTCCTGTAGCAAAAAAATGCCTCGTAAGTCCACCATTTCTCCTGAGCCTGCCTTCATCCCTCGCAAGATGAAGGCCCTTCCTGTGTAGAGTGCCTCTAGCGGAAGCACAAACTCCAGAGACTCCATCGGCAATAGCAGTAGTAGCGGCTCAGGCAATTCAGATCAACCCAAGCATAATGTCTCTGTGGGCACGCCCGACACTCCAACTTCGCCACATCTCCAGCTCACTGACCATGCGCTGCGCAAGGATAAGGAGGACGGGGATTATGTGTGTATAATCGTGGAAGAGGTACCCAACTCTAGTGATAAAAATGCAAGCTCTCAATAGATCGGGTTTTTTCTGTTCCATCAGCTTGTTCTTGTTTAAGAATTGTCTTTCATGGGTTTTATGTTTAATTCTGAAAACCATCACTGCTGGTTTCCCGCCATGGGCAGCAGGCACTTTCTGGCTTCCAAGGACTAGTTTCCCCGACAGGGGCAATCCAAGACTCTTGAAACTTCCCTGTGGATTGGACTTGTTCATTCCACAAGAAGAGACCTATAACTTTTTGTTCAATATGATATAATAGAAATAGCTTAACTTAGGAAAAAAAAAAGTATTTGATTGGGGCCTTGATTGTTATCTATTTACTATATCCCCTTTATTATAATAGCCATTTTGTATTGATGTTTCATGGTTAAACATTGAATCCTAACAATAATAAGAATCAAATTCATAGTTATAATGATATGTTCATGCTCTATGGTTAAACATTGAAGCCAAAGAATAATTAGAATCAAAACAATAAAAGGTGAAAACAGGAGGTATCTTCATTTGTTCACTTGATTTACTCTTAATTTTGAAAAGTTCATTAGTTTTCCCATTTTTGATGAAAATTTGGTCAAATTTACCGCTTAAATTACTTGGTTAAGAGGTTTTCTTTAATAAGGCCCAACAAGCATAAAAGACATAATCGTAAATGAAATTTCATACTAATGAAGATCTAAGAGGTCAATAATTTGTTGTAGAGGATCTTGTGCAACACTTTTAATATTTTCCTATTCTTTCTATTCCCATTATTATTTACATTTGGTTGATATTTCATTGTCTTTATCGTCATAGTGGCCGATTCATTAAGATTATTATTAATTTTTTCTTCTTTTTTATTTTATTTTTATTTTTCCTTTAGTTTATAAGTTCAATATTCATTTAGGTTGAGAAAATTAAAATTTCTACAATCATTTCCACATTTATTTTAGTCAATAAAATGACAGGATTGAGACGGTGGTTTTGAAATGGGACATTAGTTTTGTATAATCATTATTAATTTAAAAAACACATTTTAATTTTATAGAAAGCTTTGAAATTATTTTTGTAAGTTTGGCAAAACTACATCTTCAACATGTCCCAATCACCAAGGGGAAATGAACACTTCACATGGAGGAGTGTCTTAACATGGTACCCGATCACTGGTGATCACGACCTATCCAAGACCCCATGGACTAGCTTCCATTATCAATATTAATAACAAATTATAATTATTTTCACCCAATGACTTATGATAGGTTTTACCACATTCTTAAAAAAATAAAAGAGAAATTAAAGTTTTACTGATGATGATGGTGGTGGTGGTGGTGGTGGTGGTTAACGTCCACTGAGACCAATCTTTGGTCTATCAGACCTAAAGAAAAGAGTTATTTAGTTTTATTTAAGATTGTATTCCTATGCTCAAAAATCTTGGAGAGAAGCCTCCCGAGCTCACTATAATTTTGACATCTTAAAAGACTAGGAAGGTCAGTAATGCAACAAATATTATGAAATTGAGCTCTAATGTGGTTGTACGTAGGGCACTCTAAGAGGAAGTGATTTTCATCCTCGATGTTCATATTCTCACAGAGATGGCAGATCCTTTCCATCCATGGTGTTTTAGGAACTGTCCAACGACCTGTTTCACTATGGAGCTCATGAGAGTTCGTTCCAATCTTGGCTATATTAATTTTCTTCTTTGAGCTAGTTAAAACAGATAGATACTTTTGATATTCTATAGTAGGGTTGATGACCTCCTTATAATATCTTAAATTTTCTTTTAGCTGCTAGATCTTTCTCACACCACATTTTTTCTTTCAACTTAGAAGTAACAATTTTTTTAATGCTAATAATTTTTGCAATGCAACATTCTCGTTGATCTCCCAATGGTTTAACCAGGCCCTGGTGTCTTTATACCAACCTTGTTTAAGCCTTAAGTGGTTTTGGCTGGAATTTAAAGCTAGCTTAGGAAGTCTATGGTCTCCTATGTTATTGAGCTTGTGCTTGTACAACAGAAGCCTATTCATAGCTAGGTTCTCGATAGGGGAAAGACTCACTTCTATAAGGAGAATAGGATAGGGTGTATTGTTTTTAATTTTAAGGTTATAAGTTATAAAATTCTTTTGGCTTTTCTCAATCTTTCTACAGGATTCTTTAGAGATGCTGCCACCCCAAACCTCACATCCATATAAGATAACAGGAGTGACTAAAGTTTTAAAGAGGAACTTCTTTCTATCCCACATTACGAGGTTTTCCATTTTACAATTATTTTCAAGACCAAAATAAGCTTTCCACCCCCCATTAATCCTTTTTTGAATGCTATAGTTGCAGTTGAGCTTTTGATGAATATCAATTCCTAGGTACTTGTAAGAAGACACTTCCTCCAAGTTACTATTGTCATACATAAAATTAGCGTAAGTGTCCTTCTTGTATTTGCTAATCATAACTTTTGTTTTGTCAGTGTTAACAGACATACCCATGGTAGAGCAGAAATCCTTAAGAAGTCTACGTTGCTTATAAATATCAGATGGGTACCTTGCGAGAAGAACAATATCGTCAGCATAAAGAAGAAGGATGATGATTATCCCAGCTAAGTTCATGCCAGCACATCCTGCTCCCTCTAAACAACCATCTAGCTTGTCGATGTAAATTCCAAATAGGGTAGGGGAGATGGGCAACCTTGTTTAACTCCGATATTACACTTAATATCTTTCAACCACCCCTCATTGCTCTTTAACTTGGCAATTACATTCTCATATAACCTTATAGCGGTCACTCTTAGTTTGAAAGGAACATTTAGCTCTTCTAATCTATTCCATAGGTTGTTTCTAGGAACCGTATCGAAAGCCTTTCTAAAGTCCACAAAGAAACAAAAGAGATTGGATTTATCATTGTGGAATTCCTCCACAATTATCCTAAGCATAACGAGGTGGTTCGTTGTTGAGTGCTGCCTCTAAAACCCGCTTGGCCTTTAGCCCGCTTACCTTCACTTTCAAGCCAAATGCTCAACTTCTTTTCCAAAATAATACCATATAACTTGGCTAAGAGAGGGCTGATCATAATTGTCCGATAATTAGAGGGGTTATTTGTATCCCCACTTTTAAAAATAGGGATAATGAGGCTCTGAATCCAAGGTTTAGGGAACCCTTTCTTGACCACTTGGTTGAAAAGCTTTTGGATGTGGGGGATGAGGACAGGACCTCCAATTTTTAAGATTTCCATCTGGTAACCTTCGATGTCTTTAGCTTTCCCATTTTCCAGGCGTTTAACCCCAAAATCAATGTCTTCTAATGAGAAAAATTCTTTCGTTGTGAGAAGGGTTTCAAAATCCCTGGCATTTGGAGATTCATAAAGCTTTTTAAGATAGGAATTACAGTCGTGTAAAGCAATTTTATTATTATCTTTAGTTTTCCTAGTTATAATCTGCCTCCATAATTTCTTAGGAGCCACCTTAGAGAGGTGTAAGAGATTCTCTTGTCTTTTACGAATATATTGTCTTTTTTTCCTTTTAGTTAGGGCTTTGTAGATTTTTATCTTGTCAATTTTGAGAGATTCATCAACAACCTCCTTAATTGCTCTCCTCGCACTTTTACAATCTTTGTCATACCATGGGTTGGTTTTGCTATTTATTCTATTACTTGAGACTTCAATTGAGAACTTGTTAATAGAATATGAGAGGGTTGTAGTAAAATTATGATAAAGGTCATCTATGTTGTCTATACTAGATAAAGGAATCAAATTAGTTTTTAACTCATTTAGAAACGGATCATTTTTATTTCTATCAAATATTAAGTTCTTTTGACTATAAAGATTTTCTTCTATGGGATCTCTATGCATCACAAAATTGAGAGAGTAAAGGCCTATGATGAGAGTCAGGCTCGTGGTCGTCTAAGATGTCAAAACTTATTATTTCGTTGTATAAAGGGAGATCGAAAATAACATAGTCTACCATGCTACTGCCAAGCCCATGGATGCAAGTCATCTAGCTAGAATTAAGCCACTTCTTTAGACCATTGCAAATTATGAGATCCTGAGCACTACAGAGCTTGACTAGCTCCGACCCAAACAAATTATCCCCGAGGTCTTCAGAGCTCCTTTTGTACCGGCTAGCCAGAGTAAGATCTTCGTCTAACCAAAGAGGATTGGGGTTGGAATGATTGCTTAGAAGAATAGCTTGGTTGCTTGAAGTTCGAGCATTAAATTCACCCACTAAAAGGATATTACCTTCATTCCTTAGGCTAGAAATATCATTCTCTAAACCATTGTAAGGACTATTTTTATCTAGATTATTTTTCTTATAGAAGTTAGAATTAATGGGGGAAAAATAATTGATTGCTATGTAGGTCTTTTTTATCATTAATGTCAGTAATCTCAATCCAACTATATTGGTTGTAAGGGTCATTTTTATAAATCCTAACATGGGGGGTGATGTTCTTCTTAATGTAGAAAGCTATGCCCCCAATGCCTCTACGGGAGGATTGTTTGTTCCAGGTAGACCATAGCGCAAAGCCATCTATGTTAGGGACCTTAGATTCTTCGTGCTCCCAAGTTTCAACAAGCAATATAATATCAGCATCATTTGAGATCCAACTTAGTTTGGGGCCTTTGTTCCATGGAAAGCCCCGATAGTTCCAAGAAGTAATTCGGAGCATGTTGAATTGCAATTTATTACTATCTTTTTGGTTTCTATCTCGAATAATGGCTTTTCTATTTCTGATTATTACCCATTTTCCTTCCTTCCTAGCTTCTTTTACCTTTTGAACCTCCTTTCTTAATTTTGCTTGATCTTCTGGAATGAGATCTTCATTTATAAATATTCTCGTTCCTTTTATACTTGAGGTTTTACTAAGTATGTCATATTTATGGTCAGTAGAGCTCACCTTTATTCGAATCAACCTTCCTTTATTCTCAGTTAATTTCCCTAACCTTGTTGCTTCTGTGAGACACATGGTTTCAATTTGTAATCTATTATGTAATTCTGTCTGGGCTATGGCTAAAGTATCCTCGTCTACCTCCTCTTTCAAACCAAAGATTGTAAGGTTCAAGGCCCTTTTGTTATGCTCATGGTCTAATTCGATCAATTTTTTCATTTCATCTTTAATTGGTTTGATATCTAATTTACCTGCCCCACTATTTAGGGTGAGACTGTTGTTAACTTTTTCTTCTAGTTCTTTAATCATGTCCTTCATTTTAGGACTCTCTATATTATCAACATATCCTTACTGGGATGTTTGGTTCGTACCTTGGTTTTTTTTTTCTATGACCTGCAACCTAGTTTCCATTGCCTCCATTTTATTCTCCAATAGTTCTATTCTATTTTCTATTTGTTTTTGGATCTTATCTTCAAGAGATGTGATTTTTTTTTCCAGCATGGCTTCTAACTGGGTTTGTAGCTTGATTTCTCTTTCTTCTCTATGTTTCTCTAAAGATCCTATATACTCATACAGGCTCTGTAGAGTAACTGTGCTAGGTCTACCTTTGGTAATCTTTGGTAGCTGGGGTGAATTATTCATACTTGAGAATATATGAGCAAATATGTATTAGAAAAAGATAAGGAATGTGTGCACCTGAATATCAGCAAACGGAATAGCTGACCCTTAATCAAGAAAAATTCACAGCAGACCCAAATATTAATGTAGAAAATTTTCACTGCAAAATTTTCACCACATAATTCACGAGACCCAAGTATTAATGTAGAAAATTCACGGCAGACCCAAGTATTAATGGAGAAAATTCACCGTAGAATTTTCACTGCAGACCCAAGTATTAATGTAGAAAATTTTCACCACAGAATTACCTTTAAAATATAAATAAAATTAGTTGTGAGTGGATATTGATTTTGTTATAATTATTATTGACATAGTTTAACTTATAGATAAATGGTCTTTTTCACATAATCTGGTGATACAATTTCAAGCAAGATTGTGATTTTTTGTTGTTTAAAAACTCATGGGGCACTAACAACTTAAACTCAAGTTTTTAAAAATATCTTTATTTGGTTAAAATTAACTAGAAAAAAAAATACACTAAAAAAGTTATAAATGGCAAAACAGACCGCTAGAATAACAACTAGTTTGACTTTGAAATTCAATAACTGTTAGTTCTATTAATTTAATTATTTTTTTAAAATCCTAACAGCTAGTTTGATAGTTCTATTAAATAGTTTAATTTATATATATAAATCTTTTTATTTTATTAATATAGTTAATTAATTATTATTATTATTATTATTATTATAAATAATAAAATTATATATATAATAAATTAAATTAAAATAAATAAATAAAAAGACAATTAAGAATATAGGGCAGGGATCCAACACCTACTTATATTAATTTATGAATTCAAGTTTATGTGATTCATATTATGAATGTTGAGACATCTTTCGATAAAAATCACATTAAGAGTCTATATTTTTTGGAAATAAGTAAATAAGTTAAGCTTTTAAGAGTGAAATTCTATTTTTTTTCTTAAATTATTAGTAAATTATTTTAATTGATGTGGTTTTCTTGAACAATAATGATGACTTAGTTTACATTACCCAAAGTAATAATAAATAACAATTATTTTTACCCATTAACAAATGAGTTATGATAAGTTTTACCACCATTTTGAAAAAAGAGAAATTAAAGTTATAAATTAGTTTTAAAATATAAATAAAAGTAGCTATTTATAGTCTATTAAAAATTAATATTTAACAGCCTAGATCCATCTTAATTCTAGATCTACCAAGGACCTAAAGGGATCAAATCTCTTAAGGTGCAAATCTCTTTTAGAGTGAAAAAAAACAAAAATGATCTCTCTTGAGGTGCAAATCTCTTTAGAGTGAAAAAAGATTTGATTTCTTTGAATGTTTGGTAGATCTGGGGCTTGGTAGATCCATAGTTTAGATGGATCTAGTCTAGTGTAAATTTTTTGACTCAATCAAATTACATAAAAATAAAAATAAAATTTAAATTTAAAATAATAATAATAATAATTAAAATAAAATTGAAAAAAATAGTCAATTTATGGTTGGTGGTTTTGGGGCTCAAGGTTTTGACAACCCATGGTTTTTCCAATGGTATTATGTATAAAACCAACTTAAATCCATTTTAACTTCAGATCTACCAAGAACATCAAATATTTCGAGATGCAAACATCTCCTTAAATTATAAAATCTCTTTCAGTAATAAACACATGCAATGCATCATTGTCTTTTCGAACAGTGTGGTTAGTAGCGGTTAGGATAACAACTAGTTTAACCCTTAAATTTTTTTATTTTTTATTTTTATATTATTTTTTTAATTGGCTAGTTTCATTCTATTATTAAAATATTTAATTAATTTATTCAATTAATTAATTATATATATATATATATATATATATATATATATATATATATATATATATATATATATATATATATATATATATATATATATATATATATATAATTTTATTAAATCCATTTAATTAATTTAATTTATTAATTTATTTTTAATGGGCTAGTTTGAATATATATATATATAACTAACTAACTAACTGCTAGTTTCATTTTATTATTAAAATATTTAATTTATTTATTCAATTAATTAATTGATTATATATATATATATATATATATATATATATATATATATTTCTTATTTTATTGAGTTGATTTAATTATTTAATTATTAATTTTATTTATTTATTTATTTTAATGTGTGAGGTCCAAAAATAAAATAAGGAACACTAAGTAGGGTAGAAACAAAAGCCAACATCTCTATTGAGATTAGAGGGTCTTTTTTCAATTTTTAAGGCCTCTCTTAACTTACGATGATGGAAATGATCGATCCTAGGAATGATCTTTAGCCTTTTCGATGGATATCTGCCTTATATTCTTGATTGTCTTTTGCCTTAGCCTCTTTAATGCAAATATGGTGAATACTTACCTTATATTCTTGATTGTCTTTTGTTTCCCTTATTTTATTTTTGGACCTCCTGCATTAAAATAAATAAACTAATTAAATTAATAATTAAATAATTAAATAATCAATTAATTAATTAAATAAATAAATTAAATATTTTAATAATAAAATTAAACTAGTTGTTATTAATTAAAATATATATATAGTCAAACTAACCCATTAAAAATAAATAAATAAATTAAATAATATATATATATATATATCTTAAATAATTAATTAATTAATTAATAATTGAATAAAAAAATTAAATATTTTAATAATAAAATGAAACTAGCCAAAATTATATTTAAAAAATAATAATTCAAAGTCAAACTAGTCGTTATCCTAACGAATAGTTTGGCCATCTCTACATCTATTTAAACTTAATGTCTTGATATGATCTCTCACCTAGTCCTCATGATGAACCACACTGGTTAACCACACTGGTCGACAATGTTCCAGTGCATAATTTATATGATGGATCATATAAGCTTAGATTCTAAAAATTTCTTTAAATTATTAATCCAAAGTTATTAAATCTAATAATTTTAATATATTAATAATAATATTATATTTAATGATGGTTTTTACATGACATGATAACAAAAATTAATGTCTTTAAATATTTGAATACGTGCATAGGATATGGTATTTCCTTTTAAAGATTTATTTTACAAATATTTAATTAAAATAAATATTAAAAGATTTTGGAGTAAGATTTTTTATTCTTTGTGTTGAATTGTATTATAGTTTTTTTAAATTTATTTATATGTTTATTTTCATTTTTATTTTGGGTAGACATTAATTTTTATTATTATTTAATTGGACAGGTATACTTACACATCTCCTCATACTGGGTTGTATAATGAGCCTTTCCCGCAATAAAAAATTTCATATCAAGTTTTTTTTTAATAATCACAACATTATATTATAGAAATATATATGTACAAAACATTTGTGACTAGCTCTAGTCTATTTGAATGAAAACCATGCATATAAAGTTGGTTTGGAATGGTGTTTTATAGTTCAAAAATGTCATAGACTGCACTAGTGCTAGCCATGCTTCTTATATAGAATACAAACTAGGTTTTAAAAGACATGATAAATTGAAAAATACATGTGAAAACTATATATTAACTAGGCTTATGCTTAGTGGTGATGAGCCACATACATGTGAAAACTATATACTAACTAGGCTTATGCTTAGTGTTGATGAGCCACAGGTAGTCCATATTGTCATCCAATTGGTGCAAACCTTGTCAGAGGTTGCAACTCTGGAGGTAGCTATTCCTTATCCTTAAGTAGAGCTACATCCAAACATTGAAATCACCCATTGATGATTTGATAAAGCAGGTGAAGCTCCTCCATGTGAAGAAGGAGCTCATCCCTCCTTTCATTGAAATCAAACAACACTCTTCCCAAAAAATGTGTAAGATGCCAATCCTCTATGTGCAGGTACTAGCTTCATCTAGCTTGTTGTGCTCCCAAGTCAAGGACCCAATTCTCTGTCTCATCCAAGACATCTGAATTTGATAATTTTTCTCGTTCATCCACCAACTCCTATTCAATATCAAATAATTCTCATAGCATGCCTTCAAGGATGGAGACTTAATTTTTGCTTTCTATCCCCTTGATATCCAGTGTAAAAGTATACATGCCATGATCTACAACCACTAGTTTACCTTCCCTTCCATCTTCGTGTTATGAACTATGGGTGATGGGGTCAGTCGATAGCTAGTTCTCGGTCTTGCCTGGAGGGCACCCTTCTTGATCTTGATCTAGGGAATGATTCACTCCATGGAGGTAAATTTCATATCAAGTTATTATTTTATAATATACCAACTAAAAAAACCTTTATTATTATATAACATTTACAAACTAATTGTTGAGATTCAATTATATGATGGTCCTAGTGAAAATTAAGCACCTACACTAGGTGGGGCCTGCGGGCTATTTTTAGGTGGTATGTCTATTTTTAGAATTTGGATCAAAGTCTATTTTTAGCAGTGACCTATTTATAGATGGTTGAGAAAATTATATGGATGGATGGATGGGCGTCTATTTTTGGAATGCATGTGCGAAGTTGTTTCGTGGAATGCATGTCTAAAAATAGAATGTATGTCGATTATTGTTAGCCTTTAACAGTAATTAGACAATAAATAATAATATATTCTCTTGAAGCACTTGATTTCAGTTAACTAAAGTGGAAAACGAGTTAACTAAAGTAATTTCGAGTTCAAAGGTTGTTTGGTGGGACATGCTAGTGGACTTCTTTGTAACTAAGTGATACAAAGTAGTAACAGAGTTGGATGTGTAGTTATGTGAGTTGTAAAGTAGCTTAATTCAGTTAAGTGAGTTAAACTTAGTTGTGCTAGTTGTAACTAAAGATACACTAGTGAGAGATCGGTGAAATAAATATTAAATTAATTCACATGGAGTTATCTCACATGCAACTGAAGATTTACTACTATTAACTGCATGCATGTCAGATCCAGTGGAGACCCAGTTGAGAGATAGGTGAAAGGGACAGTTTGACTATCAATTGTGACTATAGTGGGTGCACAAGTGAAACCAAACACACATTGGAGATTCCAGTGAGGATTGCACAGTCAAGGCAAGGCAAGATCGAATTCATTCAGGGATTGTGATCAACAGGGATTGCGCAGTGGAGGCAGGCTGTCAGGAGGCAGTAAATTGGTACAGGTTTATGCCAATTTTTGTATGACAATGTGAGACGATTGTATATTGTACTGAGAGCTTTTGGATTACAGTTTTTTATGAGATTTTTTCATGATCCATGATATATACATAATATATGATAGTGGGGTTTTTAGCTTTATGATTTCCCGGAAAAAACATCTGTGTTATGTGTGATTGATCTGTCTTCATGTGTTTGCAATTGGCGATTAAATTTCCGCAAAGATTTAAGTAGAAGGATTCTGTATTTAAAATTGGCATATAATTGTTAGATCAGGAGAATCTGGCAATACATAATTGTATTAAAATTTCTAGTTGGTATCGGAGCAGAGAAGATTGAAATTTTTAAACATTAGTTGAGTTTGTTGGTGGGAACAATTCAAATTTGCTGCAACAATTTCTTGGTGCGACAGTTGAGTAAACATCGAAATGGATTTCAATGGTTTGCGGTTAGAGTATGCACTCGAGGGCAACTCGAACTACATTGCATGGAAGGATAGGATGGAGGCGGTGCTTGAAGATAATGGCTTGAAGGAATTCATCGACATTGATGTTCCTAAGCCCACTTCGACGGATGTTGCATTACTTGACGCCTGGAAAAAGAAAGTAGCGAAGACGAGAAGGATTCTGTTGGAAGGTGTGAGAGACCATATTGTCTCAAACCATCATGGGAAATCCACCCCATTTGCAATGTGGAAGGATTTGGTGGATCTTTTCCAAAGCAGCAGCGACCATAGGAAATTGGCACTGAAGGATAAATTCAGAAAGATCAAGATGGAAAAGGGTGACAATATTCCTAAGTATCCCACAAAGTTTTTCCAATGTCGGGATGAACTGGGGAGTGTGGGAATCACGGTTTCTGATGATTATTTGGTGATTTTGGCTCTCTTGGGACTTCCTAAGAGTTGGCACAGTTATCAAGACTCTGTCACGGATGGGAAAAACTGTCAGATTGGGAACAAATGTGGTCAGATCTAGTGCAGGAGGAGTTCAGGCGGAACACCAGAGATGGCTCTTCATCAAAGAATGATAATGAAGAGGATTTTTCTTTGGTTTCCAAAGCAAGGAAAGGGAAGGGGAAGAAATCCCACTCAAAATCCGAGGCTAAAGGCAAGAAGCTGGATTTGTCCAAGGTGAAGTGTTTTCACTGTCATGAACATGGGCATATCGCCACTAACTTCCCACAAAAAAATAAGAACAAGAAGGTTGTTGGAGCTGCAGTTGGTGAGGCCCTTACCTCGCAATTTGAACTTGATTTCTCTTTTATCGAATTCTTGGTTTCAAGCACAATGGGATTGGTGTGGTATCTTGATAGTGGTTCTTCCTTCCACATGACGGGAGATAAGGAGATTTTCAGTGACTTGGAGGAGAAATATCTCCATATGCATATAAAGATGGGCGACGATGGAAGATATAGTGCGACCGGTATTGGTACCATTACCTTTAAGAGGGAGTCAGGGAAAGCATTTATGTTGAAAGATGTTATGCATGTTCCAGGTCTAAAGAATAACTTGGTCTCAGTCATGATGTTGGAGGATATAGGTTATGATGTTGTTTTCAGTGATGGAAAAGCTTTCCTGCGACATAAAACAACGATTCAAACCAAGAGGATAGGGATTCGAGTCAAGAATCTCTACAATATGGAGGTAGATGGCTGCACTGCAATGGTGGGAAAAGCAGAAGAAGTGGTGAGCTGGGATGAGGGCGAATTATGGCACAAGAAATTGGGCCATCTTCAACATGGTGCCCTAAAGATTTTGCAGCAAATTTCTACTGGACTTCCCAAGGGTACACTTGTGCAGTTAGATCAGTGCAAGGGATGTACTATGGGTAAGTTTGTGAAGACCACCTTTCATGAAAAGGAGAATCATGCTTCAGTGATCCTGGAGAGAGTTCACACAGATGTGTGTGGGCCATTCTTAGTTGCTTCAATAGCAAAACACATGTATTATGTTTTTTTTTTTTTATGACTATTCTCGTAGATGTTGGATCTTCTTCATGCAGAAGAAGGATCAAACATTCTCAAATTTCTATGAGTTTAAAGCATTGGTGGAGAAAGAGTTGGGGAAGCAAGTGAAGGCTCTACGGAGCGATAATGGTGGTGAATATATCTCGAATAAATTCAAAGAATTTTGTAGCAAAGAAGGAATTCAGAGAGAACTCATAGCACCTCATAATCCACAGCAATATGGGGTCGTGGAGAGGAAGAACAGAACAATTGTGGGTGTTGCACGAGCTATGCTGCAAGATTAGGGCCTACCAATGCACTTGTGGGCAGAAGCATGCAACACTATGGTTTATGTGCAAAACTATTGTCCTGATAGAGTACTTGGTATGATTACACATGAAGAAGATTTTACTGGCAAGAAACTGGATGTTTCTCACTTTAATATTTTTGGCTCATTTTTTTATGTGCATGTGACCAAGAACACCAGGAAGAAGCTGGAGTTGACTGCTGAATTTGGGATATTTGTGGGGTACACAAAAACACCCCATAATTATCATGTGTATTTTCCAAACAGTCGAATGACTGTGGTTCAACGGGATATAAAATTCAATGAGGAGAAAGCCATGAAGTTGTCGCTTGAGAGGGAACTAGACTTACATGCAGAGGAGGAACTGCTTGTTCCCAAAGATGAGTCTCTAGATGTGGATCACCCACATGAGGAGGTTCATGCAGTGGAGGAGTCCACTCAAGTAGAGCCAAACATCGGAACTGGTAGAATGCATACCACAGAAGCTGAGAGGTTGAAGCTTGATGCAGCACAGAATGTAGGAGTCCCTACTTCATAATGCAGACATAGACAGTCTCCTGACCGATTCACTAGATACATGGATCTCATGAGAAAATTTATTGTGAATAAGCCATGTTCCTTTTAGGAAGAAATACGGGAGCCCACATTGGTAGATGCAATGGTGGAGGAGTATGACTCCATTATCAGAAACAATGCTTGGGAAATTGTTCCAAGGCCGGTTTAAAAATCAATGTAAGGTTCAAGATGGATCTACAAGGTAAACCAAGCTGCTGATGGGAGTGTTGAGAAGTATAAGGAAATATTTGTGGCCCGGGGCTTCTCACAGATCGAGGGGATTGATTATGAAGAAACCTTTGCACCTGTCGCACGATATTCTTCCATAAGGACTATCCTTTCTCTCTCAGCACAGATGGGTTGGCACATTCATCAGATGGATGTGAAGACTGTGTTCCTTAATGGGATCATTGAGGAAGAAGTGTACATTGAGAAGCTTGAAGGATTTGAGATCTTCAACAGCGAGATGCATGTGTGCAGACTCAAAAGAGCATTGTATGGGCTAAAGCAAGCACCCCGTGCTTGGTACACTCGGATCAACAACTATTTCACTATACTTGGCTTCACCAAGAGTGATGCAGATGCAAACCTATACCAGATTGTGGTGGAGGGTAAGATTTTAATAATTTTTCTTTATGTTGATGATTTAATACTGATGAGCAGCTAATACACTCATGCAAGGAGGACCTTGTAAAGGAGTTCAAGATGAAGGATATGGGCCTCCTTCACTATTTCCTTGGATTGGAAATATGGCAGCGAGAAGGTGAATTGTTTGTGTCTCAAGGCAAGTATGCAAGGGAGATACTCGATAAGTTTCACATGGAGGACTACAAACCAATGGATACTCCTCTTCTAGGAAACTGGAGGAAAGAGGATGCTACATATAGAGAGGTAGTGGATGTAATTGTCTATCGACAGTTAGTGGGTTCGTTCATGTATCTAGTTAATAAAAGACTAGAAATATACTATGTGGTGAACCAGCTTAGTCAAGAGATGGTTAAGCCTACCAAGCTCTTTTGGAAGTTAGACAAGCATGTCCTGAGATATCTCAGGGGCACATCTGAGTATGTCTTATGGTACAGACAGATGGATGAGGTGAAGTTGGATGGCTTCATGGATGTAGATTGGGCAGGCAACCCAACAAAAAGAAAGAGCACATCAGGAGGGGTTTTCAGTATCAGATCTATAGTTATTTCTTGGTACAGCAGGAAACAGAGATCCGTGGCACTTAGTTCAACGGAAGCGGAATACATGGCAGCAAGTCAAGCTACATGTGAGGCTATCTGGATGAGGAAGATCCTAGTCGGTTTGTTCGGTTCTCAATTAGATCCTACAGTGATTCATTGTGATAATCAGAGTTGCATTAAACTCTTGATTAATCTTGTGTTTCATGATAGATCTAAGCATATAGATATTTGGTATCATCATATCAGATATTGTGTGCAGCGGAAGATCATGTTGCTTCAGTACATTCCTACGGAATATCAGGATGCAGATATTCTGACAAAGAAGCTCACCGGGAGAAAATTCGAATACCATAAATACAGGATTGGGGTGAAGGATAATCCCTTTCTTGCTGAGAGGGAGTTTTGAGATTCAACAAGATGATTATCCTAGTGAAAATTAAGCACCTACACTAGGTGGGGCCCGCATGCTATTTTTAGGTGATATGTCTATTTTTAGAATTTGGATTAGAGTCTATTTTTATCAGTGATCTATTTATAGATGGTTGAGAAAATTATATGGATGGATGGGCATATATTTTTGGAATGCATGTGCAAATCTGTTTCATGGAATGCATGTCTAAAAATAGAATGCATGTAGATTATTGTTAGCCCTTAAAAATAATTAGACAATAAATAATAATCTATTCTCTTGAACCACTTGATTTCAGTTAACTGATGTGGCAAACCAGTTAACTGAAGGAATTTCGAGTTCAAAGGTTGGCTGGTGGGACATGCTAGTGGGCTTCGTTGTAACTGAGGGATACAAAGTTGTAACATAGTTGGATGTGTAGTTATGTGAGTTGTAAAGTAGTTTGACTCAGTTAAGTGAGTTAAAATCAGTTGTTCTAGTTGTAACTAAAGATACACAAGTGAGAAATCAGTGAATTAAATATTAAATTAATTCACATGAAGTGATCTCACATGCAATTGAAGATTTACTACTGTTAACTACATGCATGTCAGATCCAGTGGAGACCTGGTTGAGAGGTAGGTAAAAGGGACAGTTTGACTATCACTTGTTACTATAGTGGGTGCACAAGTGCAACCAAACAGACATTGGAGATGCCAATGAGGATTTTGCAGTCAAGGCAAGGCAAGATCGAATTCATTCAGGGATTGTGATCAGCAGGGATTACGCAGTGGAGGCAGGCTGTCAGGAGGCAGTAAATTGGTGCATGTTTATGCCAATTTTTGTATGACAGTGTGAGACGATTGTATATAGTACTGAGAGCTCTTCGATTGGATTTTTGTATGAGATTGTTTCATGATCCATGATATATACATAATATATGATAGTGGGGTTTTTAGCTTTATTCTTTCCCAGTAAAAACATATGTGTTATGTGTGATTGATCTTTCTTCATGTATTTGCAATTGGCGATTAAATTTCCACAAAGATTTAAGTAGAATGATTATGTATTTAACAGTGGCATATAATTGTTAGATCAAGAGAATCCGGAAATACATAATTGAATTAAAATTTCTACACTCATGAGGTTTATTATATAATATTTCCATATAGATGATTTAAAAACAAAACAAAATCATTATTATTATCTAACATTTACATACTTATGAAGCGTAAATAAGTTATTTTATACAGATTTTAGTTTCTATTAAGAATGAAAATCATCAACTCTGGAGAATTAAAATTTGACTTAGCTGACCAATGGGAGTATTTTACAAATCTAAGCTATAAAGAACAATAATGAATCCAACAAAATCACATTCAATTCTAGATAAAGTCTTGGGAATTTTAACTCCATGCGATGTGATTTAATCTTCCAAACACATTGCAAATAATGATTTCAAAACAATCATTTCCACAAAAAATAGAGATTGGTCTTGGTGATTGAAGGAGCACATCATCTCCTAGGTGACCAGGATAGCCTTCATGGTCCTTGTAGTAGGTTTAGACAAAATACATCTCTGAATCCACTAGTCAGGCCCCTATTCGAGTTGAAATGAGAGAACAAAGCTGATGTAGTATCCATACCCTAAAATCTTCTGTAAACTTATATATATATATATATATATATATATATATATTCCAATGAATAAACTCGCGGAGAACCCAGGCGCACTTCCCCAGAATATCTGGATGGTACACGCGATAAACTGTCGGCGCTATTTTACGGCGCCTGACCCCGAGGGACTCAAATTCAAAATCAAACCCGTGACCTCCCTGATTACGGAGAGGACCCACGTCTGGCTCAGACCAGTTGAGCTATCCCTTGGGGCTTATATATATATATATATATATATATATATATATATATATATATATATATATATATATATATCGTGTAAATCAAGAATCAAGAATTGGTTAAACTAAAATGGATCCCTGATTACCACCCCATTTTCATTCTTTATAGGATGGAAATGAAATTCGAGGGTAGATTGGGGAGAAATTAGATGGTTGAATGCTTAAGCCTACTTCTATTTTTATTTTGATGGCAGAGTGAAAGATTGGAAACTCGACGCAGACATCATCTATCATTTGTTTGGTTATCAATTGGAGGCACAGTTCTATGTGAGGAATGATGTCATGGAACTGATCAATTTTGGCCACCTAGATTCCAGATGAAAACTGCTTAGTTCTTTTGGAGCATGATGTTTTTATCTAGCTGTCATCCCACCTACATTTTCTAAGAACTTAGTTAACAACGCATTCTTTGTATTTGGGTAAATCGAATGTTGGTTGTCGTTGTTGCACAACTTCGTAGATAGTTCTCGATACATACAAATGGACATATTTAGATGCTTATGATATGGTGTAATGATTTGTTTGCATCTGCCACTATTTATGGTACTCGAAGGAAGTTTAGGTAGAGGACATTTGTGGTGTGAATAAGAGAAAGAATACAGTTTCCAATATGAAGGATGAGAGATGGAAGTGAAAACGAAAGGGGATTTTTTCGCATAAAAGATAAGTAATCCTAAATATTTTTTCTTAAAATATTACATGTTCATTTTGTATGTAAGAGAGAGAAATAACTCTGTCATTCTGTAGAAATATTATAAATGAATTTGTGTGTTTATTTTTGGATAGAATTCTAGAAAGAGTTCTTGGAAATGGTAGGTGCTTATTTTGGTTAGTTCTCAATTCAATGTGTGTTGTTTGGCACATCGAAAATAACTATTTGTTTGAAAATAACACAATAGTTATTGCATTTATGGAAAATAGAACACATACAAAAGAAATGCCTAATTATATTTTCTTTAAAAGGAATATGATCTTTACATGCACGAAAAATATTGCTATTGTGTTGGAGTTCCTTGAAAAGAGATGTGCATTTGGTTTCTTGGAAAAGAAACATATGTGTGCTTGCTTGAAAAGTTAACTAATATGTTTTTATTTTTTCTTGGAAAGAAATATGTATATATTTATTTTTCTATTCTTTTGAAATAATTCTTACATGTGAATCTTTCACGTAAAAGACATAATGATCCGGATTTATGCAGGAATGCAATAGAATACACATATAACCATAAATACAAAGATGTAGTAGAAATAACACTTCATTTCATTAATATCAAAGAGTTGAAATTTGCTTACACACAGAATGGAAATAAACTAGCTAGGACATTGGTAGCTTATCTCTAAGAAGAGATGTGGCGGCTACAGGCCTCCGAACTGTGTTACAATGAGGCTTGAGGGCCTATTTATTATAGAGAAACAATGGAAAACCATAAACATCCAAAAACCTAACCCTATGCGATGAAGTGCCAAAACTATGGGCCATGTTTGGGTAATTGGTGTTTCAACTTCCAGGGGTCGTAACTTTGGCATACTATCTATGTTTGACGCACATGATACATCATTAGAAAGATCTATCTGAGGACTACAACTTCTAACCAAAATTATCAATTCTAAAATGGAATCAATATTTTCTAGAAAAAATATTCCCAAAAAACGTCGTTTAGGGCCTCAAAACGGCTCCAGAAGTTTAGGACCCGAAAAACTGCTAAAAATAGTAAGTTGTGCCGAAACTGAAAAACTAAAAGAGACAATGGTGGGGCCCCAAGCGGAATAGGCGGGTGGCCACCATTATCCACCTGGATCATTCCTCCCCCCTTACGAAGCAATGGTCCCCATTTTGTTGAGTTCCTCCATGAGATGAGGAAACTTCTGCTGAACTTGGTCCCTGGTGAACCACTTGCCTTGGGGCAGGAGTTCGTCAGCTTCGACAAATCGATACCTATGGATATTTTGTTGGCGAGTGTTCTTGATTTGCATTTCCCTTATACAATCTATGGTGGCATGTTCCATGCATTCTAGGTTTAACTTTGTTTGTGTGAGTTGTTATGCAATGTCATAGGTGTCCAGTAGAGGTGGAAAGTAGGGACAAATACAGTCCACATTGAATACTGGGTGTAGAAAAGGGAATGGTGGAATACTAAGCTCGAAGGCATTGTTCCCTACAGCCTTGGTGATGGTGTACGGCCCATATCGGAGCAGAAGAAGCTTATGGTGGAGTCCAGTGAGGCACTCCTTCTACAAATGTAGCCACACTTTGTCGCCCACCTGGAAGTTGTGTGGCACCCAATGTTGATCATGTCCTTGCTTGTACTTAGCATTGACTCTGTCCAATATGTCATGAACATGTTGGTGGATGTGCTAAATGTGTTCGATGAAGATGGTCATTTCAATGTCAAATTCAGACTAGACATGATCCGAATCGGCCTGAGTAGCCACAAATTTCATGGCTATGTTAATGGGACATAGCGGCCGGAATCCCAAGCCCACCTGAAAGGGGCTGTGGTTGGTTTAGCTGTGGAGATCCTAGCTATAACTGTGTTGTACATAGGGGAGGCTCTCATCCCATGTGCATGGATTCTTTTAATTGTACATGTGTAGAATGTGTACAATCATCTTGTTGACGACCTTTGTCTGGCCATCAGTTTGGGAATGGAAAGTTGTGGACTTGGTGAGCTTGGTGTCCAGCATTAACCAGAGGCTGGGCAAAAATGTGATGAGGAACCTGCTATCCTAATCTGATATGATAAACTGTGGGATCCCAAAGTGCACCCACACTCATTCAAAGAATATTTTAGCAGTGGCTTCTATTGTGATATTCTTCTTGCAGGCCGCCATAATGGCCATCTTCGATAATTTATCAATGACCACGAAAACAAAGTTGTTTCCATGCTTATTAGAAGGAAGGCCTGAAATATAATGCATGGAGATGGATTCCCAAGGTCGAATAGGGGTAGGTAGCGGAGTATAGAGGCCTTGCTTCTTGATGGTCGGTTTGGCAATGGCGCAAGCAGTAAAGGATCTGATGCACTTCCTGGTATCCTGTCAAAGGTTTGGACAATATAAATACTTCTACAGTACTTCCACTATTTTCTCGACCCTGAAATGCCCAGCGACTCAACTATAGTGTGCCTCCCATATCATCTTGGCACGCTCACTTGAAGGAACACAAAGGTGTCCCAGGTGACATAATAGTGCATCTTGTGGGTGAAACTTTAGAGCTTGCGTACTCCCCAAGAGTGCCTTGTATGTGTGGCAAAATTCTAGATCGCTCTTGTATAGAAGCGGCCAATCAGAAGTCTCATGCCCACAAGAGTTGATAACAGTGGCTAGCACCGCGATCGGTGGTCGCATGAGGCAGTCTGCAACATTATTGGTGCTACCCTTCTTGTACTTGATGTTCAAATGAAATTTTTGTAGATATGTGGACCACTTCTTATGGCAATCGTTCTGCAACTTCCCTTATGTCTGTATGAACTACAGGGGTCGGTGGTCTATGTGGATGATTGTTTCCTTCCCCAAAATGTAATTCTTCTATTTTCGACAAGCCTGCACAATGGAATACATTTCTTTGTCATAAGTGGGATACTTGCGAACTATGTTGGACAACTTCTCACTGTGATATGCCACTGGATGCCCCTATTGAGTAAGAATTGCCCCAATAGCATTGTTAGAGGCATCTGTCTCGATCTCAAATGGTTGTTGCAAGTCTGGTAATGTGAGAACTGGGGCAAAAAAGAGGCGATGTTTCAATTCTATGAACACCTTCTGTTGAGATTCCGACCAAAAGAATTTTTCTTTCACTCCTCCCTTGGTGACTTGACTCAAGGTCCAAGTGATATGAGAGAATCCCAACATGAACCGGTGGTAGAAATTAGCAAGACCCAAAAATCTGCGAAGCTTTGTTAGAGTGGTTGGGACTGGCCAATCCTGAATGACTTGAATCTTGGTTGGATCCACATGCACCCCCCTTTCATCAATAATTTAACCCGTATATTGAACCTGGGTCATGCCAAAAGTGCACTTATCCAAATTGGCACACAAATTGTGTTGCCGCAGTGATTGGAGGACTTGTCGGATCTGGCGGAGGTGCTCTTCCGAATTCTAGCTGAAGATCAGAATGCCATCCAAGTACACCACTACAAATTAGTTGGTGAATGGCCGCAAGATGTCGCCCATCAACCTCATGAAGTTTGCGGGAGCATTTGTCAACCTAAAAGGCATGACCAGCCATTCGAAAAGGCCCTCCTTGGCTTTGAATGAAGTCTTCCACACATCGAAGGGTTCGATTAGTACATGGTGATACCTAGACTTCAAGTCAATCTTGCTGAAATATTTCACCCCTTTGAGTTGGTCCAGAAGGTTATTGATCCGTGGGATCAGGTACCTATTCTAGACAATGATCTTGTTCAATTCCCGATAGTCAATATAGAGTCTCCAAGTCCCATCCTTCTTTTGTACCAACATGATCGGGCTCCCACAAGGTGATGAACTTGGCCGGATGTGACCTTTCTGCAGCAGCTCGTGAATCTGCCTCTTGATTTCATCATTCTCCAAAATAGAGCATCGATAGATCGGTCCATTGGGTAGCGGCGTACCTGGGGTTAGATCAATGGGGTGCTTGACCTGAAAATGCAAAGGAACCCCTATGGGTGAGGTGAAGATGTCCCTGTACTCCTCCACAACCTTGTCCATTTGTTGTTGTCATGCATAGGAGCCCTGTCTAGAGGTCGTGGCCACATTCTTCTTCTTGCCCTGGGGGTGGATCATCAAGAAAAAAAATTTCCATGTTTGGGAAATGAGCTTAATGCATTTTTTTGCAGTAACCAAAGAGATAGCGGCAGGCGGTGGTATCTCTAGTATCCTGTACAACTTATTTCCCAAAGTACTAATAACAGCATGAAGTCGGGACTCATACATAGCATGTCACTTCCATAAGTATGGTTGGCCTAATAATACATCAGAAACATCAAGAGGAGCAATGTCACATAATACCTCATCCATGAAGGGCTTGATGCGATAGGGAAGGCGACACTGTTGGCTAACGCGAAGATCACGTCCTTGGTGAAGCTACTAAATGGTGTATAGCTGTGGGTGTTTAATACTTAATACCTAATATTAATTTAATATTAATTTGTTGTATGGTGTATTCTTGATGGTATTTGTAGAACTGGATCATGGACCAGAATGATAGCTCAAAATTCAAAATGCTCGGAAGAGTGCCAAACCTAAACGACCGGAAAGGTCTCGTCACTCTGATTCTGGCACCATGAACGGTTCGCAAAATGGAGGTCATCTGTAAAAGTTATTCAGGTTTGAAGTTTCCAGTAACCTCCAAAATTCAGTTAACCAAGTTTGACTTTCAAACTTTGGAAAAATTAAAAAAAGAATATTCTAGGAATATTCCTCGAAATATTCCGTAGAATATTCCATGGAATATTCCATCTGGGCGAATGATTTTCGAACAAGTGGCATCTCCTTATTTGAAAGTGGTTGGACTTTTTGGAATTGGGCCAATCAAAGGGTGCCACGTGGCAAGCCCAAAAGTTGACACGTGGCCCCAAGCCGATGGAATATTCGGTGTATCAATTTTTTTGTGACTTGGCAGGATTTGAACCGCGGACCTACCTCCCGCAAACGCCACACCCGACCGCTCGGGCTACATGGTAGATCTTACCACTAAAAGTCTCTGCCACTATTTGAATGTTGTTTTAAATTCTTCCGACAGCAAAGGGGGCCAGCCCCCACATCAACTGACCCCACACGACCGGAGGGCTAATACCAAGTGCTTAAACATTACCCGTGAGAGTAGAGGTGGTTGGCTAACCATTAACATTTGTGACCACCATTCAAGTTTAATGCAATCGTTGGGTTAACGGTTTATATGGCGGAAAATACTGTGTGTTCACATGCCGAACCAGCATTTAATGTTACAGGTTACGGTTCCCACAATTCTGGAGGAGCGCACCATTTTGGGCGGAATTATCCAATTTTTCCCATAATAAACCGTTTTTCCACATTTTGTGGGGTTTTTTAGTGACATTGGGTTTTTTTTTGGAAAAATCTATAACTCCCTCATTATTGAACCAAATTGGATGAAATTTTAGTCAATTTTGGGTTTCTTCGACCTTCTAGAGCACTTTGGGATAGGTTTCAAGTCGAATGGAGGTGATCTTCAGTAGCTTTTGCTTCAGGGAAGATGAAGGAGCCATCAGGTCCACCATGAGACAAAATCAGTTTGAGGTCTAACCAGGGGAGTTAGAGTCTTTTTTCAAAGTTCCAATTTCTAAATTGAATAATTCAAATGTTCTGAATCTGATGAAATGGTTTTTAGATCCTGTAGAGAATGTTTGAAGGCCGAAAAACTTTAGTAAAGTTCCAGGGGTCATTGTGCCAGCTTTGGCCAACAGCAGTGCAGGGCTTAGAAAGAGTTGTTTGAGACCATTTGCAGTGAACCAGTGATCAATATTGACTGAAAACATCATTATTAATCTATTTACAGAGGTTTCAGCAAGTTTTAAATACTTTTAGAGGTCAAAAACTCAGCAGAGACATTTTCATTAACCCTAGTGCCAGGGGGTACCGATAGGTGATTGAGCCAAAACTAGAGCAGCCGGAGGCTATTTTTGATGAATAAAAACTCTATCTTGACTATTTAAGTCATTTTTGAACCAATAGAAGTCGTTTCAGAACATTTTGATAACTTTTAGAGCTCGAAAAGCTGATGTGAAGTTTTTGGCAGCCCTGGGCAAACCATGGAGGATAGCCTATTTGGGGAATGCAGTGCTCAATTTGAGAAATTTATCAGTTGAAATTTGATGTATGATGTGTATTGGATATAGAAGGAGTGGTTTTAGTGACAGAAACATAATTCTGAGGTATTTTGTGCCATTTATAAGCTCAGAGTAGCTTAGTGCACGAAACAGAAGGAATCGTGTCAACAAGAGCATAAAGTTGTTTACAAAGTATGGACAGCCATTAGAGGGATTTAAATGGTATTTTCAGTCCTTTGGATCATTTTTTTATTCATTGGAATTAATTATTTACTTGTAAAAAAAACTTAACATAATCCCAAAGAGCTGAGTCATGATGACAAAGCTCAAAGGAGACATAGCTCGCGAGATTTCAAGTGAACTCCTAGATTAAAATTGCTGTTGTGTTTGAATGATTATTTGTTGCATTATGTTGCTGTCATACATGTTAAATTACAACAAGAACAAATGAATTTAAGACACATAAACAATAAAAATTCATACACCACTTTCAAGTAAATAATTCCACAAAATTGTCAAGTACAAGCTAGATCATTTTAATTAAAACTGAGAGGTAGGTTCTTGAAATACATAAAATTTATCCAGACCATTTTTAGATCATTTGTGGTCGGAAATCCCAATCACTTCATGACTTCTGCTAAAATTAGGTTCTTTTGGCTCCCATTTTCGACAATTAACTATAGTGGGGAACCCTTTACCCACATTTGGGAGTGGAATAGACACTCCTCCTCCTCTGGATCTTTTGGTTCCTCCTTCTAGATCTTCGTAGTGGCAACAATGGCTTTGGTATCTACATCAATAATCTGTTTCCCTTTTTCATTCCCCTTGTTAGATTTTGATTCAAAGTCCCTCATCTCGGCCACCAGCGACTGCTTGGCCCGACAGTCACTTTTGTTGTGAGTGGAGCTCTTATGGAACTCACACCACTTTCCCATGTCCTTCTTTGTCTTTGCAGTGGCGTTATTTTCTTTTGGCTTTGGAAATTTGTCTTGGGCCGCCATGCATTAGCAATTTCCTTTGTTCTGTGGTTTGGGGGCACCTTTCCCTTGCTTTTGATTCGCAAATCCAAAGTCTCGCTTCTTCTATTTGAATTTCTGCTCAATCTTGCCAGCATACCGATATGCCATACCAAGTGAGGAGATGTCGAGGAACTCCATTTCCTTCTAAATGTATCTATGCAAACAACTGCGATACTTTAGCACCAAATTTTTCTTTGAATATTTGATACCCAACTTTGTGCATAGGGTATGGAACAGATTCGTCGGCTCATGCACATTTTGATCCCTTTGTTGTCGCAGTGTGTTCCATTATATGTACTTGTCCTCATAACTCCCCACAGGATAGTATTGTTCCTTGATGGCGTCTCAGAAATAATTCCAAGTGGGTACGGCTGAGAACATAGAGGGTTATGTCTTGTCCTTTTTCTCACAATAGGTTTCCCACCAGTCCTTGACATGGGGGTAGCTTTGAGGAGTGCAAAAATAATCTTCTCCCGGTCAGAAAAGTCATGAATCGAGAAATATGCTTCTTATATATTCAACCATCTATCTATGCCATCTGCATCTATTTGACCCTAAAATATGAGAATATCAAATTTTACTTGTACCTTAAAGGGAGTCACACCTCCAAAGTGGTTGTTGGATGCAGATGCATCGTCGGTGGGCAGTCGTTTAAGGATTTGGGCAAAGTTATCCATCATCACGTTCCTTTGTTTTTCGAGGACCTCCTTGAGAAATATTTTGATAGGATCTCCTGCTCCCTCATCTTTCTTTTCGTCCCCCATGGGTGTTCGTCGAGGTTTGCGAAGGTGATCTTGCAAAGGTTCAACTAGATCGAGCCCTAACTCCTCATACCCCGACCTCATTGGGGACACGCAAAGAAGGATCGAGAAAAAGCAGACCGCTCTGATACCACTGATCCGGATTTACGCAGGAATGAAACAGAATACACATATAACCATTGTTGAAAATGAAACAAGATGATGGAGCTTAGTGAAATGAATTTTCCTTGACTAAGTGGGCCCGCATGCTATTTTTGGCGCAAAGTATATTTTTAGACTATGTCTATTTTTAGACATATGGAGCATGGTCTAGGAGTTGTAGTATGCTCTTCTTGGATGATTGGTGAGTTGGTAAAAATAGATGGACCTCTATTTTTAGACATACAGGTCGAAGTATATTTTTAGACTGCCTGTCTAAAAATAGAACAGTCAAATATTATTTACCCTTAATAATATTTGGACTATAAACTTCAGTTTATCCTCTTGCAGCACTTCAGTTAGAGCTACGGATGTGGCCCATGCATCTGACAAAGGAATTATGCTATTCCTAGGTGTCGTTATTTAATGCATGGTTGACTCCAGATTAGACTCATGTAAGGTAGCTTTGGTGGAGTTAATGAGACAAATGCTGGTGGATTTGTGTCTTGGCTTAATTTAGTTGAACTAGTCGTATTTAGTTAAACCGGATATCACACTAGAGATGAGGTGGATTAAATATTATTTAATTCACTAAGTATTAACTCATTATTCAACTAAATAACACATCAGTTGACTGCAGTGCATGGACAGTTCAGTGAAGACCAGTGGAAGAGGTAGATGAAAGGGTGAGTTTGCTATTAGTTGCGACATTAGTTGTGCATGAGATTAGCAAAAGCATTGGAGGAGATTGCCAATGAGGATTGTGCAGATCAAGCCAAGGGGATTCGAACTTGGATCGCTCATTACACCAACTTGGATTGCGCAGTAGAGGCAGGCAAACAGTGGATGAGTTTTGAACCCGTGACTTGTTCAAAACTGAGCTAGTTTTGTGTGTAACCTTTTGGAGATAGTACTGAGTACTTGTGAGGAGTATTGTGCTATGTATTGTTACATGTTCTCTTCTATTATAATATACAAAAAATATCCTGGGGTTTTCGCCTATAATATTTCCCCATACATATTGTGTTTATATGCATGCGACTGCTTTCTATTTCCGCATATTGATGATCAATTGTAGAAGAGGTTATGTGTTATGCATGAATTCGAATTAGTGTGTGACCAGGATAATCTCAGTGGATAAATCTTCATTATTCAGCAAATTTCTACATGGTATCGGAGCGAATTGATCATCGGGATCTATTACAGTGATTACAATTTTATTTTGGTAGACAGAGTCTATAACGGGCCCGGTAGCCTTTGGATCCATCCTTTCTTTGAAAGGTGATATATCCAATAAATTCCCTTACAGTCGATCTCTGTGCTAGAAATAATTTTTTCTCATAGATCCAGAAGCAGTTGAGTTTTTGAGTTTGGAATTCGAATTTTGCAGCAGATTGTTTTCTTGGTGCCGGAGTTGAAATGTCTTTCAACGGTTTGCGACTCGAATATGCCCTTGAAGGCAGTTCAAATTATGTTGCATGGAAAGACCGGATGGAGTCGACAGATGATAGTCGGGCTTAAGGAGTTCAGAGTATATGGAGACGATTTCCAAAAGCCTACCGATGCAGCGCTGAGGCTGGCAAAAGAAGATGGCGAAATGTCGAAGGATTATGTTGGAGGGCGTGAAGGATCACATAGTGTCTAGCCTTCATGGTAAGGCTTCTCCATTCTTGATGTGGAAAGCCTTGACAGATTTATTCCAAAGCAAGAGCGACCAGAGGAAGTTGGCGCTCAAGGATAAACTCAAAAACATAAAGATGGAGAAAGGCGACAGTATGCCCAAGTACCTCACGAAGTTCACCCAATGCAGGGATGAGCTGGGAAGTGTGGGGGTGACTGTAGATGATGAGGACTTGGTGAGCTTGGCTCTCCTTGGGCTTCTGAAAATTTGGCATTCCCATCAGGACTCTGTAAATGGTCAGGAGAAATTGCCAAGATGGGAGCGACTTTGGTCGGATCTTGTGCAAGAGGAGATAAGGCGGAGTACCAGGGACGGATCTTCATCAAAGGCATCCGATGAAGAAAATTGCGCTTGCTGCTAAAGCAAAGATAAAGAGAAAGAAAGCTTTCTGGGCCCAAAGGAAAGGCAAGAAGAAAGACATGTCCAAGGTGAAGTGTTTTCACTGTCACCAGCACAGACACTATGCCACAAATTGTCCGCAGAAGAAGAAAAATAAGAAGGCTGCTGGATCTACAGCGGGAGAGGCATTGGCCTCCCAGTTTGAACTGGATTTTTCACTGATCGCATGCTTGGTCTCAAGTGTGATGGGATCAGTATGGTTCTTGGACAATGGTGCGTCATTTCACATGACAGGAGATCGGGATCTGTTTTCAGATCTGGAGGAAAAAGATCTTGGAGTGCACATCGAGATGGGCGATGATGGTAGATACAGTGCGACCGGTATCGGTACCATTTCCTTTGAGAGGGAGTCTGGTAAACCCTTCGCATTGAAGGAAGTGATGCATGTTCCAGGATTGAAGAAGAATCTTATTTTTGTGGCGATGTTAGAAGACAAGGGATATGATGTTGTCTTCTGGCCAAGGAAAAGCTTTCCTGCGCAAAAGAAAACTGGAGAGACCCGGAAGATAGGGGTTCGAGTCAAGAACCTTTATCAGTTGCAAGTAGATGGCTGTGCAGCAATGGCATGCAAGGCAGGAGAAGTGGTGAGCTGGGATGATGGCGAGCTGTGGCATCGGATATTGGGCCACCTTCACCATGGAGCTTTGAAGATACTGCAGTAGATTTCTACTGGGCTTCCTAAGGGCACTCTTGCGCAATCAGATCAATGTAAGGGGTGTACCTTGGGAAAATATGTGAAATCCACCTTTCACGAGAAGGATAGTCGTGCCACGACGATCCTTGAGAGAGTTCACACAGACGTGTGTGGTCCTTTCTCAGTAGCTTCGATAGCAAAGCACAAGTACTATGTGATCTTTGTTGATGATTTCTCTCGGAAGTGTTGGATCTTCTTCATGCAGAAGAAGAGCGAGACATATTCAAAGTTTTATGAATTCAAGGCACTGGTTGAGAAGGAATCGGGGAAGCATGTGAAGGCTCTTAGGAGCGACAATGGTGGTGAATTCATCTCTGCTGAATTCAAAGACTTTTGCAGCACAGAAGGGATTCAGAGAGAGCTTATCGCACCCCATAACCCACAATAGAATGGGGTTGCTAAGTGGAAGAACAGAACGATCGTGGGTGCTGCATGGGAAATGTTGCATGATCAGGGCCTACCCCTTCACTTGTGGGCTGAGGCATGCAATACTGCAGTGTATGTGTAGAACCATTTTCCTCACAAGATACTAGGCATGAGTACACTGGAGGAGGCATTTTCTGGCAAGAGTCCTGACATTTCTCATTTGAGGATTTTTGGCTCACCTGTCTACATGCATGTGATGAAGGACACCAGAAAGAAGCTGGATCCGACCACAGAGGTTGGGATATTTGTGGGGTACACTGATATGCCCCACAAATATCGTGTGTATTTTCCAGACAGTCGCAAGACTGTTGTGCGATGGGATATCAAATTTCAGGAGGAGAAAGCCATGCAGTGTTTGCTTGAGAGGGAGCCACACTTGCATGCAGAAGAGGAGCTATTAGTTCCTAAGGAGGAGCTTTCGGATGTGGATTAGCCACAATAGGAAGTTCATGGAGTGGAAGAGACCACTCATGCAGCGCCAACCATCAGAGGGCGCAAGCGCACTACAGAAGTTGAGCGACTGGCTTGAGATGCAGAGAAGGTTGTAGGACCACCTACAGCACAGCGCAGACAGAGACAATCACCAGACCAATACACTGGATACATGGCTCTTGTGAGAAAGTGTGTCATGACAGAGCCATCCTCTTTCGAGGAAGTTGTGGAGGACCCCGCATGGGTAGATGCCATGATGGAAGAGTATGATTCGATTGTCAAAAACAGTGCATGGGAGATTGTCCCGCGACCGGAAGGGAAATCAGTGGTGGGTTCGCGATGGATCTACAAAATGAAGCAGGCAGCTGATGGGAGTGTGGAGAAGTACAAGGCAATATTTTTTGCCCATGGCTTCTCACAGATAGAGGGGATCAATTATGAGGAGACCTTTGCACCTATCGCAAGGTACTCTTCCATACGGACGATCCTAGCTCTCTCAGCGCAGATGGGGTGGTACATCCATCAGATGGATGTGAAGACTGCGTTCCTCAATGGAGTCATTGAGGAGGAGGTGTACATAGAGCAGCCTGAAGGTTTTGAGATCTTCAGTAGTGAGTCGCATGTTTGCCGACTCAATAGAGAATTGTATGGGTTGAAGCAAGAACCTTGTGCTTGGTACACACGGATAGACATTTATTTCACTGGACTTGGATTCTCCAAGAGTGAGGCGGATCCTAACCTGTACCAGATTGTGGTGGAGGGGAAGTTGTTGATCATCGTACTGTATGTAGATGATCTGATTTTCACGGGTGATGAGCTGTTGATACTTTCATGCAAGGAGGATCTTGCTAGAGAGTTTGAGATGAAGGACTTGGGCCTCCTTCATTATTTCCTGGGATTGGAGATTTGGCAGCGTAGTGGTGGACTGTTTGTTTCTCAGGGTAAGTATGCCCAAGAGATACTGGAGAGGTTCAACATGCATGGATACAAGCCTGTTGATACTCCTCTTCCTGGTGGTTCGAGGAAGGAGGATGCTACTTCAGCGGAGGTAGTGGATGTGACTGTCTATCGACAGTTGGTGTGGTCGCTTATGTATCTGGTCAATACACGACCCGATATATGCTATGATGTTAACTAGCTTTCGCAAGCTATGGTTAAGCCTACCAAGCTCTTATGGAAGGCAGGCAAGCATGTATTGCATTATCTTAGTGGCACATCGGGATATGGTTTGTGGTATAGACAGGAGGATGGAGCGAATCTTTCTGGCTTCACTGATGCAGATTTGGCAGGGAGCCCAACAGACCGAAAGAGCACATCTGGAGGAATCTTCAGTATCGGGTCGACAGTAGTTTCCTGGTACAGTAGGAGGCAGAGATCCGTGGCACTCAGTTCAGCAGAGGCCGAGTACATGGCAGCTAGCTTAGCTGCATGCGAGGCTATTTGGATGAGGAAGATCCTCGTCGGATTGTTCGGGTCGCACTTGGAGCCTACTGTGATTTATTGTGATAACCAGAGTTGCATTAAACTCTTGGCTAATCCAGTATTTCATGATAGATCCAAACACATCGACATCAGGTACCATCATATCAAATATTGTGTGCAACAGAGAATCATGTTACTTTCATATATTCCCACGGAGGATCAGGACGCTGACATCTTGATGAAGGTGCTCACCAGGAGAAAATTTGAATTCCACAGAGGCAGGATAGGGGTTGCAGATAATCCATATCTTGTTGAGAGGGAGTTTTTAAAATGCAACAAGATGATGGAGCTTAGTGAAATGAAGTCACCTTCACTAAGTGGGCCCGCAGGCTATTTTTGGCGCAAAGTCTATTTTTAGACATATGGAACATGATCTAGGAGTTGCAGTATGCAATTCTTAGATGATTGGTCGAGTTGGTAAAAATATATGGACCTATATTTTTAGACATACAGGTCGAAGTCTATTTTTAGACTTCCTGTCTAAAAATAGAACAGTCAAATATTATTTACCCTTATAATATTTGGACTATAAACTTCAGTTTATCCTCTTGCAACACTTCAGTTAGAGCTACGGATGTGGCCCATGCATCTGAAAAAGGAATTACGCTATTCCTAGGTGTTTGGTTGAGCTAATGCATGGTTGAATTCAATTAGACTCATGTGGCAGAGTTTTGGTGGAGTTAATGAGACAGTTGGTGGAGTTGTGTTCGGTTTAACTTAGTTGAACTAGTTGTATTTAGTTAAACTGGATAATACACTAGAGATGAGTGGGGTGAATTAAATATTATTTAATTCACTAAATATTAACTCATTATTCAACTAAAGAACACATCAGTTGACTGCAGTGCATGGACAGTTCAGTGAAGACCAGTGGAAGAGGTAGATGAAAGGGTGAGTTTGCTATTAGTTGTGACATTAGTTGTGCATGAGATTAGCACAAGCATTGGAGGAGATTTCCAATGAGGATTGCGCAGATCAAGCCAGTGGGATTTGAACTTGGATCTCTCATTACACCAACTTGGATTGCGCAGTAGAGGAAGGCAAATAGTGTATGAGTTTTGAACCTGTGACTTGTTCAAAACTGAGCTAGTTTGTGTGTAACTTTTCGAGATAGTACTGAGTACTTGTGAGGAGTATTGTGCTATGTATTGTTACATGTTCTCTTCTATTATAATATACAAAATAGCTGGGGGTTTTCATCTATAAGCTTTCCCCATACATATTGTGTTTATGTGCGCATGCGACTGTTTCTATTTCCGCATATTGATGATCAATTGTAGAAGAGGTTATGTGTTATGCATGAATTCGAATTAGTGTGTGACCAGGATAATCTCGGTGGATAAATCTTCATTATTCAGCAAATTTCTACAACCATAAATACAAATATTCTGCGGAAATAACACTCCATTTCATTAATATCAAAGAACTGAAATTTTATTACAGACAAAATGGAAGGCCTCTGAACTGTGTTAAAATGAGGCTTGAGGGCCTATTTACTATAGATAAATAATGGAAAACCCTAAACATCCAAAAACCTAACCCTAGGAGATGAAGCGCCAAAACTATGGGCCCTGTTTGGGTAACTTGGTGTTTCAACTTGTCGGGGTCGTAACTTTGGCATACTATCTCCGTTTGATGCACATGATACATCGTTAGAAATATCTATCCGAGGACTACAACATTTGACTGCAAATATCAATTTTGGAATGGAATCAATATTTTCTAGAGAAGCCATGCCCAAAAAACGTCATTTAGGGCCTCAAAACGGCTCTGGAAGTTCAGGACTCGAAAAACAGCTAAAAATAGTAAGTTGTGCCGAAACTAAAAAACTGAAAGAGACAATAGTGGGGCCGCAAGTGGAATAGGCGGGTGGCCACCAATATCCACCTGGATCATATAAGTACATATCACAACTTGAAAGGAAAATGTGTTGAATTATTTTTCTCTTGAAAAATATTCTTTTGCAAAAGAGCATGTATTGCATATTAGCTTTCTGTTGGTGAAGAACATGTAGTTGTATGCAATTTTCATAGTTGTTATGTCAATTCCTTTTGGAATTATTATTTTTCCATGCAACTATAATAACTATAATGGTAGTTCCCTTGCAAAAGGTTATGGGTGCAGGCTAGAATAATAACTATTATGGGAAAGAATGTGTATTTTTATGCAAGAACAATAGCCTTGTACTGCTATGTACATAAGGAATAGTTAAATTGTGATAGGTTTCCTAAAAGAAATATTTTATTTACATGCACAAAAATTAGAACTATTGTGTTAGATTTTTTAAAGATAAACATGAATTTGTGTGCAGAAAGGAATAATTATTATGTTAGATATTGGAAAGGGAAACAAGTAATTTCATGCAATAAATGTACTAGCTTTCCTTTGGAAAATACATATATCAGCATGCAAGAAATAATGACTAACATATTATTTTTATTTTAGAATAGAGCATGTCTTTGTGCATACAATAGACTCTGTAAATAGCTTTATCTTGGGAAATATGCTTTTGGAAAGGGAATTGCATTTGCATGGAAAATAATGATATATATCATGTTAGCTTTCTCTTAGAAGGGGACATGCATTTTTATGTATTATAATAGTAGTAATAATTGTATTGGAAATATTACTTTGTTACATGCATAAAGAAAATTTGAGGGGCTAACTTACCTTGAATAATTTTTTTAACTAATTACATACACAGAAATCAAAGCAACGATGCTAATATCCTTTAAATTAAAATGGATGGTTACAATGGTTTTCTTTTGGAAAAAAATGTGTGCTTGTGGGAGAAGGGTCATAGTAATGTGGTATTTATTTTGACATGCTTGATACTTATTTGCTTATACTTAATGCATGAGAAGTGTTATTAGAATAAGGATATTTTGATATTATATTTGCATCTCATGTATGCACATGAATATATATTAAATGCTCATTTTTTAAAGAGTGATTATTGGTTGATTAATGTTTTACTTAATCATGCTATGAAATCTTGTTAACATTAGCAATGATAGAAAATGATGGTGACTTGTGCAAAGGATAGATTATGTTTAAAATTTTGGCAGTGAAAGAACTAATGGTCCATGTAGATGAGTTTCGGCTGCAGGATGGTCCACTGATGGGATGATAAAAAATATAAGAGTTGGCTTTATTAAATGAAAACTAGGCAGCTCTCAGATGAGAGACTCCACTAGGAGAGACTCCCATGGAGAACGCTCTACCTCAATAACATTAAAATCATGAATAAATAGTATTCATGCATATAGGGAAGTTAGAACATCTTACCTAAATAATATGAACTGATTCCTAATCTGAGGTTCTGGTGAACTGACTCTCTCCTAATATTACATTCTCCATTACCTTCAACACTCCCCCTTAATGGAGAAATGGTTCATTAAAACTCCTAACATCTCCCTAAATGAATCAAACTTAACTCTTCCAAGAGGCTTAGCAAAAATATCAGCAGCATTATCACAAGTATTACAATATTCAATATAAATTTCCTTTAACTAAACCTTCTCCCTAACAAAATGAAACTGTGTATCAATATGCTTCGTGCTTTTATGAAACAGCGGATTAATTTCAAGTTTGATGGAGCTCTGGTTATGACATCTGATAAATGTTGAATTTTTCTTTTCTTCTCTAGCATCCCGGAGAAGTCTCCTCAACCAAACTGCCTCACATGTTGCTGCACACATGGTGTTGAAAATTCAACAAGAAATGTTTGTCTAATTTAATTTTCCCTTAATTATATTGGACAATAAAATGTATCTTATCTCATAATCACTTATAATAGTTAACTGAGTGTGATAAACATATTTAGCTCATGAATTTCAAGTTGAGGGTGGTTGGTGAGGCATGCAGACTGATTTTATTAGTTATGCAGTTTGAATTGCAGTTAGTGCATTAGTTTAATGCATGAGAAATTAGTCAACTCAATTTATTGAGTTAATTCAGTTGAATTAGTTGTAACTGTTTGTTCACTAGTGAGAGATCAAGTGAATTAAATCATATTTAATTCACATGCACTGATCTACCATGCAACTGATGATTTACTATTAATAGTTGCATGCATGCGAGTTCCAGTGGAGACCCAGTTGAGACAAAGGTTAAAGGGATGTTAAATATCAGTCGTATCATTAGTAGGTTGCTTTCATGCAGCCAGACATCCATTATATTTCCCATGATCCTTACACATTTTTGGAAGGCTGAAATTCCTAAAGAATAGGGACTGCATTCCACATGAATTTCGCAAGCAAGGCGGGCTGATTAGAGGCATGAAATTGGCTAAGTATTGATTGATTTTATCGGGTCAGTGTGAAATAGTTGTGAGAGTGCAGGAGATTCTTGTGATAAGAGTGCATTGTAATTGTTTCATGATTCCATGGTGAATATACAATAGAAGATAGAAGGGTTTTGAGCAGCAAGCTTTCCCTGAGAAGATATATTTGTTGTGGTTTTATTTGATTCTTTCTTTACTTGTTGTGATTGGTGATCATGTTTATTTTCCGCAATTCATTTGTAGAAGGATTCAATATCTAGATTTAGTGCATTGCTTGATCGTATTGAATCCATTGATATACATATGTTTGTATAATTTCTGTAAAAAATTAATAAAAAATAAAAGTATTGCCTAGATTCTCCTTATCTAACAATTATATGCCATTGTTAAATACAGAATCGCTTCTACAAATCTTTGCGGAATTTGAAGCACAATCGCCAATCACAATATCATGAAGAAAGATCAATCACACATAACAAGATAATTTCACCGGGGAAAGCTTATAGCTAAAAAAACCACTATCTTCTATTATGTATTATATCATGGATCATGAAACAATTACATGCAAAGCTCTAATCCAAGAGCTCTCAGTACATGAGCTAACGGTCTCACAATGTCATACAAAAATTGGCAAGTTCCTTAGCCAATTTACTATCTCCAGATAGCCGGCCTCCACTACGCAATCCCTGCTGATAACAATCCCTGAATGAATGCAATATTTCCTTCCTTGACTGAGAAATCCTCATGGGAACATCCAGTGTGTGTGTGGTTGCACGTGTGCAACCGATAATGTCACAACTGATAGTCAACTTCCCTTTCACCTAGAACTCAACTGGGTCGCCACTGGATTTGACATGCATGCAGTTAATCATAGTAAATCTTTAGTTGCATGTGATACCACTAATTTTGAATAAATTAATAATTAATTCACTTGATCTCTCACTAGTGTATCTTCAGTTACAACTAGCACGACTGAGTTCAACTCACTTAACTGAGTTAAACTACTTTACAACTTTCATAACTGCACTTCAAACTCTATTACAAATTCAAATCACTCAGTTACAACTAAGTCCACTTGCATGTCCCACCAACCAACCTCTTAACTCAAAATTCCTATAGCTAACTGATTTTCCACTTCAATTAACTATTTCCATTTTCTCATAGAGAATAGATTATTGTTTATTGTCCAATTATTATTAAGGGATAATAATAGTCGACATGCATCTATAAATAGACATGAAATCTATAAATAGAACTTGCACATACATCTATAAATAGACATCATATATAAATATAATTTTCTCATGCATCTATAAATAGACATCCACCTAAAAATAGCCTGAGCCTCCATTCTAGTGTAGGTGCTTAATTTTCACTAGGATCTTTCTTGTTGAATCTCAACAATTTCTACATGGTATCAGAGCACATGAAATCACTATAATGGAGAATAAATTGAGTTTGTGACTGAATAGAATTAGAATTTGCAAAATTATTCTTGGTACGATAGGCGGAACCCAATCAAAATGGCTTTCAATGGCTTGCGATTGGAGTATGCACTCGAGGGCAGATATAACTATATATTGTGGAAAGACAGGATGCAGGCAGTACTAGAGGACAATGGGTTGAAGGAATTCATTGATAATGACATTCCCAAACCCGTTGCAGCATATTCCGCAAATCTTGATTCTTGGAAAAAGAAGGTTGCAAAGGTGAGGAGGATCTTACTAGAGGGAGTATGAGACCACATTGTCTCAAGTCTCCATGGCAAAGCGACACCATATGCAATGTGGAAAGCTTTGACAGATCGGTTTCAGAGCAGTAGTGATCATAGAAATTGGAACTTAAGGACAAGATCAGGAAAATCAAAATGGATAAAGGTGACACCATTCCGAAATATTTAACAAAGTTTGTCCAATTTCGGGATGAGCTTGGGAGCGTCGGAATTACTGTCGTAGATGATGACTTGGTGAACCTAGCTCTTCTAGGCCTTCCCAAGAGTTGGCATAGTTATCAGGACTCTGTCAATGGGAGGGAGAAGATGCCTCATCCGAAAGGAGTGTATTAGTTCTGTTGTGCTAAGTGTCCTTTCAGTAATATAAACATGTACAATTTGTCTCCATTTGTTTGCTTCAAGAATGAGTGTTTTAATCATGAAACATAAATGAATTAGTGAAATTTAAGCATGAAAATAAGCCTTAAAAACATTGAACAACAGTGTATAATAGAGAAAAACAATCACACATAAGTTTTACACAGTAGGCATGATGAAGCAGTTCACCCCTCCTGGGCTACATCTACTGCTCCATCTGCCAATGGCATGTCCCTCATTTTCATTATGCTCAAAATTGTAAATTACATGTGTTTACAGGACTGTAATGGTTGTTTTATCTGCACCAATGGCTCCAGAATGCTAAAATTAGTCTAGGTAGACTCTTGTTTCACCAAAATTGGTCGAAAATTGACCTCCCTATGCATTTTTCCCAATGTCAACTAGAAAAGCTCCACTAAAAGTGGAGGAACTGCAGTTAAAAAATCAAAATTTGGCACATTTCCAAAATTTTGGTGGTGCCTCTATCTTTCCTACTAAACATAAATTCTGGCATTAATTTTCACCGTTTAACGTGGGCACATTTCCTTCCAAACTGCAAGGTCACGGTTGGCTTTAAAGTTTTGGAACTCAGAGTGTGGGTTCCGCAAACCATGGCATTACCTGCCATATCACCGCCATGTGACAGATGTTAATCCTTTCTAGTAGTTACAGTTGACCATTGGGTTTAAGCTAAGATTCCAGCACTTTGGCGCATGGAGGGGGGGTTGGCCCTTCGGGGCTGGCCTCCTAAACCCCCAACTTACAAACCTTTAAACAATAAATATAACCGCCAGCTTATACATTCACTAGTAAATTTGGCCCAATTTCTGATGGCCAATTTGTCAGTTTTCCGACACCTAGTCGTCTCAAGAGTGATAGTTTGAGGCACTTCAAAGCGTGGTTAGCCATAACTTCAGTCTTCTGATGCTTCCATAAAGCGTCGATATTGCGACACTTGTTCCAACGTTTTGCAAAAGCGTCGCAATACCGACGCTTATGAAGTGTCACACTAGCGATGCTTGTGAAGTGTCGCAATACCGACGTTATGGCTAACGATGCTTCTAAAGTGTCACAATACTGACGCTCGTATAGTGTCAGAAGTCCAACGTTATGGCTAACCACGCTTTGAAGTGTCGCAATACCGACATTGAGCAGAAGTCGATCTTCCGACGCTAGTGGTGTCGCTCTTTCGATGTTTGGAAACGTCGCTTTTGGGAGCATCGCTCTTCCAACATTGGAAAACGTCGCTTTTCCGAGGGAATAGTAATTTTTTTTTAAAAATGTAATGTCGGTCTTCCAACGCTTACGAAGACCGATGCTTATAGCACGTCGGAAGAGCGACAACGGGTTCAATTTTTTTTTTTTTTTAAATGAAAATATTTTGAATGCTCGTTAGCAGATGTTGCTGGGAGGGCTTGTCTCACATCATCAATAATTTTATTCCGATGCAAATCTTAAACAAGACTCAGATCTACATTCGCAAAATACATTGTTCGAGCGACAGCAGGTTAAATTTTTATAAAAAAAAATGAAATAGCCCACGGTCATTGCAGTATGGGTTATTCGATAAACGACAACAAGAATTTGAAACTATAATGAATTGACTTGCAATGTCTCTAGAATATGAAAAGAGTGAAGTAAATGCAGGTTTCTTTTTTCAAATGCAGAGCAGAGGGAGAAAATGGTTTTAGCAGAAAGAAGACAAGTAGATGAGAAAATTCAAAAGATCATTAACCTGAAGAAGAAAGTTTGTGATGGCACTGACAACAATTTTGTTGTGATCAATCAAAAGGGAATAGATCCAATGTCACTCGATATTATTGCAAGAGAAGGGATTGTAGCTTTGAGGAGAGTGAAGAGGTGCAATATGGAGAGATTGGTTTTAGCTTGTGGTGGGGAGGAGTTGAAGCCTTTTGATGATGTGCTTTTGGTTGTGCCCAAGACTCTGGCAGAAAATTCTGGACTAGATACTCAGGACATCTTGGTTGGACTACAGGTGGAGCATGACAAAGGCAATATTGTTGGTTTAAATCATCATGCAGGAGAACCGATGGACCCATACTTGGAGGGAATTTTCGACAACTACTCTGTCAAGTGCCAGATTATAAATTTTGGCCCTGTAATTGCATCGCAACTACTTCTCGTGGATGAGGTCATCCGTGCTGGAACAACATAGCGTGGTCGATGCATGAATTGGACCAGCGTTGAGAACCGCAATCCAAAACCAAGGAGGATTGTAAATTGGCGAGGGTTGTTCAACTGTGGAGTGATGGAACCCTAAAGGCAAGGAGTGGAACCGCGATCATTGAACAGCAAAGGAAGTTTTTAAATCCAAACCTGGCAGTATCGCGCTAGGTCGAAGGTGGTGAGTTGTTTTTATAAAAACAACGCGATATACTCCGGCGATGGACACATGTAATTGAGTGGTTTTTTGATACCATCTATATCGCGTGCATTTGGAGAATTAACCTCCGTATATCTGGGTCGTGCGACTACTGTCGAATGATGGAGTGGTAGTGCGATAGCCTTCCAGCCGTAGGATGGAGGCAACGATTAATGAAAGGGTATGTTAAATGCACTGCGGGGTCTAATCAACAGCTAAATATGTGTGTTATGAACGACATTGTTATGTTATGAATTGGATTCGTAACCAAAGAATAGTTAACATACAGGTGTATATATATATAGTGGGTGAAAGCATAGGTGATAAAAGGGGGAGCCCTGTCGTAATTGGATATAAGTGCGTGGGCCTATGGTAACAAATGAACTTTATAATAAAGCTCATTTGATCACCATTATGAAATGAACCTTTATGAAATTCGGATCTTATTACAAAGGAAGGCTATATGAAATGAGGAATTTATAACCTAAGAAGGAAAGTGAATTAGTTCCACACAGTATTGAAATTTCCAATCAATATTATTGTGAATTGCCAGACTTTGGTTTGGAGTTTTATTAAATTTTCCAATTCAAGAAATGAGAACGGGTTGACTTTGCCTAGATTGTGAAATTGATTGGGCAATAAAGTTTTGAAAAATCGAGACTGTGGGTCTTACCTCCATCAAGTTCCAACAACCAAGAACCAAATACAGGATCTTTGGTAGCAACGTATATTTATCAGTTATACACATTTCATCCCCTAGCAAAAGCTCGTAAGATTAATGTCATATTCACAACTAGTATTTTTGCAGTCCTTGAGCAAGCATTTGATGAATTAGTGACCAGGACTGGTAGCGACAATTGGACCATGGTTGGAAGGAATTAATACCTTTATGTCAAATGCAAGATATTAAAATACAAATTCCAATTCAACCCAAGCCTAGCATTTTTACAGTCTTGATGGGTGACACTGCCTCTGTTACACAGCTGATACTGTATGTAACTGTTGTTACAAGCCTTCTAAGTGCTACAGTAAGAAAAACAAGATTCATGTTTTTGCAACCCTTTAATATCTCATGTCTCTTTAAAGGTTACAAAGAGAAAACCAGGCATTCAAATGCAATCTGCATACAAGGAAGATTTCTTCAACATGGAGGTTGCTCCTTAGAAAAGGAGAGCAATCCAGAAATCTAGGAACCATGAGGCAGTGGGAGATTCATCACGTCCTCTGTTAGAAAAGGTAGATACCTTTCCTTTCCCTAGAAAACATGTGGGTGAGGAATGTGTATGCATTTCTTCATTTGAAGACATATTAAATCGTTCAATTGAGGAAACTGAGAGTTTTCATTGTTCTCTTGCTAATAGTAGTAGTAGCTATATGTCAAATGATATTTTATGTTCAAATCAAAAGCATTCATCACGACCTATAGTCTATATCTCTTTCGATGATGCTATGTCTTCATTTGAATGTCCAAACCGGAGGCAAGATAAATCTTTGACTGAAGAGAAAAGAGCAGAAAAAGTACATAAATTAGAACTTCGTGCATATCACTCTACAATGAGAGATTTGTATGCATATAGACATATAAATTGGGAGCAAGAAACCTTGGCTTCTCCTATGATTGTGAATTCTGCTGAAAAATATTGTTGTGCTTGTGGGAATTGACTACATGGGGTGGGAGTTGAGTGTTTTTCACTGGTGTAGTTTTATGTGACCATTCATCTCCTCTTTGATGGTTCCTTTTTCTCTTTGTATATGTATATTTTTTAATAGCTGCCTTTTTCTAGTGGCAAGTAGTTTCCTTAGTGCGGACTTCATATTTTTTCTTTAAGCTAGCAAAATTATACTTTTAATAGTATACAGTATGAATTACAAGAAGTTCAAACTGTTATCTGCTTCCATGGGAAACAGATCGGCAGTGAATTCAAAATATATCAGATCTGGTTGTACACCATCAATCAAATCACTTGTATCAATATGGGTGTCAATATCATATAGATAGCTACAACCTTCATTGTCATACATAAATAGTAGTAATTTAGAACAAACAAGAAAAGCAGTGACAGTAAGCAATAGGTGCATTCAGTTAGAGAACCATTTATGATGAAGAAATAGGAAAACAGAATTTAATACAAGATAAAAATTTACCTTTCTCCTCTTTTATTTGTTTCTTGATCATTTAAGACCTCTCCAAGGTATTCACAAATGAATGTCCCACGTGAAATTTCTTATGCAGCTCTAATTGCCTAGCCCTAAAATCAAACAGAAAGACAAACCAAAACATTGAAACAGAATTGGGGTCTTTTTGCACCTTGGTTTATTGATAATTTTGAAACCAAGCTTTTGCTTTTTGAAAAAATGCATCTGACATTAACAAGTGAAGTTATTTACATTCTAGACCATGATTACATTTCAATAATTCTCCTAATGCACTACCGATACTAGAACTTCAATAAAAGAAAAATAACACCTTATGCTTTGTTTTATATACTTCAATTTTGACTTGCACTCCCTTCTGCAACACCCGGTTTGGGCATTCTTTATTACAGCTGCACATAGAGTTGCATTCATATACCAAGAACCCTTCCTGGAGAAAAATATACATTAAATTTAGAAAATATAGGCTAACCACTAGAACTACGATGCTAAACCTTAGCAGTGAAGTCGTTACATTACTGAAGTTCACTACACATACTGACAAGAACTAAAACACAGTGAGAAACAAGAAATTTCCGTGGATTTTTCATGTTTCGGGCACTCTGATGTCAATGCCCAGTACAACACAATTGAAGGATAGCTACAGTGGCCAAATTATGGTAAAAAAATGACAACAGTATGCACAATTATTTTCATATCATCAGAGAGGCCCTCAAATAACCCATAAAGTTGTATGCAAGAGGAACAGTATAGGACAACTCATAATGAAGTTTGTAATTTTGTTGTTAAGAACACCCACGAATAGATAAACGTACAGTTTATCATAAAATAATATTAGATTGACAGAATTTTCACTTTACAAATCTGTTCTGTAAACATAGCCTCATGGGGCGAATCCGTAGAAAGAGGAGTTGTTGATGGAGAAGTAGGAGTGATAAGTTGGAGGGGAAGGGTAGGTATAAACTGAAGTTGAGAATTGATTTCAGAAATTGATGGGAATGTTGATGGATTAAGGGTAGCGGATGCTGATTCTAATGATTCTAAATATGCCAAAGACAGTGGAGGGCACTTCAGGTAAGCATACCCCACAGGATGCTTACCTTATATGTGTGTGTGTTTGAACTTTGAACTTTGAAACAATTTTATTTTATATTATACTAAAAACATAAAGATCCAAAAATAAAAGGGAACCTCAACCTTGTCATGAGGCCAAAATATGCCCTAGGAGATATATTCTTCACATCATTAAGCAACCAAATATTTCTTAGCTCTAATTTTAGAAAATACCTTGTCAAAATCTAAGTTTTATAAGCTATCAATAGTACCAAGAAATGCATCAAAAACTTACTTATAATGAGTCATCCAAAGTGAATACAATACTAAGGAGTGTATATAATGCCAAAGGCTTACAAATGGCTCAAAACTAAATATTTGCAATCACTAAGCAATGATCTGTGACAAATAGGAAGGCCATTTTGGCTCCCATTTTGAGTGTATATTTTGTGTAAACTTGTAAAATCCACCATCAGTTCACCATTAAATTCACCAATCCTTGAGATTCAACAAAATTATAATTCTTTCAAAATAAATGACATTGAATGCAGTGACTAAACCTATATATAGTCCAATCCTTCCCAAACAGGACACAACTTCCCCTCAAATTCTCAATCTAACCTAACTCCAAAAAGATACTTATATAATCCTGGCAGACTCTTCATCACAAATACCCCTTTATGCCCACATTCCTCATCAAATGGGAGGTAGATTCATGAACGAAATGTTTGTCCTAAAACTAAGGATTTTCAAAAAATAATAATAAACAGTGAAACAAGATTTTAAGAAGTCACGCTTAATCCAAAATATCGTTAATCCAAACACTAAAAACACTAAGAAAATCTACACACACATAAATTGAATTGCAGTGAAAAATGCATAAAATAAAGACTAAAATACCAGTTGCTTAGCAATAGCCTGAACTTGTGCTTCAGGAAGGCATTTGTCATCTTCAATAATCACAAATAGTTCACCCTATCATCAAAATAATTTATAATTTTATGATCTATCTCAAATGCTTTGGGAACAGAATTTTAATGCTAATATACTTCAAACTGGAAAGATAAAAGAGTACGCACATGCTATAATACAATCATAAATACCTGCGCAAATTTTGTCACAACACAAAACTCCTGTGGACTTCAAATGCATCTAGCATATCTATGATATTCTCATGCTTCAGCTGTCGTAATATCTGACAAAATTGTAAACATGAATCATTTCATGCACAATCCAAGTAATATAATCGTTGCATAAAAATGGTTTTCCACCAAATGAGGTTTTCAAACCAAATTTGTGTAATATATACAAAGATATTTCCTTACAGATATTAATTCAATAACTAGTCAATGCATAGATTCATCAAGTTTGCTTCATAAGGGAAAAATTCATATTCTAGCCATTGCATCTTTCTCGTTAGACTGCTGAAGGCAGGTGGTATTAACTACAAAATGAAAAAACCAGTTAGCTACTCACATTCATTGTACTACTCTTACCACAACACATTCTTCAAATATACATATATGCATATATTTATATCTATATGAATGATTTGGTAATGTAATAGGAAAAGCTGACAACATGACTTTACATCTATACAAAATAAAATCAATAATCGAGACGACAAATAAAAATGTTCTTGTTTCCCCTGCCTTGAAACAAGCTGCTAAACAACATGAATGTTTTTATTTAAAATCATAAATACATAGTCTCAATTATAATCCATAAAATCTTAGCTACAGTCAATAAGAATATGGAATCTCTGGAAATGTGGGTCTGTTACACACCCTTGGAATGTTACAACACAAAATAAAGTAATACAAAAATCAGACACAACAATCTTCTGTTATGAAATAATATTATTGCATATGTAATGCATTTAGTACAGTTGAAAAGATAGTTACTGGCACATATTACAAGACCTAAGTTACCTGGCATGTTCTTACCCCGCCAATGGTCAGACCTAATATGAATGTTTAATTGAGTACTAATATCTTTCTTGTAAACAATGCTTCCTGAAGGGCCTCTTCTAAGAGTCACTACCTACAATTTGTATTTTACTAGCATTACCATTTCAATTCCAGAGAGTTTGCAGTAGCTCAAAACAACTAATAGATGGAAACACAATTTTAATATATACTAGAAGCAAAACCTCAGCTCCAAGTTCTGCAATACACTCGATCATCTCCAATGGTGATCCAGGTCCAACAAGTGAAGCAACTTCCTTTTCGTTTGTGGAAAATATGTTCCCAGCAGAACCCAGTGCCCTGTAAGATGAAAATCCATATTACTAAATTACAGCATTGCTAAGATAATTTAACTCAGTCTAGTTAATATTTCTAGTGATTCAATTTGTAGAGAGCCTGACTGCAGCCTCCTCCTCCTATAAAATTCCCTGCAAGAATAAGGATGTTGCATAACTGAATTGAGTTCACAAGGTTAACAAACATTTCAAGGGAAATTTCCCATTCAAAATAGAAGCGCAAAAATGAAAAACTCCAGGAGGAAATCTAGAAATGCAACCTGTTGAAAAACCAGAAGTAGCAGATTGCAACTCATGATATGTAAAATTCCTGTAGGTTTTACTTTGAAAAAGGCACTCTAATCTCCTTGCCAAACAATATACAACAAACAAATGAAATCAGTATACAACAACCTTAGCTAATGGTTCTCTTGTCTTTGACTCTTCACTCCATGGTTCCTCTGAGGAGTGTAGCTTTATAGATTGTTATTGCTTTTAATTATGCCCAGCACAGGGCTCTCCTTTATGTGCTTTTGTGAACTCTTCTCTTGATCCATCATCAAATTCTTCATCTAATGTGTCTGTAGTTGCTAGACAACAGCATATAGAGCACCTGATGGTAGGTTATAAGGGCTGACTTTGGGTTAGTTTTAGACACCAAAAGGGTGCACTTCATGGGATAGCCTTATCCTTTTTCTAAGTGAAATGGATGAAGCAGCAAATGAATATCAAATCAGAGGTGTTCGTGGTAAATAAAGCATGCATGACTGGTGAAGGAGATAAGACACATTTATCCACGTAGATTTTTTCATAAGTTGCTTTGTTATCCCTACCTGGACTTTGTTTTGTGGGAAAAAAATTCAACACTGTAAGATACCCGAAAGAACCCTAGATTTGTTGTAATATACTCTAGATCTAAAATTCATTGAAAATATTTGTAGATCTATGAAATATTTGTTGTAAATTCTACAGATGTTTGTAGATCTTAAACAAAATGAGTTTTCAATTTTGGATTTAAAAGGGCTCTTCAATGTAAAATTGCCCAGATAACCATATAAATTTGGAGTTTTCTTTGAGCCATACAAGTGTGCATATAGTTTCTTTCAACCATTATGGATCTAGTTTTGAATCTTTGTTCTTTGCTGGTAGTGATCGAGCCATCTAATCGACTAGTTGCTGATTATATTTTAAAATTGCCCAAATCTTTGTAGATCTAGCAATACTCGAGTTATAAAATTGCAATTTTTTTGGATCTGCACCTGTAATACGAATTATAAAGTTGTAGATTTTTTTGGATCTGCATCTGTAGTACATTTCACAGTGTGAAACAGTTGATCTATCCCATATTCAATCAGATGAACTCATATCAATGTGTTTCTTATTTTACTCAGTACCTCAGCCTCAAATTTCTTGATACTCCAAACTTGTGCACTTGCATGAGTTTGTCCTCACCCGCTGCTTGGTGACAGTAGATGAATGGACAGTCCCTAGTAGCTGTAGAGAGAATCTAACCCGACTTAAGAGCTCCCTCATCATATCATGGGTACCACGAGCTCCATTGACGAATTGTTTTGCCCAATGTTTATAGGAAGAAGAAATTGAGGTTACAGTCAAGACGTGAGCAGTTCTTTCGAGCTGTTTATATGGCACGCATCCATGATGCTACCAAGTTGTCCATTACCTCCACTATTTATTACACAAACCATACCCTTTTCTATGGTAACTCTGTTTCCACCGAGCAGGGACAATCATCATGTACGTTGCAAAACACAACCCATGTCATTGAAGATATCCTTCCGACTCCTCAAGTCTCGGACAATGAAGTGACCTTGTGTTTGATTTCTACCTCAGACCTGTGCTTATTTCACTCCTTATCTGAGCGATACCAGGACCTTAGCTTTCGATGTTGATTCCTCGACTTGTCTTCATAGCAAGCAGTTTCATTCCTCAGTTACATTTGATTTTTTCATTTCAAATGACTGCGGATTTGATTTTTACATTTGATTTTTGCATCTCAAATGAGCGCGCATTTGATTTTTAGATCTGATTTTTTAAATTCATTGCAATAGTGACGCTTTGGGGCATAGTGTCACAATTACGACGTTTGGAGGCATCGCTATTGCGACGGCTTCCTCCAAACGTCGCAATTGCGACACTTAGGTGTCGCAATTGTGACGTTTGGAGGAAGTCATCACAATAGCGATGCTTTGGGGCATAGTGTCGGTATTGCAATGGATTCCTCCAAATGTCGTAATTGCGACACCTTTTCTAAGTGTCGGTATTGTGACACTTGTCTCTAAACGTCGGTATAGCGACGGTTTCGGGCGGGATTTGAAAAAGTTGAAAAAATTTGGGGAAATTTTTGACATTTGGTCAAAAGTGTCGGAACCAAGTGTCGGAATTTACGCCAAATGTACTAGTGATTGTAAGAACCACCATCCATATGAGATGGTAAAGTGCGGGTGTTGTGCACTCATAGGTTGGTTGTTCGATTCTGGGGAAGGCCAAAAAAATTTACACGACGCTCCTAGGCCACGTGGCGGCCTCCAGGCCTGCCACATGGCAGCTTTTCATTGGCCATGAATTCAAAAGTATACTTTTCATGCAATAAGACTGTGCCAAGTGTCAATTTCCCATTGGCACAAATGGAATATTCCAAGGAATATTTTGGGGAATATTTTGAGGAATATTCTCTTTAATTTCCCAAAAATTCCAAGTCAAACTTGGTCAACGTCCAGTGTTTGCAGTTTACTGGAATTTTCAAACTGTGATAACTTCTTCATACGATGTCAGTTTTTCGAACCGTTCCTAGCACCGAAATCATAATGACGAGATATTTCTGGTCACTCAGGTTCGGTCATGTTTTGAACACTTTCATTTTTTAGCATAACACATGATCTCCTGATCACACCTCCCCACTGGGAAGCTTTTGGACCCCAAAAGCTCTCTGGTTTACTAAACATGAATATGACAAGACTCTATCCCCACTCTTCCAATATTTATGCACTAAAATTTCCCTAATTTCATTAATTGGAGATTTTCTTGAAATGACAAATTTTTCCTTGATTTCGTCGAGCAACCATTGTTGTATTTGACACTGTCATGCTGCACATTTTTTGAACTTGTAGTACAACAATCTAAATTTTTAGTAAACATCTTGTTTCTAAATTGGTCTATAATCAAAGGAAACTTGGAATTGTTCTCACCTTGCACTCTGTCCTTATGGCGATTGTTTGTTGAATTTGCCTTGAACTTGTGTCGACTCTTGACTAAGTTTCTTCACCATTGTACCATGCCTTTCGGAAACCAGCAATGAACATTTCATAATCATGTGCCTTCTTTGCCAATTTTCTTTGTCCTCTATTGGACCTTTACAACTTCTTGCACTGACACCTTGTTTTCAGCACCGTTCAACACTAATGTCAACTGCTGAAACTGTTTTTCATCTTCTTTCAAATACAACCTGATTTCAAACTGAAAAAGCTCATTACATACAACAACATTTGCTTGAAAAGGATTATGTAAAACATCTCTTTGTTTAATCATCACCAATGTCAATTTTTGGCTTGCAATGACTATCCTCTTCATTTGACCTGCATTAACTAAAGAAGTGTCTATTTTTTTGCGATGAGCTCTCACAATATACTCCTTGCCATCTTTGAAAAAATGGTATTTTTTCTCATGGAAATGGAAGATCGCTTTCCTGTCATACAAGTAAGTAATTCCCAACACCATATATCAAGTGGAACAACATCTAATTCAATTGTGTCAATGAAATGTGCAGTTATTGCAAAGCACAACATGCACTTCTTTGAAACCTGTAAATTTGCATCCTTACAAATCCACCCAAGTGGATATGGTTTTGGATGTGGAATGGTCTCAAGATTAAGTTTCTTGACCAAGTCTTCAAAGATTAATTTTTCTTGTGACCCACTGTCAAACAATGTGTCAACCTTGGTGTGTTTGGAAATTACCCTCACATGAAACAGTTCAATTCTCTCTTCTTCATTTAGAGATTGTATGCGACAGTTAGATGTACTAGAACTAGGTTTAGTTTCAATCTCCTTCCCCTTCAATTTCTTTAGTCCCATAGCTATGATTTTTGTTTCATCTCCCAAATATGACCCTAAGTCTTATTCAGCTATTGCAACAATTTTTCCTTTCTCCTTGGCTTTCTCTTTGGCTTTAAAACTTTCTGGTTTCAACTCTGGATGAAGTTTCCAATAATGGTCTTCATCATGGGTAGTTTTAGAACAGTGTTTGCAAAATAATTTTCCCTTCTCTTTTCTAACATTTGCATTTCTCTTTTTCTTCCAATTACCTTTAAACTCATTTTCCCCATTATCATCTAAGTTTTGTTTTCCCCTTCCCTTTAAATGTGTGGCTTGTACACAAACTTCATCTAGGCTTGTAGGGTTAAACATGAGGATAGTATGTCTTAGGTAGGTATGTAAGCCTCCTATATACTTGAGCAAAGTGTCTTGGCTAGGAAAATATACTCCTAATAAAATAGCTCTTCTCCTAAATTCTTGAGTATACACTTGTACATTTTGTCCTTTCAATTGTTTAAAAATTTTCCAGTCCATTATGGCTTTCTACATGTGAGCTAATGGATAAAACTATTTTTTTATTGTAGAAATGAAATTAGGCCGTGATAGAATAATCTTACCATGCTTCTTGATCTCCTTATTTTTCTTGGCTTCCCACCTAACAAGTGTTTCACCTTCCATTCTCAATGAAGATAGTTGGATTTTGGTATCATCATCATGAAAATTTTGGATTCTCAAATAGACCTCCAATTGCCTAATCCAATTATCTAGCTTTTATGCATTAAGTTCACCATTAAACATTGGCAATTCAAACTTAACATCAAGTTTTAGAAAAGGAATTTCACCCATGTTCTTTGACTTGTATGGCTGATGTACTGAAGAAGAAGTAGAGGGTGGTGAGGATGAAGATGATGGTGATGATGGCGATTTTCCATTGTCTCCATTTCCTCCATTGCCCTTATTTGATTTATCTTCATCATTGTGGTCTCTTGATGATCCCTGTCCTTCCTTGTGAAGTTTGTAACTTTCTTCTTCTAGCTTCTCATTCCTTTATTGATAAAAGACTCTAACCATTTCAGTCAAGTCAAGAAATGTTTTTCCGTACACTCTTTCTTCCTCTTTGGGATCCATCTCTTCATGGATTTCTTCTTCTCTTGGAGGCATGCTTAATGATGCTTCTACTTATTTTGGAGGTGAGCTAGGTGGTGGATAATGTGTCAATCTTGCCCTCATTTTCTGTGGCTCACTTTGAGAACCTCTTGCTTCCACCAATTTGCCTTCTCCTCTCTTAAGCTTGAGCCTAGTAAGCATGAAAACCCTTGCAAACAGTTAACAAATATTTGCACATAAAACACCAGAGATTAAACTATAGCTCTGATACCAAATTGATCTGAAAGGAGTGTATTAGTTCCATTGTGTTAAGTGTCCTTTCAGTAATATAAACATGTACAATTTGTCTCCATTTTTTTGCTTAAGGAATGAGTGTTTTAACCATGAAACATAGATGAATTAGTGAACTTGAAGCATGAAATTAAGCCTTAAAAACACTGAACAATAGTGTATAATAGAGAAAACCAATCACACATAAGTTTTACACACTAGGTATGATGAAGCAGTTCACCCCTTCTGCGCTACATCTGTTGGTCCAGCTCCCAATGGCATGTCCCTCTTTGTCATTATGCTAAAAATTGTAAATTACATGTGTTTATAGGCCTCTAATGGTTGTTTTCTCTACAAAAATGGCTCTAGAATGCTCAAATTAGTCTAGGTAGACTCTTGTTTCACCAAAATTGGTCTAAAATTGACCTCCCTATGCATTTTTCCCAATGTCAGCTAGAAAAGCTCCACTAAAAGAGGAGGAACTGCAGTTAAAAAATCCAAATTTGGCACATTTCCAAAATTTTGGTGGTGCCTCTATCTTTCCCTCCGAACGTAACTGCTAGCATTAATTTTCACCATTTAATGTGGGCACATGTCCTTCCAAACCGTGGGGTCACGATCGTCTTTAAAGTTTTGGAACTCGGAGTGTGGGTTCCGCAAACCATGGAATTACATGCCATATCACCACCATGTGACAGATGATAATCCCCGCCGGTAGTTACGGTTGATCGTTGGGTTTAAGTCAGGGTTCCAGTGCTTAGGCACATGGAGGGGGGGCTGGCCCTTTGGGGCTAGCCTCCCAAACCCCCAACTTACAAACCTTTAAACAATAAATATAACCGCCAACCTATACATTGTAAGAACCACCATACATATGAGACGGTAAAGCATGGGCGCTGTGCACATGGAGGTCGGATGTTCGATTCTGGGGAAGGCCCAAAAAATTTTACACCACGCTCTTGGGCCAGGTGGCGGCCTCTGGGCCTGCCACGTGGTAGCTTTTCATTGGCCATGAATTCAAAAGTCAACTCTTCATGCAATAAGATTGTGCTAAGTGTCAATTTCCCATTGGCCCAAATGAAATATTCCAGGGAATATTCTGAGGAATATTCTAGGAATATTTTGAGGAATATTCTAAGGAATTTTCTAGGAATATTATAAGGAATATTCTAGGAACATTCCCTGGAATATTCTCTTTTTAATTTCCCAAAAATGCCAAGTCAAACTTGGTTAAAGTCCAGTGTTTGCAGTTTACTATACCTTTCAAACTGCGATAACTTCTTCATACGATGTCGGTTTTTCGAACCGTTCATGGCACCAGAATTGCAATGACAAGACCTTTTTGGTCGCTGAGGTTTGGTCATGTTTCAAACACTTTAATTTTTTAGCATAACACATGATCTCCTGATCACTACCAGATTAGGAATGACTTTGGTTAGATTTGGTGCAAGAATAATTTCGGCGGAATACCAAGGATGGATCTTCATCTAAGACAGATTGTGCTTTGGTTGCTAAGGCGAAGAAGGGGAAAGGAAAGAAATCCTATTCCAAATCTTAGTCTGGAAAAGAAGGAAAGAAGCGCGACATGTCCAAAGTGAAGTGTTTTCACTATCACGAGCATGGACTTTATGCCACTGATTGTCCACAAAAGAATAAGAATAAGAATGCTTCAAGATCTACAGATGGTGAGGCTTTGGCCTCGCAATTTGAGCTTGAATTATCTCTCATTGCATGCGTGGTGTCAAGTTCAATGGGATCGATGTGGTACTTGGATAGTGTTTGATCTTTCCACATGACGGGAGACAAAGAACTTTTCAGTAGCTTGGAGGATAAGGACCTCCAAATGCATATCGAAATGGGTGATGATGGGCAGTACAATGCTACCAGGATTAATACAGTTACCTTCCAGAGATGATCAGGTAAAACCTTCTTATTAAAATATGTAATGCATGTACCAAGCTTGAAGAAAAATTTAGTTTCAGTCGCAATGTTGGAGGATAGAGGCTATAATGTGGTTTTCAATGAAGGGAAAGCTTTCCTTCGACACAAAGACACAGGAAAAGCCAAGAAGATTAGGATTCTAGTGAAGAATCTCTATAAAATTGATGTAGATGGATTCACATCATTGATGGGTAAGGCGGAAAAAGTGGTGAGCCAAGATGAGGGTGAGTTATGGCATAGGAGATTGGGTCGTCTACATCACAGAGCCTTGAAGGTCATGCAACATATTTCTACGGGTCTTCCCAAGGGTACTCTTGTGCAGGTAGACACATGCAAGGGATGTACTATGGGGAAGTATGCAATGGCCACTTTTCACGAGAAACATAACCGAGCTTTGAAAATCCTTGAGATATTTCACTCAGACGTGTGTGGACCATTCTCTACTGCTTCGACAGCAAAGCACATGTACTATGTGATATTTGTTGATGATTTTTCTAGAAAGTGTTGGATCTACTTCATGCAGAAGAAAGATCAGACGTTCTCAAAATTTCTTGAGTTCAAAGCACTGGTGGAGAAAGATACAGGGAAGCATGTGAAGGCTTTTAGGAGTGCCAATGGTGGTGAGTACATATCCAATGAATTCAAGAACTTTTGTAGCAAAGAAAGAGTCCAGAGAGAGTTTACTGCGCCTCATAACCCACAACTGAATGGGGTCACAGAAAGAAAGAACAAAACAATTGTGGGTGCAGAACGAGTGATCTTTCATGACCAGGGCCTACCGTTGCATCTATGGGCAGAGGCATACAACACAACATTATTTGTGCAAAACCGTAGTCCTCATTGAATACTTGGCATGAGTACACTATAGGAGGCTTTTTCTGGTAAGAAACCTGATGTTTCATATTTTAAAATTTTTGGCTCATTTGTATATGTGCATGTGACCAAAGACTCCAGGAAGAAGCTCGAACCAACAGTTGAGATTGGGATATTTGTGGGGTACACTGATACTCCCCACAACTATCGGGTGTATTTTCCAAACAGTAGGATGACTGTTGTGAGACGGGTTATAAAATTTAATGAGGAGAAAGCCTTGTGATTGTCCCTTGAGAGGGAGATGGATTTGCATGCAGATGAGAAACTCTTGGTTCCAAAGAATTAACCTCAAGATATGGAGCAGCCACATGCGGAGGATCATGGAATGGTAGAAAACACTCATGCAGAGTCGTCCACCAGAAATGGTAGAAAGTGCACCACGGAAGCTGATATATTGAGACTTGATGCGGTAGAGCATGTAGGAAAACCTACTTCACTGCGCAGACAGAGATAGTCTCCAGACAGGTTTATTGGATACATGGCTCTTATGAGCAAGTGTATTGTGACAGAACCATCCTCCTTTGAGGAAGCAGTGTAGCAACCAATTTGGGTTGATGCTATGGTTGAGGAGTATGACTCCATCGTCAAGAACAATGCATGGGAAGTTGTCCCAAGACCATTTGGAAAATCAGTGGTTGGATCTAGATCGATCTATAAGGTGGAGTAGGCAACGGATGGCTGTATGGAGAAGTACAAGGCCAGATTTTCGGCCCGGGGATTCTCACAAGTCGAGGGGATTGACCATGAGGATACTTTCACACTAATTGCGAGATACTCATCAATTAGATCCATCCTCTCACTCTCAGCGCAGATGGGGTGGCAGATACATCATATTGATGTCAAAACTGTGTTTCTCAATGGAGTTATTGAGGAATAAGTGTACATAGAGAAGCCATAAGGTTTTGAGATCTTTGACATTGAATCGCATGTGTGCCAACTCAAGAGAGCATTGTATGGGCTGAAGCAAGCACCTCGTGCATGGTACACTCAGATTGGTAGCTATTTCACTGGGTTGGGCTTCACCCAAAGTGAAGCGGATGTGAACCTGTACCAAAGGCGCATTATGTTACTTCAGTACATTCCCATGAAAGATCAGGATGCAGATATTCTGACGAAGGTGCTCGCTAGGAGAAAATTCGAATACCATAGAGGCAAGATCGGGGTGGCAGATAATCCATTTCTTGTTGAGAGGGAGTGTTGAAAAGTCAACAAGAAATGTGTGTCTAATTTAATTTTCCCTTAATTAAATTGGAAAATAAAATGTAATCTTATCTCATAATCACTTGTAATAGTTAACTGAGTGCAATAAACTCAGTTAACTCATGAATTTCGAGTTGAGGGTGGTTGGTGAGGCATGCAGAGTGATTATATCAGTTATGGAGTTTTAATTGCAGTTAGTGCATGAGTTTAATTCATGAGAAATCATTTAACTCAATTTATTAAGTTAAAGTCAGCTAAACTAGTTGTAACTGTTTGCTGCACTAATGTGAGATCAAGTGAATTAAATCAGATTTAATTCACATGCAGTGATATTCCATGCAACTGATGATTTACTATTAATATTTGCATGCATGTCAGTTCCAGTGGAGACCCAGTTGAGACAAAGGTTAAAGGGATGTTAACTATCAATTGTATCATTAGTAGGTTGTCGGCATGCAACCAGACATCCATTGTATTTCCCATGATCCTTGCGCAGTTTTGGAAGGCTGAAATTCATAAATAATAGGGATTTCATTCCACATGAATTGCACAAGAAAGGAAGACTAATTATAGGCAGGAAATTGGCTAAGTGTTGGTCGATTTTGTCTGGGTCAGTGTGAGACAGTTGTGAGAGTGCAGGAGATTCTTGTGAGAAGAGTGCATTGTAATTGTTTCATGATTCCATGGTGAATATATAATAGAAGATAGAGGGGTTTTGAGTAGTAAGATTTCCATGGGAAAATATCTGTGTTGTGGTTTGATTTTCTTCTTTCTTTACTTGTTGTGATTGGCGATCATGTTTATTTTACGCAATTTATTTGTAGAAGGATTTAGTATCTAGCTTTAGTACATTACTTGATCAGATTGAATCCATTGATATACATATGTTTGTATAATTTCTACACATGGCTTGATACTTAGCTTCTGATGAAGACAGGGATATCGTGTTCTGCTTCTTGCTACTCCAGGCAATGACCCCGGACCTAATGTTGAATGCATAACCTGTTATGGATCATCTATCATCTATATTTCTGGCCCAATCAGAGTCTGAAACACTTGTCAATCTAACATCAAACGAATCAGTATATATAATACCAAAGTCTAAGGTTCCTTGAAGATACCTTTCACTGCAATCCAATGACTTTCAAGTGGCTTGGACATAAATTGGCTCAATACACTAACTGCATAAGCCAAATCTGGTCTAGTAGTGGTCAAGTAGATTAAACTCCCAACCAACTGCCAATACAATGTTGCATCTAGCTCCTTAGAACCGTCATCACTATGAAGTTTTCTATTCTGCTATAAAGGCACTCTTACAGCTTTGCACTAATCCATCCTTAACTTTTTCAGCAAACTCCTGACATACTTACCCTGTGACAGAAAAGTCTAGCCTGAATCTCTCAAGACTTCAAGACCCAAACAGTAGCATAGCTCACCAAGGTATTTCATCTCAAACACTTGTGACATCTTCTCTTTGATTTCTTTAATGAGTTCATCAGCATTTCTTGCAATGATAAGATCATATACATATAAAGAAATCAAAACAATTTTCCCCTCTTTATCAAACACAGTATACAGATTTGGATAATTCTTGCTTCTTTTATAACTATGCTGCAGGAAAAATGAATCAATTTTATCATACCATGACTTGGGTACCTGTTTTAGTCCATATAATGCTTTCTTCAATCTATAGACTAAATGTTATTTCCCCTGTTTAACAAACCCCTTAGGTTGCCCTAGGTACACTTCTTCTTTCAACTCCCCATTTAAAAAATCAGTTTTCACATTTAGCTCGTGTATCATCCAATGATGTTTGGTAGCTAAAGCAATTAACATTCTGATTGTGTTTAGTTTAGCTACAGGGGTGAAGGTTTCCTCATAGTCTATACCTTCTTTCTGTGAGTACCCCTTTGCAACCAGCCCAACTTTATATTTATCTATACTCCCATCTGCTTTAAATTTAGGATTCTATGGTCATTTACAACCTATGGTTTGTTTGCCTTCAGGTAATTCAACTAACTCCCAAGTTTTATTTTTAATTATTGATTCATATTCCTCTTCCATGGCTACCATCCATTCATTATATTATCTGAATTCTTTATCACTAGAGGGTTCAATAACATTTAACATGATAGTTATAAAATCATTTTCCATATATCTTGTTGGCAATTGAGTTTTCCTATTTGATCTCCTAAGTGGTGGAGTGGCTTCACACCTATTCTGTTCATCCCTTTGCAGACTTGGTTTGACTACTGCATTTATACCATTTGCTTATTCCTTTTTCTGTTGCTACTGTTTCTCATGGATGTCCCTTGTTTCATCACTCCCTTCTTCCATCAACAAAGGAATGTCCCACTCTTCATTGTTGTTATCATTGTTTCCATTATGAACCTGCTCATGAAAAGCGACATCTATAATTGCAAATACTTTATGAGTAGAGGGATCAAACAATTTATAAGCTTTAAATTTAGTACAATACCCAAGAATAGTGCATTTAATGGCCTTTTAATCTAATTTATTCCTATCCTCCTTTGGAACATAAGCAAAATATTTGGAGCCAAAAACTCTTAAATGTTTAACTACAGGATTAAAACCTAATAAAGCTTCAAATGGAGTTTTAAACTCAAGACTTTTTGTTGGACTCTTCTTCTTCAAATATATTGCAGTATTTATCGCTTCCACGCAAAAGCCATTAGACAGATTCTTACCTTTTAACATGTCGTGAGCACACTCCACAAGTGTTATGTTCTTCCTCTCTAAAACCACGTTCTGTTGAGGAGTGTGAGGTACTGTAAATTGTTGCAGTATTCCATGGTCTTTGAAATATTTGATGTAATCATCCTTCCTGCATTCTCCCCCTTGGTCCAAGCGAAGAATCTTGATGAATTCACCTGTCTGCTTCTCAATCATGCTTCTAAACTGTTTGAAATATTCAAAAGTATGACTCTTTTTACTGAGAAAATATACCCACGTGAATCTTGTACATTCATCAACAAATTATAAGAAATAATAAGCACCTCTCAATGACCTTGACTGCATTGGCCCACACAAATCAGTGTGAACTAACTCTAGTATATCTCTCTTCTTTCTATCTACATTTACAGGAAACTCATCGTTGTGCATCTTCCCAAGAGCACATGCTTCACAGTCAACATGAACATGCTTTAAAATAGGGAGACCATTGACCATACCACTTTTTTGAGGTAGCAACAAATCATTGAAATTAATATGGCCGAATCTCTGATGCCATAAATCTTATGCAGTCATACCTCATGATTTCAATGCTTGGTGTGGCACACTTCTTACATTCAGCTTGTAAAGACCTCCCACTCGAATCCCTGTTGCAATTGTCTTCATACAATCTAGCAGATCCTTAATAACACAATATGACTAAAGAACTCTACCTTAATATTATGATCTGTTATCATTGAAATAGAAATTGGATTCTTATTAATTCTAGGTACATACATCACATTTTGAATGTGCCTAATATTTCCATCAGGAATTATGATAGGAACATTACCATGCCCTTTGATTTGGTACCCTCTGTCATCACCAAGTTATATTTTTGCACCATTGTTGGTTTCTTTGAAGTCTTCAAACCATTGTCTATAACCTGTCATGTGGGTGAAAGCTCATGAGTCCACAAACCATGTATCTGCTTCATCATTCTCATCATAATCAGCCATAAACAATCTGAGGTCCTGGTTATGGTCATCATTGGCAAAGTGTCTTGCATGTCTCTTATGTATATGTTGACTTTCATCAAACTTCTTCTTCCGGAAATGTTTAGCTATATGACCAATTTTACCACAATAGAAACATTTGGTTGCTGGATCATTTATGTTTCATGGCATACCTTGAGATGGAGTCGGATTTCTTTGTGGTGTACCTCCGCTTTCCTTCCATTTTCCTTCCCTCTAAAGGGCTTCTTCTTCACCATTAAAGCAAGATTTTAACTCTAGGGTTTGAGGGTCATCCGCCTTTCTTCCTCTTACATTAGGATCCCTGTCAATTATTCAAATTTGGGGGCTTTCTCTCTTTCATTCAAGCCAGTGATAAACATCTGATAATCGTCAGTCATACCATTCATGGTAATCGTTACCAGATCAATGTTTGACACTGTCTCCCCTATGTCACCAAGCTTATCTTTTAGGTCCTTGATGAGAGAGATGAACGCAGCTACTGATTCATTCTCCTCCATTTTAAAGGAGAGAATATTTCTTTTGAGAAATATAAGACAATTTGTGTTTCTAATTTCGTACAGATCCTTGAGGGTTATCCAGATCTCGTTTTTTGATTTGCACACTCTGATGTGAGGGATAATGCAGTCTTTTACTGACATTTTTAACAACATGTTCTCCTTGTTCTCCCTCTTCTCCCAATCATGAATTGTCGCAGTTGATACACTTCTTGCAACTGTAGGTTTCAATTCATGAGCCATTCATGATCCCCCATGCATGTTGCCCCTCCAACAATGTTTTCAACTTGAATTTCCAATTAGAATAATTGGAACCATCGAGATTATTGCTCTGGTTCAAGTATGCCTCAACCATTTGGTTATTCATCTTGAAACTTAAAAAACAAAAAATCAACCTCCAGCAAAAAACGGATCTACCCTAGATCCAAAGGAGACAATCTCAAGAAACTAGAGATCCTCTTAAAAAAATAACCCCTTAAAATAAAATGTGCCCAGACACTTTTCTTCTATGGCCAAAAAATCCTTTCAAGAATTTTATTTTAAAAAAAAAATCTTTTCTAAATGCCTTGATTTAAAAAAATGGAGGATAAAATTTTTTCTTGCCTTTAATCCCAAATCATATTCACCCCAACACTCTGGTTATGTTCAATTAAATCATATATGTTGCAGCATCTGATCCACACATCATTAGGCATGATCCTCCACGATGACTCCACATAGGCTCAGCCACCATTGCCTCAACGTTCCTCAGTTGACGTCCTATGGGCTCCATGCATCCTCCAACAATTTTCACCTTTGCCATGACCTTCTGCACGAGCTCACCAGGATCGGCCTCCACAATCCTCCACGTAGTACTCTCCATGCATCTGCATAGTGTCACAGATCGGCACACTTCAGATCAAAAAATCTACGTTGAACTGAATCTGAAACCGATTTCATAAGTTTTCCACAAATCAGCTCATTTTCACCTCTCGGATATGTGTTGAGAAACATATTGGCGCCCTTCCACCTTTTGCTTCCTCGATTAAAATGTCGTGTTTTCCCTTCTCCGAACAACGCTGAATCAGTAAGATCAATGCCATTTTTCTACTTGGACTGGCACTAATCAGCAGACGTACAGATAACATAGCTCTGTCTCACAACTAGGGGCCTCTCTTTTGCCACCTAGAAACTCACAGGGGGATCAAAACACTCTGGCTTTGATTCACCAGCCCTGGAGCTCTGATACCATGATAAAAAATATAAGAGTTGACTTTATTAAATGAAAATTGGGTAGCTCTCAGATGAGAGACTCCACCAGGAGAGACTGCCACGGAGAACACTCTACCTCAATCACACTACAATCATGAATAAATAGTCTTCACACATATAGGGAAGTTAGAACAGCTTACCTAAAGAATATGAACTAATTCCTAATCTAAGGTTCTATTGAACCGACTCTCTCCTAATATTACATTCTCCATTATCTTCAACATGGGACAACCAGGTCACAAAGATATAAAGAGTGGAGTTTTGTGGGTAAACAATTTCATGATGATTGTAATAGCTTTTAGTTAGATATGTTGTAATTTAGCGATATTTCTTTGTCATATTTTATGACAATGGTTAAGGGATGGACTCCCTTATAAGCCATTGAGTGAGGAGTGAACACTGTCACGAGCATTTATTAATAAAATTAAACGTTTGCTGGTTTTCACCCTACGGGGTTTCCAGGGTATATCGGTGTTCAATGATGTGATTGCTTATTATGTCAGTTTGATGATATTGATTCCTTGCATGATGTGATTTCATAATATTAAGTATGTGATTAACTATTATGGTCAAAGGGATCATGAAATAGATGTAATGTTACATCAGAAATTTTATGTTAATATGCTACAATAGTGGTTGTAATGGTTATGTAATTTACTATTCCTTTACTAAAGTTACTCTGTGTAATGATGAATATTCTATCTAATGGTTAATGAGGAATCTAAGCGACATTAAATAAACAGCCACTAAGAATAAACTAAGCAACAGATTGTTGGTATCTGTACTTTGCTTTCTATTTGCCAATTATAATAACCCGGGATGAGACATCATGTATTTCCTGATTTTATGTTGAGTGCATATTCTTGCATATAAATGATATGAAGTAAATTTAACTAAAGTATGCTTTATTTCACTAATATTTGTTTTAGTTAAACTATTTATCCAAATTTTATAAAATAAAATTACTTATCTTAAAAATTGATAAAATTGTGTATAAAATTATTGTAAATTGAAACTTTTTATAAAAATATCATTTAAAATTTTACAATTTGCATAATAATAAAAACTAGTATAATTCTTTGTTTTTATGTTTTTATATAACTTTTTATCTTTAAAATTTTCCATGCATCTAATCCAACCTTTAAAATCCACCTTGATATACTTGTAAAAATGCTAACACAACCAATCTCTCATATGTATTATATATAAAGATATTAGAACATATTTATATGACTAACCTCTCATATGCATTTTGGTACAGAGATAAAAAGACTTAAAGACTTATCTAACCTTGTCTGCCATATGCATTGGATGTATATATAAACTAGTAACAGTTCCATCTCAACTAGCTTTTAATATATGCATGTGCAGTTTACAAATTCCATGTTATATATGGAAATTTTATTAAAGAATCATGCATCCCAACCAACATCTCCCTTTTTCTCCACACAAAGTTATTTTGAATGAGACTAGGATCCCTCATGAACAAACTAAGTTGAATACAATTTTAATATTCAAGATTGAAGAATTATGCATCACCGCATTTCCATTTTTTCCATACAAAATTAATCTTGAATGACACCAGTGATCATCATGAACAACTAGACCCTACTGATTCTCATGGAAAAACTTCTAATTAAGTTTTAAGATAGGATCATTTCTATGCCTAGATGCAACTTACATAGACTCTAGAGAGCTGTGATGACTCTTGTTGTATAACCTCCCTGCAGCTTGATAGCAACATTGGAGAATCCGGATTTATAAGTCTTTAGAGACTTTAATCCACTTCCTGAAATCATTCAACAAAAGATCTCTTGGATTAGGAAATCCAAGAGATACAAGGGCCAACGAATGAGTTGGGAAATCCAAAACCATGGCTGATAGAAATTGTACAGAGCCATGGGTAATTGAGTTGTAGATAATTCAAATGGATAAATTGCAGAGAAGTCATATAGACTTGTAGAAAACCCAATTGGAGAGATGGGTGGTGGGTTTGGGATCAATCCAAGTGAAATTATGAACCAATTCGAAAATTTACAGATAACGCTGACCCAACTATGGGTACAGAGAACCCAAAAGGCGAAAACACAAATATTGCAAATAATTTAAACCTAATTATAGAGAGGCCAAATCGACAAATTCCGGGTCAGCCCAATAGAGTTGTAGAAAATCCAATTGGAGAGATGGGTAAGCGTTGGACAAGCAATCCGTGTGCGGTTAGAAAATTCCTAACTGAAGAAATTTTAGATAACTTAATTGGGGGTATAGAAAAACCAAATGAAAAAGAACATAAATATTTCAAACAAGTTGAATCATCAGAATGTGACTAACCAAACTCAATTGCCTGAGATGTTTGGCTTTGGTGTCCTTAAATGACTTAATTGCAGTTCCAGTGACTGGAGTCTATATATTTTTGCTATTATTTTCTATTAAACCAAATTCTGCTTCAATATCCAAAGCCTAGAAGACGTCTCCATTTGTCTTCAGACCCACCCTAAACCACCCTTCGCAGTATAGCTTTCCCAAAAATTTCACTGAATTCTTTTTAATTTTTCCATTTTCATAGCCAGAATGTAAATTTTACTTCATTCCATCTATTAGGTGTATTTCAATTGGTTTTTGTGAGGTTTAATCTCCACCAAACCATAGGTTCAAATCCCATGAGAGGTTAAGCACAAGAGACATACCCAATGGGAGTGTTTGCAAGCCAAATTTTCATGACGTGAGATATAGCGTAAAAAAAGTTGGATGTTTTTCGCGATGCTAGTCATAACCATACATTTGGTTTTACAAGCAAATGGTTTTATGGGGAAATTTTAACAGGGAGGTTATAATTATTAACATGCGGGTAATTTTTTTGGTGAATAGGGTGGCGGCCCTTGGTGTTGGAGCTATTCTCCACACCTGGTGTCGCATGCCCTTCATGTGGTAGGACTTGGGATCCCACACCTCTTCACTCCTCAATAAGTCGAATCGACTTAATTATATGTAGGTGGGAGGTAAGTCTATGGTGTACGTTAGTTCATCAAGTTGTAAAATGCTTTTTGTCTCTGCGTAGCTTAGTTGTTCTTCATATGGAGGATTGGTTGGGAGCACAATCACCTTTGACAGACGAGGTAAGCTCATTTATGATCAAATAATGAGTAAAATTCTTGAAAGAACGGAATACAGGCTAACACATTCCATCTGGCTAGCTATGAAGAGTGTCTATGTTCGTTATCTCAATCTGGAAGCTTTTTCCATCACGTCCTCGACTCCTTATATATGCATGGTTGTTTTCTCAGGGTGACGAAACCTTTGTGTCACGGTTGCAACCTACAAGGTATACTACTTTTGCTAGCGTGGACGTAGATTTCTTCGATATCTTCCCCATCTTCTTTCAGTATGTTTGTATTATAGTCTTGTGAATTCAATATGTTTATGTCTTAGTCATGTGAAGTTCAGGTTATCCTATCGTTGTATGGTATGAAATTTTCCATTCAGTCCTTGGTATTTGTTAGCATTTCTCATTAAGCAGAGGAGTAGATGTTCTTTTTTCTCTTCCTTCATAATTCGAGTTCTAGTCTGATTTTTGTGCTAGTGGTAGTGTTACTCTCAGCGACTCCTCAAAACTCGAAGCTTGCCAAGATATCTTTCAACTATCGAGTGTTGGTTTGTGGAGTGTGGTACCCAAGTACCTTATCCATTTGGTTTTAATACATTAAAAGGTCAGGTTATTAGTTTAGTATATAGGGTCTAGTTTTATGGTCTGGTTCATTTTTTATATAGTGCCATGAGAGGTTGGTGCTATGGGAATTCTCTACTTTGCAAAATTTTTGGGTTATCAATTTACTTCGTTAGTCCACATTATTACATTCATGTTGTTCCTTTAGTGTTTGCGTCTCTTTTGGTAGAGAAGCTATTAATCCCGTGTCTCGGTCCATCACACTAGGTCAGTATACGACAGTATCCCTATGTTAGCATTGCAGAGTCAACTGATTATATGGCTCCTTTATAGCGCCTTCCTAGTCACAGGGGTGGCACTAATAGGTCATCTTCATTGAGAGGATGATGCTTATTTGGATGGGAATAAATAGCAAATTTCTTTGAGGAAGCTCCCCTAGAGGTCCTGAAGGAAATCCTCCACCTAGAGGCAAAAGAGGTTTGGGACTGTGTTTATTTCATGGACTAAAAAATTGGAGGCAACATTCTCAAATGGGTTCCAGACCCGCGGAATTTCCGCAAGCAAAGGCTTCATTTCCTTCGCTTCATCACCCAACATCGACAATTGGAAACTCTTCTCAACAAGGTTATCAGAGATAAGAAAGTAGACAATTACAACATGTTTGCACGCCAAGAGGAGATAAATAAAATTCTGCGGGATATAAGATAAAACTTAGATGACATAGTGGTCAGAGTGTCATGAATGGAACGTTATGTTGTCTCTGATTCAGAGATTGAATCAAATGAACACCATGACGTGTTGGTGGTCATCAACGCTCCAACTCAAGCTTATCCTCACACCAACTCTTATGCCACATCCCCAATAATCATTTTGGACTAACAAGTCCAGTGAATACTTTGTCTATGAGTCTTTGGGTGACAATTTTGGTTTTTTGTAAATGTTATCTTAATATTTTTGCAAAGCCTAGTCTTTTGGAGGAATATATGTATTTTGGTAGCTTATTATAGTTTTGGTAGACTTGGTAAAAATGAAGAGTAATCTGTCAAAATCTATGGGATTCTTAACTTAGCTTTGGGTAGTCGGTAGATCTCGTAATACTTTTGCAAAAACTTTGGGTAATCAAGATTTCCCAAGTCAATCTTTTTAAAGGTTTGATTAGAAAGCTTTCAATATAAAATCTTTTGATAATCAATAGAAATCCACTGAACAAATTAAAGAAGAAGATATGAGCCAACTTTAGAATAAACTATCCCAAAAAGTGTCCAAACTCAACCCATCTCACTACTAGAAAAACTATTTGTTTCATCTCATATCAAAACAATTTTAATATCCATCATAAATAAAAATAGTTCAATTTTCACTATAAATAAAAATTGTCTAGAAATAGTTAATATATATATGAGATACATAATTCAATCAATAGATATACAATATTTAAGACATATTAATAAATAAATAAAATATTTTAATAGTAATTGTAAATAAAATAATTTAAATGTAATTATCTATATATCAAATAATTAAAATTAAATTATACAAGAAAGAAAGAGACATTATTTATATTTTAGTATGGAGAACATGTGTAATATTTGGATATGTGTAATAGGAAAATATGTAATTTCGAATTTTTAAAAAGATATTAATAACAATAAAATATTATCACTTTTATTTTAAATTAAAATATATATAATATAATTGGAATTTAAAAATATATATATAAATAACATTAAAATATTATAACTTTCATTTTAAATTAAAATATATATAATACAATTGGGAATAATATCATATTTTATAAAAATATGTTAAGTGTGTATTAAGTTTAATTATGAGGGTGATGTATAATTCCACAAACACCTAATATAGAATTGATAAATTTTGTTTAAAAAATATTTCAATGTTGCTCATAAATAAAATATTTCAAAGTCAAATATCTTTTTTTACAACTATATTTTTTAAAGATCATGTTAGCACTCCACCGAATCTCTGAGGCTAAGAGACCAGCAAAGGTAACTATAGACCAAGCTCTCGCCAAGTAGCTAGCCCTACTAGGCAGGAGAGGGCTCTCTCCAAGGGATCACAACCAAGAGAGCTGGATCAATTAGGTTTTAGGCTAGGTATAGTATCACAATGGTTTTGATTGGTTGATTTGCGTGCTGGATGAGTGAATTAGGTCAAAGAGGTAACTAGGTCAGGAACAATAAGATCAAAATTGCAGATATCTGATGGGGCAAGGTAGGTAGGTACTTTAAAACTTTAAGGTTTTAGGGTGAGATGGATCAGAGTGGTGAGGTGCTAAAAAGAGCATGACATTACATGAATTTTTTTTAAACTGGAGAAATTGAAACAAATTATGGTGATTCTCCCAAAACAGAGTATAAAATATGTATTCTGCTTATCTTACTTGAAAATCAACATATCGTAGAGGTGAAATGAACCATGGAGAGTACAAAACATTCATACATTTGAAATAGAAGAAGAAACTATGCCAAAGTATAGTACCACATGAATCCCAAAAGAATAGTTGCAACTCATCCAATATATTCCTGCCAAAATCTAAATACACTAGTGTCTCTGATCAATACAACAACATCCAACCTCTCAAATGAGTGAAGAGGTGAAAGGTATAGACATCAAACAACTTTTCCCAATATCAAGGGTCAAATCACTGAGTTGAGGATCTGATCCACAAAAGACTGAACTGAAAATCTAGAATGTAGGGAGGTCAAACTAACTTATCCCTAACTTTAGTGAAACTAATTCATTCATCCTCAAAAAGACTTTTACCTAATGTATTTACCCCTAGGTAACTCAAAAGTATCATAATTACATTTACATCCATCATTTACATTAGTAAAAATCATGATTTTCCATGATGAAACTTAGAAAACTGAAAAAATTCAAAAATATCAGTGCTGGTTAGGTGTGCAGCGCCTTTGGTTTGTGCGCAGCACCTTTGGTCTGTGTGCAGCGCCATCTTGAAGCCAAATTTTAAAGGGGTTCTCGTTGTCCAAATTGAGCTCGAGATAGCTCAGTGGAAATCTTATCCTGTCTAGTTTCCAGAAATGTGCTTGGTTCCAAAAAATGATAATTTTTGGCCCTCCAAAAATTCAATCTCCTAAGACTTGTTAGGTGTGCAGCGCCTGCCTCAAAATGACAGTAGAAATGTGATTTCTAGGGTGTTTTTTTACCTTTGTCCTTGCCATTTTGCCCAAATTTTCTTGGAAAAGTGCCTCACTTGAATATTTTTTTCCTTCTGAATCCAATGGTACCCTTCGTTTTGCATTTGGAGGCTTCTAGAAGGTGTGCAACCCCTAGGGTCTTGCACACATGACAGTCAAACTCTGTAAAGACTGTCAAAGTTTGCACAAAAACCCAAAAATCCAAAACTTTGCTCAAAAGGTCTTCAAAATTGTTTTGTGAAAGCCCGATGAATTATGTTAGGCAATGAGAGATGCCTCGGCAAGGATTTCAAGCTTGTCTCCCTCCTTTTGCTTGGCTAGGGTTTGCTTACATTTATCCTGCAATTACTTGAGTTTAATGCTACAGAACTTGTTTATTGTGATATACCTATTAGACATGTTTTTGAGCATTTTGTTGTATTTTTTTTCCTTGTGAAGGAGTTTCTCAAGGTGGATGTTGACCCTATAAATCCATATCTCTCTTTCATCTTCAACCTCCTTGGCAATTTTCTCCTCAAAAGTGAGTTTTTCATCCTCAATCTTCTATTGTTGTAGAGCCCTCTTAAGACCTCTTGTATTAGGTCTTTTTCTTCTACTCTGAATTTCATTTTGATCAAGATCATCAATTGGCATCACGGCCTTACCTCTTTTTTCTTTGAGTAGCTCTAGCTCAATAAGAACTTGTTGATCTTTCAGTTGCTTATTCTCCTTCTCAAGAAATGAAATGACAAACTGAGCTCTATCCAAATTAGTTTGTAGTTATCTGATTTGGGCATCCCTTTCTTTGGCAATTAAGTTTGAGGCCTCATTATCATCCTGCTGATCCAAGTCAACTAGGTCAAAATATGTTTCCTCATCATGAGGATCATCATCCTCTTGCATAACTTCCTCGTGCACAACTGCCTCTTTCTGCTTTTGTTTTCCCTTTTGTATCTACTTTGTTGATGAAGAAGGAAAGTTCCTCCCACAATCTGTGGGGAAAACACCTGCCTATTCCCTCTTTGATATGTTTTAGCCAATATGTCCATTTCAGCCTCTTTGGTCTCTTTAAACTTGCTAACCATAGCTCTGCTAGATGACCCAATTTGACTCTAAAATGCTGATGATGGTGATGAGATGGGTCTAGTAGGTTGAGCTAATGGAGGAATAGGTACAGTGGGCTGAGGTGGAGGAGGCACAGCTTCAACATGCTGAGATTGTATAGTATTGAATATATCATTGGCAATGAAATTGTCCCATGAGATGTTCAACTAATTAAGGTGATGAAGGACAATGTTTTTTATCAGAGATTGATTGAAGAGGTTGTTCTTTTTTTTATCATACTCTTTCTTTTGTACTGTGTATTCCATTTTTTCAATGATCCTGAAAAAATAATAAGGAATATTGAGCATTTTGAATCTTGTGAAGTGCATGAGAAATCTGATATGGTATGTGTAGAGTCTGGAAAATCTTCCTTCACAAGAGAAGTACTTCATGATGATTTTCATCATGGGAGCATACCTATCAAAAGGGTGATTGAAAGGAAAGAATTTCTTTCTCTAGTCATTTCTGTACCAAGGCTTGATGTATGGTTGATAATACTGATCATATAGGTTTTGGGCTTTAAACCACTTCTCACCCACATTAGGTATCCCAGTAGTAGCAGCAATGATGGCTGAGGATATGGTGAAAGTTACACATAGCAAGGGTCACTTGATTGTCTTGAAGGTTTGAAATGAAAAATCTAGTCAAAATAGGGTGGTTTTGAACTCTTTGTATCATTTCACAAGAATCAAAGCATCCCACATGCTTGAAACAAGTGACTATCATAAGTGAGGCAATTAATTATCTAGTGTTGGTAGGCTCAAAACTCATAATTCTACCTACCTTGTGTGGCCTTTTTTCCTCTTTGTCTTCCTCTTCCGTGAAATATTTATCTTCCTCTTTCATGGTGTTTTTATTTTAGAAACCCTATGGATGAGGAAATAGGAGTGGGAGATAGCTTAAAGGAGGAGGAAAAATTGGGGAAGTAGGGGAAGGGTTTAGGGAAATTAGGAAGGTGATAGGGGATCAAAATACTATGGGAATTGTGAATTAGAATTTTATTACAAGGATGATAGGGTTGCCTACGAAATTGAGATGCCAAGGACTTGGGTTTTAGAGAAAAGGAACTTTGGGATAGGGATTTAGTGATATAGGGGTAGGGATAGGGTTTACTGTGAGGTGGGAAGGGTAAAAGGGTTTTCATGGATTAAATTTGGGATTAGGAAGTGAAACAAGGGTTTCTATCTTAAAAAACTAGAGATTTCTCATGGAAATATTGACACCATGAAATTTGTACTTAAGAAATCCAAGGAGGGTGTGATGATGTCTTACTTACTTGCTAAAATATGTAGAAATCCTTTGTTGAAGGTTTGGAGCACTTGCACAAATTTTTTGAGCTTGCAGATGAAATTGGACAGGTGTGCAGCGCCTATGGGTCATGCGCAACACATGTCTACCAGATGTGTAGCGCTTGTCCCAGGTGTGCTGCGCCTTGTTCCAAGTGCGCAGCGCCTCCTAGAAACTCGACTTTTTGCCTTTCAAACTTGATTTTCAAGCTATGTGATTGATGGCTCAATGGCATAGAGAGAAAATGAATGTCTTTTTGATCTTTGGATGGGATTTATGCTTGATGGATTGGATGTTTTGAGCTTTGAGACCCAATTTTCCTTCTCCCTTTCACCTTAAAATTTTGAAACTATACCTTTCACTTTGACTTTATTCTTTGGAAATTGATCATCTGATGGACTTTGAAAACACTAGGATTTTGGAAACTTGTTGCTTTTTGACATATGGAACTCTTAGTTAGCAGTTATTGGAACCATGAACTTATGACATATAGAGAGAACATAAAATTACATATTTGATGTCCTCTTTACATGGTAAAGTGAATTTATTGGTCACTCTCTTACTTTTTGGTCCTTTATGCAATGGAAATGATGTTTTAATGTACCTTGAAAACCCTAAGACCTAATGGACACATTGATTGAATGGACTTCATGATGTTATGACTGAAAAGGTGATAAAGACTCATGAATAATGGACCCTCAACATAGTGATAAAGTGAGCCAGCAAGTGATGAGATGACATTTTTTGAAAAGAGTGAACCTTGATTTAAATCTGCACCAAGTGACAAAATTTTTGCATAACCTAGTGGAATGAAAAAAAAAATGAATGGGACCCCTAACATGACATGAAAAAGTTAATTTTGATCACTAATGGAAGGATACAAATACGGCACCAACATTGAAGGTTCCAGTGGGATGGTAGCTCCTTGGAGGTTCACGAAGAACATCGTAGAACAAGTTCCTATCCGTGGGCATGGAGTCAAATGCTAAATAAGCTGAAAAATAAAATTTAAATTGATTTGAAACAAAGTCAAAGCTGGCCCCGAAAACCCAACTTTAAAATTGACTCAAAAAATGGAGAAGCTTGACTTTGGTGACTTGATTAAAAACAACAAAAAACCAAGCTAATTATAGCCTTCACACTTGGACCCCAAGCCCGGTGATTCTCCACTTCACACTTTGTAGGAAAAAATGTGATTTTTGCAATGATAGTGAAATCTAAAAAATACATCAAGAATAATAGTAATAGGATCCTACCATTGACCGGTCCTCTAAAACTTCTTCACCATTAATCTCTGTAGTAGAAAATAATTTTTCCCTCGGAATAGTTGGGGTCTTGTAGGGCCCTTTCCATAAGTTTTTCAAAATTTATGTAGCTTCCGTTTTCTCATTCCTTGCATCCCATAGGAAGACTACATATTCCAAGCTTAAAGTTATGTCTTCCTTGGTCTTAGAGTCTTTACCTTCTTTATCTTCTCATGAAGCTTTGAGTGTTACGAAATACCTCATCTCTCATCTTTGCTAAATATGAATCATCTAATTGATATGGTGTTGTACATCATTCTCCTCACTTCCTTGTGTGCTACAATTTCATAGTTGGAACTTCTGAAGTGATGTAGGAAAAACAATGTCTATTCCATAAACTAGCTGAAAGAGGACATTCGATATATTTCTTACTACTCACCATGTACGCCCACAAGGCATTCACAAGCTTTTTGTGTCCAGGTTCTTCTTGTTTGCCTCCAACATCTTGCTTTATGATATTAATCTTGGATTTATTAGAGGATTCTGCTAAACCATTACCTTGTGGATAGTAGGAGGTTAAGTGCCCTCACCTTGATGTTATATTTGTCACAAAACTCAACCATATTTTTTATTTGAGAAAACTGCGCATTTATACATTAATAAGTACATGAGGACAACCAAAGCGATACAATATATTTAGTCTCAAAAAAGCTTGAATAATTACTAGGTTTGTTGGTTGCCTTGTTAGGGTCTTGATCCATTTACGTGAAGTATTTGGTGGTTGTTAATGTCAATTGTATTGTGCATATGATTTAGGTGAATCTCTCATTGAGAATCCAAGTCCCAACTGTCTTGAAATGGTGCATGAATTGAAATAAGTTTATGATAATGGAAAAGTTTTCTTTATCTTGAAAAACGGCCTCATATGGAAACTCCATCATTACCATGGCCGAAAACATAGTTGGCCGTAGTATCTAAAGCTCTCAATACTTTGTGGTTGTGGTCTTCGGAAAAGTGTCCCCACAATCTCCTTTATGAAAATCATTCATAACTTCTTGGGCTTCAATCTCGATGAAACGATTCAACAATATACCTCCTGAACTTTCCATTAAAGGGCATTGTCCAAAATGCAATATTTGGAATCTTTCAACTTCAAATGCTTACCCTTACTCTTATTCATATGCGGAGGAGGATTCAAATGTTGAAGCACATATATTAGATCACAATACCAAGATGTGAAAGAAACATATGAGATACTTGTATCATAGTGACATCATGTTCTTCATCGGATAATGTTGTAATAAGATTGATATAAAACATGCGAAGTTGACTTATGCATAAGCTTTGCTAAATCTTGACCTTTGATTAGCTTTGTGGGCTTGATCTCGAGGTCATATTCTAACATCAGCATTATCCATTTCCCTCTTTTTACTTTTGGATCTGTTTACATAGAACATCTTTTCTTGATGCATTAGGGACATAAGCAAAGAATGAGAATGTAATATGAACACAATCCTTGATACTTTTATCAAAGCCAAAGCCTCTTTCCTATGATATTATACCAAAGAGTTGCATCGCCCATGAGGATTCGTCGAAAAATACAATGGGTTTTTCAGTCTTGTCCCCCTCTTTACATTAAGGCTATGGCTATGGTGTGCTTTCGGAGGTGAATGAGAATATAATAAAATCAATAGTGTATCCAGGAGGCTTATTAAAATAGGGGCGTGCTTAAAGAAAATTTCATTGTGTTAAAGGACTAGCATCCTCGGTCCATACCTCATTGTCATTTCTTTCAACATGTTGGTCATTTCAAGGTGTAATCCAAATTTGGAATAAATATTCATAAAATTCATCTTACCATTGAAAGCCTAATTTCTTTCTTGCTTTCAGGTGGAAATTAAATTTGTTTAATTTCCTCAGCCTAGAAGGGTCAATCGATTCCATCCTTAGAGATGATGTGACGAGAAGTTTTCCCTCTTCCATGGAAAAAAGGATCTTTTTGGATTAAGAGAAATTTTGAACTTCTTGCATTTCTGAAAAGCAAATCATAAGTGTCTAAGTGTTCGTCATCTAAATGAAAAAACTATCAAATCATCTAAATATACCACTAGGAAAACATATTTCTCATCGCAAAATGCTATATCCATTACCGGTGGTAATGACATTTTTTGTCCAAATGGCATCTTTGCATATTTGAATGTACCCCAAAGGTGGTGTATTGAAGGTAGTTTTGTCCTAATATTTCTCATGTACAAAGTTTGATTTATCCAGAATGTCCATCGAGCAAAGACATTGAGAGCTTATAACCTCTTTGTATGATGTGATCCATTTAGGAAGGGTATTATCTTTTAGTAACACCTTGTTTAAATTTTTGAAGTACGTACGAATTATTTCACAGGTCTTATTTATTCACAGAGGACTAAATTAGATATCCAACGAGAAAACCTTATAGGAACAATATTCTACGACTTGTAAGAGCACATTTCATATTTTCAATGGATCGCGGTAACCTTAGGTTGATCCCTTCTCAATTTTTCCGAAAAGGTGCAGTCCTAATTAATTGAGATAGTGTGTTTTATTATGTCTTTATTATATACCTTCAAGTCTACATAATCCACGTAGAAAACAACAAGAATTTGAGAAAGTAAATCAATGTACTTATCAACTACATCGGGGGGGAACAAAGACTTTGGATAGTTTTGACTAAATTGAAGCATGCGTTGTCTCGATGTTTACGTCCTCACGCCTTTTCTGTAGGAACCAATGTTGGCTTCCTTGCTACATCATCTTTGATCATTATTTCCAAAGGTATGACGCCTTTTGGAACATTGTTATCCTTGACTCTAGTATATCAACTTTGGAGTTGCTTCGATGACTTGATCATCCTTGTCATAAACATCGATTAAATTATCGAACTCGCCTTCACTTTCCCGAAGAAAATTATTAGCATTTGATCATCCCAATATACTTTCCAATGTCCATGATTTAACCAAGGCATGAAGCGATTACTTCACATAGATTTCAAATTTTTGTTGGAAAATATTGGGATTTTGAGAATTTCTTGCTACTATAAGCAAAATTGAATGCCATGAGATTCGACTGCCCAGTACTGCGAAAAATTGTGTGCAGGAAACATCTTCAGAATATCAGGTACAACGTTCGGTATGCTATCATTCGTGGATGCTTGGCACAGTATTCCCTTTCACCTATTTTATCACAAGTTCGAATTAGCCATATGCGAAATTCTTCTTCGCCTTTTCGAAGATCTTGGAGACCGGTGATGAATGCTTCATATTAAGCCGTTGTTAGAACATGAATCAAAAGCTAGTTTGTATGAGCATAATCTAACATTATTAAAAACTTTCTGAGGAGCCGATGAAGAGGGTTGCAAATCAAATTCAAGGCCGCTTCTAGTCTTTCCCCCAAAGACATCAAACCCGCGGGTCCCATAGACCATTTCCATCTCAATCTTGGAATTCTGGTGTTGTTTTGTCTCAAGCATGCAGGCTACTTCTTCGATTCGGTTGAAATTTCCTCTACCTTATTAGATGGGCTGCTCTGAAACATTGGGCAAGTTCTCTTTCCCTTCTCTAAAAATTGTTCGATGCAACTTCGAAATATACGGTACATCTTCTACTTCTACAATCGACTATCTACATCATTCAAACCACTATAATTGAACAAATGAAAGATTCTAGATACGTATGTGTACAACATTTATTGGATTATTATTAGACCTCTCTTTTCGGTTATCATGTATTTCATCTTTGTTTCATTTTAACTTTCTCAATTTTCTGGCCAGCATGGTGGCATAAGAGAAGTCTAGTACAGATGCCTCTCAACTTAAGCTCCCCAAGGTCTAGACAAAACACACCAAAACGTGGTGGTATATCGACCACCATCACATCCATCAAGACATTGACTGCAATTTTCTCAAGATAAACTCACCCAAGTCAACCAATAAGACCCAAACAATGGACTTTTCCTAAATCGAGGAATACGGAATCACAGTGAGACGAGTGATATCTGGAAGCCCAATTTCTCCATAATGGCTTTTTATCAAATTTTGGGAAACTCCAGGGTCGAGCATGGTATTGTGAAGGATATTACATTGGTTTCTTAGACTCAAATAAAATTGGGGGCTTTACTATCCCTCTAGCGATCGTCTGTTTTTGGACCAAAGATAAAAGCTCGGGTTGGTCATCATCGACATTAAGTATATCTGATTGAGGATCAATTTGTATTTTATGCATGAGACTTATGTTGATTATTCTTGACTGGGATTAAAGGTATTGACGCACTTTCAATTTGGAAATTTCGTTTTCTAGTATTTGAGTGGATTTATCTACTTATTTAATGATGTCTCTTTTGTTGGCATGATCTTTTGATGCGGCTTCTTTCCTTTAGTTGTCCCTTTTCTTTCTCGATATGAGATTGTGAATCATTTAGTTTTCCTTGTTCTAATTTGCAACTACGAGTCTTTTTCTTTACTCGATTACCTTGAGTATGTTTTGGTTAGTGATATATATTTTTGTTGAGTGCTTGCTTTTGAATAGGAGTTATTGGGACATCTCTACCTCTCAATGTATCTTTTGCCTCTGTGTGTGCTTAAGGCATTCAAGAATCCTCTGACTGATAATCATCATATTCAACCTCAGGCAGTGATCTTTTGAGCTAAATGTATGTCTAATCACTTTTGTACACATCCATCTTCTTGACATACTCTTCATCTTCATTCAAAAATAGCAGGGTTTGTATCAGCTGTAAAAAGGTAAGTTCTGCATAATATGATCTTCTTCTTCTTCAACTCCTTGAGCTAATTCTGTGAAGTGTCCAAATTTGTTAGCTGGCTATGTTGGTTGCTTCCCGGAGGTGCCCTTGTTCCATTTTCTTGATTCTAAATTGAGGTTGTTTTTGTCCTGCGAAGTTCGGATTTCTAGCTTGTGGTTCCGACTGCCTTTCGGTGATAAACATCCTGTCAACCATCCTATTGTTCTTATTAAAGTGTCTAGTTTTACATCATAAGATGATGATGCCTCCTCTTTGATAATTCTCTCCTTTCCACCCTTCATTTTTACTTCTTTATAGACAAATTAGCTTTTACACTAATTGTTTTAATACATGTCTTCTAACATAGCAAAGATTCCTTTCCTTGATTGATAGGCCATCAGAAAATACTAGGATCAAAACCATCTGGGTAATGCAAAAGGTCCAACCATGGAGGGGATCTAATTAGGAATGGAATGGTATACTCACTATTGAATCGGGCGGTGAAGTCTTTTGCGGTCATTTGGTTCTCTTTTTAGATTGTTATAATCGGAGATGGTTTGTAATGGATTCTTATTTACCTCCCATGCAGACTATGAGCTTATCTATCAAGCCGATTTGATGTGGCTATGGAATTTTCATTTAATGATATGAACCATACTTTAACTTCTCATGAAAAATATGAACTATGATTCTCATTTTACATCGTCTTCATCTGCTTTTCTTCTAGATCCAATAAATTTAGTGACTTTAACTATGTGTTGTTTTGCGGTGATTGAATAATTTTTCATCAAAAGAGTATGGTAGCCCCTCTGGCCATAACCACGAGGTAAGGCATGGAGTTGACCTGGTAAGATGAGGGTACAAATATGCTGGCCATAATTCCCATTGTGAATGGACTACGGGAGTGACACTAGGAAGAATTTTTTTAATAGGTGATGAATTAGATGGTGCGAGAAACAACAGGCGAGCGTAGGTAAGTCGGGATAGTATTAACTCTTATTGATATTGGATTATGGATTTTTACGGTCATCTTGAAGTTGGTTTGCTAAACTTTCAAGTTTATAAAATTGACTCGAGACTTTGAGTATCAAAGTATGATTCACACTTAGTTTCTTCAAAGATAAATTTTCTTAGGATTTTAAATAACTAAGATCTAACTCAGGATAATGACTTGATCTCAGAGAGCCTTAACGAGATCAAAGACTATGTCAACTAATGAGGTTTAGGACTTAGATTGAAACAATGACAACTCAAATTTTTAAATCAAATGGTATATCTTGAGAGATATAACTTTGTAGGCAACGAAGATCTTACCAATGGGATTGGATCTGAATGAATTTATGTAGCTTTATATCTATGTTTCTAACAGCCTCTCTTTGGATCTTCAATTGGATCAGTTTGGTGAGGATCAAAGCATTTGGGCCAGGTATTATCTCCTGAAACCCTTGAGAATGTTCACTATTCAACAGCTTATTTTTAACTTTGCAACTTTTTTCATATCGGTCTCAACGAAATCTTAGACTTGTCATCCGGAAAATAATTCAGAATAATGGGTACAACGGGGAATATCTAACATTTTTCTTACCTGCAGTATAGTGCATCAAGATGTTATCCTCCACAGTCTTTGAAATTTGAGAAGAGACCAATAAGATAACTACATACCAAGCTCTCGCCAAGTGTGGCCTACTAGGCAGAGGGCTCTCTCAGGGATCATAGCCAAGATGGTTGGATCCAATTGGGAGTTTTAGGATAGGTATAGTAGCACATGGGTTTTGATTGGTTGATTTTGGTATTTGGATAAGTGAATTTATGTCAAAAAAGAGTTAACTAGGTCGGGGGGAAAATAGACGAGTTGTAGACATCTAATGGAGCTGAGTAGGTGACCTTTGCTTACTTTAGATTTTAGGGTGGATGGATTAGATTGAGTGAGGTGCTAAAAATAGCATGACATTACATAAATTCTTTTTAAATTGGCCCAAAACAAATTATGGTTATTCTCTACTAATGAGGCATAAAAGATGTATGCTTATCTACACAATCAACATATCACTTAGAGGTGAAATGAATCATGGAGAGTACAAAAACTCATACATAGCAAACTTGAGAAGAATAAACTATCCTAAAGTACGATTACCACATGAATCCCAAGAGAATAGCTACAACTCATCCAATATATTCCTTCCAATATGGAATACACTAGTGTCCACGATTAATACAACAACATCTGACCTCTCAAATGAGTGAAGAGATGAAAGATATAGACATCAAACAATTTGTAGCCTCGGGGTTCAAATCACATAAGTTAGAATTTATTCCACAAAAGTAAGTGAAAACCTATAATGTAGGAGAGTCAAACTGCCTTATCCTAACTTTAGTGAAATTGATTCATTCATCCTCAAAAAGACTTGTATCTAATGTATTTACCCTAGAGTGACTTTAAATTATCATAATTATATTTTACATCGGTAAAATCATGATTTTAAATGGTGAAACTCAGAAAACTAAAAAAAATCAAAAATATCGATCTTTAGTCAAGTGCGCAACGCCTTTGGTCTATACTGCTTACCTTTGGTGTGTGCATAACACATATTAAAGCCAATTTTTGAGGGGTTCCGATGTGCTCCAAATTGAAGTCGGGATACACTCATTAGAAAGATTATCTATCTGGTTCCTGAAGTATGATTGGTTCCAAAAAGTAGTAATTTTTAACCCTCCAAAATTCAATCTCCCAATGTTTAGTCAGTGCGCCGATTGCCTGCACGAAAATGAGAGGGTAAAAATGTGATTTTTAGGGTGTTTTTTTTTTTTTTACCTTTGTCCACCAATTTACTTGTTTGCTTATCAGTTCTTTCTTCCTTTCTCTGAATCCCTTAGGCCTTTTGGTTTTCATTTGAGGCCTCTGAAGGTGACCTAGGGAGGTGACATGGCATTCAACATTCTAAGAGCATCAAAGTTTATCTTTAACAAAAATCACAGCTATATCAAATTATTCAAAATTTTTTGTAGAAAGCATTCAAGTATGTTACGCAATGAAGTACTGACAAAGTGTCAAGCACTGCTCCCTCCTTTTGTAGCTGGGGTTTGCTTATGCTTCTCTGCAATTGATTGAGTTTAATGAAGTATAGACCTTGTTTATTGTGATATGCAGTAGACATGTTCTTGAGCATTTTTTTGTCTTTTTCTTTCCTTGTGAATGAGTTTCTCAAGGTGGATATTGACCTATCAAACCATATTTTTTTCATCTTCAACTTCCTTGGCAATTCTCTCCTCAAAAAGTAAGGTTTTCATCCCTCAATCTTCCATTACATTGTAGATCCCTCTCTTAAGGCCTCTTGTCTTAGTTCTTGTTATACTGCTTTAATTTCATCTTGATCCGGACCATCAAGTGATATCAATGCCCTTCCTCTTTTATCTTTTGGCTGACTCAGCTCAATAAGAACTTGTTGATCTTTAATTTGCTTATTCTCTGCTCAGAAATGAAATGACAAGCTGAGCTCTATCAAATTAGTTTGCAGCCTCTCGATTTTGGCATCCTTTTCTTTGAAAATTAATTTTGAAGACCTCATGGTCATCTGTGATCAATTCAACTAGGTCAAAATATATTTCCTCATCAGAGAAGATCCTCATCCTCATGACTTCCTCATGCACAATTGCCTCTTTCTCTTTTTCTTTCCTTTTTGTACACTTCCTGTGTGTTTGATGAAGAAGGCAGAGTCCCTCCCAAAATCTATGGGGAAAAAACATGCGCCTATGCCCTCTACGATATGTCTTAGCCAATGCGTTTATTTCCAAACTCTTTGGTCTCTTTAAACAGCAACCATAGCTGCAACTGAATGACCAATTTGACTTTGAAATCTTGATGATGGTGATGAGATGGGTCTAGTAGGTTGAGGCGATGGAGGAATAGTTGCGGTGGGATGAGGTGGAAGACGCATAGCTTAAGCATGTTGAGCTTTTTAGAGTAGTGAATATATCATTGGCAATGAAAGTGTCCCATGAGATGTTGACTAATTAAGGTGATGAGAAGGACGATGTTTTTTATCATAGAGGTGATGGAAGAGGTTGTTCATTGTTCATCATACTCTTTCTTAATACTTTGTGTATGCCATTTTTTCAATGCTCCTAAACAAATAATAAGGAATATTGAACATTTTTGACTCTTCTAAAGTGTATGAGAAATATGATATGTTATGTGTAGAGAGTCTAGAAAATTTGACTTCACAATACAAGTACTTCATGAAGATTTTCATCTGGCATCCACTTTACCTATCAAGAAGGTGGTAGAAAGGAAAATTTATTTCTCTCATTTCAGTATCGAGGCTTGATGCTGGTTGATATCTGCAAATCATCTAGGTTTTAGGCTTTATTACTTCTCGACCACATTAGGTATCCCGATGTGACAGTATGGCGAGGATATGGTGAAGTTACACCAACAAGGGTCACTTGATTGTCCCTGGAGTTTGAAATGAAAAATCTAGTCAAAACAGGGTGGTTTTTAGACTCTTTTGTATCATTTCACAAAAGTAAACATCCCACATGCTTGAAAGAAGTGACTATCATAGTGACCATTAGTGCTTTGGTGTTGGTAGGCTCAAGCCTTGGAATTCTACCTCCTTGTGTAGCCTTTTTTCCTCTTTGTCTTCCTCTTCCATGAAATCTTTATCTTCCTCTTCCATGGGTGTTTTAAGTTTAGAAACCCTAGGGATGAGAAATAGGAAGTGGGGAGATAGGCTAGGGAGTGGGAAGAGGTAGGAAAAATTGGGCGGGGAGGGTTTGGGAACCTGGGAAGGTGATAGGGGATGAAAATACTATGGGAATTTGGAATTAGGAATTTTATTACAAGGTTGATAGGGCTGCCTAGAGGTGAGATTCCTAGGACTTAGGGGTTTAGGTAAAGGAACTTTGGATGGGAATTAGTGATATAGGGGTAGGGTAGGGTTTATTGTGATGTGGAAGGGTAAAAGGGTTTCGGGGATCGGAATTTTGGATTAGGAAGTGAAACTAGGGTTTCTATCTTTAAAAATGGGCTTCTCTTAAAATCTGACACCATGAAGTACCATACAGAAATGCAAGAGGAGCGTGATGATGTATTGCCTACTTGCTAAAATATGGATAAATCCTTTAAAGGTTTGGAGCACTTACACAAAAGTTTGGAGCTTGCGGATGAAATTGGACGGTGTGCCAATGCCTTTGGTGCGTACACAACACATCTTCCATATACGTAGCACCTTGTTCCCCGTGTGATGCCTCCCGGAAACTGGAAGCTTTTCGCCTTTCAATTTTGATTTTTGAGTTGTGTGAGTGATGGCTCGATGGCATGAAGAAAATGAATGTCATTTTGATCTTTGGATGGGTTTTATGCATGATGGATTGGATGTTTTGAGCTTTGGGACTAATTTTCCTTCTCTCTTTCACCTTAAAATTTTGAAACTATACCTTTCACTTTGACTTTATTCTTTGGAAATTGATCATTTGATGGACTTTGAAAACATAGGATTTTTGAAACTTCTTTCTTTTGGCATATCGAACTACGAGTTAAAGACTATTAGAACCATGAACTTATTGCATATAGAGAGAACATAAAATTACATAATGAAATAAAAATTATATGTATTGGAATCACGGAAATTACATATTTGAAGTCATCTTTACATGGTAAAGTGAATTTGTTGGTCATTCTCTTACTTGTTGGTCCTTTATGCAATGGAAATGATGTTTTAATATGCCTTGAAAACCTAAGACCTAATGGACACAGTAACAAATGGACTTCATGATATTATGACTGAAAAGGTGATAAAGACTTATGAATAATGGACACTTAGCATAGTGATAAGTGAGCCAGCAAGTGATGAGATGACATTTTTTGAAAAGAGTCAACCTTGATTAAAATACGCACCAAGTGACCAAATTTGAGAATGACCTAGTGGAAAGACAAAAAAAATTCCCATGGAAGTGGATACATAACATGACATGAAAAGTTAATTTTGATCATTGGTGGAAGAATGAAAATAGTAGGCCTAAGTGCGAGTTAAGCAAAGAGGGATCTTTTGTAGGATGCGCTAAGCAAAGGTTTAAGAGGAGAGGGATAGCCTTAGGAGAGTTGGATGTCATCAGAGATAAGGTAGTGAATTAGTTGATGGTAGAAGTCGGTGTAGAGGGTGGACTCAAGTGTGGGTGTGGATATAAGTATGGGTTTAGAGTGATCCCTCTATAGGTAGATATTCCTACGGAGACACTAACAAATCAAATATTTTTTTTTTTTGACATATGTGTGTGCGCATTATAAAATATATATCTTCTTGAGGAGATATGTAATTTTTATAATCAATGTAATTTATTCCCTATTCCATATATATTTGATAATTTACATTTTTAAAAAATAATAATAAATATTTTTTAATAATGATTATAATAACACAAAATCATAATTCTATTTTATTTGCAGGATCAAAATCCTTTGAAGCTTTATGTCACGGAGTTAGTCGAACTTTAACCTTGAAGGTTTGAATTTTGGTGAACCTTAAGTGCAGCCAGGGCCCTCATCCAATCATAGCCATTAATAACTCCATAAAGATCAAAACCCGCTTCATGCCACAACTCAAGCTTGTAATTTATACTGCAGTTTCCATGTCGGTGATAGCATTTTATGTTTATTGATGTTAATTTTCTTACTATTTTATCATATATATATATATATATATATATATATATATATATATATATATATATATATATATATATATAGGAAAACCTTATCAAAAAATCCGAACTCAAACCTAACCTAATCTTTGTCGAACCCGAACCATGTGACATTTCTTTGAAGTGCAAGCCTCTTTTATGTTGATTTAGAATTAATCCAAAATTATAATGAATTTATGTTTATATATATATATATATATATATATATATATATATATATATATATATATATATATAGGTCCCACCTTACCTACATAATTATTATAAGTATTAAATCAAATCGATATTTTTTTTTAATTTATTTATTTATTATTTATTTATTTATTTATTATTTATTTATTTATTTTATATATAAAAGTTATTGGTGTCCTTTACACTACACTAACTTCTTTTAACCTCTTCAAAGCTACAAAGTTCAAGGTTTATCAAAGATCAAAAAATACAACCATAATACTTGCTTCTCAAGACTAAAATCTTGCCTGTAAAATATAAATGATTTAGTGGGATGAATAAATGTCAATCTTTATGAACCACGATTTACAATAAACTAATTGTTAATTCTATTAAATAAATGTGTTCAAGAGTGACTAATAATATGCTATGAATTATTTTCGCAAGGATAATTTAAATTATATAGAGTTGGCATCCATAATTAGGAATTCATATGGCGAGTGATATTTCAACAAATTACTTCACCACAATTTTGAATTTTTCAGCAAGACCCTTTAACTCAATGAGTTATTATACTAGAAATACCTTGATTGCAAATCTTAAAATTAGCTTAAACCTTTTGTTTATGGACAGTTTATAAACGTATTAGATCTGACCATTGAACATTATGAAAACTAATTTACAAGTATAAGAATGTCGTCATTGAAGGCATTTTTTCAAACACTTACAACCATTATCTCTTTAAGGTGTTTTTTCACAATAGTATCTAACGCTTGATCCAGGATTAGGCAACCTTTTTTTGTAAGTTGTATCGATGATTGAACTAAGATATTAGTAGGCTATGAAGCCATATTCATTGTTGAATCTACCTTGATGAATATAATTATTCTAAAAATTTCAAAACATAGCTCACAATGTTTCAGAATACATTATTCAGACTTTGACAAATAGTTAGCGATCATAAACAAGTTGCCATAAGGTTATTTGAATTTTTAAATTATTAACCAATTATACTTTTTAAAAATCAATTTCCAAATTAGATTTAGCTATATTGATTCATCTACAAATTATCAGGCAGTTCCAATATAGAAAAAAAACCAAACGACAAAACAAAATAGACATTTCTACATGCAATAATCCTGCAAAACGAGCGAGATTTGAGAATGAAAGATCAACCTTGATTTTGGAATCAAACTTAAATTGAGAAATGGCACATTTGGCTGTTAATGAATACCCCCACAGTGGGCTGAATCGCAACGAGGGAGGCCCGAAATGCGATTCTTGAAAACAACGACCTTGAGAATCCTAAATCTCTTTTACTTAGAAACCCATCCAAACACATAGTATGGAAAATTATCTAGGCATAGAAAGAGAAGAATAGGAATTTAAGTCATTAAAACATTTTTATCCCGATTCATACTTGACCTACAGATTCATCCATTATGACTTTATTTCAATCGACTCAGCATTATACAAGCAAATACTTCAGCAAATCGTTACTAAATTTCCTCACATTTGGTACAGCACTTCATATACATGTAAGTTTTGAGAAAACAATAGTATGGCTACATAAACTAAAAAAAATACATAATATAATTTGACCCACATACACGATAGTGAATTTGTACCTCGAAGAGGTGGATGTATGCTCCGGCTCAAGAAGAAACATGCTCCAATGCAATACCTGCAAATCATCATGAACCACACCGGTTTCCTCTAACCATATCCAGAAGAACTTCTCCCTTGGGGCTTGCATTTGCAAAGCTCTGTCGATATCACAATACAACATTAGAAGAGATGCAAAGGGCAACTCGGGGAAGGTGATTTTCACTTCCTCTAAATACTACTCATGTTCAACCTCAATAGACACTTAGTAGATTAGTAGGAATCAAGATTTACCTTTGGAAGAAATTGGATGCTCTCATATCTCTCTGACCTTCCTCAAGTCTCACCTACTCTTAGCATCCTCTCACCCAAGTGAGAATACATGAACTCATATATAGGGAGGAGAAAACCAATTCTTGTCATAAAGGAGGAGTAATATGCATGCATTGTATTCCATTTAGAGGAGTGTAACCCATGCCATTAGGAAGGTATGCATGCCTTATTTAAGGAGAGTGCTTAACATATGCATTGAAGAAGGGGTGTAAGAGGAATATTTTATGACATATCTTTAATGAGTGTAAGAGGAATATTTTATGACATATCATTAATGAGTGTAAGAGGAATATTTTATGACATATCATTAATGAGTGTAAGAGGAATATACCATTCCTAGACAGGTGCATAAAAGAGTGCAATGTAATATTTAAAATAGGGGATTACTTAGAGCCATGATAGTCATGAAAGAGATAGATGTAGATTGATTGAATGGATAAAAATTAATTGTAATTCCTTTTTAAAAATAAAATATATTAGTCTCATAAAAGATAATGATAATACTAATAATATTGAGGATTAAGTCAATATTGAACTATTAGGATTGATTAAAGATAAGTTAAGTTAATTTCCTTCAATACAGAGCAGTTACTAATTTATGCAAGGGAGATTTACTATTTTTGGAAAGTCATGCTTGAGATGCCTAATATGACTTTCTATTTTTGAAAGTCATTCCAAAGGTGGCAGATTGAGATTTATCCATGGTATTTTCTTTCGGAGAATAGGGTCCCACCCCTATTTCATGCATCTCCCGTGCCTTAGTAGGTGGGGACTCCACATACTGATCTACTCCAAAGATCTAAGATTCCATAACTTGATCTTTTTAAAATATTTGGAACTCCACGCCTAAATATACAAGACTCCCGTCTTTATATTTCTTAGTTTAAGGATTCCACCTAAATATACAAGACTCACGTCTTATATTTCTTGGATTTAGGACTCACGCCTAATTTCCATGCGTTCTCATCCTCTTGTGCTTTGAAACTCCCGTTTCTCCTTATGATCTTTTGATTGTGACTTTTACCCATTTGATGGTTCGTTGGTAGGCTTGTTTGAGAAACCTACATACATCATATAAGATCAAATGAATCATATGAATTTAAAAATGAAATTAACTTAACCCACATTTTACCATCAGATGGTGCACTGACTTCCACGATCATTATCCTTGAAGATGATATGGTCCCCTACCACATCACTCATTACAATGTTAAGCATATATAATCATGCAAGTCCTGTATATCATCCATAAAACATAATTTAACCATTTTTTTTTCTTTCTTTCTTTTCTTTTTCTTTTTTCCACATAACAGGCATCCATGGGTTTATGTGTCTCAATCGAGGGTTCTCCATCCATGTCATACACACGATACCTAGGTAGGATGCAAAAGAGAACTGTACGCTTCATCATATAAAACACATAATCAAAATACCACACACAGGGAAAATACAACTACATAAAGTATTTTTTCCCAAACCAAAAATTGATCTTCCATACATAAACCATGGATATAAACATTGTTACAACAAGTGATCACTATGACATACATAAAGATAAGAAGATACAATCATATATTTATAAAATTTTATTCACCTCAATCTAGTGATTAGTATTCCATATATATATAACTCATCAGAAATAACCCTAAATAGGAGTGACAAAATATACTAGGAAAAAAATAGGACACTACAAAATATATATATACTTTTAAAAAGATTTAAAAAAACTTTGAGATGTTAAAAATACTATTTTTATCTAGGGAGTGGTAAATTTTATTTATTTATAAAAATTGTGACCAAGGCACACAAATATAAGATGACATAAATCTAAAAACCAAAATGAATAACTATTTTCAACTAGGACATTAATACATGAAAACTTGAAAAGAGATAACTATCAACTTTAAGGGAGGAAAAAATACAAGGAACTGACCACTATAGGGATGATGAAACATAATAGATGATGGAGAATTAGAGAAAGAAACCTTTGTCATTTAGAAATTGTCAAAAATAAGCAGATAATTCAATGCATACATGGAACCATCCTTCAAAAACTATAGGAGCCCAAAGGGTAGTTAGAAAGGCAGACTGTCGGGGAAGCATGCACCACAAAAGAAAGGTCTTCAACCATTATGCCAGATAGAGGAGTAAACCTGTTATTCACTATTTTGAGTATCGTTTCCTCTAACAGATCAACACAATGTGTGAAGTGCAAGTGCATTGTGAGCCAAATTCCCCACAAAACTTATTTACACACTCATCCTCTTGCAGTGGCTAACTAAGAGCTTATAATTCAAAGAAAATTTCTTAGATGGAATCATCATGGAAAAATAAGTGGGTGTGGGTTTTTTGGAGTTCTTTAAATTCCATTGAAGTTAGAAAGAGCATAATTGGTCGTGCTTGAGACTTTGTTTCTTTGGAGGATAGAGCAAACAGGGCAATGTGGAGGGAGACTTTGGAAACAAACTTGTCAGCCTACATGACTATGAAATAGCGCTAGGGGAAGGAAATAGATTATATCCCACCTATAATGCATGTAACTAAGGAGGGCGAAATAATTGCCATGGGGGGAGGGAGGGGAAAATGGGACATGTCATGAGTGTCAAGGAGGTGGAGTGGGATGGTGTAATTTTTTTCCTGTGTGGATTTGAACAATTCCATCACCATTCACTAATATTTGAAGAGTGACACTCGTGGAGCTTGTGATCGAGGAATTGGTATGAGGGCTTGTTGGCATTGATACTATAAATCCCTTTGGCACCTAAATGAATAACCTCATTTGTTTGGGAATCCAATCAAGGCATTGGTGTGAGGTCATGTTGGCCACTGAAACTATAAATTCCTTTTACACCTAAATAAAAAGCCTCATTTGCTTGGGAACCCAATCAAGGAATTGGTACCATGTTGGCCATTGAAACTATAAATCCTTTTTGCACCTAAATGTATAGCCTCATTCACTTGGAAATTATTGTACTCAGGAACACAGTAAAGGAGAAATAAATACCATAAGAAACTAAATCGAAAACTGAATTGAACACACAAAGGTAAATACACAAATATTTACATGGTAAAACCTTGATAGGGTGTCAAGGAAACCTCCACGGGGCAAGGGATTGGAAACTCTATTAATTAAGAATTATTCTCCTCATACAACAAGCCTCTCGAGCCATTCCACTTTAATATGGGCAACTTCGTTATTCTAACTTCATTTCGTTGTACAACCAACTAACTGGTAATAAGTAAATTTTCCCAAAATTACATTAATTACATTTGTTGTCATATTTCAACAAACTCCACCTTGACAAAAATTTTACTAATCCCTTTCCCATGCCCATTCATCATCTCTTATGCAAGCCAAGACAAGCAATACACCATCTCAACTTCTCTACCGTAATTGACTTCGTGAATATATTTGCATGATTTTCCTGTGTACGGACCTTCTTGAGAACTACTTTTCCGCCTTCGATTGCATGTCTCACAAAGTGATACCTTACATCGATGTGCTTGGTCGTGCTGTGATAGGCTAGATTTGTAGCCAAATGAGTAGTGCTATGACTATCATAGAACACATTAACTTTTTCCTGTGTCCTTCCAATCTCATCAAGAAGAAATTTTAACTAGATTGCCTCTTTACAAGCATCTGAAGCAGCTATATACTCTGCTTCAGTAGTGGACAAAGCATATGTATCTTGAAGCTTTAACATCTAGCGGATTGCTCCAAATGCAAGACTAAAAACATAACATGTAGTATACCTCCTTTTTTCAAAATCACCTGCATAATCAACATCTACATATTCGTAGACTGAACCTTCATGACCATCAAAGATGATGCAATGGTCACTTGTGCCTCTCAAATACCGAAGCACCCATTTCACTGCTCGTCAATGTTCTTCCCCTGGATTTTCCATGAACCTGTCAACAACTCCAACTGCATGTGAAATGTCAAGTCTTGTAGATACCATCGCATACATTAAATTGCCTACCGCATTTTCATATGGTACACGAGACATATACTTCTTTTCTTCGTTAGTTCTAGGACTTAAATTCGAAGAAATCATAAAATTGGAAACTAATGGAACATTAACAGGTTACACATTGTTCATACAGAAAATTTCAAGTACTTTCTTCACATACTTCTATTATGATAACCAAAGCTTACCATTCTTCCTGTCTCTGTGTATCTCCATGCCCAAGATATGTTTTTTTGCTCCAAGATCCTTCATATCAAACGTCCTAAAGAGCTGAGTCTTTAACTTGTTGATTTCTTCCATGCTTTTTCTTGCAATAAGCATATCATCAACATACAACACCAAGATAATGAATATGCCATTGAAACTTTTGAATATACACAATGATCATACTTACTTCTGATAAAATTTTGACTCACCATGAAGGAATCAAAATTCGTGTACCATTGCCATACAATGATTTCCTGAGTTTTCAAACTAATTTTCTATTGTGACCTTGTACAAAATGTTCTAGCTGATCCATATATATCTCTTCATCCAAATCACCATGAATAAAGGTTGTTTTAACATCTAATTGTTCTAACTCAAGGTCAAGTAACGCAGTTAGTACTAACATAGTATGAATAGAAACAAGTTTAACGACTGGTGAAATTTTTTCATGAAAATCAATAACTTCAGCCCGAGAATACCCTTTTGCAGCCGGCCTCACCTTATATCTATCAATACTTCCATCAACTTTTCTCTTCAACTTGAAAACCTATTTGCATCCAACAACACTTCTCCCTTCAGGAAGTTCTACAAGATCCTAGGTATTGTTCTTGGCTAAGGAACCCATTTCTTCTTCCATAGCCTTTTTCCATATCTCACTGTCTGCATCATCTACTACTCTCTGCTAACAAAAAGGTTCCCCATCTCTAGTAATCAATGCAAAAGATGAAGTAGAATCTTCATACCTTTTAGGTGTTTTGATTTCCCTTATAGACCTTCTTAGGTTGACTGGTTGCTGAATTGGTTATGAAATTACTCCATTTTCCTTTGCTTCTTCACCTTTTTCATCATAAGTCTCTCCTTCATTTTGACTTTCTCGAAAAGGTTTACTCTCCAATTGAATCTGTTGATTTGGCGATACTTGTTCCTGTTCAACTTTGCAAACATCTGATTTTATAAGAGAATATTCATCAAATGTTACATCTTTACTAATGACTATATTTCATGAAGAAGGATCCCACAACCTATATCCTTTCACTGCGTAATCACATTTTTCTTTTGGATCTAACTTTGAACGCTGATTTCTAGGAAAAAGAGCATAAGCATCACAACCAAAAATCTTCAAATGCGAATAATCACAAGACTGACCCGACCAAACTTCTTCAGAAATTTTACAGTTTCTAGAAACCGAAGGTGATTTGTTAACTAAATAACAAGCAGTAGATATTGCTTATGTCCACAACTCCCTTGGCAAGTTAGCATTGTTGATTATGCTTTTGGCTCTTTCTATAAGAGTCTGATTCATACGTTCAGCAACACCATTTTGCTAAGGAGTATAAACAATATTTTTATGTCTAACAATCCCTTCATCCTTATAGAATTGTTCAAATTCTAAAAAGGTAAATTCACCGCCATTGTTAGTTCTTAAACATTTAATTGATTTTCCTGTTTTATTTTGCACCATAGCTTTAAATTGTTTAAAAACATTAAATACATCAACTTTCTTTTTCAACATAGAGACCCAAACTTTGAGGGATAAATCATCAATAAATGTTAAGAAATATAATGCACCTCCATAAGACACAGTAGGAGATGGTCCCCACAGATCAAAATGAATGTAGTCTAGAATTTGTTTACTATTATGATTGCCAGTTTTGAACCTTTGTTTACATTGTTTTCCATATACGCAATGTTTACAAAAATCCAACTTCGAGGATTTCAAATCAGGAAGAAAAATTCTTAAAAGACATATTTCTATACCCGTTTGGACACACCCTCCTTATTCAATGAGCATTATCCAACGGCCCTTCCTCTCTAGACAATGGCAATTATGTAGGATGACAAATTTTCTTTCCTTCCTCTCCGACGGTGGTAGAAATCCTTTCCTCAATGGAGAATCGACAGCGGACAACAAATTTTATTTCTACTAACAGCAGTATGCAACAAGTCAATTTTAAAAATGTCATGGATTTTCCTTTCCTCAACGTCGGTGGTCGTGCTTCACCTCCACAAACTCTTCAAACTGAGACTTTCTCCATAGTCTCAATCCTTTCCAATGACGACGACTTCACAAAATCATCTGGACAACAACGTTCTCTTTTGGCAGCTGTGATTATTTCTCTTCTAGGTATTATGGGTATCGTTCTTCTCTAACAACGGCCTTCACAAAATAAAAAATTGGACAGTGGAGCAACTTGGTTAGGCTCCAATACCACTTATTGTCCTCATGAACACATTAAAGGAGAAAGAAATACCATAAGCAACTGAATGGAAAACTAAATTGAACACACAGAGGTAAATATACAAAGATTTACGTGGTAAAACCTTGATAGGGTGTGAAAGAAACCTCCACGAGGCAAGGGATTGGAAACTCTTTAAATTAAGAATGATTCTCCTCATACAACAAGCATCTCGGGTGATTCCAATTTAATATGGGCAACTTCATTATTCTAACTTCATTATTTAATATGGGCAACTTTATTATTCTAACTTCATTTTGTTATACAACCAACTAACCGGTAATAAGTAAATTTGCCCAAAATTACATTAATTACATTTGTTGTCATATTTGAATAGAAATCTATTAAACAATTGTTGGTTCTTTGGATGTTGAACCAATCAATATGACACCCCATTAAGGACAATAATATCAAAGATGTCATGGCTTTTATTTTGGAAAGGATAACTTCAAGATTGAGGTCCTTAGCATTAATCTTTTTTTGCATGTCAAATAAAGACTAGAAAAACTCCAAAATTAATGAAAGAAATGAGAAAACAAAAATGAGAACAACTTCATTAACAACATAGGTTATACCCCTAGCTTCCATAAGAACTTACTTTCTACCTTCTAGAATTCCTTGGGGTTGAAACACTACCCATTATGCACTTACCTCCCCTTAAAATACTAATTTTTTAATGTAAAAGCGAGTAAAATTTAATATTTTTGAGATATTTAGCACAATAAATTTGAATTGTAAAAAATAAATGGATTTAGTAAAAACAAGCATATATTATTTTTTTAAAAACAATTAAATAAAAATATATATATGTATATAAATTAATTGAAAAAATCATTTTAATATTTATTTTCTAATTATAAATTATAAAAACATTATCATTCAAAACTTCCTATTATTTAAAAAAAAAAAATCCTCAAAAGAATATTATTTCTAAGAGATTTTATTATTTTGAAAAGTTGCATGGTATTTGATAAAAACACTTCTTAACAAATATTAAAGAATAAGTTAATAGTTTACTATTATAGATATTTAACAAAATTGAAAGTTCGTTTTTTAGCTTATAATTTAACAAAAATGAAATTATGTTTTCTTGTAACAACTCACACAAAAATGAAAAAATTATGTTGTAACAGCTCACACAAAAATGAAAGCATGTTTTATTGGCATTGAAAAATTATGTTATAATATTTTGTTTAAGATTTAGATCACAAAATCTGTATGACCAAATTTTCTCATTTAACCATTAAACCACATCTTAAATACTACCAATATTCATTTATAAATAAAAAAACTAAAAACCTTTCTCCTCGATAAAAAAAAATATATTTTTTAACTATAGTAAAATAACTATCATTTCAAATAAAGATCAATAATAACCAACTCACCACTGATTAACAAGTGATAAATTTCCCAGACAACTTAGGGATCTGTAATAATTAACAACTGATAAATCTTCCCACTATTAAAAATTGATTTTCAAATAAACGTTAAAGATAACCCGAGAATCCCACAAAAAGTAAAGCGTACTTTGTCAGAGCATTTATATTTTTGGAATACACATCTATCCCATCTGAAATCTAACTTAATAAAACGGAATAATCATTTGCTTTTGAATTTTTATTTTTTATTTTTTGAAATTTCAGAGATCAATTCATTTTTACGATTAAAAAATATTCAAACTATTTAACATTCTGATTTTTTACAAAATTCCGCTAATTTTTTGAATTTCTTTTTTGAAAATTGCCATCCAACCTGAACACCAATTACAAATGAAAATGAAATATTTCATAATAATTTTTAAATTTTGAAGATAAACTTGCTCACATTACTCAGCCTGCAGCCAAATTTGGACTATCCGGAGGGTAAGCCAGGTCATAGGTCATAAAATAGATGAGACATCAGAAACCAGAGAGTGAGAAAAACATAATTTACATATTCCTTTCACACAGCATCCATGAAACCAGTATGTACAGAACCTTGTGATGAATCCATAAAATTATTACATCAACGACTCATATTTACAGAAAACATAACAGTAACAGTAATATACAAAAATATATATGACATGTAAATTAGAGCATATAACAACAGCAAAATGGATGTTTTATTATGGTCCATTCAAAGGGACATGACTTCTGCAACACTGTTCACATCATAACACACAAAAAAACACAGCACAGTAATCTGTTCAGTCCAGATCAGTCCAGACTCCCTACTCCATATATGGGATACCATACATATTAACTCCCTACTCCATATATGGGATACCATACATATTAACTCCCTACTCCATATATGGGATACCATACATATTATAGGTATAAAAGTTTTCAGTCAGACCCAACATATTTCTGCCTCAGCTTAGTAGTAAACTCTGCAACCTTTTCAGGATGTGGAAAGACTTTTTTCACACTCTTCCTCTCCATACATGCATTCACCCACTTATGAAGCCTTGGGAACTGAGTCTCCAATGGTATCTTCCACTTACCCATTACCTCCCAGGCATGGAACCAAGAGGTAAATGGAATGAATACAACATCCATGTACCCAAACTGCTCCCCTCCAAAATAAGGCTTAATGCCTCCAGAAAGCTCATCAAGGGCTCCTTCCAACAATCCCAGGCACTCCAGCATGTTACGCTTACCCTCTTCCTGGGCTTCCCCTTTGCATCTCAAAATGGGGAGAGCTCCATCAGTATAAAACTGCACAGTTGTAAGAAAGGAATCAAAAAACCCATGTTGTGTAAATGTGGAAAGAAAGGAATCAAGAAATCCATATTGTGCAATTGTAGATTTTTCCAAACTTTAAACATATCAAGTGGACATTTTACTCATAAAGCTAAGAATTAATCAGAAATGTGAAAAAAAAAAAGCAATCAAGAGACAGTGTAAATGTAAAAAGAAAAGAGAAAAGAATAAAAAAACCATATTGTTTAAATGTTTAGAATTGTAGATTTTTCCAAACTTTTAACATATCAAGTGGACATTCCAGATCAGAAATGTGAGAAATTTGAAATACCTTCTTGTCTACAAAATCTGCCCAAAATCTTGCCCTGGATTTTCCATAAGCAGTGGAAGGCAAAAAAGGATTGGTGTTAGGCCAAGCCTCATCTATGTATTCAACTATGATGAGAGACTCACAGACAGGCTTGCCATTGTGAATGAGTACTGGTACCTTCTTGTTAATAGGATTCATTTTCAGTAACAATTCACTCTTGGAGACCAGATTCTCTTCTTGGTATTCATATTTGATACCTTTCTCTTCCAATGCAACCAAAACCCTAAGACCAAATGGACTGACCGATAAGTTCAACACCTTCACCTGATCCTCCATCTTCTCCTCTGTAAAAACTGAAAATGATTCAGACAACACTTACCTCTGATTCAGACCACACTAATCTCTGGATCAATGGATGTCTTGAATGTCTAGTTACATCCCCAAATACCTTGTTATATAGTGAGTGAGAGAGATGTCTTTACCCTTTGCTTGAATGTATAGTTACCTTTGCTTGGATGTCTTTACCCTTTGCTTGAATGTATAGTTACCTGGGACACACCACACCACACCACACCAGTGCTGGAACCAGAGGGTGCTGGAACCATCACACCACACCACACCAGTGCGTGAGCAATCACGGCACAGTGTGCTAAAGATCACCGCCATTATCTTTGTTGGTCTGCAAAAAATCAGCCAGTCTTTGTCTTGGGTCATGGTCTCCGCCTTTATTAACACAAGTGTTCAAAGTTGGGTTGTGGGTTTCATATTTTATAAAAGTGGTCATGGTCTCCGCCTTTATTAACACAAGTGTTCAAAGTGGGTTTCATATTTTTAAGTTTTCTTTAATATTCTCATTATTTTTATCATTTTTGTTCGACGAATTTTTCAAAGTTGGCGGGCTGAGTTGCATATTCTTAAAAAAAATTAAAATATTTTATGTCACTTGTCCCTAATGCGTAGTTGTTATACATTTTTCCTTTATCCCACATGTATAGTTATTATATTTTTTTTCAATATATTTTAAGGAAAATTTTATTGAAGGTTACTTAAAGTTGGTTAAAATAATAAATTAAAATAAATTGTTTTGTCACTGGTCCCACGTGTATAGTTATTATATTACACATTTGATTTATCCCACATGTATAGTTATTATATTTTTTTCAATATATTTTTAAGGTCAGTTTTAATTAAAATTACATAAAATTAGTTAAAATGATAAATTAAATTTATATTAAAATTTTAAAATAATAAATGTTTGGTCAATTTACACTAAGAACAAAAATAAATAAAAATGATTAAAAATAAAAATAAATTTTATTAAAATTATACTTTATATTTTATAAAAGAATAATTAAAAATGGAGTGGTTTTTAAGTAAGACTTTCTGGAGTTTGCAGATTTTTAGTTGGAATTAGGTAAAAAAATTTGTGGTCAAATCTTGATTTGTGTTGTTTAAATGGAGTTGTTGGAATTAGGTAAAAAAATTTGTGGTCAAATCTTGATTTGTGTTGTTTAAATGGAGTTGTCTTTAAGTGAGACTTTTTGGAGTTTCTGGTAGATTTTTAGTTGGAATCTTGTAAAACATTTGTGGTGAGATCTTGATTTGTGTTGTTTAAACTAGTTTTTTTTACTGCATGTATGGACAAATTAGATCGGAAACTAAACTATAAAACTTTTCAAATAACTAGATTAAATATTTAAAACAATTAAATTATGTCATTTATTTTATCGTGCATCTACAGCGTAGTTTGACCCCGATGTCACGTATGTCACGTCCTCATACAAAATGTTGGCTTAAGTTTTAAATTTAAAAATAAATAAATAAATATCGCATTGTGCTAGAACATATATCAATTTCTAATACAAATATGTATTATTTATATAATTTGAATGGATAGTAAATTATATACGTGAATTTGAATGGATCGTAAATTTACCTTTAACAAAAAAATTACCACATTGAATTTCCAAATTAAGTAAAATTTTAAACATCTTTACTCTTTATAAAGTCAATACCATTTCCTAAATCAAAGGAAAATAGTTAATTCAACACAAACAATCAAAATCCAAAATCTTTTAATATTTCTTTTAATTAAATATTTGTAAAATGAATTTATACTTACTCCAGAGCTATGGTAAATAAATAAAAAAATATATAAACTAGATGTATGGTAAATAAATAAAAATTCTTTTTATATTTATTCCATAAACCTTTTTATATTTAAAAAAACTTTTAAAAGACGTTTTATCTAGATGAAGCCCATGGGACGAATACCATGGGACAAATTAATATTGATACCATGGGCCAAATACCATGGGTAAATAAATAAATATGTGGAGGTGTATGTATAAGAATAAATAAATAAATATAAAAGAAAGTATAAAGGTAGGCAGGTAAACAAGGAGATATAAAAGAGGTATAAAGAGGTAAAAATAAATAACAATATATCAAATAGGATTATAAGCTAGAAAATCAATTATAGGAATACAGCCTAAGTGGGCCAAATAATTATAGTAAAGAAAAGGGGTATAGTAAATAAATATAAATATAAATAAAACTGGGAGGGCATGGTGGCAAATAAAACCTCTTTTCATATTTACTTCCATAATCATTATATTTACTACGTATTTATGTTCGTATTTACTTACATAACTAAGAAGAAATAGAGAGAGTGAGAGTGATAAGGAGAGATGGAGAGAGAGTGTGTATAAACGTAGGGGTGAGATAAAGAGACAAAGTAAGATGTATGGAAAGAAGGGGGGAGAGAAGAAGAGAGAAGGAGAGAGGGAGGGATATAGTAATGTAGTTGGAGAGAGAGAAGGGTGGAAAGAGAGAGAGAAAGAAAGGGATGGGGGAAGAGAGAGGATTAGAGAGAGAAAGAGAGAGATATGGGGGAAGAGAGAGGACTGGAGGGAAAAGAGAGAGAGAGAGGTGGGAGAGAAAGGGAGAGAGAGGAAGGAGGAGAGAGAGGAGGAGAGTGATGGGGGAAGAGAGAGTATTGGAGGGAATAGAGAGAGAGAGATCAGGGAAGAGAGAGGGATTTAGGGGAGAGAGAGAGAGAGAGAGGAAGGACGAAAGAGAGGAGGAGAGAGGGATCGATAAGAGAGATGGAGTTGGAGGGGGAGAGATGTAGGAAATAAGAAATATAGAGAGTGAGAAGTGGAGAGAGAGAAGGAGTGACAAGGGAGAGACAGAGAGAGAGCGTGTATGTTTGGGGCCGAGATAAAGAGACAAATAAGGAGAGATGGAGATAAGGGGGGAGAAGGAGATATAAGGAGAGAGGGAGGGATATAGTAACATAGTTGGTGGGTGAAGAGAGAGAGAGAGGGAGAGAGAGATGGGAGAGAAAGGGAAAGAGAGGAAGGAAGAGAGAGGATGTGAGAGAGTGGAGAGAGGGAGGGAAAGAGAGATGGACTTAGAGGGGGAGGGGGAGAAAGGTAAGAAGAAATACATAGAGAGAGAAAGTTGAGAGAGAGAGTGAGTGAGTGATAAGGAAGATGGAGAGAGAGGGAGAGAGGAAAAAATGAGGAAAGAGAGATATTAGCGGGGGAGAGGGAGAGAATGGGAAGATAGAGATATAGATGGAAGGTGAAGAGAGGGAAGAAGAGAGAGATGGGGAGAGGAGGGGATTGAAAAAGAGATTGATATATATGGATTGCGAGAGTGTGTGTGTTTAGGGGGGTGAGATAGAGAGACAAAAAAGAAGAGATGGAGGGGGATATAGATATGGATGGAGGGTGGAGAGAGGGAAGAATATTTCTCACACTAAATGGATTGATATAAGTGGAGATGGTGATTTATAATTCTATTTGATTATTTGCACTATATGCATCGATTTTAGTGTAGATATTTATTTCTAATGATATTTGATTACTTGCACTAGATGCATTTTTTTTTTTTTCTCGTTTAGACTAATCCTAATCTTTCCATTTTTTCTCCTCCCATCCCACCCACGGGTTTCGAACCGGTGACCTTACAGAACGGAGTGCCTTAACAGTGCACCCCATCACCGACTGTTCTACACCACGTGGGCCTTGCACTAGATGCATTGATTTCAATGTAGGTGGTGATTTCTAATACAATTTGATTGCTTGCACTGAATTTGTTGATTTCAATTTAGATGTCGATTTATAATTATATTTGATTACTTGCACTAGATGAATTGATTTCAATGTAGATGATTTCTAATCCTATTTGATTGTTTGCACTAAATGCATTGATTTCATTGTAGATGGCGATTTCTAATCCTATTTGATTTATTTGAGTAAATGCATTGATTTCAGTGTAGATGTTGGTTTCTAGAGAGAGAGAGAGAGAGTGATAAGGAAGATGGAGAGAGAGGGAGAGAGGACAAAAGGAGGAAAGTGAGATATTAATGGGGGAGAGGGAGAGAAGGGGAAGATAGAGATATAGATGGAAGGTGAAGAGAGGGAAGAAGAGAGAGAAGGGGAGAGGGGGTGATTGAAAAAGAGATTGATATATATGGAGTACGAGAGCACGTGTGTTTAAGGGGGTGAGATAGAGAGACAAAAAAGAATAGATGGAGGGGGATATAGATATGGATGGAAGGTGGAGAGAGGGAGGAATATTTCTCCAACTAGATGGATTGATATAATTGGAGATGGTGATTTCTAATCCTATTTGATTATTTGCACTAGATGCATCGATTTTAGTGTAGATATTTATTTCTAATGATATTTGATTACTTGCACTAGATGCATTGATTTCAGTGTAGGTGGTGATTTCTAATACAATTTTATTGCTTGCACTGAATGTGTTGATTTCAATTTAGATGTCGATTTATAATTATATTTGATTACTTGCACTAGACGACTTAATTTCAATGTAGATGATTTCTAATCCTATTTGATTGTTTGCACTAAATGCATTGATTTCAATGTAGATGGCGATTCCTAATCCTATTTGATTTCTTTGAGTAAATGCATTGATTTCAGTGTAGATGTTGGTTCCTAGAGAGAGAGTGTGAGTGATAAGGAATATGGAGAGAGAGAGAGAGAGGAAAAAAGGAGGAAAGAGAGATATTAGCGAGGGAGAGGGAAAGAAGGGGAAGAGAGTGAAGAAGAGAGATGGGGAGAGAGGGTGATTGATAAAGAGAATGATATATATGGAGTGCAAGAGCATGTGTGTTTAGGGGGGTGAGATAGAGACAAAAAACAAGATATGGATGGGGATATAGACATGGATGGAGGGTGGAGAGAGGGAAGAATATTTCTTGCACTAGATGGATTGATTTAAGTGGAGATGGTGATTTATAATCCTATTTGATTATTTGCACTAGATGCATCGATTTTAGTGTAGATATTTATTTCTAATGATATATAATTACTTGCACTAGATGCATTGATTTCAGTGTAGGTGATGATTCCTAATACTATTTGATTGCTTGCACTGGATGTGTTGATTTCAATTTAGACGTCGATTTATAATTATATTTGATTGCTTGCACTAGATGCATTGATTTCAATGTAGATTATTCCTAATACTATTTGATTGTTTGTGCTAAATGCATTGATTTCAGTGTAGATGGAGATTTCTAATCCTATTTGATTGCTTTGAGTAAATGCATTGATTTCAGTGTAGATGTTGGTTTCTAATCTTATTTGATTGATTGCATTAGGTGCATTGATTTCAATGTAGAAGTTATTTTCTAATTTTATTTGATTGCTTGCATTAAATGCATTGATTTCAATGTATATGTTGATTTATGATTTGATGTAATTGGATATATGACGGTACATTAATTTTAAAGTGATTGGATTAACAATATGCATTGATTTTAGTGTAAGCACAAAAAGTTATTGACAATGTAGATTGATTTTTGTGTTATAGTAATTTAAGATATTAATATTGGAGAGCAAGAGAGACAAAGTATCATGTTTACTACAACAGCTCGAGCTAAAGACTTAAATGGTTTACGATTTAAATTTTCTTTTTCATATAATCGATATGAAAAGATAACAAAACTAACAAGGGAGGAAATAAGAATAGTAGAAGAAAATATTTTGAGATTGATCACAATGAAGACTATGTGTAACATGAGTACGTTCTTATTATTCACATTTTCTATCTTTCAGCACTATTATTGTCACTTTGCATTTAAAAAAAATATCTCATCATTTTTCATCATTATAGTTACTAACAATAATTATCATCTCAACGAACTGAGGTAACTAAGAAAATTTAAAATTAAAATGACCAAGTTAATCTCAGAAATATTTAGCATATTTAAAATGATTATATTAATATTTGATATATTTACATATTATTGATAAAATTAATCATATCTTTGATAGAATTTCCTTGGCAGCACACGACTGAAACCAACCTAGATCCATCTTAAATCTCAAAAATATACAAAATTTTTAATAATCTGAAAAATGTGACGTTGATGCCTCCAACTGGAACCAGCCTAGATCCATCTAACTCTGGATCTATCATGCGCCGAGAGGGATCAAATCTCTCGAGGTGCAAACCTTTCCTCAAGTTTTGCACTCAAAAAATAGGTTTGCACCTTGAGAGATTTGATCCCTCTCGGTGCATGATAGATCCGGAGTTAGATGGATCTAGGCTGGTTTTAAGTTACATTAACACAAGTAATATGAATTCAAAGTTGACCACATGGGTTGCATATTTTAAATTTTTCTAAAATATGTTTCCCACTTCCAACGTCTTTAAGGACAAATTTGTTCAAAGTTGAGGGAAAGAGGGTTGCATATTTTTAAATTTTCTTCAATAATTTTTATTTTTTTATTTTTATTTATTTTTATTTTTTTACTTTTTTTTACTTTTATTTATTTATTTATTTTTATTTTTTTTTGCAGTGAGCTAATTGTTACAATTTTTTTGGTTCGTAATTTAAACATTATAGGTTTTGGAGTTCCCAATTTAAACTTGTGATTTTGATTCTAATAAATTTGTGCAGATTTTAAGTACATGATCCAAGAGAGAGAACGAGAGAGAATAAGAGAACGCCTAGGGTTCGAGGAATGGTAGGGTTCAGACAACATTGAAACTTGACATGGGGATTTCGAGGTAGGTGAATTGGATCAGAGCTGCCTCTGAGAGATTCTATGGCAGCTTCTTCAGGGAGGGGGAGAGATCCCCTCCTACCGAAATGTTATAGTAGGGGAGCAGAGCAGCAAACATGCAAGGCCCCAAGGGGGGTCTACCCCAAATGTAGGTTTGGTACTAGGAGCAGAATGGAAAGCTAAAATAAGAGGGCAATGTCTGCCACAAGCTTTGAAAAAACCCAGATTTATCATCCCTGCAAATAAATTGGATGAATACAGGAGTTATATAAAAGGCCATGCATTAATATGTAAATTCATAGGCATTTGGCCAACAGAGAAAGATCTACTCAAATGGATACAGGAAAATGGTAACCCAAGGGTCATATAGATTTGAAATTTGACCCTAGAGGGTTCTTTACAGTCATATTTACCAATCTTCTTGACAAAGAAAGGATATTTGAAGGAGGTCCTTACTTCTATTACAATGTTGGGTTATTTCTGCAATAGTGGGAAGAATTCTATAACCTTGATCAAGAATACTTTTTCGCTGCACCGGTCTGGGTTTGGTTATTCGTGCTTCCGATGGACCTCTAGGACCCTGAAATTTTCAAAGGCATTGGGAACTCTCTAGGTAGCTTTGTCAAAATTACTGAAACAACACGTCAAGGTCGATATACTTCTTTTGCCTGCATATGTGTGTATATGAATATATCTAAACCGCTTCCAGAATCAATAGAACTTGAATATGAGGGTAAAATTTGGCACCAGCTTCTTGATTATGAACATATTCCATTTTGTTGTCGCAGATGCCATGAATATGGCCATCTTTACAAAAATTGTTCGTTGAATAATCCTAAACAAATGCAAGGGAAGCCACTAGAGGAAACTGAAGGGTCATCTGAAAAAGACGATGGTTTCAAAACTGTTACAAGTAAAAAGAAGAGTAATAAACCACGTGCAAGCAAAAACAATAACTCAAAACAGAAAAGTACGCAAAATAGATATGAGATTCTGCAGGAACTGAGGGGAAATTCGAATGAGGGAGAACAAAGTCATGAAGAAGGACATGGAATGGTATCTCAAAAAAAATATAAGGCGAAACGAAAGGCACCACAGGAATCGAACGAAACAGAATATTACGGGAAACCCGTGGAATAGTCACCAATGGAGATAGAACAGAACAGGGAATATTTAAGTACAAAGGAAGTAGTTTTAAAATGACTCCTGCAAGAATGAGGGAATCTTGATTATTGCTTCATCCTGGATGATCAGAAGAAGATGTATAAGGAAAAATTTGAGCAATACTTGACATCTCAATCTCAGAAAAAAATAATATCTTCGGAAAATACTCCCTCTCAGGACCACAACACCCAAGCTAAAGGAGGAAAAAATAAAGGTCTTACGAACCTACAAGAATCAATCCAAATGGTAGGTGAAATGTTAGTTAACTCAGGAAAGGTAATACCATTAACAATGGTATTCCAACAACTCCACAAAGTTCATCAATGAAAGTGATCTCCTGGAATATATGAGGCTTAAATAGCAAAGGAAAACAGAGGTACCTAAACGACGGATTAAGAATAGAAAAGACTCAAGTGATGTTGATATAGGAAATGAAAGTCTCCAGTAAAAAACTAGAAGACATCCTTAAATTATCCAAACGGAAGGCACCACAAGAATCAAACGAAACAAAATATTATGGGCAACCCGTGGAACAATCACCAATGGAGATAAAACAGAACAGGGAAGATTTAAGTACAGAGGAAGTCATTTTAAAATGACTCCTGCAGGAATGGAGGAATCTTGATGATCGCTTCATCCTGGATGATCAGAAGAAGATGTATAAGGAAACATTTTAACAATACTTGAAATCTCAATCTTAGAAACAAATAATCTCTTCGGAAAAGACTCCCTCTCAGGACCACAACACCTAAGCTAATGGAGGAAAAAAGAAAGGTCGTAAGAACCTACAAGAATCGATCCAAATGGTAGGTGAAATGTTAGTTAACTCAGGAAAGGTAATACCGTTAACAACGGTATTCCAAAAAATCCACAAAGTTCATCAATGAAAGTGATCTCCTTGAATATAAGAGGCTTAAATAGCAAAGGAAAACATAGGTACCAAAAAGACAGATTAAGAATAGAAAAGCCTCAAGTGATGTTGATACAGGAAATGAAAGTCTCTAGTAAAAAAATAGAATACATCCTTAAATTATCCAAACCTCATTATGAAGTAATGGCGATATATTAGCAAGTCAGTGTTGGGGGAATTTCCATTATATGGAATCCTGTAGAGATTATGGTAGAAAACTGGATTGGGCTACCGTGGATTCTTACAGGACTTTTCAGAAAAAATGGAACAAAAGAACAAATCCTAATTTCCTCTATCTATGGGCCTCATATTCCAGGAGAACGAGAGGCATTTCTAAATAGTATAAGAATTCTTAGTAATATGCATACTGAGAAATACTGGATGCTGGGAGGGAATTTAAATATGATTGTGAATTTGACAGAGAAGAAAGGAGGTATAAGGAGAGAGGAGCCAGAAATGGAGCTTTTTAGGGATCTGATCGTGGACTTAAAGCTAGTGGATATCCCCACAGTGAATGGTAAGTACACTTGGAATAATAGAAGATGGGTTGCTCATCAGGTGGCCTCAATATTGGACAGATTCCTAGCCTTAGAAGCTCTTGTGAGCACTGATGTTTTCTATGAAGCAGTTATCCTCCCCACTTTGGGGTCGGATCATTGGCTGATAAGGATGGAAATTGACATGAAATAATGTCATAAAAAACATCCTTTTTGATTTGAATCCTTTTGGTCGCAAGACCCTAGCTTCTTGGAAAAAGCTAAAGGGTGGTGGGAAGCAAGTCAAGTATAGGGCTAAAATACGATGCACTCTTTTCAACTTCGGCTGAAAAATTTGAAACAGGAGATCAAAAAATGGAATAAAACTGAGTTTAGAAATATTTAGCAGGATAAGGAAAGGCTACAGGGAGAAATGAAGTGGGTGCAACAAAAAATGATTTCAAATGGAAGGACTAAGAATCTGGTCCTAGAAGAAGGAAACCTTCTAAGCAAACTAGAAGAACGCAGAAAGCAAGAGGAAATATTATGGAAACAAAGATCCTGTGTTCAATGGCTGAATGAAGGGGATAAAAATACAAATTTATTTCACAAGGCAATGATCCAGCGAGGACAGCATAATTGAATCTTCTCCCTAAAGGACCGAGCAAGAAATCGAATTCTCCAACATATCGAGATGGAAAATCTGTTAGTGAAGAATTTCAATGATATACTAACCGAACCTTATCATAATAGATCAGAAGCTATTGAGCACATCACTCAAAACATACCTACAATTGTGAGCAGGGAACATAATTTGGCTCTCCTTTGGGAAATCACATTAGAAGAGGTTGAAAAGGTAGTTAAAAATCTGGCAAAAAACAAAGCCCCTACACCAGATGGTTTCACTGTGGAATTCTACCAGGCTGCTTGGGATTTTATGGGAAAATAAATATGGGAATTAGTCGAGGAGTCTCATCGTTCATGATAGGTCTATCCAGCCCTCAACCCCACCCTTATCTCCTTAATCCCTAAGCAGGAACACTCAAATGTTCTGGCAGGATTTAGGCCTATTGCCTTATGTAATGTCATTTATAAGATCTTATCTACTATCAGGGTTAACAGATTGAAACATATCCTCATGGCCCTAATTTCACCTAAACAGACAGGTTTTGTGAAGGCAGACACATCTCGGATGGTATAGTCACGACACAGGAAGCAATACACTCTCTTTGCGCCCTTAAAGAAAAAGGTATGTTGATAAAGCTTGATCTATCTAAATGTTATGATCGTCTAAGATGGAATTATCTTAAAGTTGTACTCTAGGCCTTTGGCTTTGATCGAAGATGGATTCTCTAGATAATGTCTTTCATCTCTTCCCCTAATTTTTCCATCTTTCTCAATGGTGTTCCTTCCAATCCTTTCAAGGTTACATGGGGGCTTCGACAAGGAGACCCCCTATCCCCTTTTCCCTTTATCATTGCAGCTAAAGGCCTTGGTCGTCATATTTAAAATAATATTAATGGAGGTCAGTTGAAGGGTTTGAACATTTGTGGGCCGGGTCTAACCCTTTCTCACCAATAGTTTATAGATGACATTATGCTCTTTTTTCAAGCTACTCTGAAAGAAACTAAGGCCATCTTATCTGTTTGAAAATATTTCATAGAAGCCTCTGGAACTGTCATTAACAATGACAAATCAAATGTTTATTTCTTTAATAAAAATCTATTATCTCAACACTTCCTATCTATAACTATGGGATTTAATTTAGGATCCCTTCCCATGAATTATTTAGGAATCCCCCTCAGCCTTAATTCCCTCTGGGTTTCAGGCTAGAAATATCTCCTTAATCGTATACAAGGCCACCTCCAAAATTGGGCTTTCAAGGTCCTCAATGCTCCTAGTCAGGTAGTCTTACTATTCCATTTATCAGTTGTCTAGGCTGGCAGTCCCTAAAACTAGTTGTACTAATATGGTCAAGATATTTAAAAAATTTATGTGGCAGGGTTCTAAACAAATACATAAGTGGGCTCTTCTTTCATGGGATAAGCTTACAAAAATAAAGAGAATAGGAGGAATGGGATTAAGAGATCCATATGTGCTCAACCAGGTGATGGGAGCTAAACTTTGGCGGAGATGGCTCTAAGGGGGTGGGGATCTATGGAAAATTATTTGGGAAAGGAAATATGAAATGCCTCACACTACTGCAGGAAAATTAAAGGTTCAAACAACTCCGAAAGGATCCAACATTTGGAATTTGGCAGCCTTAAACAGAGATCTCATTCGAGAGCACAATTTCTAGGAAATCAGAGGAGGCAATACAACCCTATATTGGGAGGATTCCTGGCAGCAACGGGAAAAATTATTCAGTCGATTAGACCTAGGAGAAATATTCCTCTTCACTAGTCGGCCAAACACAAGGTTAGTTGAAAATTTCTAGAGTGGGGAGACTGAGATGAAATTGAGACAATGGAAATTAAAGGCACATTGGATGAATGCCCCTGAAACTTTTCAATGGGATAATTACGAAAAAGAACTGAAAACCAGAAAATTGTTAGCGGCAAATAGAGAAGATATTCTGAGATGGGAATATTGTACTAAAGGAATGTTCACAATACAAGAGGGCTATTACATAAAATCAAATAATTTACATAGTATAACAGTTCCTCTCTGGAAAAAAATTTGGATAGCTAAACATTGGCCGAAAATCGAACATTTTCTCTGGCTTGTTAGTCCCAGTAAAATCCTTACCTAGTATCAGTTGTAGAAAAGGGATGCATGGTCCATTGTTATGCATAATGTGTAAGAAACACGATGAAAGTATTGAACACTTGTTGAATACCTTTGATCTGGTCGAAAATCTCTGGCTGAACATCACCATCATCTTCCAACAAACTGACAAGGACAATACGAGCATTGAACATACTATAGAAATTTGGAGAAATGGGGGGTATTCTAGCGAAGTCCTTAACAGAGCTTGGAGGATATCTATGGGGTTTATTCTATGGGCCATTTGGAAAGAAAGGAACCACAAAATATTTAGATATGAGTATAGGTAGAAAGAAGAAATTTGTCAACTGATCCTCAATAATATAGAGAGACCATACTAGCCGAGAAGTGGGATGAAGAAGACTAGAAAACAAATGAAAATGAGGCTCGTATCCTAGCTATGCTTAACCTAAGACCCCAAATGTTGACCCAGTCATTGTGGAAACAAAAACAACTAGGGTGAAACCCACAAGACAAGTTTCATTTTCCATAGCAAGGGTTTCTGAAACTTAACTATGATGGGGCCTCTAAAGGCAACCTGGGTTAGGCAGAAGCAGGTGGTATATTCCTGAATTTGTAGGGTTCTATTTGTAGAATATATGCGATGGACCTAGGGTTTTCCACGAACAACAAAGCGAAAATGATAGCAGTCAAACAAGGGTTGCTAATAGCAGTAAGAGAAAGATACCACATAATCATTGTAAAAGGGGATTTTGCTATGGTGACAGGGGTTCTACAGAAGATGCAACAAGGGATACGATGGGAGAAAATTAGCCAAAACTGGAGAATGACACACCTAATCCATGAAATCAACATGATCATCTTTGACATAGGCTACCTCATTCCATCGCATGTCTGCAGAGCAGGGAATGAAGTAGTTGAATACCTGGAAAATTGGGGTTGCACTCATGTGGGAGAAAATTTGGATATTAAGCAAGCAGCTATGGCTCGTGAAGGAGAACTACAGCCTCTTCAGACAATCGTCAATAGAGACATTGAGATTTCTCAAGATCCCCGATCAGGGTACCACGCGGGAGATGGGAGGAGTGAGGTGCCACGCAGCGGCGTGAAGCACATGGACACTTGAGGATAGTTGACGACAGACGATCAGAGGGGCGGTACCACCACTCACATGATATAATGATTGGAAACATATATGGTAGAGGCCAACTAAACCCGTCAGAATGGTATGGGAAATAGCGCCGACTCGTTAAAGTGTTTATGAAGGTAGGTGAAGGTAAGGGCAGTATCTTTTTCCATTAGAATTCAGAGGAAGGAGGAGCAGACACTATGCGGGAGAAGGTTGGAGCACTGCGATCACACCCTGTCACCTGGGCTTTGGCTTTCTTATCCCAACGAAATTAAGAATTACGGTGCATGGCTCACGACGGCCCCGGCCACCATTTTTTGGTGTCTAACTTTCATCTTAGATGGACCCAAGTACACTTAAATGTAGACCAAGTTTCACCCCAAGTAAAGCTGCTTTCACTATGATTAATTAGGAAATCCCCAAAAGGAATAGTAATTAAACCATAATTTAATTATTATTCCAGTCATGTTTAGCAAAAACAAAGAGTGTGAGATAAACCCATAGTTATCTTATTATTTTCTAGGAATAGTGTTAATAATATTCCTTGTTAAATATGACCAAATCAACCACCATTAATCAGTAATCATTATTTATTTGATTATATCTAACCACTTCCTTAAAGATAAATAAATCATTTATTTATTTATTTTTCACTAATCAAGGATTTGGCCAAGTCAAACACCCTTTCCTCCAACAAATAATAATAAAATATTCCATAGAGGTGGATCTAGATGTAGTTAACATTATTTTAATCATTAGAATCTAGAAGGACCAAATGTTTGTATAAATAGGAGGAGTTTTCCCCATCATTCTTCACCTTTGTTGCATCACCAGATCACTGCGGATCTATACACTCGGTCTCATTTTCTGCCATTGTTGCTCCCATTGGGCTCTGCAGCTACCCATTGGGTTTCTCTACTGAGAAAGCAGATCTGATCTTTAGGGACTACAAGAACCCATCCCATTGAGGAGATCTGGATACACCTTCTTGTTTCCTCCCCGGGTCTTACTGTATGTGTAAAATTCATTCAAAAATCGTGTTCTTGTCTTGTCTGTTGGATGCATGGAACTGACTCTTTGCTTCTGCCTTAATATCTTTCCATTTATAGATACGTTTGTTAACGCTTCACTTTAACTACTAATTGCGGATGCGAAGAGATGTTTCTTGACCATTATTGTTATTGAGGCTATTAGTTATGCATTAGCTAAAATTAGTTCTTTTAGGTAACCCGACAAAGGAATTCATCTTAACAAATGGGCGACTCCACGGGTTTTAAATTCTGACGGTAGCCGTTTTTCATATTCACTTTATATCCGACTACTTCGAGGCCCTGGGCTTCTTTTTAGTACTTAGTTTTCTCTTTTCGTGTCATTTTTCACATAAAGCCTAAAACTAAAATTTCTAACCCCGTGTGTTTAAGCCTAATGCGCGGTAGCGACACGAGCCTTTTTGAGGCGGCAATTTTGAGAAAATGCGAAAACGGCAGGCGAAGTCGCACACTTTTGGCCCCAAAACACGCGACACGGGCCTTTTCTTTCTAGCTGTTTCACCGACCTGCTTCCGGATCAATTGAGAACACCGCATTTTAATCACTTTTCCAACATTTTTAAACCAATTTTTTCACGGGTTCTGTAGGCCCTGCGAGGTTTCGACCTACGTGTCTCGACAGCCTTGACCAAGATCCTGATCTGTTTTACTCATCTAAGTGGGAGCCAGCCCCTTGAGGCTTTAGTACCCTCCACTTTTTGTGGAAGAGTTTATTTGTTTAAATAATTCGGTTTACAGGCTTGACCCCTCTTTTTCAGTCCTTTGACCTCCTTGGAATCCATTGAAATCTGACCTCTTTCCTTTCAAATCACCTCTTGTCGTTTTGTTTGGACCTCCTCTAAAGGCCTACGCCTTGCCCCCGGTTTTTTTCTTTGATTTCCCTTTTCCGGCCACCTTACCTCATCTCTTAGGCATGATCACGCACCCTTATCGCAGCATCCTCAGGATCTCTTGTCCCCTTTGACCCTGAATCTGTTGAGCTTCCTTTATTAGGTGTTTCCATAGTTTTCCCTTCTTTTGACATAGTTTGAGACCCACTTTCTTGGGTTTGATAGATGCATATGTTGTTATTTTTTTCTGTTATTTCGGCACTTTTATTACATTTCTCTGTGAGTTTATTTTATTCATTGCACACTTTTGCTCTACGACAACGGAAAAGGTTTAAAAATTAAATTAACGCACACCACACTGCCCGGCCTAAGTGAAGAAGCGCACGGTTTACACTGCTTTGGCAAAGAACTCTAAATCAATTGTCAACGCACCTTATCTTGTCGGCCTTCTTGATTACGTCGCTACTTATGTCGGTTTCCTTCTTCTGTCATCAGCTAGCCCCAGGCGCCTTTCCCAGAGACTTCTTGGCCTTCATCCTCGGTTTCCGGTTGATCGACACCACTCCGCCACCGCGAATCATCGAACGATCCACACCTTGATGCGCCTCAGGCTCCTCTGATTCATCGGGTCCCCCTTCTCCTTAGGTTCTCCCCTTTACCTTCACCATATGCAGACCCGGAGCCTAACGCTAGCGGTTCTCTGCAGAAAGCCCCAATCTTGAAGCCCTACTTCTGTGAGCAGTCACAACCACTACTCCGGCACCTGTCTTCCTTGCATTACATTCTGACCTACAATACTCTCCGATTTCCTCCAGTTGATTAATGACCCCATTCACCATATGCTACCTGGCCGCTATGCTTACACCAAACTACCCTCTGATATCCTAAGTTTGAGAGGCCTTAATGGCGAGAACCCCAACCAATCACGTCAGGTCTTTCCATGTGGTGTTCCTCCAACTCCATTACCGATGACTCATCGAAGTCTTCGTTTGTTCCGCAACACCGCTACCGTGACTTCTCTAAATGGTATGTCGAGCAGACCGCTACCTCCCATACCACGTTCGAGACTCTTGCCCGCCTTCTTTATGGAGGCACTTCCGGCTCCCTCTCCGTCTGACAACGTGCGGGCTCTTGACTTCATTTAAACAATCCTCTTCCACCGCCTTTCACTGCTTATGTTCGAGGAGATAAGCAGAAACTGAGCTTGTAATAGAACCCCTCCCCTTTGAGAATCGGGTTTACATGAATCGGTTCCTTCGCACCTCCCATCTCCCATCGGAGAAAGATGTCGCCTCTCACTTTCCTCAATACGGAAAATAGCCCTCAGGCTTTAAAATATGACTGATCTACGTAATCGGGTTATGTTTATACGTTCTCACGACATCCCCCGGGCCCCGTTGAGCGCTAACGCCAGGGCATCTCATTCGTAGCGGTATTGTTGGAGACTCTTTCCCACCCCTCGCTCACCCTCCTATGAGCATGGCCTCCCTCGGGGAGGGGCACGGCCTCTCTAGCACTCTTGCCCCTCCGGGCAACATGTATCCGAGGATGCGACGCCTCCTCCTTTTGCCCCGACTCCGCTTGCCTCAATGCTGCCCAGCAACCCTTGCTTTTTTATCGCGACACAGTGCTGTCAACTCCTCCGGCATATGCGCTTCGCCTCCTTGCCTCCTCACCACACACGCAGCCCACATACAGCCCCTCCGGGGCATGATATTTGCACAGCCGAAGATGCGTTTATTCCCCCTTCTCAAAAAGGGGCGGAGAACAACGAGAACCCCGCTCACCCCACCGTGTGAGGACCCAATTACGGTATGGACCCCTCGCACTAGCTTGACCTCGGAACGTCATCGAGCCGGACGGGCCGCTTCGCACAAACAAGCCTGTTCGTGTTTGCGTGATTCTGATCACTACACTCACGATTGTCCTCTCTTGCAGATGCGACGGATGTGGGAGTCTCCGGCCACATTGCGCGGACACACGCCTCCCCTCACGCTCCTCTAATGTGGCTACTACCACTTCGGTGTGTTCACTGATCCTTTCCCTCAACGAGATTCGTGGCTACCTTTATGACGACCCGTAAACCCACACCCTCGTCCACACGGTTCCTGCGACTGCCCGGATCCTTGTGATGCGCTCGATTCGTCCCCTTACATGGAAGCCTTCACCTTCAAACTGCGGTCTCGCCAGTGCCTAAACCCTCACACTCGGTCACTCCCGAGCCTCCATCTCGGGTTCTCTGAGCCTCTTTCATTTCCAGTGGCCTACATCCCTCGGCCCAAAGTTGAGGTTCACTATAAAGATTCAAAGGTCATTACGTAGAAATCACGCATACAGTCAAGGCAGCCCAATCATCCTGATATAGTAGATGATTGCTTCCAATCCCTGCTTGCCATTTCTATGGAACTCCTCCGATCGTGCCCCTTCTCCAACGGAAGGCTCTACTATCTGCGTGGTATTTGATCCTGGCCCGATGGCCAAGATGATTGTTTTGACCGCCACTCAGACGGACCACCCCTCCTCTTCCTCCTTCGTTGCTCCAAATCCCGGTCAATCCCAGGAACGCCCTTTGTATCCCGGTGTATAATTGATGAGGGGCATCCACACATTGTGATGTAAAACGGTTTGGAAGCAACTCGGATCCCACTGAGTTGGCCCCTTCCCGATCACCCTTCGAGAGCGTGGGATGGTCATGCCTCCCGTCCCTGTGCTTTGTTTGTCTTCATCCCATCACCCTCATGCATTAGTGACTGCGTTGATGTCGAAGTCATTGACGCCCCTCTGAACTACAACATTCTATTAGGTAGAAGCTACACCTATGCATATGCAAACTGTCCCATCACGGTCTTCAGCAAGATGTCTTTCCACATGTGGAAAGATAGTCACCATTGACCAGCTATCGTATCATGGTATTTGTCTCCCATCGCCCTCAGGAACGACCATCTCTTAAGCAGCCAACAAACAATAGTGATTCTTTGACCCGATGTCTCCCACAGCGTCTATAAAGATTCCTACTGCCCAGAACTTTTTCTCACCTTCCTCCCCCTCATTACGATCCCGACTTGTCGAATGTTTGCATGATACAATCGTCTCATTTTGCCATAACGCGCTGACAACACTGCCTCCTCCCCGCCCTCATGGCAACACGCTCTAGCCATCATCTCGACTGATAGGACCTCCTCTTTCGGCCCTCCCCTACGGTAGTGCCCCCGAACCTCTTTATCCTCCGGGGCTCGGTCCCCACGGCCTTAACCATCTTAGCGCGTGCCTCCACAGTCATTACTGTTGGAGCCAGAATCCCCTTCTTGGCTCCCCTCCCGAGGTATATTAAAGGTCTGATGCCTTTAGCCACCTTTCTCTCCCTAACTTGACCTTGGGTATTCCCGGTTTGGTACCTTGACCCCAGTGACACACCTGGTCACCCCAAACTACATAGCTTTGACACGGAACAGCCGGTCCCCCTCGCTTCCTCCACCATAACCCGCATGCTGACACCTCACGGAGACCCTTCTCCATTGGAGTGACTCCCGGAAGAAAAGCAAAGCCCGCAAGGGGGCAACCAGACCCACTTACGACCAACGGCTCTTCTCCACCCCAAAGCCTTGTGCCTTATGTGATGTCATTGGTCATGCCACCCATGCTTGTCTAGGGATTACCTGCATGCTCAGGTATAGTGGCTTCGCGTTCCCGGAAACACTACGGTCCACAAGCTTTCCACTCTCCTTCTTCGACCGTCCCCAGAAACGCCAGACTCTCACTGTGAAGCCTTGTGCTTTGTGCGGTGTCCATAACACTACTCATTGTCCTCGACGTCACCAGCGCCTCCCTTGAGGTGATCCCGGCAGTATGAGGTTGAACAAAATCAATAAGTCTCTCCCATTCTCGCGCGGTATGTGACCCTTTGAGATCCCCGCTCCGATCCACATCCCCCCACGATGTTCGGATAGCTTAGTCTACGGTCCACCATTCTTCACATCCTCCTACGCACGACACCGGGAGCCTAGCCGTCACGACCTTTCCCGATTATCAGGTTGATACCGAAGATCACTCCACTTGTGTCTCCGTTGACCTCAGCAGCCCGAGTCTCGCCCATGTTTCGTGGCTCTCATACATCACCTTGTGTGAGCCTTGATCATCACGCCCTTTCCCTTGCCATTCTTGCTCGTGGCTTGACACCCTCCTACTGTAGTCATTTCCTTTCATCCCTCGTTTATTGTCTTGTCACACCATTTTGGGACCCAGGTCCACACCCTTCTCCCGATTCCTTCGACGGTGCAATCGCTACTCGGAATCTTGCCCCTCGGCGGAGTGGGCCATCTTCCACCCCCCTTGCATGACCTCGTTAAATACAGCAGGGTGTCGTGTGAATTACGCCTGTAATCCAGTGAATATGATGCGGCCCAGCTGGCCAATGTTGATGCCTTGTTACATGCCTCATATCACTGCCGTTCGTTTGGATTCCATTTGCTTCTTGTAATGCAACTAAATGGTGTTTATCATGTGCATAACCATAAATGTATTCAGACGTATTTAATTGAAAGTCTTAATACGTGCGTTTGAAATATCACTTTCAACCATACTTGAGACCAAAATCACTACGTAGATAGTAATTGCAAACCATGTTCTAGATTAGCATTTTATCACACACAAGTCATACAAGACAATAACATTAAATCAGCCATCTAGGCTTGATGCATATCCATGTATGTGTCGCAAAACCCTCCTATTGATGAGTCCATCTACTCACGATACATGCGACATGCCACGCATGTTCCAAAAGCGGGGTACCATACGCCCCCATGCTTATGCTCTTACGACGTGCCCATAGCATGTTCTACAAGCCAGGGCTTCCTCGTAGCCCCCCATGTATATCCATCGACCTGCCCATGGCATATTTAAAAAAATCCAAAAAGCTGGGGGCACCACTGTGCCCCCATACACGACCAAAGGCACCACTTGCCCCACACACATCCCAGGGGCACCATATGCCCCTATATGCGGCAATACACGACGAGCATGCAGTCACTTTGGATCTGCGTAAAGTGTTCTGAGATCCTCTCCCTCCGGTTGACCACGCAACTACGCCATACTGTAACCACATTCTTTTTGTCGGGGGTACGGATAGGAACACCATAACCACACCACAATCCAACTCCCGGCCATAAAAACAACACCAAACCCCTTATCTCCCCGAATCGCGATTTTCTGCCATTTTTCTGGACAGGTCGCACTTGTTGCCCTAGCCACACAACGTCTGCAGGTATATTTTTTGCCCCAAAAAGTGCGACCGGAAGCCATGAAGATGAGAAGGAGGGCTGTTTCACAGGGTTTAGACCCTCAATACACAAATGTAATCATCAAAATGCAAGAAACGAAGTTAGGCCTCTCGCCTCCAAGCTGACGGATCTCGAATCAGCGATTAGGTTTGTCCTTTCACTGGGTTAGCCGCAAAGATTTAGGGCCTTCTCTCTCCTCCACATTCACCCACGTATGATAGCAAATGAATGATTTTGGAGGAAAAGCACGCCTCATTAAAAAGAGAACCCTGTTTCTTCTTTGGAAACGCTGCCTGCAATCTGCAGTAGCCGTTCGACGAGCAGTACGACTTTTATTTGAGATAGATCTCATAGAGCTCTCAAATGGGTTTTCCTTAGTTTTTGGTGATTTGATACTTCACCTGGACACATTTTCCGAAGGATCACTTCACCGCTCCTTAAATGAATTTCTCCACTTTACGACACTTTGGCCAACGGGCACCATATCGCCCTTACTTGTCCATGTTCGTGTTGATTTTCGTCATAGTGCCCACCTTGGCTACTCATGCTTCTATGACCCCCATTGGAGCCTTTGTGTGTGGCAGCACTATCTAAGTAATACTGCTTGGCTGTCAGAGTTGAGTCATCATTGCATTCATGGAGTCTATCACGCATCCTTTTACACCATACTATAGCACTCCATTCTTTTTGCTTGGTTCCTCTCTTATGTCGCATCTCATGACCCTTGTGTTGTCCACATCCCTTTCGATATTGTGTCGGTCGCTGCCATGTGTTCTTTGCTTTAATAACTCTAACAAGGGAAGTCGTCCATTCGCCACTCCATCACTTCCATTTCCACTGCATCATCATTAGTGTCGATCCCCAATCGCCGCTCTGTTGCTCTTCTCTCGTGCCTTAGTTGAGGATCTCTCGTACCTCACCTAAGGCGGACCTCTATACAGCCGACCTCGGCACATTTATTCGAAGCTGAGTCTGGGGGCGGTGTGCCTTGGTTCCGGCTTCCATTTTTGTTCGAGTTTTCCGGATCGGCGGGGGGGATTTCTTACTCCCCGCTTTGACTTGATTGCTTCTCCGACTCCTTTCGACGCCAGTCGAGATTCGTATGCGGACGGTCCGGTGACCCGATGACGACTCTTGATGATTCCGGCGTGTGTGAGATATCTCGGCCCTCGTAGCAGAGGGGGTGGCCGCGCGAGGTAGCCCCACATGCCGGATGACCTCTTCATTGCGGCCTTTGATCTTAGCTCCCGATTTTGATGATGTTGGCCTTAGCCACTTATGACACCTCTATGATTTGCATGTGCAGGTCGATTTTGTGAGCCACTTCCCCATTTTACGAGGGGGCATTTGGGGTTGTATTTATCATATGTACTCGGATAGTATTGTACTAGTCTGTTGTTATCCAGGCACCAGCATATATGTGAGACTATTCATTGTATTTTTATGCGGCTCTGTGATTATGCGGTGTATTCCTGGTTGGGTCCTTGTTCCCATGGACACACTATTCTTGTGCTGTCCTGTGGGGCATAGGTGGCACCTCCGTATATGCAACCTGAGGTACCCTCTCATAACGAGAGACTTGTTGCTGGAGTCTCGTCTCCTCGAAGTCTGATCCCTTCCACACACTATCTACCTCATATTTCTCTCTCGACATACCCTTTTGTTGTCTGATGATTGTCTTCTTTGGCATTAACGGTCATACGGTACTCGACCCTGCACCATGGTAAGGAGGCAATCTGTTACACCATTTGCACGAGGTCATCTAGCTTTTCATCATTAGATGGACCCAAGTACACCATGTAAGACCGGTTACAAGTAAAGCTGCTTTCACTATGATTAATTAGGAAATCCAAAAGGAATAATTAATTAAACCATAATTTAATTATTATTCCAGGTCATGTTTAACCCAAAAACAAAGAGAAATTAATGAGATAAACTACATGAATTTATCTTGTTATTTTCACAGAATAATTATTTAATAATATTCCTTGTTAAATATGACCAAATCAACCACCATTAATCAAATAAATCATTATTTTATTTGATTATATCTATTTCACTTCCTTAAAAGATAAATAAATCATTTATTTATTTCATTTTCACTAATCAAAGGATTTATTTTAAGTCAAGCACCCTTTCCCTCAACAAATAATAATAAAATATTCCATAGAGGGTGAATCTGGAATGTGATTAACATTATTTTAATCATGCAGTCTAGAAGGACCCAATATTTTGTTATAAATGGGAGGAGTTTCCACATCATTCTTCACCTTTTTATTTGCATCTTCAAATCCTTGATCTACTACCTTTTCAGTCTCATTTTCTGCCATTGTTGCTCCCATTGAGCTCTACCTTCTACATTGGGTTTTCTACATCTCTGAGAGAAAGCTTGATGCGGAAGTCTTGAGGACCTGAACCCATCCCATTGATGCAGATACACCTTCTTGTTTCCTCCCAGTGCCTGTAATATAAAAATTCATTCCAAAAAATCGTGTTCTTGTCTTATGCAGTTGGATATAGAACAACTCTTTACTTCTTACTTAATATCTTTCCATTTATGAATCCATTTGTTACAGCACTTTAACTACTAATTACGGATACGAAATGTTTTCACCGACCATTATTGTTGTTAGGGCTGTGGTTATGCGTAGCTAAAGTGGTTCTTTTTCGTACGCTTCGACAAAGAATTCATACTATTGTGACTTCTACCTCAAATGTGCTCGATGAAATTTGCATTAAGGACGCTGTTGCCCTCATTCATTTCATCATGTAGGTTGCTGGTTTCTCTGTGAGGGATGTGGGTTGATCTTCATGTCTTAAGTTATAAACCAGTTCCTAAAAGATTTAATTTTGTTTACAGAGGTTGTAGTTTGGTTTCAATGGGCCTCTAGATTATTGTGTCGAAGTTTTATCCTTACCTTGTCAAATTTGTGAGTCGATAGGGGTTTTCCTGTTTGAGGGTCTATAACTTGTGGGTGTTGAGGAATTTCAATTTTTCTATTGGAATGTTGGAGTTGATTCGTATGTGTTTCGCCATGCATTTCCATTCTTGTCAGAACAAATTTTTCAATCCTACCACCCTTCTCTATAGTCTATTGCTAAGAAGGTGGAACATGGACGGCTATTGCTCTACTAATTGTCAGGATGTCACGCTCGATAGTGCGGGTCCTTTTCACTATTGTTTGTATAAAATAGTTATTGAATTTATGCTGCAATATACATGTTTCTATAAATTTTATACAGGTGTTACTCAACCACTGGGCAAAGACTTCCTACAACACTATTAATTTATTCAACGATCGGTACTATTGCATGCAAATATGGTTAAAGGATAGACGTCCAAGAAGGAGGCTAAAGACAAAGGGAAATAGAAACAAACCAAGCCTACTGTGGGCCCTAGCAAGAGAGGAAGAAAGTCAGATAAAGAGGTAATGGAAAACCTCTTTGATGCCTATTATACAGGCATTCTACCACAAGTTTGAAACCTTATCTGTGGATGGGAAAGAGACTGTAATACCAAGGAGGAAGGAGAAATACAGGAGGAGGAAATGGAATTCCTAAAAGACTCCATTAACACAAGAAATAGATTGTCACTATTCCACCAATCTATCTATACCTACTGGACACTTAAATGCTTTCTGGCCAAGGAAATCATGAGTATACAGGAAATTGGAGGAGACCCAAAAGCCACCCCCATTTTACTAGAGATAAGGAGAGAGATCCAAGAAATTCGCATGTCTCAGAATCATGGTATTGTTCATCTTGGCCGCATAGATCGTCAACTGCAGGCCATGCACCAAGTGGATATGCTCGGTTCTAGTGTAAAAGGACTCGACGCCAATTGAGTCATCGGATGATTGACATGGTATTTTCTTTGGTTTTTGCCTATGTATGTTGCGGATAGCATTTACTATTTGAAGTTAGAGTATGTAAGAGATAGTAAAGTTGACATAGTTGATAGTAGAAGGTTTAAAATTTTTTAGTACTGGTTGGCTTATAACTCTTTAAGGTGGCCAAGAGACCTGGTTTCCTTCGGGCAGGTTGAGGCCATCAAGATTTGATATGATGTAACCTGTTATTTTTTTATCAATAGGAAATAGAAAGGACCTACTAAATTTACAAAAAAAAATTGTGCATATTTTAGGTAAACTAGACCAGAAAATATGTTAGAAAAACCTCCAAAATATATATAGACAGATAGACTTTTTTAAGATCAATTTTATTATAAATTTTGTAGAGATTCTAGGCAAATTAGACTAGAGAATATGTGAGATTTCAAAAAATTCGTGCGAGATTCTAGGAAAATTAGACCATAAAATATGTAAAAAAACCTCCAAAATATATACAAATAGATTGACTCCTGCGACTGTTTTAGATCAATTTATTATAAATTTTGTAGAGATTTGGCAAATTAGACCAGAAAATATGTGAGAAAAAAACCACAAAAAATAAACAAAGAAATAGATTACAACTTTTTTAGATCAATTTAATTATAAATTTTGTAGAGATTTATTTAAATAATAAATTTGAATTGTATAGTCAAACTGTTGAATTCATTTATACCTTTAATTTTATTAAAAATATATATCATTTCAACTCCCAACACAATAACATGAAGTTATTTTATTTTTATTTGTTAAAATAATAAATTTAAATGTTATAATCAAAGTGTTGAATTTACTTATACTTTCAAAAATAAAATTTAAAAAATTATAATTTTATAAAAAATTATATTATTTTAAATTAAAAAAGCACAATTAACCAAAGTTATTTTAATTATTATAAAAATTGATATTACAAACAAAAAAAATGATATTCGCTTGGATTATTATTATTATTAATTTTTTATATTCTTTATATCTCAGAAAATAATTTCTTAATCAATTAAACATAATTTAAAAATTTATTAAAGCATTAATTTAATAATAAAATTTAAATAATTTCTTAATCAATTAAATATAATTTAAAATTTTATTAAAAAAATTATTTAACAATAAAATTTAAATTTTTATATATTAATTATATTATTATACTTTTTTTTTTTTTAATTTTTTTAATTTTTTCTAATATAGCAAAGTACATCATTTTTTAACTTATAAATAAAAATAATATATTTCATAACGTTCAACATCATATAATAACACGATTTAAAATTATAATCTGAACATATTACTTACATGAAAAAGTTTATCATTTTTCCTAATCACTCAAAATAAACCTAACTTATAATCAAAATCTTATTCCGTTCAATGTTACATTTTTTTTTTTTTCCATTTACAACGAAGGATCATTAACCTTCCATTATAATTTCTCATTCATGTCAAAAGAAGAATAAAAGCGTCACAAAAGAAGATAATTGGTATTTTTTTCCACCCTCGGAAATTAAAAGTAAAAGGGAATATCTGAAAAGTGTAATACAATTATCTTGAGATAGTGTTTTTGTTTTTTTTTTTTAAATGTAAATATTGTTTTAATGAAAAAAAAAGTTTTAAGTGTGATTTTTTGAAACATTTTTTTAATGATGTAATTTGTTTAGAACTTGGTGGGGATTTATTGAAATCACATGTTTGATGGGTGGACTCTTGACAATCCAAGTGCTTCATAGATTTTTAAGGGTGTTAAATCCATATATACAGTAAAAAAATCTGTTTACACAATGGCAAGATATGGCCACAATTTTTTCGTCGGATTTTGGCTAGAAATTCACTAGAAACTTCAAAAAGTTGCATTTAAAGACTACTCCAAAAAGAAAGTATATACGATATTCAGGGTCCATGATTATCATGGTTGATAGTGAGATATTAATGAGATATATTGGGTGAGGGTGGTGGAGATTTGTCTCCTCATTCAGAGGTGTGGGTATTCAAGGTTTCCCCATGCACATGTGACAATTGACACATATTGGGATCATCATTTTGTAGCTAATGCATCTTTCCAGGCTATTTTCATAGCAACGATAGGGGTTTTAGCATGGAGACAAAGAAATTTCTAGAGAAGTTCGGTAAGAAATCCTCCTAGCTTCTAGTTAATTGAAGTCATTTTCATGTATTTGGCCTACGTTTTAAGATAGAAAGCTTCTCTATCATCTGGAATCATGTTCTTCAAAGCAAGTTTCATTTCTTGGGCTGATAACACTTCTAGGAGAACATTTATTCATACTAATTATGTGAACAACAAAGAAAAGTGGTTGTAAGAAAGAGGACAATGCAATTTCCTTCATATGTGCAATAAAAGACATCCTCTAGGTGGTTATCATATGCATGCACACCAGGTTATAGGCCCAAGTTTCATGGCTATAGTTTAAGGTTTCAATTAAATTTTCCATCTCTAACCTAGTTTTTCTCTTTGGTTGTTTCTCTCCTATCTTGTTGTCTTATATTTGTTTCACAAAGCATGCTTTCTATTTTCTAGGGATTTTCTAGGGAGAAGTTATCCCTTCGCATCCTCGCTCCATATTTCCAATTTTCTTTCAATTTTTGCTCAGTTGTGTCTATGGAATCCAAATTAGAGAGGGTATTTTTAATCTATTGTTATTGTTGGTCTCTCATGAGCCTTTTTTGGTGTTTTCAAGGCGTTGGTATTTTTTCTTCATCCTTTCCTTTGAATTTATTATTCCATATCTCTTTCCCTGGGTCCTTAGGTAGACTTTCCTTTGGTTTTTTTGCTTTAGTTTTCTTACCCATTCACATATTTTGGACTTGGTTGGTCCCTTCACTATCATGGTTCGTTTAACCCATTTAGGATGTTGTAGGTAAAGAAGTCAACGTAATTTCTCCTGCTCGTGGGTCCAATACTTAACGAAGAGGTTAACAATTGTGTATATGTGATCTACCCCTCATATTCACAAGGAAATTGCTTAAGCATACCAAGAAGATAGAATTGAGTGATGATTCATCACTAACGTTGACGTAGATGAAGATGTTAGAGGATGGGTGCCAAACATTAAGAATACCAGGACTAGACAAACAAGATACATGCAGATTGTGGACATTTACAAACAATGCAAAACCATCCTAGGGAAAGTTTAGTAGAATGTTCAAAAACCCAATAGGAAATCCTCTTGTGCATTGATGAATGCAAAGGCATACAAGGAAGTTGATTGATAGGATATCAATCTTAGCTAGGAAGTTGATACACATTGAGTTCTCCACCTTTGATGAGGAGGGTGCTATATTTGACACTATTTACGTTAATTCTTCATCTAAATAAATATTCTTACCTTTCTTTTTGAATAACATGCTAAAAGTATCTTAATTACAATCAATATGTTAATAAATCTAATTTACAAAATCGTTTTTTCAGATTAATCATATTATATTTTTTTTATGAATATTTCAAACAAATTAATATAATTCATCATCAACAAACTATTTTAAAATATTATATTTTTTATTTTGTTATCTAATTTAAACTAAAACATAATTTGATTTTTATACCCATTGCACTTGAGCGCTATATTTTTAGTTGATCTCACATTATTTTTAGTTGATCTCACATTTTGAAAGTTTTTTAAACGACCTCAAATGTAGCTTTTAAACATTAAAAAAAAAGGCTACGTAATTCCAACTTTTTAAGCACGTCGCAACTCTTTTTCGTTTTTTCATACGATAAGGACAAAAAAGGTTCCCATGATATTCATGTAGATATTGTATGAGGGTTATATTTATTTTAAGGTGATCTCACATTTTGAATCACTCCACATGTGGTTACTTTAAAAATATGCTACTTAATTCCAACTTGCTGAGCAAGTAACAATTATTATTTTTAAGTGAAAGTTTTCAGTTTTTATATTATGATTTATAGGAATTACATTTTATTTATTTATTTATTATTATTTTTTTAATTTTATTTATTATTTTTTGTTAAATCAATATTTTTTTATTCAGTAATTTTATTTTTATTTATTTTTCAGAATTATTTTATGGGTTATAAATTAAAAAAAATATATAGACGTTTTGAGTTAAGTTTTAGTTTTTAAGGAAAATTAAGCTAAAAATATATGTAACAAGCTTGTTAGTTCATGTATGTGTTTTATCAAAATATATAGAACCAAAATAGCTTATCAATAGGGAATTTAGGCCCAAATAGAGTTGAAGGACACAAATGACTAATTTAGAGAATGTGAGACCACAGGGTTAGTTTTCTAGTCAGGAAACTAAAGTCTCGTCCAGTAGAAGTTCTTTACTATAGAGACAGAAAATAAATTGATAGCAGAACAAGCAATGACCAAAACAAATATTATGAAACTAGAAAATGATAACAAAATTGAAGTTCCTATGATTTCTAAGCTGAGGTGATGTTGATAGGATTATATTGAGAGCATCTAGCTAAATTCAAAAGAATAATTCCACCACCCTTCTTCACTAACTGGGTACAGAAAGTAAAAGGAAAGCGAATCTAATGGTGAAAAATCCTCGCTTTTCACCATTGGATCCAACCGCTTTGGCCATTGAGAAAATTCTTAATACAATATATTACAACTTTTAAAATTTTCTAGATTGCACTATGTCACAGTTTAAAGAAAAAAATCCTATATCCACATAAAGTTGCAACTAAAGTTATCTTCATTGTGATACAATGTATAGTTATACAAGTTTCATGCATACAATGCAATACACTTCTCAAGAAAAGGGAAGTCCAAAATTCATAACCTCATGATTTTTTTGAAATTGTAATACATCACAACTTAGAAATTTTTCTATTTTATAATGTATCACAACGTCAATTTTTTTTTGATCCTGTGAGGTATCATAATCTTAAAGAATTTTCTATCTTGTAATGAATTATAACCTCAACAATTTTCTATATTGCGATGTATGGTAGCCTTGATTTTTGTTTTTCGTTGCGACATATCACAAGATGAAAATTTTTCTTCTTGCAGCATAGCATAGCTTGAAAATTTTCTCTCATACAACTTAGTGCAACCTAAAAAATTTCTTTTAAGCAACATACCTTATGCCAAAAAGAATAAAAATTAAGGGTGTAACACAACAACATTATTTCACACAAAGAAAACATCTAAGAGTGTGACACACCACAATAGTAGAAAGTTTCTCCAAGCATGACATATGTCGATTGTCCCTTTTAAAAAGGGAAATAGAGGTGAAAAATAGTCATCTCTTCTATATAAAAGTCACAAAGGTCTTTTATTATATGCTCCACATTTCACCAATCAGGGAAAATTTTAGGGGCTAATATTCGCAGATGGGCTAGTTTTCCATTCTTTTTCCAAAAACAATATTCGCCAATTCCCATTTTTTCCTAAAAATGATTCGCCCAAATTTTATAAGAAAAATATTTTACCTTTAAAATCGCCAAAATGTTATAGATACTATATAAAATCATTATAAGTTCGAATATTTTTACTAAAATATCACCAACCATTTTATAGTTTGCATATTATGGATTAGTAATATTCACCAATGTTTCTAATATTTAAGATAAAATTCCATCCTTAAAATTTTCCCTGTCACCAATTTCTTTAGAGTATGCTAACCATCAATTGAGACTGAGCAATCATCGAGATCCCCTTGTGTAAGATGCAACGAAAGAGGATGAAATAGATCTACGTTCTCATTTAGATGGTGTGGGTATTCAAGTTTTTCCCATGCATGCAAGGAGTATCACCTTTGAATTTTAATAGTGGCTTTGTGGTTTAATGCAACAGTTGACTCTATTGGGATCATCATTTTGTAGCTAATGTATTTGTCCAAACTATTTTTGTATTTTCGTAGCAATTATAGGGGTTTTACCATGGAGACTAAGGAATTTCTAGAGAAATTTGGTAAGAAGTCCTCCTAGATTCTAGTTAATTGGGGTCAATTGCAAAAAATTAGCCTAATTTTTTAAGATATAAAGCTTCTCTGCCATCTGGAATTTCATACTCTGCATAGTGAATTTAATTTCTTGGGTTGATAGCACTTCTATGAGAACATATTTTCATACTAATTATGTGAACAACAAATAAAAATGGTTGGAAGAAAGAGGTCGAGGCAATTTCCTTCATTTGGGAAATAAAATAAATACTCTAGATAAAGCTTCTCTGTCATCTGGAATTTCATACTCTACATAGTGAATTTCATTTCTTGGGTTGATAGCACTTCTATGAGAACATATGTTCATACTAATTATGTGAACAACAAAGAAAAATGGTTGGAAGAAAGAGGTCGAGGCAATTTCCTTCATTTGGGAAATAAAAGAAATCCTCTAGGTGGTTATCATATGCATGCACATCAAGTTATAGGCCCAATTTTCATGGCTATTGTCTCAGGTTTTGGTTAAATTTTCCATCTTTTACCTAGTTTTTCTCTTCAATTGTTTCTTTCCCCTGTTGTTGTCTTATCTTTGTTTCACAAAGCATGCTTTCTATTTTCAAGGAATTTTCTAGGCATAAGCTATCCCTTCTCATCCCCGCTCCAAATTTCCAATTTGCTTTCAATTTTTGCTCAGTTGTTCCTTTCAAATCCAACTTAGAGAGGGCCTTTTTAATCTATTTCTATTGATGGTCTCTCATGAGCCTCTTCTGGTGCTTTCAAGGTGGTGGAATTTTGTTTTCATCCTTTTCTTTCAATTTATTGTTCCCTGTCTCTTTCCTTGGTTTCTTAGGAATAATTTTATTTGGTTTTTTGCTTTAGTTTTCTTACCCATTCATATATTTTTCACTTGGTTGGTCCCTTGACAACCATGGTTTTTATAGCCCATTTAGGAGGTTGCACACAAATAATTCAACTTACTTTCTCTTGCTCCCAGGTCCAATACTCAACATCGACGTTAACAATTGCCTATGTGTGATATACCCCTCATATTTGTAAGGAAATTGCATATGCATAACAAGAAGATACAAATGAATGGTGATTCATCACTGACATTGATGTAGATGAAGAGGTCAGAGGATGGGTGCCAAACATTAAGAATACCAGGACTAGACAAACAAGATACATGCAGACTATGGACATTTACTGATAATTGAAAACCATAAGGGGAAAATTTTTAGTAGAATGTCTAGAAACCCGATAGGAAATCCTCTTGTGCATTGATGAAATGCAAAGACATATAAGGAATTTTATTGGCAAGGTATCAATCCTAGCTAAGAAGCTGATAGACCTTGAGTTCTCCACCTCTGATGAGGAGGGTGATATATTTGACACTATTTAGGTTGATTTTCCATCTAAATAGATGTTCTTAATCTTCTTTTTGACTATACATGCTAGGAGTATCTTGACTGTAATCAATAAATTGATAAATCTAGTTTATGTAATCGTTCTTTCAAATTAATCACATCATCATTTTTTGATTGATATTTCAAACCAACTAATATAATTCTTCATCAACAAACTATTATACTATTTTAAATTATATTATATTTTTTATTTTGTTATCCAATTTAAACTAAACCTATAATATTAATAATAAATCAATAAACAAAATATATAATATATACACTATATTGAAAAAATAATATAATCACTATCTAACTAAAAACTAAAATATACTTTAACGTGATATTGCAACAAAACACATTTCACATCACAAGTGTATTGTATCTTTATTTTAGATAACGTTAATTTTGATATTTTATGTGCTATATTTTTAGTTGATTTCACATATTGAAAGTTTCATTAAATGACCTCAATTGTAGCTATTAAACGTAAAAAAAAAAAAAAAAATTCTACGTAATTCCAACTTGTTAAGCAAGGCACATCTCTTTTCTGGTTTTTTTTCAAAAAAATAGGTTTGATTTTTTTTCCATAAACATCATGTAGATATTTTAGGAAAAGTTATATTTAGTTTAAGGTGATCTCACATTTTGAATGTTTCTTTAAATGTATTTAAAAAAAATGGTACTTAATTCTAACAGGTTGAGAAGGAAAAAAATCATATTAAGAAAAGCTACATTTATTTTAAAGTGATCTTACATTTTGAATATTTTTTTAAATGTGTTTAAAAAAAATGCAAATTAATTCCAACTTGGTGAAGGAAAAAAATCACATTGTTTTTGGCTATTTTTTTATTGAGTAATTTTATTTTTCATTTTTAAATAAGAAAATTATTTTATTGTTTATAAATTAAATATATATATATATATATATTTAAGGAAGTTTCAAGTTTTTGTTGCAAAAGGAAAACTCAACTAATTATAAACTAGCAATTGCATTGGGAGGTGCAAGGGAATGTCCAAAAGAGGAGCCATGCATATCGAAGGAAATTTTCTTGTTGTGCTACATAGGGTACACAATTAATGTCAACATATGGGGTGAAAAATCTCACATTAAAGGGTAAAACCTATGAAATGGACATGTTATTGATTACATGGATTATTGGCTTTTAAACTATGAAACATAATTTTTTGTGCCATCCCCACTTAGCCAATCTGAAGTTCTTATGCCATAAAGATGAATCTTAGTTCCTATTTATTTGTTTTGGATCACAATGCCCCCATTTGAGAAACTTTTAGGTCCCACAACAGGTCAGTGTTGAGAAAAGGTGGGAGGTCATTGCTCTTAACCTTTCTTTCAAGGCCATGTTTAGATCATATTTGAAATATTAGTCTTAGGGTTGGAGGAAATTAGTGTTGTTAGATGGAATTCCACCTTATTAACAAAAATAAGATCTATTTCAAATTCTATTAGAAAAATTAAGATTTATGTGAAACTAAATTTTATATTGCATTATGATTCTTTGAATGCAAATCTTCTCTAAACAACCCTCAAATGCTCTCTAAAGAACCCAATGAACATGGATGTGGATGTTCACAGAATCCATTAAGGACTCACTCATTCCCTATGTATCAAAACTAAAGTATGCAAAAGAAATATATGAGAAATTGGTGGATTTATTCTCTGTGAGTACTACAGGAGAAGCAATCTCTCTTAGACAAGAACTATACAAAATGAAATTGTCAAGAGAAGAAGGAATCACTTCATACTTTATGACGATTTATGAAATAAGAGACCAACTACAGGAATTGGGAGAAGTAATGTTTGATACTAAGATGACTACAGTGGTGTTGAATGCTCTACCGGAAGAATGGTGAAACTTCACTTCAATTTTATACGAGAAGAAAGAAGCAATACCATTCCATGATTTATGGTATCTATTTAAAATAGAGGAAACAATATTGAAATCCAAAGCTGATACAGGATCAAGTGAAGGGAATCAAGCCTTTATAGCCATATCTAGGAAGAAAGGAAGATTCAGAAAATTTGGTCCTCAGAATAAAAGAAGAAATATGGACAAAGTACGATGCTTTGGATGAAATGAACTTGGGCATTATAAAAGAGATTGTACTAAATCTGGAAAGGACAAGAGGAAAAAGGAAGAAGCCCATGTTACTGATGAAAGGGTAGAACCTAATGTTGAGAAATCTAAGAAAGAAGCAAGAGATCTCGGAAGCGAGAGATCTCTATTATGATTGAGATCATCTTCTTCTTTAAGTGATTTCTGTTGGTTGTGAAATAGTATGATAGGAAGCAATGTACATTAATAGCATCATTATAGAAGCATGGTAGGAGCTCTTGGTGAAACAACTCTTGGAAAACTTCACTGATAACAATGATGGAAGGCAGTCATCAAGATTAAGGGTCATCATGGAAACAAGTGCTCACACTCTCTAATGAAATTCTCTATGGATTCACTGATTAGAAAGAAATAAGATAGGTTTCATTCAGAATTATATGCTATAGAATTTTGGGATTAGGATGTGATGACATTATGATAAAGCAGGGCAATGGAATGAAGTTATTCATTCAAGTGAAATTTCTATAGGATGAATCAAAGGAAAAAGGTATGAGATATATATGTATTTATATGCTGACATTGGATGTTGTGAAGTCATGTCACATGGAATTCATGTCACATGGTTGTAGGTAATGAACTTATATATTTATAATTATGATCTATGGAGGAGGATATCTCACGGTGCACTGACAGATGAAATCAACATAATAAAACCTATATGGAATATGAGGTGATTGTATATGAACAAGGAATTGGAAGTTAGAAGTTCCTGGGAATGAAGATGTGCAGAAGGGAAGAGATCATGAAGTGAAACCATGTCAAGAGGAAATTATCATTTGGAAGCCAAGAAGATGTGACTAGAATATATCCTGGAGGATATGTAGACTCTGATAGAAGTTTGGTAAAAAAGAAGACCCTTGAAAAAACATATCATTAGGAGATGTTTCAATCTGAATAGAGGATGTCGATGCCTACAGGAAGATGTCATGGTGAAAGATCATCACTGAGTTAATTTTTGATTTAAAAATTGATATGTATATGTTTATCTGGATGAATTTATGCAGGGCTTCCAATCATATGAAAGGATGCAAGATCCTTGGAGATGGTTCAAAAGAAAGCAACATGGCATAAAATGTGGACCAGATAATGAAGACATATAATTCAATTTCTGATAGATGACATGACTCATGGATGAAAGTGATGGATGATATGTGCCCTATGAAGCCAAAGGTTGAAGATTCCTCAATATCGAAATCCATGACATCGAGGGGAGGAATTATCATGAGCAGCTGGTTGTCTCACCATTGTTGCCGCAGGTCCCTGATTGAGAGGGAGCCTGGTAATAAGTTTCTTACTTGGAAGAAACTGGGTAATTCCTAAGAATGAGCTTAGGTACATTCCTCATACAGGAATGAGTACATTCCCTTGTGGAATATATCCTCCCTAGCTAAGAGGGAGAGATAGACACATCATTTTGGACTTCACTTGGGAAGACAATATGGAGGATTGGGTAATCATATGGAATTTGATACTCTTTGAGAATGTGATAGGGAATTCAAGATAAGAGTAGTTGGGGACCGATATTCTTTGAGGGCTAGCTACCCAAGAGAAGAATAGTCCAAGGAGGTCATACTTTGGGAACAACTGGGTGGAGTATGTACCTTGGAGAGACAATGACTATGGTGTCTATAAGTCATGTGTCTCGCCAGCATTGTAGCCCATTGTCTTATCTGACTCTTCTTATGATATTCTTTAGCTTGAAAGTGACCATGTACTTGTATAAATACCTCCCTATTTAAGAGGGAGTATTGAAAAGTGTAACTGGGATCAGTTTTCATATTGATTATGTAATTATGTATTTATGTAAAGAAGAAGAAAAGATAATAAAATGTATTTTTGTTGTACTTGCTTCATGGGTTTCATGAGAAATATTTTATTATAAGTCAATAGACTTCTTCTTGATGTCTATTAGGGTTATCTTATGGTGTTACACAAAATTTTGTCACCATCCCTGCAATCCCTCGTCCCGCATATTGGAGAGTCTTTCCCATGACCTGTGAGCAGTGTCATACTCTGCAAACACCTTCTTTGCATCCTTCTGCATAAGGACATCATTTCTCCGGTTGAACATTTCCTCAGAAAGCCCACAAAAACCTATGTTTTGGCATTGGCGTGGGTAGCCGGTTCACCCCTCGTGCTAGTGTGGAGGATGTACACTAGAGCCCGCGCCAGCTGGCGCTCTGTCTCTTTGGTGTGCCTACGCCAACCTTTTTGGGAATGTTTTTTAACAAATTAGAGGAAAATTTTTCCTTTAACCACCTCAGGGATGAGTCACAGGAAGTGGTTAAACTAGATGAGCCACAAATCTCCCTCTTTAGGTAGTGGTTCCTTCTCCTATGGAACACTCCTTGAAGATAGGTATCCCTTCCTTGATTATAGGGATCCTAACCTCTCCCTCTCCCTCTATATAAACATGCCTTCTCCCTTTATGAAAGCTAGCTGAACATATAGCCAAGAAGCTGAACTTCGAGAAGAGATACTATAGCTGAGTAATCACTATTGAGAAGGTAGAAACAAGGAGAATTCGGTAGAGAGAGCCCCGTTCAAATTCCCGACGAGCTTTTGTGAGACGCACTCTGCTGGAACCCTGCTGGAAGAGACCGCAATGTCGAAGCTTGGTTGTAATCTTCCTTCCTTTCATTAATATACTCGACTATGGTATTGGTTCCATCATTGTGTTGTGTTTATTGATGCAATTGATTTAGTCTTCTTCGACTGACTGATAGTTACGAATGCGAAATAGTATGTTGTATATCGTTTTTGTTTCTTGTGTATGTGCAGGTATTCGAGCGCGAGAATGAGCAGGTCGTGATCTGTCAAAACAGGAGCAAGAGGCAGCCACTCTTCCGATGACAACAACAGCGCAGGATATACGGTAAGTTATCTATCGAGTCTCCGTCCATTTGTTAACTAGGAATTGATGTCATAGCATGTCTTGTTTGTGGCTAGACCCACTCTAGGGCTAGTGGGATTGCCTCCATCCGCAGAGGGGATTTACCTCACCAACAAATTGGCGACTCTGCTGGGGACATTGGGTCCTGATTTCCAAGATGTTGTTCTCCCATCTTGTGTGGAACTCTTGGATGACATGACTTCTTATTCAACATGATAAGTTGTTGTCGGAGAAAAGTTCATTTTTCTTGTGTCAAGCTCCTCAAAAAATGAAACAAGGTCCTCGGAGCAGAGTTCATTTTTATTGTGTCAAGCTCCTTAAAAAATGAAACAAGGTGTCATGAGGATGGTTCGTCTTCTATGTCAACCTCGTTAAGAAATTAATTAGCTCACGAGGATAGTTCTTTTAATGTTTCCACCTCGTTAAAACATTGAAACACATTCCCGTTCAATTCGAGTCTTTGATTAGATCTCGTAAAATCCCAGTCGATTCTTTCTCTTGATCTCGTAATTTGAACCTTCACTCCATCTACCTTTCATATGGATTGAAGCTTGGGGGGCATGTACCTTGAATTGAGTCACCATGCTGGGGGCATGCTTATTTTTTCAAGCATAGTTTGTTTCTGTTTGAAACTTGTGTAAAAATGGAACTGGTGTCAAGCATAGTTTATCTTTGTTTCAAGCTTGTGTAAAAATGAAACCAACTTCAAGCAGAGTTTCCTAATTTCAAGCTTGTGTAAAAATGAAACCATTCCCATTTTACCTCTTGTGATTTCCATTTTATCAGCCTGTTTTGCTAGATGAGCCTTGGTTTTTTCATTCCATCGTCACTATCTGCTTGGCCGATCATATGCCCTCATTTGATTATTTTACCCATTCCTAAGGAACCTCTGCAATGAGTGGTATTGTTAGCCAGCCTCTTAAACTTTACTTGTTCTGAGCAGTTCCACCGTTACTGGAACCAGTAGCTACCCTTAATATCACTCGTTCCTCCAGGAGGAGTCATCTTTCAACTTTTTTCTGACTCTCAAAAATTTAAAATATTGTCGAGACTCTTGTCATTTTGAACTTGTTAAATGGATGCGAAACAATATCTACCCAGTATATGTTTACCCCTTTTTCAGGCTGGGATATATTATTTACGAAAAATGAATACCTTAGCCTATTGTGACTATGAGGTTCTCTCAGACACAGTTTTCTACATTTTTGGATCTGTGAGACTACCTATGAAAAGGGACTGTTGGATTTTTATTTTCTGCCTTCTTTTCAAACTCTCTGAATATGAAAAGATGCTGAGTTCTCCCTTGTCAGACTCGTTAAAACCTGATGACTTCGAAATTTATCGTCATGACGTTACTCAATTTCCTCCTTCCTAGGGCTCGTAAAATGTATTAGGTTGGATTTTTCCGAAGGACAAACTTACATCGCAAGCATATGCTATCCCCTTCAAGTTTGTTTTAAAAAATAATTGGGGTACTCACCAGAAATGGTGGGGGAAAATGGAACCACATTATAGTCGTGTTGGCAGTATGTCACTCTTGAACATGGCACTTGTCTGCATTTGTGTCGGGTTGGGGACATCTCATCTCCTTATTTGTTTGCCTCCATGGGTTTGGGTAATCTCTTTTGACTGCTCATCTGCTCTTTCACGGCACCGTGACCTCAGAGCCCTTGATGTCAAATACTGCCAAATCCAGTGTCGTGCTGCCGATATGTTCAAGAGAAGTTTGCCTTTGAAGTTGTCAACCTCCCTCTGATTCTCTGTTGGTCTTGATTCACAAACATCATATTCCTTTGTCTTGTGTCAATAATTTTAGAAACGTTATGGCCCACCTTCGATCAAGGTCACTTCCTGTCAACTCTAGCTCATTATCCAGGAAGTTGATCTAGAGACTCCTTTCAGGTACCTTGGAGCCTGCATGCCTCAATGGTAGGTTCTTCGCATTCGACGCAAGGTCCACATCATTAGCCTTCAATCGACTGACTCTGTGAGTGTTCGACGTCAGATCACTGTTCACATGTCGTGGATTGTACCTTTTGTAACTTGAGAGCCATTGTCATTATTGGTGGTTTCTCTCACGTCTGTTAACAACTTTCATCATTGGTTGGTAATCATAAGATGTTCTTTCATGTGTTACTTCAGCTCACATATTCGCATGCTCGAATTTGTACTTTGTTTGGGTCAAGATGGAGCACAAGACCTTGGGTTTTGTTTGATGAAATCCAGGATTTCTTTGTGGATTACTATGAATTATTATATGACTCTTCTGATTGGATGGTTGCGACCATACTGTTTTTTCAATTTAGTGTTTCTAAATTGATATCATAAATCATCGACCAGGGCTAGTAAACTGTTGAAGTGAAGTGCACCATATGTGCCTAAGTATCCTCTTCCTACTTCGTTGTGTTTAGTGTTTTTCTAATGTTTTTGATTTTATGTTTTAATGTTATTTTATGCTAAGGGGGAAAAACTAAATTAATAGCAAAGAGGAAGAAAAGGAAATGTTACTGAATGCACTAAAACAAAATTTAATTGCAATATATATTCTAAACTAGGAATGATAAAAAAGAAAGAAAGCAGAGAATACTAATCCATAGATTGTAAAGCTGCTAAGAAAGTAACTCATAACATTAAACTTAGTCCAATTCGTTTCATTAGAGATATATTGGAACAAACTGAGAAAAGGATTAGTTCTGTTGTGATGAGGATCTCCTAGAAAACAATAACTTAAAACATGACAGAGAAATTTTATTCATTGTTAGAGATTTGTTGGAACAATTTGTGAAAGAGATCAAGCCTAATGTAACAACAATTTCCTATAAACAAATAATCTTTAGCTCACAATATTACTATTAAGTCTCATTCAGGAATTAGAGATTTCTTAGAACAACTTGAGAAAAGACTGTTTGTAATAACATGAGAATCTCTTAC